>CM038669.1:242285263-243485263 GCA_021605145.1 Aegilops bicornis
CGTGGTGCGCGTCCATCACCCTCTTCGTCGGCGTCGACAACATTTCGGGGGACGGATGCAGATTGAAAAACCGAGTTTCAGGTTATTTTATCGTTGACGTGTGCTCTACCACTCTTCTGTGAGCTCACCCACGGACAGATATATGGACAATAACAAACAGAGCAATGCACCATTCCTCAATTTTCAAACCGGAAATACTACAGGTTCAGTCAGGAGAGGAGGAGGCTCTTCGTTGCATCGAAACCCAAGAATTCATGCTTTACATGGTCTATCACCCGCCCCGCACCACCCTCTCTTTTTATCAGCAGATGCATTATTCTTAAAGGATAAAGTATAGAACAACTCTTCCTCATTAGTATTATGCACACAAAAGATTATAGGGCATCCCAAATGGTGCAAGATGGCCCGTCAGCTCGATCAACTTACCCTGGAAGTTGAATACACGGGCCATCCCCCAATGTTGTATCCACAAAAGGACCACAATTTGGCCATACAGACTCCATTTGAGCTCCATCACCCGCCAAAACAATCACAACTAAATATGGTACGCATCCATCACCCTCTTCTTCGGCGTCGACAACATTTCTGGGGGCCGGATCCAGGTTGAAAAACCGAGTTTTGAATGATTTTATTTTTGACGTGTACTCTACCATCCTTCTGTGAGCTCACCCACGGACAGAAATATGGGCAATAACATATAGAGAATGCACCATCCTTCTATTTTCAAACTGGAAAGACTACATGTTCAGTCAGGACAGAAGGAGGAGGCTCTTTGTTGCATCAAAACCACCCCGCTACCACCCTCAGTTTTTCACCACCAGATGCATTATTCTTAAATGATAAAGTACATAACAGCTCTACCTCATTATTTTTATGCACACAAAAAATTATAGGGCATCCCGAATGGTGTAAGATGGCTCGTCGGCGCGATCAACTTACCCTGAAATTTGAATTCACGGGCTGTCCCCCGATGTTGTATCCACAAAAGGACCACAATTTGGCCAGGCAGACTCTATTTGAGCTCCATCACCCGCGAAAACGATCACAACTGAACGTGGTATGCGTCCATAACCCTCTTTGTCGGTGTCGACAACATTCCTGGGGCCGGATCCAGGTTGAAAACCGAGTTTCGGATGATTTTATCTTTGACGTGTACTCTACCACCCTTCTGTGACCTCGCCCACAGACAGATATATGGACAATAACATATAGAGCAATGCACCATCCTTCCATTTCCAAACTGGAATGACTACATGTTCAGTCAGGATAGAAGGAGGAGGCTCTTCGTTGCATTGAAACCCAAAAATTCATGCTTTACATGGTCTTTCGCCCGCACCGCTACCACGCTCACTTTTTCACCAGCAGATGCATCACTCTTAAATGATGAAGTACATAACAACTCTTCCTCATTATGTTTATGGACACGAAAAATTATAGGGCATCCCGAATGGTGCAAGATAGCTCGTCCGCGCGATCATCTTACCTTGAAAGTTGAATTCACTAATCGTCGCCCGATGTTGTATCCACAGAAGGACCACAATTTGGCCATACGGACTCCATTTGAGCTCCATCACCCACCAGAACGATCACAACTTACGCGTCCATCACCCTCTTCATCGGTGTCGACAATGTTTCTAGGGCCGGATCTAGGTTGGATAACCGAGTTTCGGATGATTTTATCTTTGACGTGTACTCTACCATTCTTCTGTGAGCTCACCCACGGACGGATATATGGACAATAACATATAGAGCAATGCACCATCCTTCCATTTTCAAATTAAAAAGACTATAGGTTCAGTCAGGATAGAAGGAGGAGGATTTTCGTTGCATTGAAACTCAAGAATTCACACTTTACATGGTCTATCGCTCGCCCTGCTTCCACCCTCACTTTTTCACCACCAGATGCATTGTTCTTAAATGATAAAGTACATAACAGCTCTTCCTCATTATGTTTATGCACACAAAAAATTATAGGGCATCCCGAATGGTGCAGGATGGCTCGTCAGCGCGGTCAACTTACCCGGAAATTTGTATTCACGGGCTGTCCCCCGATGTTGTATCCACAAAAGGGTCACAATTTGGCCATATGGACTCCGTTCGGGCTCCATCACCCGCTAAAACGAACAAAACTAAACGTGGTACACGTGCATCACCCTCTTTGTTGGCGTCGACAACATTTCTGGTGCCGGATCTAGGTTGAAAAACCGTGTTTCGGATTATTTTATCTTTGACGTGTAATATACCACCCTTCTGTGAGCTCACCCACGGATAGATATATGGACAATAACATATAGAGCAATGCACCATCCTTCCATTTTCAAACCGGAAAGACTACAGTTTCAGTCATGACAGAAGGAGGAGGCTCTTCGTTGCATCGAAGCCTAAGAATTCATGCCATGGTTTGATGCGGAGCATCCCTCGCTCACCCCCATGGACGTTCAGTCACCACCACAAGCATGAAGGGAACCAATGGTAAGAGCACACATACGTGCCATCGAAACCGAGGTTAACTCTTTCCTCTTCGAGTTTCATTTGGATTCACACGAGATTCAGATTGTACCTCGAATGGAAACTCTATGCACTCTTAGGTACCAAGAAGAAGATGGTGAAGAGGCAAGGACGGAGATCCAAGTGACCACGGAGAAGGAAGAAGAGGGACGTCACGGAAAGGACAAAGACACGGAGGACCTGGACACTCTGGGTGCCCGGCCCCTATGCCCCCAGTGCCCGGCCACTAGCTGGGAGCCGCCCCTGGACACCCCGGGTGCCCGGCCTAGAAGGCCCCGGGTGCCCGGCCCCAACCTCGGCACTCGCCTTGGCCGCCCCGGGTGCCCGGCCCCCTGCCTGGGTGCTGCCCCCGCCGCCCCCGGTGCCCGGGCCCACAACTCCTGGGTGCCTGGCCTCCTCCTGGGCGCTGCCACTACCCTCTCTGGGTGCCCGGGCCATCAACCCCCGGGTACCCGGCCTCTACAGCCGCTAGGTCGCGGCCTCTCTGACCGGACCAGGTGCCCGGTCCCTTGCACCCAGGGTGCTCGGTCCCTCGAGCCCCGGGTGCCCGGGCCCCCTTGATGCATCTACCCCCGGGTGCCCGGGCCACTTTACCCCGTGTGCCTTGACCCCTCTGGTTGTGCCTGCGTGCACTATGGGCAAAAGACCCTTGTACCCCCATTTCCCCCTATTTCATCCCTAGCCTATATAAACTCTTCCCCTAGCTCATTCTTGAGGATATCAAAGTATTTTGATAGACAAAGAGAGAGCTTTGCTCATCTTCCTCCTCTTGGAGATGTAGACCTCCTCTTGGAGAAGCTCCTCTTGGAGATCAAGCCCTCCTCTTGGAGAAGGATCACCGTCATAGGATCCTCAAGACCTCACCTAGTGGGAAGAACTTTATCCTAGTGCTATTTTCCTTGGATTGATCTTATATGCTTGTGGATATCTTGTATGCTACTCTAGTTGATGAGGACATCAATACCATTGTTACACCCATAGCCCCTGCTACTATACATACTTTACCAATTACTAGAGCTCATGCACGCCAATTAAATTACCAAGTACTTTCGTTTCTTGGTAATGATTCTAATGTTCATGAGAATATGATGCTGCCTAAATTGGATACATTTGTTTTGCTTACAAATGAAGGGCCTAGCTTGGACATTGGAGCAAGAACAAGCATGGAGATGATGGCATGCGCAAGGGAAACAAGAACGGAGTTTCAAGTGATGATTTCAGGACTTTTAAGCCACCGTAATGAGTGCATGAAGTCTTGGACGAGATATACAAGATGCAACTTCACAAATTTTGTCCAGAGGCTATTATAGGTGCTGCATCACCTTATTATTGGGCCAGGCCCATGTAATTTCGAAATACATAAGTATAGGCTGTTTTTAAAGTCCGTATGTGTGGGGAAACAAGAGATAGGGTTGGTTTCGGACCCCTCCTCCAAGGGCCACGAAATCCCCTCTCTTCCTCCATATATACAACCCTTAGGGGTCGTTTAGACTTTGGGTTTTATTTAGATTAAAAGTTCGCCATAGCTTCAACTTCGCATACTTCGTTTGTGTTCAACGACCAGACAAAGACGTCACAGAACCCAACCTTGATCAATAAAGATTTTATCTTATATTCACAATATCCAGATTGCAATCTTAATTTCTTGCTTGCTCTTCATTTGCTTGCAGGAAATAGACCCTCGTGGTTGGGTTGATCGTGCTCCGGCGAAGTCAATAACCCCTCAGAAGTTGGTTTAGCGATTGCTAAGGCGCGACGTCTCGCACGTTCGTAGTTGGATCGTCAAGGTCGACTCCCACAGAGAATGATAGCTATCTTAACGAAACATCAGGACACCCTCGCCTCTATCAAGTGGTATCAGATTTCTAGGTTGCTCGGTGAGATTTTACAGTTTTTCATAGTTTAGATCGAGTCTATTCTTCATACCTACAGTCCACGAAAAAGGCAAAAAAAATTAGGGTTAGTTCATCATATCCGAACCAGTCTGAGCCTTTGCATAGTCTTTTTAGTATTTTGCTTTGTTGAATTTGCGGTTGCATCGTCGTGTCATGTTGCTGGTCTTAGCATCTAGTCTTTTAGAGTTTCAAGTTCCGGTCATAAGTTGTCATGCCGCCGCCGCACCATCATCATCACCCCTGCGATCTACCGCCATCACTCTGAATCTATATACCACCACCGTTCCGTATCCATATACCACCACCAATCCGTATCCATATACCACCACCGATCTGTATCCATATACCACCACCGATCCGTATCCATATACCACCACCGATCCGTATCCATATACCACCACCGCTACCATATACCACCACCACTGCCATATACCACCACTGATCCGTATACATATACCACCACCGATCCGTATCCATATACCACCACCGCTACCATATACCACCACCGCTGTCATATACCACCACCAATCGTATCCATATACCACCACTGCTACCATATATCACCACCGCTGCCATATACCACCACCAATCCGAGTTCTTTTCATATTAGGTTTGTTTTTGAGATCCATCTATTTTCCGATTCGTGTTTCCTTGCCTGAGTAGGTTTCGAAAAAAGTATGAAGACCCCCGCGCAGTTTTTAGGCCAAAATTTCGGCGATCGATTTTTTTCCTATCCTGTTTTTAGGTCAGAGGGAGCGTTTTGGGACACTCGCCATCATAGTGATTTTTTGTCGCACTTTTTCGTCGTGGCTGCCCTGATTTCTGAAAAATAGTCAAAAAATTCATGCCTATCCTGTTATTTTGACTTGGGAAGAGTTTTGAGACACTCGCCATTATAGTAATTTTTCGCAAAAAAAAGAGAGGAGCGCAAAAAAAGAGCACGCAAAAAAAGAGCCATTTTTTTCCAGAGTGCTTTTCCCTTGTTTACCTGCAGCGCTGTGATTTTGTTAGTGTTTTAGGCTCGCGTCTCTAGCACGGTCTAGCCTAGGACTAGCACAGTACCGTCGTTGAGCGTTTATTCAACTTTGCATATCTGAATTGATTCTTGCTGACATTTTTGCTAGCATATCATAAGCCTTCCTAGCTCCACATACATCTACATCATGCGTATGACACCACTAGTGATGTAGGGTAGAACCCTAGGGGCCCGATCTTTCATGAAATGGAGGGATCCTATGAAGAACACGGAGAACACGAGGGAAAACATGAGAGGAATCACTCAACCAACAAGATTCGGTCACACATATGCTAGTCTTCGGAACACAAAGAGATACACGATCCACGATCAACAAGGGAGATACATAGAGTAACCGGTTCTTCTCTGTGAGGAGGTCTTGAGTTCTTCCTGTTAGGGGTCTTCAATCCAAGTGTATCTTCTCCGAAGAGGCGATGGTCTCTCTCGTGGAGTAGATCCGGATGGATGAGCGAGGCTCTATCTCACATATGAGCTATCACAACGCTAACCCTAGAAAGAGGGAGGCGGAGGTATATTTATAGTCTAGAGTCACGAAAGGGTAAGTGTGCTTCGGCCCAACACACGGGCATCATACAGGCGTCGGACGTCCGACCATCATCTGTAGTCCGATGGCTCGTGGGGGATCGGACGTCCGGTCAGGGTCAGTCGTCCAATGTTTTGGCTCTGTTGGCGCTTGGTCCGTCGTCCGGTCGGGGTTGGATGTCCCGTGCGTCAGTCGTCCGGAGGTCTCCATTCTTCCGACATTTTGGCTCGGGTGTGGTGGTGCCGGTCGCCCGGAGGGGGTCGGTCGCCTGGGACCTGGAGTGCATCGGACGTCCGGTAGGCGTCGGACGTCCGGGCGCTGGGGCGTCTTCTGGCTGGGACTTGGTCGGCTGGCGGATGCTCCAGGCCCGACGGCTGGGGACTTTCAGGTTGCTCTTCTTCTGTGTCCTTGCCGTCTTGTCTGTTGAATGTAGCCGCTCCTTGGCCTTCCTCTAAGTACCTAATCACACATAGTGTTTTCGCTTGAGGTAGTAGCCATGTCGTATGTGTAGAGAGTGGTAGCTCAGAGAGTATCTTCGATAGCCTTTGCTCCGGCTCTTGTCATTGGTCCAAGTGGTGTTGTGGGAGATGTCGATATGTTCATGGGGATGACCGTGGGATGCTCCGCATCATCTCCTCCCCTTGGGAAAAATCTGACCTCAGATCGAAATCTTCATCACCATGGTAGGGCGAGAGATCCTTGACGTTGAAGTTGTCGCTCACGTTGTACTTGTCGCGCGGGAGGTCGATCTTGTAAGCGTTGTTGTTGTAGCGTGCTAGCACCTTGAAGGGTCCATCGGCTCGTGGTAGAAGTTTGGACTTGCATTCATTGGGGAAGCGTTCCTTGCGAAGGTGTAGCCACACGAGATCTCCAATGTTGAATATCATGGGTTGGTTGTTGATGTTGAGCTTGGTCGTGAGTCGTTGTACTTGGCGCTCGATTGTGTGCCGTGTATCTTCATGCATCTTCGTGAGATAGTTCACTCGGGCAGTCGCGTCCATGTTGATGCGCTCTTGTAGTGGTAGAGGAAGAATGTCTAATGGGGACAATGGGTTGAAACCGTGAGCGACCTCGAAGGGACTTCTTAGGTAGTCGAATGTCACGCGCGGTTGTAGGCGTACTGGCGATGGGTAGGCACTCTTCCCACTCCTTGATGTTCCTCTTGATCAACATGCGTAGTAGAGTGGAGAGCATTCAGTTCGTCACTTCTGTTTGGCCGTCGGTTTGTGGATGGTATGCCGTGGAGAATAGTAGCTTGATTCTGAGCTTGGCGCATAAGGTCTTCCAAAAGTAACTTAAGAACTTGACATCGCGGTCCGAGACAATCGCCTTTGGTACTCCATGTAGGCGCAAGATTTCCCTACAAAAAAGATTTGCAACATGTGAAGCATCATCTATCTTGTTGCAAGGAATAAAATGAGCCATTTCAGAGAATTGGTCCACAACAACAAACACAGAATCCTTTCCATTTCTAGTCCTAGGCAAACCAAGTACAAAATCCATGCTAATATCTTCCCATGGGTGATATGGGATTGGAAGGGGTGTATATAGACCATGAGATTGAGCTTTGGACTTAGCTTTGTGGCATGTCGAACATCGGTTGGTGAAGCGTGAGACGTCGCGGAACATCTTGGGCCAAAAATAGTTCTTGGAGAGCGTGGCAAATGTCTTGTCGCGTCCGAAGTGTCCCATTAGTTGTCCTCCATGAGATTCTTGCAAAAGTAACAAACGAAGAGAAGACTCGGGGATGCAAAGTTTGTTAGCTCTCATAAGATAATCATCTTTGATGTAATACCCAAGATGTATGCATCAAACACTTGTCATAAGGAATAACAAAAGTAGGATCATGCGCATACAAGTCTTTTATGTGCTCGAAGCCAATGACATTCAATTCAAGTTGAGTAACAAGCATGCATATACGGGAAAGCGCGTCCGCCACAACATTTTCCTTGCCTTTGATATACTTGATGACATAAGGAAATGACTCAATGAATTCACTCCATTTAGCATGACGCTTGTTCAACTTAGTTTGACCCTTAAGGTACTTAAGCGTTTCATGATCGGTATGAATGATAAATTCATGAGGGTGAAGATAATGTTCCGATTCACGCAGAACTTGCACTAAAGCATATAGGTCTTTGTCATAGATGGGATAGTTGAGTTGCGCTCCGGAGATTTTCTCACTAAAGTATGCTGTGGCGCTTCTCTTGCGTTAACACACCTCCTATGCCATTACCGCTAGCATCGCAATGAACTTCAAAAGGTTTGTCAAAGTTGGGTAATGCAAGCACGGGAGCATGAGTAAGCAAATTCTGAAGTTCATTAAATGCGGTATCTTGGGATGGTCCCCAAACAAATGGCGCATTTTTCTTACTCAAAGCATGTAAAGGTGAAGCAATGGTGCTAAAATCCTTCACAAATCTACGATAGAAACCGGCTAAACCAATAAAACTACGCACTTGTTGCAAGTTGGTTGGTTGGGGCCAAGTTTGAATAGCATTGATCTTAGATTCATCTACATGAACACCCTTAGAAGATACAACGAAACCCAAGAAAACAAGCTTATCAACGCCAAAAAGGCATTTGTCCATATTAGCATAAAGGCGCTCTTTCCTAAGGGTTTGCAACACGGTTCTAAGATGGGTGGCATGATCTTTGAGAGATTTGCTAAATACAAGAATACCATCAAAATAGACCACAACAAATATGCCAATATAAGGTCGAAGAACAAAATGCATGACTCTTATGAAAGTACCAGGTGCTTCGGATAAACCCATTGGCATAACAAGCCATTCATATAAGCCAAATTTGGTCTTAAATGTGGTTTTCCATTCATCACCTTCTTGGATGCATATTTGATAGTAGCCACTCTTAAGATCAATCTTAGAGAAAATGGTTGCTCCGCTAAGCTCATCTAGCATATCATCTAGGCGTGGAATAGGGTAACGATAACGCACGGTAATAGCATTGGTAGGACGACAATCGGAACACATGCGATATGTACCATATTTGTTCGGAACAAGGATTACCGAAACGGCATAAGGGCTCAAACTTTCTCGTACATGGCCGTTGTCGATGAGTTTTTGTACTTGCCGTTGGATCTCCTTAGTTTCCTCGGGATTGACGCAGTAGGGAGCCTTGTTAGGAAGGGGTGCTCCGGGGTTGAGGTCGATTCGATGTTCAATGCCTCGTAGTGGTGGTAGTCCCGGAGGTAGCTCATTGGGAAAAACATCTTGGAATTCTCGCAAAAGAGAAGACAACACTAAAGGTAGAGGGTGAGATGTGTTAGTTTTTGGTGCCTCGTCCTTGCACAAAAGGACATAGTGCATGACACTTGATAGGTTCTCATACACTTCTCTCATCTCACTTTTGGTGGCAAATAGGACTAGGTTTTTCTTGTCGCACATCGTGGAGGCACTCAATTTTGGCTTGTGGCGCTCACTTTCTTTTTGGTGGTTCGCTCTCTCACTATTCTCTCCATGATGGGTGGCTTGCTTGTCGGCGATCACTTGGCTTGGAGACATAGGTCGCAGAACGTACTCCTTTCCTTTCATCTTGAAGCTATAGTGATTTGTACGTCCGTTGTGGATGACACCTCGGTCAAATTTCCATGGTCGTCCAAGAAGAAGGTGACAAACGGACATCGGAATGACATCACACTCCAAAATGTCTTTGTAAGCTCCGATCTTGAAGGAAACTTGTACCATATGCTTGACTTGGATAGTGCCGGAGTCGCTTAGCTATTGAACCTTGTAAGGATGCGGGTGCTTCATCTTAACCAATGGGAGCTTGGAGCATAGTTCTTCACTTGCCAAGTTATGGCAACTCCCTCCATCGATGATGACCTTGACGGACCTTCCATTGATGCCGGCCTTGGTGTGGAAGATATGGCATCGTTGGTCTTCTTCTTGTTGATTTTGAAGAGTCAAGACCTTGGAGACAACGAGAGCGGGGCTCGGATCTTCGTCACAAAAGACTTGATCATCTTCATTTTCGTTCACTTGCCGGTGCATGGCCGCTTGATCAAGGGCTTCCATTTCTCCTTCACTCATGGAGTCATATGTACCATCGTCGTTGAAGATCATGGTGCGCTTGTTTGTACATTCAAAGGACTAGTGGCCTCGACCATCGCATGTGAAGCATTTGAAGGAACTTGTCTTGATGGTCTCATCGGTTGGGGTAGATGATGATGAAGCTCTCGGCTTGAAGTTGCTTGTAGTAGGAGGACGACTTGAGGTTGTCGAAGTTTTCTTGTAACTTGACTTGTCGCCGTTGCTTGTAGATGGCTTGGTTGAGGTAGATGGTGTTGGAGTCGTTGAAGCTTGAGAGTTGGAGAAACCATAGGACTTGGATGAGAACTTGGCATATTTTAAGTCATCTTGCACTTGACGTTCCGCTTTAGTAGCTTGATGTACTAGCTCGATGAGGTTCGAGTATGGTTGGAAGTCGGCGATCTTCTTGGTTGATGAGGACATCAATACCATTGTTACACCCACAGCCCCTGCTACTATACATACTGGACCAATTACTAGAGCTCGCGCACGCCAATTGAATTATCAGGTACTTTCGTTTCTTGGTAACGATTCCAATGTTCATGAGAATATGATGCTGCCTAAATTGGATACATTTGTTTTGCTTACAAATGAAGGGCCTACCATGGACAAGAAAGATGAACCTTGGAGCAAGTTCAAGCATGGAGATGTTGGCATGCGCAAGGGGAACAAGAACGGAGTTACAAGTGATGATTCCGGGACTTTGAAGCCACCCTAATGAGAGCATGAGGCCTTGGACGAAATATACAAGATGCCACTTCATAATATTCGTCCATAGGCTATTCTAGGTGCCGCGTCACCTTAATATTGGGCCAGGCCCATGTAATTTCGAAATACTTAAGTGTAGGCTGTTTTAGAGTCCGTATGTGGGGAAACAAGAGTTAGGGTTGGTTTGGACCCCTCCCTCAAGGGCCACGAAATTCCCTCCTCTTTCTCCATATATACAGCCCTTAGAGCGTCGTTTAGACTTTGGGTTTTGTTTAGATCAAAAGTTCGCCATAGCTGCAACCGGCGTGCCGTTTGTGTTCAACAACCCGGACCAAGGCGTCTCAGAACCCCACCTTCATTAATAAAGCTTTCCTCTTATATTCGCAATATCCAGATTGCAATCTTAGTTTCTTGCTTGTTCTTCGTTTGCTCGCAGGAAACAGGCCCTCGTGGTCGGAGTTGATCGTGCTCGGCGTGGTCAATAACCCTCGGAAGTTGGTTTAGCGATTGCTAAGTATGACGTCTCGCACGTCACGTAGTCGGATCGTCAAAATTCGACTCCCACGAAGCGATAGCCACCATCTCATCGAAACATCGGGACACCTTTGCCTCTATCAAGTGGTATCAGATTTTCAGGTTGCTCGGTGAGATTTTACCGTTTTCGTAGATTAGATCGAGTCTGTTCTTCATACCTAAAGTCCACGAAAAAGCCACACAAAAAAAATTAGGGTTAGTTCATCATATCCTAACCAATCTGAGCCTTCGCATAATCTTTTTAGGGTTTTTGCTTTGTTGAATTTGCGGTTGCATCGTCGTGTCAAGTTGCTGGTCTTAGAGTCTAGTCTTTTAGAGTTTCGAGTTACGGTCATAAGTTGTCACGCCGCCGCAAGACCATCATCATCGCCTTGCCATCTACCACCCTTCTTATCCGCCACCGCTCTGAATCCGTATCCATATACCACCACCAATCCGTATCCATATACCACCACCAATCCGTAGCCATATACCACCACCAATCCGTAGCCATATACCACCACCGCTACCATATACCACCACCGCTGCCATATACCACCACCATATATCCACCACCAATCCGAGTTCTTCTCATATTTGGTTTGTTTTCGAGATCCATCTAAATTCCGATTCGTGTTTCCTTGCCTGAGTAGGTTTCGGCAAAAAAAAAAAAGAGTCTGGAAACCACCCTCCGTTTAGGCCCAAAATTTTCCGAAAACGCACTTGTCGAAATTTTTTTTGGCTATCCTATTTTTAGGTGTTTCTAAGCGTATTGAGACAGTCGCCGTTATAGAAAGTTTTTTTTGACCTGTTTCCAGGTTTTGGGTCAAGGCGATCGAAAAAAAAATTGGTCGAAAAATTTCGTGCCCATCCTGTCGATTTGACACAGGAAGAGTTTTGAGACACTCGCCATTATAGTGATTTTTAAAAAAAAAAAGAGCAAAAAATAAAAATAAAAAGCAGCGCAAAAAAAAGAGCGATTTTTTTTTCGAGTGTGCTTTTCCGTTGTTTCCGTGCAGCGCCGTGATTTTGTTAGTGTTCTAGGCTCGCGTCTCTAGCACGGTCTAGCCTAGGACCAGACCTGAGACCGTCGTTGAGCGTTTATTCAACTTTGCATCTACGAATTGATTATTCTTGACCCTTTTTGCTACCATATTATAAGCCTTCCCAGCTCCACATACATCTACATCGTGCATTTGACTCTCCACAGTAAACGCTCTATCCAAGCTTTGAGAGTTTTGACTACATCGGTTGCCGATCACCGCTTTCTTCTTTGGGTAAGAACTGGTAAGAATTTGAGATTTGCTTGTGGTTGTATTTGTCCACCACACCACCACCACCACTTCCTAGTAGTCTGTCGAATCATATTCTTGTGTTTTTCTATTGCTGCTAACCATGGCAGGATCACAAGCCGAAGAGACTGATTGGGAGAACATGACAAACAAAGCGCTACATGATAAGTTTCAACAAATGATGAGTGGGCAGGTGGAAGATGTTCTAAATAGATTTGAAGAGGCCATGGAGAAGATAGATGCCATTGAGAAGGCGTTCGAAACAAAGCTCGATAACAAGTTTAATGAATTGCTCGCGCTTCTACCACCACCACCACCGGCTGCACCTAATGCACCTCTACAACAACAACAACGACTACCTCCACATCGCAAAGCAGCCCTCCGCCGAGCGAGCCGTGTCCCTCTTCAGCCTGGCCAAGCTGCTTTGGTCTGGTGTTGATACTTCGTGGCTCCTGCTGGCGATGTGGGGAGGATGATTATGTGAGAGAGTACGAGGATGAGGTTGATCAACTTGAACTACGTGCAACCACCAGCACCACAACCACCCGGTCGTCCACATGCAAATAATGGCAATGTTAGGGCTCCCCTCAGTGCGAGATCATGACCATCTCCCTAAATTGAAGTTGAATATTCCACCATTTGAGGGTAGATATGTTCACGATATATATCTTACTTGGGAGTTAGAAACTGAACAACGATTTACATGTTTACAATATCACGAGGAGAGACGTGTTCCCACGCTGTTTGTGCTTTCACTAGCTTTGCATGTGTTTGGTGGTGCGAACATTGTAGATTATATCCTGTTCCAGCTACTTGGGCTGCTTTGAAAACTGCTATGCGTACTCGTTGGGTTCCACCATATTATCAACGTGAATTACTTCAAAAATTGCAGCGCTTAAGACAAGGAAAAATTCGGTAGAAGAATATTATCGGGAATTACAAACTGGCTTGATTAGATGTGGTATTGTTGAGGAGAATGAAGCTATGCTTGCACGTTTTACGGGTGGATTAAATAGAGATATTCAGACCATTCTAGACTACAAGGATTATACTAATATCACTCGATTATTCCATCTTGCTTGTAAAGCTGAGCGTGAAGTCTTGAGGATCGACATGCGTTGGCGCGGACTAACTTTTCTGCAGTCGACCTTCATCATGGACACCACGTGCATCATCTACTTCCACACGTTCTACTACACGGCACCTCCGCCGGCTGCCACCTCCAACCGTGATACAAGAAAGCGGGCACAACCACCACTATACGCCAAGAGCACACTGCTGGGCCTACACAGCTCTTCTTCTTCCATGGCATCAACAGGGCACACAAGTGATATTATTTGTCGTCGTTGTAAGGGAAGAGGACATTTTGCGAGAGAATGCCAATCTCAGCGTGTGATGATTGCTCACGAGGATGGTGGGTATGAGTCCGCCGATGACTATGATGAAGAGACTTTGGCTCTTCTTACACATGAAGAACACGGTGGAGATGATTACGATCATGAGACGCAATACATGGCTGCTTTGAAGATCTTGTGGTATGAATGTTTAGTTGCTCAACGTGTTTTGAGTGTGCAGGTTACACAAGTTGAGCAAAATCGGAGGCATAACTTGTTCCATACAAAGGGAGTTGTGAAGGAACGTTCTATTCTGCGTCATCATAGATGGAGGGAGCTGCAACAACTTGGCTAGCATGGATATGGTGGAGAAGCTTTCTCTCACCACAAGGCCACATCCACATCCTTACTACATCCAATGGTTCAACAACAGCGGCAAGGTTAAGGTAACACGTCTTTGTTCGTGTGTATTTTAGTATCTCTACATATCTTGATTATGTTGATTGTGATGTGGTACCTATGCAAGCATGTTCCTTATTACTTGGTAGACCATGGCAATTTGATAAAAATTACATGTACACCATGGTAGAAACAATCAGTATACTCTTGTTCACAAGGATAAAAATATTACTTTGCTTCCTATGACTCCTGATTCTATTTTGAAAGATGATATTAGTAGAGCTAATAAAGCAAAACAGGAGAAAAATAAGAGTGAAAATCAGATTGTGGCAAAAGAATTTGAGCAACAAATGAAGCCTAATAATAAAATATCTAATGTTGCTACGAAATTAAACTGAAAAGTGCATGTTTACTTGCCACCAAATCTGATATTGAGGAGCTAGATTCTAGCAAATCTGTTTGCTATGCTTTTGTGTGCAAAGAGGCATTATTTTCATTCGAGGACGTGCCTTCCTCTTTACCCCTACTGTCACTAACATTTTGCGGGAGTTATTTGACGTCTTCCCACAAGGCGTGCCACCGGGATTACCACCTATTCGAGGATTGAGCATCAAATTGACTTAATTCCGGTGCATCGCTACCAACCGTGCACCATACCGTACCAATCCGGAGGAGACGAAGGAGATTATCGTCAAGTACAGGAGCTGCTCGACAAAGGTTATATCTGGCGTATCTCTTAGTCCTTGTCTTGTTCCTATTATAATAGTGCCTAAAAAGGATGGTACGTCGCGTATGTGTGTTGATTGTAGAGGCATTAATAATATTACTATTCGTTATCGTCATCCTATTCCTAGGCTAGAGGATATGCTTGATGAATTGAGTGGCTCTACAATATTCTCCAAAGTTGATTTGCGTAGTGGATACCATCAAATTCGTATGAAATTGGGAGATGAATGGAAAACAGCATTTAAAACTAAGTTTGGTTTATATGAGTGGTTAGTCATGCCTTTTGGGTTAACTAATGCACCTAGTACTTTCATGAGACTAATGAGCGAAGTTTTGCGTGCTTTCATTGGACGATTTGTGGTAGTCTATTTTGATGATATCTTGATTTATAGCAAATCTTTGGAAGAACATTTGGAACATTTACGGGCTGTTTTAATGCTCTACGTGATGCACGCGTTTGTTTGGTAACCTTGGGAAGTGCACCTTTTGCACCGTAAAGTATCTTTTCTTGGCTATGTTGTTACTCCACAGGGAATTGAAGTTGATAAAGCCAAGATTGAAGCTATTGAGAGTTGGCCGCAGCCCAAATCGGTCACACAAGTGAGGAGTTTTCTTGGACTCGCTGGTTTCTATAGGCGTTTTGTGAGAGACTTTAGCACCATTGCTGCACCTCTCAATGAGCTTACAAAGAAGGATGTGCCTTTTGTTTGGGGTACCGCATACGGGAAGAAGCCTTCACGGTATTGAAAGATAAGTTGACACATGCTCCTTTACTCCAACTTCACGACTTTAATAAGACTTTTGAGCTTGAATGTGATGCTAGTGGAATTGGATTAGGAGGTGTGTTATTACAAGATGGCAAACCTGTTGCATACTTTTACGAAAAATTGAGTGGGCCTAGTCTGAACTATTCTACTTATGACAAAGAATTATATGCTCTTGTTGGGACTTTAGAGACATGGCAACATTATTTATGGCCCAAATAATTTGTTATACATTACGATCATGAATCTTTGAAACGTATTAAAAGTCAAGCTAAACTGAATCGTAGACATGCTAAATGGGTTGAATTCATTGAGACTTTCCCTTATGTCATTAAACACAAGAAGGGTAAAGAAAATGTTATTCTTGATGCTTTGTCTAAATCGCTATACTATGCTTTCACAACTTGACTTCAAAATATTTGGTTTGGAGACCATCAAAGATCAATATGTGCATGATGCTGATTTTAAAAGATGTAATGCAGAATTGTAAAGAAGGAAGAACATGGAACAAGTTCGTTATTAAGGATGGTTTTGTGTTCCGTGCTAACAAGCTATGCATTCCTGCTAGCTCTGTTTGTCTTTTGTTGTTGCAGGAGGCGCATGGAGGAGGATTAATGGGACACTTTGGCGTGAAGAAGGCGGAGGATATACTTGCTACACATTTCTTTTGGCCAAAGATGAGGCGGGATGTTGAGCGTTTTGTTGCTCATTGCACTACATGTCAAAAGCTAAGTCACAACTCAATCCTCATGGTTTATATATGCCTTTGCACTGTACCTAGTGTTCCTTGGGAGGATATATCTATGGACTTTGTTTTAGGTTTACCTCGAACAAAGAAGGGAGGATAGCATATTTGTTGTCGTGGATAGATTCTCGAAAATGGCACACTTTATACCATGTCATAAAAGCGATGATCTTTGTTAATGTTGCTTGATTTGTTCTTTTCGTGAAATTATTAAACTTGCATGGTGTGCCAAATACTATTGTTTCAGATCGTGATACTAAATTTCTTAGCCACTTTTGGAGATGTTTATGGGCTAAGTTGGGGACTAAACTGCTTTTTAGTACTACTTGTCACCCCCAAACTGATGGACAAACTGAAGTAGTCAATAGAATATTGTCTACTATGCTTAGGGCTGTTTTGAAGAATAATAAGAAAATGTGGGAAGAATGCTTGCATCATATTGAATTTGCTTATAATCGTTCATTGCATTCTACTACTAAGATGTGCCCTTTTG
The DNA here is from genome assembly GCA_021605145.1 of Aegilops bicornis. NCBI lineage: Eukaryota > Viridiplantae > Streptophyta > Magnoliopsida > Poales > Poaceae > Aegilops > Aegilops bicornis. Next base: position 242,302,252 of record CM038669.1, read on the forward strand.
AAATTGTGTATGGCTTCCTACCTCGTGCACCCTCTTGATTTGTTGCCTCTTCCATCTTCGGAGAAGGCTAATTTTGATGCTAAAGAACGTGCTGAATTGATTTTAAAAATGCATGAGTTAACTAAGGAAAACATTGAGCGTATGAATACTAAATATAAACTTGCCGGAGATAAGGGTAGAAAACATGTTGTCTTTGCACCTAGAGATCTTGTTTGGTTACATTTGCGTAAAGGATAGGTTTCCTAATTTGCGCAAATCAAAGCTAATGCCACGTCTTTGATGGTCCATTTAAGGTGTTAGAGAAAATAAATGATAATGCATATAAACTTGAGCTGCTGCAGATTTTGGGGTTAGTCCCACTTTTAACATTGCAGATTTGAAGCCTTATTTGGGTGAGGAAGATGAGTTTCCGTCGAGGGCGACTTCATTTCAAGAAGGGGAGGATGATGAGGACATCAATACCATTGTTACACCCACAGCCCTATTTGCTATACATCTTGGACCAATTACTAGAGCTCATGCCGCCAATTGAATTATCGGTACTTTCGTTTCTTGGTAACGATTCCAATGTTCATGAGAATATGATGCTGCCTAAATTGGATACATTTGTTTTGCTTACAAATGAAGGGCCTACCATGGACAAGAAAGATGAACCTTGGAGCAAGTTCAAGCATGGAGATGTTGGCATGCGCAAAGGGGAACAAGAACGGAGTTACAAGTGATGATTCCAGGACTTTGAAGCCACCCTAATGAGAGCATGAGGCCTTGGACGAAATATACAAGATGCCACTTCATAATATTCGTCCATAGGCTATTCTAGGTGCTGCGTCACCTTAATATTGGGCCAGGCCCATGTAATTTCGAAATACTTAAGTGTAGGCTGTTTTTAGAGTCCGTATGTGTGGGGAAACAAGAGTTAGGGTTGGTTTGGACCCCTCCCTCAAGGGCCACGAAATTCCCTCCTCTTTCTCCATATATACAGCCCTTAGGCGTCGTTTAGACTTTGGGTTTTGTTTAGATCAAAAGTTCGCCATAGCTGCAACCGGCGTGCTTCGTTTGTGTTCAACAACCGGACCAAGGCGTCTCGAACCCCACCTTCATTAATAAAGCTTTCCTCTTATATTCGCAATATCCAGATTGCAATATTAGTTTCTTGCTTGTTCTTCGTTTGCTCGCAGAAACAGGCCCTCGTGGTCAGGTTGATCGTGCTCGGCGTGGTCAATAACCCTCGGAAGTTGGTTTAGCGATTGCTAAGGCGCGACGTCTCGCACGTACGTAGTCGGATCGTCAAGGTCGACTCCCACAGAAACGATAGCCACCATCTCATCGAAACATCGGGACACCTTTGCCTCTATCATTGGTAGTATGATTGAGTCCATTCAAGAAACGTTCCATAGTTTGCTCAACATCTTCTGTGACATTGGCTCGTATCATGGCAATCTTCATTTCCTTGTACTACTCTTCAACGGTCTTCGTTCCTTGCTTGAGGAGTTGGAGTTTCTTGAAGAGGTCATGGTTGTAGTAAGTTGTCACGAAACGTGCTCTCATGACATCCTTCATTTGCATCCAAGTTGTGATGGGTAGTTCTCCTCTTGCCTCACGACGCTCGATGACTTGTTCCCACCAAATGAGGACGTAGTCTTGGAACTCAAGGGATGGCATCGCTATCTTCTTCTCTTCCTCTACGTGCCTTGGTGCCCCTACTGTCACTGGGAAAGGACACCGCAAGATTGAACCCAAAGCTAAGCACTTCTCCCGTTGGAAGAAAGATCAATCTAGTAGGCCAAACCAAACTGATAATTCGAAGAGACTTGCAAAGATAACCAATCATACATAAAAGAATTCAGAAAAGATTCAAATATTGTTCATAGATAATCTTGATCATAAACCCACAATTCATCGGTCTCAACAAACACACACATGAAAGAAGATTACATCGAATAGATCTCCATGAGAGAGGGGAGAACATTGTATTGAGATCCAAAAGAGAGAAGAAGCCATCTAGCTACTAACTATGGACCCGAAGGTCTGAGGTAAACTACTCACACTTCATCGGAGAGGCTATGGTGTTGATGTAGAAGCCCTCCGTGATGGATGCCCCCTCCGGCGGAGCTCCGGAACAGGCCCCAAGATGAGATCTCGTGGGTACAGAAGGTTGCGGCGGTGGAATTAGGTTTTTGGCTCTGTATCTGATCGTTTGGGGGTATGTAGGTATATATAGGAGGAAGGAGTACGTCGGTGGAGCAACAGGGGGCCCACGAGGGTGGAGGGCGCACCCCCTACCTCGTGGCCTCCTCCTTTCTTTCTTGACGTAGGGTCCAAGTCTCCTGGATCATGTTCGGTGAGAAAATCACGTTCCGGAAGGTTTCATTCCGTTTGGACTCTGTTTGATATTCCTTTTATGCGGAACTCTGAAATAGGCAAAAAACATCAATTCTGGGCTGGGCCTCCGGTTAATAGGTTAGTCCCAAAAGTAATATAAAAGTGGATAATAAAGCCCAATAATATCCAAAACAGTAGATAATATAGCATGAGCAATCAAAAATTATAGATACGTTGGAGACGTATCAAGCATCCCCAAGCTTAATTCCTGCTCGTCCTCGAGTAGGTAAATGATAAAAAAGAACTTTTGATGCGGAGTGCTACTTGGCACAAATTTAATGTAATTCTTCTTAATTGTGGTGTGAATATTCAGATCCGAAAGATTCAAGACAAAAGTTTAATATTGACATAAAAATAATAATACTTCAAGCATACTAACAAAGCGATCATGTCTTCTCAAAATAACATGGCCAAAGAAAGTTATCCCTACAAAATCATATAGTGCGGCTATGCTCTATCTTCACCACACAAAGTATTTAAATCATGCACAACCCGATGACAAGCCAAGCAATTGTTTCATACTTTTGACATTTTCAAACTTTTTCAATCTTCACGCAATACATGAGCGTGAGCCATGGATATAGCACTATATGTGGAATAGAATGGTGGTTGTGGAGAAGACAAAAAGGGGGAAGATAGTATCACATCAACTAGGCGTATCAATGGGCTATGGAGGTGCCCATCAAGAGATATCAATGTGAGTGAGTAGGGATTGCCATGCAACGGATGCACTAGAGCTATAAGTATATGAAAGCTCAACAAAAGAAACTAAGTGGGTGTGCATCCAACTCGCTTGCTCACGAATTTTGAGGAAGCCCATCATTGGAATATACAAGCCAAGTTCTATAATGAAAAATTCCCACTAGTATATGGAAGTGACAAAATGAGAGACTCTCTATCATGAAGATGATGGTGCTACTTTGAAGCACAAGTGTGGTAAAAGGATAGTAACATTGTCCCTTCTCTCTTTTTCTCTCATTTTTTTATTTGGGCCTTTTCTCTTTTTTTATGGCCTCTTTTCTCTTTTTTTTCGTCCGGAGTCTCATCCCGACTTGTGGGGGAATCATAGTCTCCATCATCCTTTTCCTCACTTGGGACAATGCTCTAAAAATGAAGATCATCACACTTTTATTTTCTTACAACTCAACAATTACAACTCGATACTTAGAACAAAATATGACTCTATATGGATGCCTCCGTGATGTGCGGGATATGCAATGAATCAAGAGTGACATGTATGAAAGAATAATGAGCGGTGGCTTTGCCACAAATACGATGTCAACTACATGATCATGCTAAGCAATATGACAATGATGGGCGTGTCATAAGCGAGCGGTGGAAAGTTGCATGGCAATATATCTCGGAATGGCTATGGAAATGCCGTGATAGGTAGGTATGGTGGCTGTTTTGAGGAAGGTATATGGTGGGTGTATGATACCGGTGAAAAGTGCGCGGTATTAGAGAGGCTAACAATGGTGGAAGGAAGAAAGTGCGTACAATCCATGGACTCAACATTAGTCATAAAGAACTCATATACTTATTGCAAAAATCTACAAGTTAGCAAAGCAAAGTATTACGCGCATGCTCCTAGGGGGATAGATTGGTAGGAAAAGACCATCGCTCGTCCCCGACCACCACTCATAAGGAAGACAATCAATAAATATATCATGCTCCGACTTCATCACATAACGGTTCACCATACGTGCATGCTACGGGAATCACAAACTTTAACACAAGTATTTCTCAAATTCACAACTACTCAACTAGCATGACTCTAATATCACCATCTTCATATCTCAAAACAATTATCAAGCATCCAACTTCTCATAGTATTCAACACACTCATAAGATTTTTTTTTACTATTCTTGAATACCAAGTATATTAAGATTATTTAAGCAAATTACCATGATATTTAAGACTCTCAAAATAATCTAAGTGAAGCATGAGAGATCAATAGTTTCTATAAAACAAATCCACCACCGTGCTCTAAAAGATATAAGTGAAGCACTAGAGCAAAACTATATAACTCAAAAGATATAAGTGAAGCACATAGAGTATTCTAACAAATTCCAAATCATGTATGGCTCTCTCAAAAGGTGTGTACAGCAAGGATGATTGTGGTAAACTAAAAAGTAAATACTCAAATCATACAAGACGCTCCAAGCAAAACAGATATCATGTGGTGAATAAAAATATAGCTCCAAGTAAAGTTACCGATGGAAGTAGGCGAAAGAGGGGATGCCTTCCGGGGCATCCCCAAGCTTTGGATTTATGGTGTCCTTCGATTATCTTGAGGGTGCCATGGGCATTCCCAAGCTTAGGCTCTTTCCACTCCTTGTTCCATAATCCATCAAAAATCTTTCACCCAAAACTTGAAAACTTCACAACACAAAACTCAATAGAAATCTCATGAGCTCCGTTAGCGAAAGAAAACAAAAGACCACTTCAAGGTATTGTAATGAACTCATTCTTTATTTATATTGGTGTTAAACCTACTGTATTCCAACTTCTCTATGGTTTATAAACAATTTTGCTAGCCATAGATTCATCAAAATAAGCAAACAACTCACGAAAAACAGAATCTGTCAAAAAAAAGAACAATCTGTAGTAATCTGTAACTAACGCAAACTTCTGGAACTCCAAAAAATCATCCAAAATAGGACGACTTAGGCAATTTTTTATTGATCAGCATCAATTGGAATAACTATTTATCACGTTCTGGTGATTTTTAACAATAGTTTTCGTGAACAGAAAGTTTCTGGAAATTACGGCAAGATCAAATAACTATCGTCCAAGAAGATCCTATAGGTTTAACTTGGCACAAACACTAAGTAAAACCTCAAAACACATCTTACTAGAGGCCAGAACAAAGATTTATTCCTAAACAGAAGCAAAAACAAAAAAAACTAAAAATAAAATTGGGTTGCCTCCCAACAAGCGCTATCGTTTAACGCCCCTAGCTAGGCATAAAAGCAAGGATAGATCTAGGTATTGCCATCTTTGGTAGGCAATCCATAAGTGGCTCTCATGATAGATTCATATGGTAATTTTTTTTCTTCCTAGGGAAGTGTTCCATGTCTTTCTTTAATGAAAATTGGAATCTAATATTCCCTCCCTTCATATCAATAATTGCACCGATCGTTCTAAGGAAAGGTCTACCAAGAATAATAGGACATGAAGGATTGCAATCTATATCAAGAACGATAAAATCTACGGGCACATAATTCCTATTTGCAACAATAATAACATCATTAATTCTTCCCATAGGTTTCTTAATAGTGGAATACGCAAGGTGCAAGTTTAGAGAGCAATCATCAAAATCATGGAAATCTAGCAAATTGCACAAAGTTTAGGGAATAGTGGAAACACTAGCACCCAAATCACATAAAGCATAAAACTCATGATCCTAAATCTTAATTTTAATAGTTGGTTCCCACTCATCATAAAGTTTTCTAGGGATAGAAACCTCCAACTCAAGCTTTTCTTCATAATATTGCATCAAGGCATCAATGATATGTTTAGTAAACACTTTATTTTGACTATAAGCATGAGGAGAATTTAGCACGTATTGCAACAAGGAAATACAATCAATCAAAGAGCAATTTTCATAATTAAATTCCTTGAAATCCAAAATAGTGGGTTTAGCAACATCTAGGGTTCTGATTTCTTCAATCCCACTTTTATCAAATTTTAGCATCAAGATCTAAAAACTCCGAATTTTTAGAGCGCCTTCTAGGTAAAGGTGGATCATATTCAGTCCCGTCATTATCAAGATTCATATTGCAAAACAAAGATTTAATAGGGGACACATCAATAACTTTTAGATCTTCATCTTTATTTTCATAGAAATTGGAAGAACACGCTTTTATAAATCAATCTTTCTTAGCACGCATCCTAGCGGTTCTTTCTTTGTACTCATCAATGGAAATTCTCATGGCTTTGAGAGACTCATTGATACCATGCTTAGGAGGAATAGATCTAAGCTTTAAAGAATCAACATCAAGAGAAATTCTATCAACATTCCTAGCCAATTCATCAACTTTAAGCAATTTCTCTTCAAGCAAAGCATAGAAATTCTTTTGCGAATTCATAAACTATTTAACACTATTCTCAAATTTAGAGGGTATATTATTAAAATTTCCATAAGAGTTGTTGTAGGAATTTCCATAATTATTAGAGGAATTACTAGGATAAGGCCTAGGATTAAAGTTTCCTCTATCTGGCGTTGTTACCAAAATTATTCCTACCAACAAAATTTACATCCATACATTCATTATTATTCTCAATCAAGGTAGACAAAGGCATATCATTAGGATCAGAAGAAACACTCTTAGTAGCAAATAGTTTCATAAGTTCATCCATCTTTCCACTCAAAACATTAATTTCTTCTATCGCATGCACTTTTTTATTAGTAGATCTTTTCGATTGTGCCATTGAGAATAATTAACCATAATATTATCTAGGAGTTTAGTAGCTTCTCCTAAAGTGATTTCCATAAAAGTGCCTCCCGCGGCCGAATCTAAAAGATTTCTAGAAGCAAAATTCAATCCGACATATTTTTTTTTGTATAATCATCCACAAATTCAAACCATGAGTAGGGAAATTACGTATCATTAATTTCATCCTCTCCCAAGCTTGTGCAACATGTTCATGATCAAGTTGCTTAAAATTCATAATATCGTTTCTAAGAAAGATGATCTTAGCGGGACGAAAATACTTAGAGATAAAGGCATCTTTGCACTTATTCCATGAATCGTACTATTTTTAGGCAAAGACGAAAACCAAGCTTTAGCACGATCTCTAAGCGAAAAAGGAAATGGCTTCAATTTAAGAATATCATTATCAACATCTTTCTTCTTTTGCATATCACACAAATCAACGAAGCTATTAAGATGAGTAGCGGCATCTTCACTAGGAAGGCCCGGCGAATTGATCTTTCATGACAAGATTCAACAAACCAGCATTGATTTCACAAGATTCAGTATTGGTAAGAGGAGCAATCGGTATTCAACTAAGGAAATCATTATTGTTGGTATTGGTAAAGTCACACGGTATTATCTTGAGCCATCGTGACAAACAAGCAATCCAACACACGGGCAAACAAAAAGCAAGCGAAAAAGAGGCGAACGGAAAAGAGAGGGCGAATAAAACGGCAAGGGTGAAGTGGGGAGAGGAAAGCGAGAGGCAAATGGCAAATAATGTAATCACGGGTGATAAGGGATTGTGATGGGTACTTGGTATGTTTGACTTTTGCGTAGACTCCCCGGCAACGGCGCCAGAAATCTTCTCTGCTACCTCTTGAGCACCGCGTTGGATTTACTTGAAGAGGAAAGGGTGATGCAGACCTGATGGCGTAAGTATTTCCCTCAGTTTTTGAGAACCAAGGTATAAATCCAGTAGGAGGCTACGCGTGAGTCCCTCGTATCTACACAAAGCAAATAACTCCTCGCAACCAACGTGATAAGGGGTTGTCAATCCCTTCACGGTCACTTACGAGAGTGAGATCTGATAGAGATGATAGGATAATATTTTTGGTATTTTTATGATAAAGATGCAAAATAAAATAAAAGCAAAGGAAATAACTAACTGTTGGAAGATTAATATGATGAAGATAGACCTGGGGGCCATAGGTTTCACTAGTGGCTTCTCTCAAGGGCATAAGTATTTTACGGTGGGTGAACGAATTACTGTTGAGCAATTGACAAAATTGAGCATAGTTATGAGAATATCTAGGTATGATCATGTATATAGGCATCACGTCAAGAGACAAGTAGACCGACTCACCTTTGCATCTACTACTATTACTCCACTCATCGACCGCTATCCGGCATGCATCTAGAGTATTAAGTTCATGAAAGCAGTGACACCTTAAGCAAGATGACATGATGTAGAGGGATAAATTCATGCAATGTGATAAAAACCCCATCTTGTTATCCTCGTTGGCAACAATACAATACGTGCCTTGGTGCCCCTACTGTCACTGGGAAAGGACACCGCAAGATTGAACCCAAAGCTAAGCACTTCTCCCATTGGAAGAAAGATCAATCTAGTAGGCCAAACCAAACTGATAATTCGAAGAGACTTGCAAAGATAACCAATCATACATAAAAGAATTCAGAAAAGATTCAAATATTGTTCACAGATAATCTTGATCATAAACCCACAATTCATCGGTCTCAACAAACACACCGCAAAAATAAGATTACATCGAATAGATCTCCACGAGAGAGGGGGAGAACATTGTATTGAGATCCAAAAAGAGAGAAGAAGCCATCTAGCTACTAACTATGGACCCGAAGATATGAGGTAAACTACTCACACTTCATTGGAGAGGCTATGGTGTTGATGTAGAAGCCCTCCGTGATGGATGGCCCCTCCGGCGGAGTTTTGCGGCGGTGGAATTAGGTTTTTGGCTCCGTGTCGATCGTTTGAAGTGCGTGAGGTATATATAGGAGGAAGAATGCGTCGGTGGAGACCCGGGGGCCACGAGGGTGGATGGCGCACAGGGGGGGTAGGCGCGCCCCCCTACCTTGTGGCCTCCTCCTTTCTTTCTTGACGTAGGGTCCAAGTCTCCTGGATCATGTTCGGTGAGAAAATCATGTTCCCAAAGGTTTCATTCTGTTTGGACTCCGTTTGATATTCCTTTTCTGCGAAACTCTGAAATAGGCAAAAAAACAGCAATTATGGGCTGGGCCTCCGGTTAATAGGTTAGTCCCAGAAGTAATATAAAAGTGGATAATAAAGCCCAATAATGTCCAAAACAGTAGATAATATAGCATGGAGCAATAAAAAATTATAGGTACATTGGAGACGTATCAGCCCCGACACCGCACATCACTTTCCTCTTAGTTGCTCGACACTACTGGGTTACTATCGAGTGCCGAGGGTGAGACCTCTACACCACTTCTGATGTTAACCCTATAGTGTAGCTATCCGATCGTGGTCATCGAGGGTGATTCTGCCTTAAACACTTCGGATACGACTCTGTCGTGCAACCCCTCAAGTGTGAACCTCGGGGGTGGTTCCTCTTACGTTCACCTTGATGATTACATCGAGTGGAATTCACTGGGGGTGATTCCTTGGGTTTTCCCCTTGATGTTTGGACACACAGATACTTGGACTTTACCACTGTTACTTGGAAAGGTGGGTCGACCCTGAGGTGTACCCGCGAGTGATGTGGAGACGGGTTGACCTGGAGGGTGCCCGCGAGATAATTACGAGGCATGGCCGGGCATTCCTAGCCCTTGCCGCAAGTCCTCGAGACGGGGCAACGTGGTCACATCTTTCGTGAGTCTCTGCTTGTTACCGCGTGCTCCTAATCCACTACGATTTGGATATTTGATCCGAGGGGCCTTTGGCCTGATAGCACTAACCATCACGTGGGCATAGTATGGGCGTTCTGCGTCGTATGCATCGGTAGAAGCTTAATAGATGTCGTGACTAAGCGGTAGCGCTTGAGTTGGACTGGTAAGCACCGCCTTTTTAAGGAGGTAGCTAGGTCTGCTCACCGGCAGCGTTCATAGCGTGCGAGGAGTTCGAGGCGATGGCCCATGACCCTGAGGGCATAGGTTTAGTCCGGCGTCTTGACCTCTCTATTAAGCCTAGGTCGGGTTGCGGCGTATTGTTTGGCTAAGGCTGGGCATGCCCGGAAAGTGTGTCGGCGGAGTTAATCGGCGTGGTGGGTAAGTTGGTGCACCCTGCAGTGAAGAAAACATCAATCGATAGCCTGTCCTCTGATAGCGGACATTTGGAGTTTTATCCCGATCGATACAACTAGAACTGGATACTTGTGATGAGAATTGGTTTGTGATGATAACTGGATAGTATGGCTCTGGGATTGCTTTCTCGCAGGGAGTCGAGAAAGGATCTCTGGCCGAGGTTGATAACACTTCTACTACTTTACTTTATGCTACTCTTTCTCTTCTGATGCTGATGAGGACATCAATACCATTGTTACACCCACAGCCCCTGCTGCTATACATACTGGACCAATTACTAGAGCTCGCAAGACGCCAAGCTGAATTATCGGTACTTTCGTTTCTTGGTAACGATTCCAATGTTCATGAGAATATGATGCTGCCTAAATTGGATACATTTGTTTTGCTTACAAATGAAGGGCCTACCATGGACAAGAAAGATGAACCTTGGAGCAAGTTCAAGCATGGAGATGTTGGCATGCGCAAGGAAACAAGAACGGAGTTACAAGTGATGATTCCAGGACTTTGAAGCCACCCTAATGAGAGCATGAGGCCTTGGACGAAATATACAAGATGCCACTTCATAATATTCGTCCATAGGCTATTCTAGGTGCCACGTCACCTTATTATTGGGCCAGCCCATGTAATTTCGAAATACTTAAGTGTAGGCTGTTTTTAGAGTCCGTATGTGGGGAAACAAGAGTTAGGGTTGGTTTGGACCCCTCCCTCAAGGGCCACGAAATTCCCTCCTCTTTCTCCATATATACAGCCCTTAGAGGCGTCGTTTAGACTTTGGGTTTTGTTTAGATCAAAAGTTCGCCATAGCTGCAACTGCGTGCCGTTTGTGTTCAACGACCGGACCAAGGCGTCTCGTAACCCCACCTTCATTAATAAAGCTTTCCTCTTATATTCGCAATATCCAGATTGCAATCTTAGTTTCTTGCTTGTTCTTCGTTTGCTCGCGGAAAGCAGGCCCTCGTGGTCGGAGTTGATGCGTGCTCGGCGTGGTCAATAACCCTCGGAAGTTGGTTTAGCGATTGCTAAGGCGCGACGTCTCGCCGCGTCGTAGTCGGATCGTCAAGGTCGACTCCCACGAAGCGATAGCCACCATCTCATCGAAACATCGGGACACCTTTGCCTCTATCAAGTGGTATCAGATTTTCAGGTTGCTCGGTGAGATTTTACAGTTTTTGTAGATTAGATCGAGTCTGTTCTTCATACCTAAAGTCCACGAAAAAGCCACAAAAAAAATAGGGTTAGTTCATCATATCCGAACCAATCTGAGCCTTCGCATAATCTTTTTAGGGTTTTTGCTTTGTTGAATTTGCGGTTGCATCGTCGTGTCGAGTTGCTGGTCTTAGAGTCTAGTCTTTTAGAGTTTCGAGTTCTGGTCATAAGTTGTCACGCCGCCGCCGCACCATCATCATCGCCTTGACATCTACCACCCTTCTTATCCGCCACCGCTCTGAATCCGTATCCATATACCACCACCAATCCGTATCCATATACCACCACCAATCCGTATCCATATACCACCACCGCTACCATATACCACCACCGCTGCCATATACCACCACCATATATCCACCACCAATCCGAGTTCTTCTCATATTAGGTTTGTTTTCGAGATCCATCTAAATTCCGATTCGTGTTGCCTTGCCTGCGGAGGTGATGTAGGGCGGAACCCTACGTGGACGATCTTTCACGTTGGAGCGGATCCTATGGGGAATCACGGAGAACACGCGGAAGAACAAGAGGGAAACACGGAGGAAACGAGAGAGAAATCACTAAACCGACAAGGGATCAATCACACAAATGCTAGATCACCGATCACATAGAGTGGCACAAGATTCAAGATCAACAAAGGTAAGATACAAACGGTAACCGTTCTTCTCCGTGAGGAGGCCTTGAGGGGTGTCCACCCTAGAAGGGGGTCTTGAATCCGCTTGGGGGATCTTCTCCGGAGAGGTCCTGATCTCGGTGGAGAAGTAGCCAAGTGGATGAGCAAAGGCTCTCACACAAGAATATGAGCTAATCCAATGCTACCCCAGAAAGAGGAAGGGGATGGAGTATATATAGTCTAGGGGGGCGAAGAGGTACATGGGTCTCGGCCCTTCTTTGTCTTGTGAGATAGGCGGAGCCGGATGTCCGGGAGCTTCGGGGAGGCGCCGGATGTCCGGGCTGGCTGGGTCTTCAGACGCATTCGGTGATGGAGGGCGGATTGCAGGCGAAGGGCGGATATCCGGGCTCGGAAGAGCCGGATGTCCGGGCAAGGGCGGATGTCCGGCCCAGTATGCTGGCTCTTCTTCCTTCTCCTTCCCTCGCTTCAAGACGCTTGGCCTTGGTCCTTGGGCTCTCCATGATCTCCTCGGGTGTACACGAGTATGCACAAGGTCCGGCAGAAGTATCCTCCATGTCTTACATGCGGAAAGGGAAGATTAGGAAAGGCGAATTCACCTTAGGTCCAATGGCGTAGGCTCGAGTGTACATGGGGATGATCGTCGGATGCTCCGCATCATCTCCCCTCCCTTGGGAAAGATCCGACCTCGGATCGAAATCCTCATCACCATGGAAACGGTCGTCGTGGATGGACTTGTAGTAGGACGAAGTGGAAGACATTGCGCAATCCAAGTACTCCAAGTTGTCGTCGGGATGGTAGACATGCAAAGAGAGCAAACACAAACGACACTCGGAAATACAATGGTTAGCGCACACAAAGTGTCCATCATGTAAGAATGAGTCCGTGAGGCAAGATTGTTCATGACAAAGCACATGAAGCTTATCAAGATGATCTAGAATGGTATGCAAAGCGTTCATGGGAACAAATGCAATCATTGTGCACACAATTGTGTTATGAGTATGAGCAATGCAACCACGGTGCAATATGATGTCATAATGGGATGGTGCATCAAAAGCATGAACATAGCAATGGATGCTCAATATGTGAATGTCATCATGCAATTGATGATGGGCGATATGATCATGATGTATGAATATGCCATCAAGAAAGATCACAACAAATTTGCTAAGAAAATGCACAAGCTCATATATCATGGATGACATGGGAATAGGTGCAACAAGACAATCATAATGTGTGTCAATCCATGCATGGGGTGCAAACTTGTGGTGAGTATGATATGTCCAACGAGCATGACATGTATGAGCACAATCAACAAATATGGATGTGTGCGTGCAATGTGTCAAAGGAGTGTTGATGTACCAATGCTCGATGTCGAGGCAAGAGTGGAGGCTCGAAGGTGCATCCAATAAGTGCGAGCGTTCCTCAATGTGAAGGTCCATAGAGCCAATCTCCAATGTCGCTCCTCCGTCCAATAGATGTAACATGTACACAACAAGAAGGAAACAACAATGAAAGAGTGACCCATCCAATATGCGTATTTGAGGATGGCTCAAAGAGAAGGAGTTCACCTTATGAATGTTCCCGAAGATGTTGGAGTTGCACATCATGTATGCCTTCACACAACCAATATGTCTCATGACGTTAATGCCTTGTGAATCCTTCAAAATGAAAGGACATGACAAACACTCGGAAAAACAAATGAGGTTAGCGGAAATGCAAAACCTATCATTCGTGTGGTAAGATACCCAACAAGTGTATGCATCATGCTCATCATAAGAAAGGACAAGGGAATTTGGTATGGTATGTAAGCATGAGATGCAACTACAACCAAAGACAATAGGCTTAAACAAGCAAGCATGCATCACAAGTAATATGTCAAAGTCTCCAAGAGCAATAAGCATAGTATGGTTGCACTCAATACAAGGTGATATAAGAGATGCAACTAATGGAGGTAAGAGACAATGAACAAGATATATCATGTGAGGGGCATGAACATATATGTCATCAACCCAAGAAAGCAAGTAATAGTGGAACATGGGTGATGCAACATAGGAAGCAATCATCGCGATCAAGTCAAGCAAGCTAGTAGTGCGAAGATGCAACGTACTAGAAGGAATCATGGCAAGCATGTCATTGGTGCAAATAGTGTGCATGAATAATTCACATGACATAGCACAAGCATGAAAGCAAGATATGAGGAAAATGTCATCAATGTATTGGCGAGAGACCATATGTAAATAGCAATGGGGCATCATGACTCTCCCAACACGACAAGCATCAATAACATGGGGCACATGATAAATATGGCAATAGCAACAAGGGTCTCCACCAAGCATGCAAATACACATAGGAATATCATAATGGTGCATCATGGGTAAATGCAAGCAAGGGTCACAATTGCATGGCAAAGGCATAGGAGCAAGCATAGCATGCAATGTGAACACGGTAAAATGAGCATAAGGTGACAAGTGGTAAATAGCCCATAGCCGTGTGAGAGCCAAGTAGAAGATATGCGCGTAGTCCTTGCCTTGAAGGAGCAGTGGTAAGGATAGTCCACGGGATCCCAAAGCATCGTTGCTCTCAAGAGCTCGTTTAAGTCAACTCTTGGGATTGAGAAGTTGGCGAGTATACATGAGTACCTACACAAAACAAAGACAAAGGAAAAATTGTGTGTGCATGGTATATGTACACATCATCCATCATGATGCGCACATGCATGTGTCGGTTAGCACAAAATATCCAATGCTCAAATAAATGAGATGCGTGATATAGAAACATGTCATCCATCATGATAGGTTTGTTGTTATGTATAGCATAATGGAGACTCAAATTGTGTAATGAATCATGAGAAATATGTAGAGCATTGTTATTCATGGAATGCATAAGGTGCAAGCAATTATGTGAATCATGCAAAGTATGGGATGAATCAAAATCTCCTAATATGTATGAGGAAACTATGGGGTCTCCTCATGAGCATGAGTAGCAACATCACATGGAGAATATTGACAACATCCAAAACAATGCATATTTGGAACAATGTGATCATGGCATGGTATAGTAGATGAATTGCCCAAATCATGTAAAGGAAGCATGGCAATATCATCACATGAAAAACAAAAGCCAATGACCATCATCTCGTCATCTATGCCATAAGTGCAAATGGGATTTATTTTAATGGGGCATGCATAGTTACTATGTTGAGATTGAAATGAGGCAATATGGGAGATCTCACTCATAGCATATGACAAGTTCAATGGATTGTCAAACATGAAGTGACCAATAGAATTTTCACAAGATGTCCTATGGAGCATAGCATCACAACTAGGCAACTCAACATGCTCATCATCATATTCATCATAAATAGGTAAGTCAAGGCATGAAGAAGTTTCACTAGCATGAAGCATGGTAATAGGTGGGTCAACATCATGGGAACAATCGATGGTAAGAGAGTCCACTAGTGGGACAAGAGAAGCACCATCACCGATGTTACCTTTGGAGCATCGCTCATGTGTTGCAGGTGAGGTGTCAATGATCCATTCGTTGTCATCTTCATCGTGATGGAACCATGTGGGGGGTGTATCATCGTCCACCATGGCCATCGTTGTCTCCAATGTAGGGATGGACTCGTCGAGGATAGGCATGTCGTCATGTAGGAGACCTAGCACCAAAGAAGAAAACACACTAGGAGTAGAGGTTAAGTCGTTAGAAATCATAGTGGCTTCATGTGCCGTGTCAACTACCTCACTCACTACGTGTTGTGGCTCACTCACTCCCTCAAGGATGCTCTCACTTTCGTATGGTGGGTGGAGTCACTCAAATGGCGCTCAACCTCACATAGGATGTGTGGCATGCTCTCATGTGTGGGGCTAGTGGTGGTCACACTCATCCTCTCATAGGAAATGCTCTCAATGTCACGTATGGTGGAGTCACTCATGTCACTCATGGGGTGGTGGCTCTCCTCACATGGCAATTGGGGCATCTCGACATATGTGGGTCTTGGGAGAGATGTAGGTGCAAATGTCTCCATGCTGTGGTCGCGTGGCTTGACTCGGAGTATGAGTCCAATGTGGGCGTCGTCTTCATGTTGTTGAAGAGGTTCGCGCTCGTCGCCGTGGTCGAAGGGGATGGCCCTTGCTCGACCTTCTTGTCACTTTATCTTGGTGTTGGAGGCCCATATGATGTGGCACCTCATAGCTCGTCTCCATGACCGAAGGAGTTTCCCATGCTCGGCCATCTTCCTTGAGGGGCTTCCGAAGATGGAAGTGTCGCCCTCGCTCGTACGTGGTCGCCTTGGACTTGATGAAGTCGATGTAGGCGTACACGTGGGAAGTAGGCGAAGATGCCGTACGTCCAAAGCGAAGATGCCTTGAGAACACTTGGCGAAGATGCCGAAGTGGTTGATGTAGCCGTATCGCCGTCTTGGTGGTGGTCGTCTCGCGGTCTTCTGTTGAGCTTATGAAGCTTCGACTTGGCGTGAAGTAGGGCTTGTTGGGACTTGTGCATTTGCGCTTGTGGAGCATCTTCATGATGATGATGTCGTTGTAGATGTCGTTCGTCGTCGTCGTGCACATGATGCTTGGAGGTGACTTGCCCTTCATGACGATGTGGATCACGAACGTGATGGTGGTCGCCATGTAGATGTGGACGAGGACGATTTGCACTTGCATCTTTTTCGCGCTCAGAAGACTTGTGGCTTGAACGTCGCCGTCTTGAAGATGATGAAGGGAAGTCGACTTGAGCAAGGTCCGAATCTCCTCCATTCTTGCATCTTGCTCCTCTTTATGTGCGGCAAGTTTCTTGTCGAAGTAGTCCCTTCTCCTTGCTTCGGAGTGTGAATGTCAATGGAGATGTTCTCGATGCGCTCTCGCAATCTTGATTGTGTGCCTTGCACTTGTCGTTGTAGATCGAAGATAGACGCTTTGGTGATGTAGTTGTTCACGCCGTCGTTGTTGTCGAAGACCGAAGATGAAATGCCTTGTCTATCCATCACAAGACTCGAGCAAATATGAGTGGGAGAAAAAGAAGAACTTATACCAATGTACCTTGACCGATGTTGACAATGTATCAAGTTCACTCAAATGCGGACAATGAAATAGCACTATTGGTACTAATCCTTGTCGGTTCTCACACCTACACAAGTAAAGCTTATGGAGGAGCTCGGTGAGGATAGTGGCACAAAAATTCAATGCAAAATGTTAGCAAGAGTCAATAATGTTGAAAGAGATTCACAAATTCGCAAGTGAAACAAATGGACCACTAGCAAAGAATGGCACACGGAAACACACACACAGATAGATAAATGGGGTCGTGCAACCAAGAAATGAGCACAAAATGTGGAATCCACGGAAAACGCTCGTGTTGCACAACTCAAGAGAGACGCTAGCACGATTGCTCAATAGGCGGATCGACACTTGTGCACAACCTATAAGATGCAAAATGGATAAACTTCTATCCCAAGTATGCAATGTATGTATGGTTCCCGGTGTTTCTCTCAAGATGATCCAAGATGATCGGATATGACAATCTTATATGCAATGTGGTATGATGCTATGGCACTTGCTTACAAGCTCTTTGCTCTCTTTCTTTTGCTTAAAAGCTTTATTTCTTTTTTTTGTATGGCCACTTTGCACAATGCACAAACCAAGATAGCAATTGTGTATATGCGGGAACAAACTTGTGACACAAGATATGATACCAATATATGCACCACGATGATATGGTATATATGCTATGGGAAGTATGATCACTAATGTGCACAAGTAACGTTGCCGGCAATACTCAAATGGCTAGTCTCGATAGGCAAGTAACGCAAAAGTAAGGCTAGGGGTTAACAATACAACGGCAAGGGGAATATACAATGGAGGGATACCACGATACCAAGATGATATGGAGGTTACCGTCCGGCGATGATGAGTAGCGGTGTTCTTTATGTAGATACCAAGATGATGGAGACTCGTCCCTAAGTAGCGAAACACCTTAGGAAGCGGAAAACCGCGAACCCAAAATCTCAAACGTCAAATGTCAAAATGGTGATAGCGGGAATGCGGTGGTGGTTTGCACTTGGCAATGCGGAAGTGGAATGATGGGCTATACACGTGTCGGAGTTGAAGTTGCCGTCCCTAAGTAGCCGAAACACCTTAGGAGACACAAGCCACAACTCAAACAAGCTCAAACAACTATTGGGTTAAGTTGAGGTGGCGAAAGTGTATGGTGGGCACGCCTATGCGGAAGTTATGGTGGTGGTGGTGGTTGATGAAGATGCAACCGTCCCTAAGTAGCCGAAACACCTTAGGAGACTCGAATCACAACTCAAATAACCTCAAATGCAAAGGGGAACAAAATGGGTTAGGTTGCGGAAGTCGGTGGTGGACATGCGGATGATGTGGTGGAAGCCCTAGGCAAAGATGCCAAAGTTCCAAAAACTTGATGGAGTCAAATGGTGGTGGTAGTGTTTTTATGGGTTGGGGTTTATCAATAGCTTAAAATCTAGCTAAATAACTTCAAAAACTGACTCCGGATGAATTAGTTATGGACAAAATGGTGAAACGGGAAAAATCTGAAATCTACAGGGGCCGGATATCCGGGGTTAGGGCCGGATTTCCGGGGGGGGGGGGGGGGTATGTCCAGAACCGAGCGGATTTGGTGCTCCAGGGCCCGGATGTCCGGCTTGGGGCCCGGATGTCCGGCCGGATGGCCCGGATGTCCGGCCTGAGGCCCGGATGTCCGGCCCGACGAATCCAGATCTCGTTTGGGGCGGAAATTTTCGAATTGGGGGCGGAAATTGATGATTTCAAGGTCAAAATTGAAGAGATTTCGTGGATGGGAAGTGGGGAAACTTGGGGAAATGCTAGATCCACTCGAAACCAAGCAAATCCATGGATCAAAATCAACAAAACATCATCAAAACTAACAAATCACAAAAAATTTTGGGGCTATTTTTGGTGGGGATTTTCGGATTTAGGACAAAATTAACAAAATCAAGCTAGAAAACACGGGGTAGGGGCTCCAAAAACGTGTTCAACGTGGCTCATGATACCAAGATGATGTAGGGCGGAACCCTACATGGACGATCTTTCACGTTGGAGCGGATCCTACGGGGAATCACGTAGAACACGCGGAAGAACAAGAGGGAAACACGGAGGAAACGAGAGAGAAATCACTAAACCGACAAGGGATCAATCACACAAATGCTAGATCGCGATCACATAGAGTGGCACAAGATTCAAGATCAACAAAGGTAAGATACAAACGGTAACCGTTCTTCTCCGTGAGGAGGACTTGAGGGGGTCCACCCTAGAAGGGGGTCTTGAATCCGCTTGGGGGATCTTCTCCGGAGAGGTCCTGATCTCGGTGGAGAAGTAGCCAAGTGGATGAGCAAAGGCTCTCACACAAGAATATGAGCTAATCCAATGCTACCCTAGAAAGAGGAAGGGGATGGAGTATATATAGTCTAGGGGGGCGAAGAGGTACATGGGTCTCGGCCCTTTACTGTGCGCAGACAGGCGGAGCCGGATGTCCGGGGCTTCAGGAGGCGCCGGATGTCCGGGCTGGCCTGGGTCTTCCAGACGCATTCGGTGATGGAGGGGCCGGATTTCCGGGCGAAGGGGCCGGATATCCGGGGCTTCCGGAAGAGCCGGATGTCCGGCCGCTGTAGCAGCTGGCTCTTCTTCCTTCTCCTTCCCTCGCTTCCGCGCACGCTTGGCCTTGGTCCTTGGGCTCTCCATGATCTCCTCGGGTGTACCTGAGTATGCACAAGGTCCGCGCTTGAAGTATCCTCCATGTCTTACATGCGGAAAGGGAAGATTTGGAAAGGAGCGAATTCACCTTAGGTCCAATGGCGTAGGCTCGAGTGTACATGGGGATGATCGTCGGATGCTCCGCATCAGGAGGTTTCGGAAAAAAAAAGATTATGTTTCCTTGCCTGCGGAGTCTGGAAACCACCCTCCGTTTAGGCCCAAAATTTTCCGAAAACGCACTTGTCGAAAAATTTTCTGGCTATCCTATTTTTAGGTGTTTCTAAGCGTATTGAGACAGTCGCCATTATAGAAAGTTTTTTTTGACCCGTTTCCAGTTTTTGGGTCGGGCAGTCGAAAAAAAAAAATTTGGTCGAATAAAATTTCGTGCCCATCTGTCGATTTGACACAGGAAGAGTTTTGAGACACTCGCCATTACAGTGATTTTTCGCAAAAAAAAGAGCAGCGCAAAAAAAAAAGCAGCGCAAAAAAAAAGAGCGAATTTTTTTTTCCAGAGTGTGCTTTTCCTTTGTTTCCGTGCAGCGCCGTGATTTTGTTAGTGTTCTAGGCTCGCGTCTCTAGCACGGTCTAGCCTAGGACCAGCACAGTACCGTCGTTGAGCGTTTATTCAACTTTGCATCTCTGAATTGATTATTGCTGACCCTTTTGCTACCATATTATAAGCCTTACCAGCTCCACATACATCTACATCGTATGCGTTTGACTCTCCTGGTAATCGCTCTATCCAAGCTTTGAGAGTTTTGACTACATCGGTTGCCGATCACCGCTTTCTTCTTTGGGTAAGAACTGGTAAGAATTTGAGATTTGCTTGACGGATTTGTGACTGTCCACCACACCACCACCACCACTTCCTAGTAGTCTGTCGAATCATATTCTTGTGTGTTTCTATTGCTGCTAACCATGGCAGGATCACAAGCCGATGAGACTGACTGGGAGAACATGACAAACAAAGCGCTACATGATAAGTTTCAACAAATGATGAGTGGGCAGGTGGAAGATGTGCTAAATAGATTTGAAGAGGCCATGGAGAAGATAGATGCCATTGAGAAGGCGTCAAACAAAGCTCGATAAAAAGTTTAATGATTTGCTCTCGCGTCTACCACCACCACCACCGGATGCACCTAAGGCACCTCTACAACAACAACAACGACTACCTCCACATCGCGAAACAGCCCTCCGCCGAGCGAGCCGTGTCCCTCTTCACTGGCCAAGCTGCTTTGGTCTTCTTTGTTGATATACGTGGCTCCTGCTGGCGATGTGGGGAGGATGATTATGTGAGAGAGTACGAGGATGAGGTTGATCAACTTGAACTACGTGCAACCACCAGCACCACAACCACCAAAGATCACAACCACCCGGTCGTCCACATGCAAATAATGGCAATGTTAGGGCTCCCCCTCAGGTACGAGATCATGACCATCTCCCTAAACTGAAGTTGAATATTCCACCATTTGAGGGTAGATATGTTCCTGATATATATCTTACTTGGGAGTTAGAAACTGAACAATGATTTACATGTTTACAATATCACGAGGAGAGGCGTGTTCCGCTGCTGTTTGTGCTTTCACTAGCTTTGCATGTGTTTGGTGGTCTGAACATTGTAGATTATATCCTGTTCCACTACTTGGACTGCTTTGAAAACTGCTATGCGTGCTCGTTGGGTTCCACCATATTATCAACGTGAATTACTTCAAAAATTGCAGCGCTTAAGACAAGGAAAAAATTCGGTAGAAGAATATTATCGGGAATTACAAACTGGCTTGATTAGATGTGGTATTGTTGAGGAGAATGAAGCTATGCTTGCACGTTTTACGGGTGGATTAAATAGAGATATTCAGACCATTCTAGACTACAAGGATTATACTAATATCACTCGATTATTCCATCTTGCTTGTAAAGCTGAACGTGAAGTCTTGAGGATCGACAGGCGTTGGCGCGGACTAACTTTTCTCGCAGGTCGACCTTCATCATGGACACCACGTGCATCATCTACTTCCACACGTTCTACTACACGGCACCTCCGCCGGCTGCCACCTCCAACCGTGATACAAGAAAGGTGCACAACCACCACTATACGCCAAGAGCACACTGCTGGCCTACACGAGCTCTTCTTCTTCCATGGCGTCAACAGGGCACACAAGTGATATTATTTGTCGTCGTTGTAAGGGAAGAGGACATTTTGCAAGAGGCGCCAATCTCAGCGTGTGATGATTGCTCACGAGGATGGTGGGTATGAGTCCGCTAGTGACTATGATGAAGAGACTTTGGCTCTTATTACACATGAAGAACACGGTGGAGATGATTACGATCATGAGACGCAATACATGGCTCTTTGAAGATCTTGACAGTATGAATGTTTAGTTGCTCAACGTGTTTTGAGTGTGCAGGTTACACAAGCTGAGCAAAATCAGAGGCATAACTTGTTCCATACAAAGGGAGTTGTGAAGGAGCGTTCTATCGGCGTCATCATAGATGGAGGGAGCTGCAACAACTTGGCTAGCATGGATATGGTGGAGAAGCTTTCTCTCACCACAAGACCACATCCACATCCTTACTACATCCAATGGTTCAACAACAGCGGCAAGGTTAAGGTAACACGTCTTTGTTCGTGTGTATTTTAGTATCTCTACATATGCTGATTATGTTGATTGTGATGTGGTACCTATGCAAGCATGTTCCTTATTACTTGGTAGACCATGGCAATTTGATAAAAATTCTGTACACCATGGTAGAAACAATCAGTATACTCTTGTTCACAAGGATAAAAATATTACTTTGCTTCCTATGACTCTGATTCAATTTTGAAAGATGATATTAATAGAGCTAATAAAGCAAAAGCAGGAGAAAAATAAGAGTGAAAATCAGATTGTGGCAAAAGAATTTGAGCAACAAATGAAGCCTAATAATAAACCATCTAATGTTGCTTCGAAATTAAACTGAAAAGTGCATGTTTACTTGCCACCAAATCTGATATTGAGGAGCTAGATTCTAGCAAATCTGTTTGCTATGCTTTTGTGTGCAAAGAGGCATTATTTTCATTCGAGGACGTGCCTTCCTCTTTGCCCCTCGCTGTCACTAACATTTTGCGGAGTTCGGCCGACGTCTTCCCACAAGACGTGCCACCGTGATTACCACCTATTCGAGGGATTGAGCATCAAATTGACTTACTTCCCGGTGCATCGCTACCCAACCGTGCACCATACCGTACCAATCCAGAGGAAACGAAGGAGATTATGCGTCAAGTACAGGAGCTGCTCGACAAAGGTTATATATGTGAATCTCTTAGTCCTTGTGCTGCTCCTATTATACTAGTGCCTAAAAAGGATGGTACGTCGCGTATGTGTGTTGATTGTAGAGGCATTAATAATATTACTATTCGTTATCATCATCCTATTCCTAGGCTAGATGATATGCTTGATGAATTGAGTGGCTCTACAATATTCTCCAAAGTTGATTTGCGTAGTGGATACCATCAAATTCGTATGAAATTGGGAGATGAATGGAAAACAGCATTTAAAACTAAGTTTGGTTTATATGAGTGGTTAGTCATGCCTTTTGGGTTAACTAATGCACCTAGTACTTTCATGAGACTAATGAGCGAAGTTTTACGTGCTCTCATTGGACGATTTGTGGTAGTCTATTTTGATGATATCTTGATTTATAGCAAATCTTTGGAAGAACAATTGGAACATTTACGTGTTGTTTTTAATGCTCTACGTGATGCACGTTTGTTTGGTAACCTTGGGAAGTGCACCTTTTGCACCGACCGAGTATCTTTTCTTGGCTATGTTGTTACACCACAGGAATTGAAGTTGATAAAGCCAAGATTGAAGCTATTGAGAGTTGGCCGCAGCCCAAAACGGTCACACAAGTGAGGAGTTTTCTTGGACTCGCTGGTTTCTATAGGCGTTTTGTGAGAGACTTTAGCACCATTGCTGCACCTCTCAATGAACTTACAAAGAAGGATGTGCCTTTTGTTTGGGGTACCGCACGGAAGAAGCCTTCACGGTATTGAAAGATAAGTTGACACATGCTCCTTTACTCCAACTTCACGACTTTAATAAGACTTTTGAGCTTGAATGTGATGCTAGTGGAATTGGATTAGGAGGTGTGTTATTACAAGATGGCAAACCTGTCGCATACTTTTACGAAAAATTGAGTGGGCCTAGTCTAAACTATTCTACTTATGACAAAGAATTATATGCTCTTGTTCGGACTTTAGAGACATGGCAACATTATTTATGGCCCAAAGAATTTGTTATACATTACGATCATGAATCTTTGAAACATATTAAAAGTCAAGCTAAACTGAATCGTAGACATGCTAAATGGGTTGAATTCATTGAGACTTTCCCTTATGTCATTAAACACAAGAAGGGTAAAGAAAATGTTATTCTTGATGCTTTGTCTCGTCGCTATACTATGCTTTCACAACTTGACTTCAAAATATTTGGTTTGGAGACCATCAAAGATCAATATGTGCATGATGCTGATTTTAAAGATGTAATGCAGAATTGTAAAGAAGGAAGAACATGGAACAAGTTCATTATTAAGGATGGTTTTGTGTTCCGTGCTAACAAGCTATGCATTCCTGCTAGCTCTGTTCGTCTTTTGTTGTTGCAGGAGGCGCATGGAGGAGGATTAATGGGACACTTTGGCGTGAAGAAGACGGAGGATATACTTGCTACACATTTCTTTTGGCCAAAGATGAGACGGGATGTTGAGCGTTTTGTTGCTCATTGCACTACATGTCAAAAAGCTAAGTCACGACTCAATCCTCATGGTTTATATATGCCTTTGCACTGTACCTAGTGTTCCTTGGGAGGATATATCTATGGACTTTGTTTTAGGTTTACCTCGAACAAAGAAGGGAGGGATACATATTTGTTGTCGTGGATAGATTCTAAAAAATGGCACACTTTATACCATGTCATAAAAGCGATGATCTGTTAATGTTCTTGATTTGTTCTTTCGTGAAATTATTCGCTTGCATGGTGTGCCAAATACTATTGTTTCAGATCGTGATACTAAATTTCTTAGCCACTTTTGGAGATGTTTATGGGCTAAGTTGGGGACTAAACTGCTTTTAGTACTACTTATCAACCCCAAACTGATGGACAAACTGAAGTAGTCAATAGAACATTGTCTCACGTGCTTAGGGCTGTTTTGAAGAATAATAAGAAAATGTGGGAAGAATGCTTGCCTCATATTGAATTTGCTTATAATCGTTCATTGCATTCTACTACTAAGATGTGCCCTTTTGAAATTGTGTATGGCTTCCTACCTCGTGCACCTATTGATTTGTTGCCTCTTCCATCTTCGGAGAAGGTTAATTTTGATGCTAAAGAACGTGCATGAATTGATTTTAAAAATGCATGAGTTAACTAAGGAAAACATTGAGCGTATGAATGCTAAATATAAACTTGCTTTGGAGATAAGGCTAGAAAACATGTTGTCTTTGCACTGGAGATCTTGTTTGGTTACATTTGCGTAAGGATAGGTTTCCTAATTTGCATAAATCAAAGCTAATGCCATGTCTTTGATGGTCCATTTAAGGTGTTAGAGAAAATAAATGATAATGCATATAAACTTGAGCTGCCTGCAGATTTTGGGGTTAATCCCACTTTTAACATTGCAGATTTGAAGCCTTATTTGGGTGAGGAAGATGAGTTTCCGTCGAGGACGACTTCATTTCAAGAAGGGGAGGATGATGAGTTCATCAATACCATTGTTACACCCACAGCCCCTGCTGCTATACATACTGGACCAATTACTAGAGCTCAAGACGCCAAGTGAATTATCAGTACTTTCGTTTCTTGGTAACTTGATTCCAATGTTCATGAGAATATGATGCTGCCTAAATTGGATACATTTGTTTTGCTTACAAATGAAGGGCCTACCATGGACAAGAAAGATGAACCTTGGAGCAAGTTCAAGCATGGAGATGTTGGCATGCGCAAGGGAAACAAGAACGGAGTTACAAGTGATGATTCCAGGACTTTGAAGCCACCCTAATGAGAGCATGAGGCCTTGGACGAAATATACAAGATGCCACTTCATAATATTCGTCCATAGGTTATTCTAGGTGCTGCGTCACCTTATTATTGGGCCAGGCCCATGTAATTTCGAAATACTTAAGTGTAGGCTGTTTTAGAGTCCGTATGTGTGGGGAAACAAGAGTTAGGGTTGGTTTGGACCCCTCCCTCAAGGGCCACGAAATTCCCTCCTCTTTCTCCATATATACAGCCCTTAGGCGTCGTTTAGACTTTGGGTTTTGTTTAGATCAAAAGTTCGCCATAGCTGCAACAGATTTCGCTTTGTGTTCAACGACTGCACCAAGGCGCCTCGTAACCCCACCTTCATTAATAAAGCTTTCCTCTTATATTCGCAATATCCAGATTGCAATCTTAGTTTCTTGCTTGTTCTTCGTTTGCTCAGAGGAAACAGGCCCTCGTGGTCAGTTGATCGTGCTCGGCGTGGTCAATAACCCTCAGAAGTTGGTTTAGCGATTGCTAAGGCGCGACGTCTCGCACGTACGTAGTCGGATCGTCAAGGTCGACTCCCACAGAAACGATAGCCACCATCTCATCGAAGCAAGAATATGATGAAGCAACCTGAATATTGCGAAATATATGAAGTGTTGATAAATGTGGGGTTCTAAAGGCGGTCTTGGTCTGGTCGTTGGACACAAACGAAGTACACGAAGTTGCAACAGTGGCTAACTTTTAACTAACTAAAACCCAAGTCTAAACGATGCCTTAAGGGCTATATTTATAGGGGAAAAGAGAGGGGATTTCCTCCACGCTTGGCAAGGTGGGACTAAAATAGCTCCCGGTTCATTTCCCCTACAATATGGACTCTAAAACAACTTATGAAGTAGTACTTCGAAATTACATGGGCCTGGCCCAAAAATAAGGTCGCGCAACACCAATAATAAGCTATGGACGAAATTTATAAAAGGCCATCTTGTATATTTTATCCATCTTCTTGTATGTCATCATGGTGGCTTCAAAGTGAGGAAATCTCCACTACAAACTTCATTCTTGTTCTCTACGTATGCGCCTTCATCTTCATGCTTGATAATGCTCCAATGTTTGCCCTTCTTGTCCATGCTAGGCCCTTCAACTGTAAGCAACAAAAATGTATCGAAGTTAGGCAGCATCATATTCTCATGAACTTCAGAAACATTACCAAGAAACGAAAGTACCTGATAATATAACTAGCGTGCACCATCTATAGTAATCGGTCCAATAGGTATAGTAGTAGGGGCTGTGGGTGTAACTATGGCCTCCATGTCCTCATCATCCTCCCCTTCTTGAAAACAAAGCCATCCTCGGTGTTGCTTAATCTGAAATGTGGCTAACAAAAGAGACAAGGTGTACACATTGTATATGTATATGTCATCCATTTTTACTGATCTCAGTTGTGGCACATGTGACACGGTTATACAATAGCACCTTTCAAAAGTGGTGAAAAATAAAGCTAATATATTATCACAAGAAGTCAAAGGCATGAAAATATTGCAATTCAGTTTGCAAATATAAGTGAAGCTCTTATTCATATAAAAAGATTGACAATGCTTATCATTAAACCATCCCAACATTGGCGAATAAACTTTAATTGTTTCAAAATTACAAGCTACAACATGCTTAAATAAGCAAACATGCAAGAAGTTACTCGACACAGAATCATCACCAAGATTGGAGGTCATACCAAAATAATTAAACATCGGCAAAATTATTTTCAAATGTATTTGATCCAAATCTGATTTATTCTCTGATTCACATGGTTCTTTCGCATAAATAGTTAATTCAATGGGGTCTCTCGAAATTTTTTGATCACATGGCAAAGTCAAATCATCAACATAGTCCTCTAAAATTGGTGGCGTGATCAAAGTAGTAGGTAGCTCATCGCATGGTGCATTTAAATTGACAAGGCATTCATTATACTCATGTGGAGGTGGAAGATCGGTACCTTTGTCATTACCTCTTATGATCAACTCAGATGATGTAGGCACTCTCGGCGGCGACAAGTCACGTGGTGGAGGTGATGTAGTGCTCTCAACAACGGATGTTGTTGTCATGGTAGGCGCAATGGAAGGAACAACTGTATCATCTCTTGGAATTTGCACCTTCCGCTTATTCTCCTTGTGGAGAACACGTCGTTTTATTTCCTATTCAGCTTCGCCAGCAAGACGAAACAAACGGTCCATAGGATAACACCCTTCATGAATTAGTATTTCCTGAATATCATGGTTTAATCCTCCCCAAAATCTATCCATAAAATCATCTTCACTTTCCTCTAACAAGGAGTGCAACAAGGTACTTTGTAAATCATCATAATATTTTGTTACAGTGTCACTACCTTGTTTTAAATGTTGTAGTATTTTAATCATGCCATGAATATAATAAACATCGACAAATCTATCTCTCATGACAAGTTTTAAATCATTGCAAGTACTAGGTACATAATCAGGGTATAACCGACAATGTTCACTCCACCAAACAGTAGCAAAACCAGTGAATGTACCAACCTCGACCTTAACTTTTTGACGTTCAGAATAATTATGGGAAGCAATTATAGCATTTATTTCGAACTCACATTCAATATATAAATCAGGCTTAAAACGACCATTAAAAGGTGGCATGAAAACAAGTACCTGATCATGTGCATTTGGACATGTGTGCACCTCTCATGATAGTTGTGGTATTTGCTCTGGTGGTGGCACGTCTCCCACAATCGACAAAGCCCATGAATTGACTCTACATCCTGTCATGATTAGTAGAAACAAGAAACAAAATCCAAAAATAAAGTTCATATGAACTACTAGGATGTGGTGGTAAAATGCTCACAGTATAGGAAATATCAAAGTCTTACAAGGTCTTACCATGCAGCAGGTCGTGACCGTCAACCAGCGGTGTCAAGTAACTCCAAAAGTTGGGTAAAGCGATTGCCAGGTGAACGTATGTATGCACGGTGTAGAAATATGTGGAGCTGGGTTGGCTTTATATATGTGGGGAAAAATGCTACAACCACATGAATTAATGCAAGCTAAAAATTCGTTCAAAGTGGTCGAGTGCTAGTCCTAGGCTAGACTTTACTAGAGACGCGAGCCTAAGACACAGAAGAAATCACGATATGCCGTGAACACTAGACATACTGTTTGTTTGACCACACATGTTTTTTTATAGCAACAGCACACGTTGTACAAGCCTTCTTGCACTTTTTTTTCGTTCTCCAAAGAAATCCAATCGATCAGGGTAACCTCTTATTTTTTTATCACAACCAAAGGACTACTACGTACTAGTCAAAGTATCACAAGGAACACTGTTTTCTTTTTCTCACCAAAGTCCAGCGTGCCCACTACATCTTTTTTTTGCTCTCCCACCGAAGGCGCCAAAACTGACCCCAAAATATTCCTCCAAACCAGCGTAAGAGCAAATCACAACAGATTTTTTTGAAAGCAATAAACTTGCAAGTAATAAAAATTATGCTCTACCTTTCCAAATGCAACCGATGGGCACCTGCCTTTCTTTTTTATTTGTCGCGATCTCCACCCCTCCCGTCATCGGTTCTGCTCCTTTTTTTAAAACACCAAACATGAATGGATAGGACTCCAAACTGAATAGGCTTTATTATTTGTTTCCTTTTTTCCAAGAAACGTCCAGAATATGGAAACCACCAACCGAATCTGGACTCTTTAATTCCCCTCCTTTTTTGGTTGATCCAACATTCGTGGGACTTGTTTCCACGTATATCTAACAACCAAAGGAAACTTTCTCTCTCCGTTCCTTTTATTCCGCCAACCTCTTTTCTCTTTTGAATTAAACCGATCAGCCCCCTCTCTCTCTCTTTTGTTGTGGCCGATCTGTTTTTTGGACTTCCTTCCAAACTCAAGCAACCAACATCCCAGTAATCACATCCCAGATCCCAACCGATCTTCAATGATCACGTGATACACAATATTCCAAATGCAATCCTTATTCTTGGGAAACTGCGCCAAACTTACCTTCTGTAGCATTTTTAAACCGATCTGATTTCCCCTTTCTCTGTTTTCTTTCTCTAAGCTCCAAACATGGCAACTATGATGCTCCAGCCAACAAACTAGGGAAAGTCAATAGATGTATTCTCCCTGCAAACCGAACATACTTTGTTTCTACAAACTTCCCTTGTACACAATCGAAACCGAACAGACGTATCTATTTTTGTAGTTTCATTCTCAACTACTCACGTGAGTTCTTTCTCTTTTCAGCCTGGCTCTTTTTTTAATGCTCAAACAACCACGAATATACCTTTTCTCTTCCCTTTTTCTGTGACCTATCCAATCTCTCTCCAGATCGCTCTTTTTTTCTCTCAACTTTTTTCACAATGTGAATCAGGCTCCAAGATGTACTAATATGATGATGTGGATGAACGACAATAGCAGACGAATAGTGGTGATGGTGACAGCAGTGGCAACGAAAATAAGTAGCAACGGAAGAAGACAATGAAGTGGAAAATGGTGTGCGCATACGTGACGTGAACAAAAGGTGACTAGAACTCAAAACTCTAAAAGTTTAGACACTAAAACCAGCAACTTGACACACGATGCAACCGAAAATTCAACAATGCAAAAACTAAGTGATAATAGCGAAAGGCTCAGACTGCCTGGGACACGGATGAACTAATCTAACTTTTTTTGGCCTTTTCGTGTACTGTAGGTGTGAATGACAAATGCGATCTAAACTATGGAAAATTGTAAAATCTC
Source organism: Aegilops bicornis (assembly GCA_021605145.1). NCBI lineage: Eukaryota > Viridiplantae > Streptophyta > Magnoliopsida > Poales > Poaceae > Aegilops > Aegilops bicornis. Next base: position 242,332,694 of record CM038669.1, read on the forward strand.
ACCGAGCAACCTGAGTACTGATACCACTTTATAGAGGCGAGGGTCCCGATCTTTCAATGAGATGATAACTATCGATTTGGTGGAGACGACTTTGACGATCCAACTACAAACGTGCATGATGTTGCGCCTTAGCAATTGCTAAACCAACTCCGAGAGGTTATTGACCATACCGGAGCACGATCAACCTGAACACGAAGGTCTATTCCTGCAAGAAATCGAAGAACAAGCAAGAATATGATAAAGCAATCTGAATATTGCGAATATATATGAAGTGTTGGTAAAAGTGGGTTTCCAAAAGCGGTCTTGGTCTGGTCGTTGGACACAAACAAAGTACACAAAGTTGCAACAGTGGCTAAATTTTAACTTATTAAAACTCAAGTCTAAACGATGCCTTAAGGGCTATATTTATAGGGGAAAAGAGAGGGGATTTCGTCCACCCTTGGCAAAGTGTGACTAAAATACCTCCCGATTTGTTTCCCCTACAATATGGACTCTAAAAACAACTTATGAAGTAGTGTTTCGAAATTAGATGGGATTGTCCCAAAAATAAGGTGGCGCAGCACCAATAATAAGCTATGGACGAAAATTATAAAAGGCCATCTTGTATATTTTGTCCATCTTCTTGTATGTCATCATGGTGGCTTCAAAGTGCGAAAATCACCACTACAAACTCCGTTCTTGTTCTCTTCGCACGCGCCTTCGTCTTCATTCTTGATAATGCTCCAATGTTCATCCTTCTTGTCCATGCTAGGACCTTCAACTGTAAGCAACAAAAATGTATCGAAGTTAGGCAGCATCATATTCTCATGAACTTCAGAAATATTACCAAGAAATGAAAGTACCTGATAATATAACTAGCGTGCACCATCTATAGTAATCGATCCAATAGGTATAGTAGTAGGGGTTGTGGGTGTAACTGTGGCCTCCATGTCCTCATCACACATAGAGAGAGTGAGATAGTTGATAAGGCATTTGAGGCCATTTTGATTTCTAACAACTTAACCTCCACCTCTATTGTTTCTTCTCATTTGGTTGTAGGTCCCATATATGATGACGCGCCAAGCCTCGACGACTTCGTCCTTCCTTTGGACAAGATGATGGCCATGGTGGACTATGATGCACCCCCACATGGTTCCATCATGATGATGACGTTCACCACAATTTTGTCTTTGACACCTCACCTACACCACATGAGTGAAATGACAAAGGTAACATAGGTGATGGTACTTGATGTAGGGCGGAACCCTACGTGGATGATCTTTCACGTTGGAGCGGATCCTACGGTGAATCACGAAGAACACGCGGAAGAACGAGAGGGAAAGCACGGGGAAAACGAGAGAGAATTCACTCAACCGACAAGAGATCAATCACACAAGCGCTAGATCGATGAACACAAAGGAGATACATGATTCAAGGTCAACAAAGGACGATACAAACGGTAGCCGTTCTTCTCCGTGAGGAGGCCTTGATGGGGTCCACCCTAGAAGGGGGTCTTGAATCCGCCTGGGGATCTTCTCCGTAGAGGTCCTGATCTCCGAGGAGAAGTAGCCAAGTGGATGAGCAAAGGCTCTCACACAAGAATATGAGCTAATCCAATGCTAACCCTAGAAAGAGGAAGGGGATGAAGTATATATAGTCTCGGGGGCGAAGGGGTACAAGGGACCTGTCCCGGATACACTGCGCGCATGCAGGGGAGGCCGGATGTCCGGGCCTTCGTGAGACGCCGGATGTCCGGGCTACCCGGCCGGATGTCCGGGCTGTGGCGACTGTTTCTGCAGAACCGGGTGAGAGGTGCCGGATTTCAAGCCAGGGCGGATATCCGGCCTGAAACGGATGTCCGGGCTTGACGCCGGATGTCCGGGCTGTAGGCTTTGCCGGCTTGGCGATGCCGAGGTAGAAGCTCAGGGGCGGATGTCCGGTCATGGTCGGATGTCCGGCCCGGAAGGTGATTTTGCCCGCTTCGTTGGTTCTCTTCATCCATGGACTTGGCGGCTTGTCCATCTTCACGTGCATCCTCGGGAGGTTCCCCTTGGCACCTAATCATGCATAGCATATCGGACTTAGGTAGAAGCCATGTCTCGAGTGGATCATATGTGATATCAATAAGGAAGGAGGTCACCTCGTTCTCGAGAGCTCTAGCTCTAGCTCATGTCATGGGTCCTCTTGGCTCTTGATGAGACGGTTGTAGGTCCATGGGGATGATCGTGGGATGCTCCGCATCATCTCCCCTCCCTTGGGAGAGATCCGACCTCGGATCAAAAGCTTCATCTCCATGGAATGGTGCGTGGTCCTTGACGTTGAAGATGTCGCTCACGTTGTATTTGTCTCGAGGTAGGTCGATCTTGTAAGCGTTGTCGTTGTAGCGTGCTAGCACCTTGAAAGGTCCATCGGCTCGAGGGAGAAGCTTGGACTTGCGTTCTTTGGGGAAGCGGTCCTTGCGAAGGTGTAGCCACACGAGATCACCAATGTTGAAGATGATGGGTTGCTTGTTGGCGTTGAGCTTGGTTGCTTGACGTTGTACTTGTCGCTCAATGGTGTGCCTTGTATCTTCGTGCATCTTCTTGATGTAGCTTGCTCGTGCACTCGCATCCATGTTGGTGCGCTCTTGGAGAGGAAGTGGTAGAATGTCCAATGGGGACAACGGGTTGAAACCGAGAAGCGACCTCGAAGGGGACTTGCCGGTAGTTGAATGTCTTGCACGATTGTAGGCGCATTTCGGCGATGGGTAGACATGTTTCCCACTCCTTGATGTTCTTCTTGATCAAGACACGAAGTAGAGTGGATAATGTGCGGTTCGTCACCTCCGTTTGGCCGTCGGTTTGAGGATGGTATGCCGAGGAGAACAAGAGCTTGATTCGAGCTTGGCACATAGGGTCTTCCAAAAGTAACTCAAGAACTTGACGTCACGATCGGAGACGATTGTCTTTGGTACGCCATGGAGTCGCAAGATTTCCCTACAAAAGAGATTTGCAACATGTGAAGCATCGTCTATCTTGTTGCAAGGTATGAAATGTGCCATCTTAGAAAATCTATCCACAACAACAAACACCGAATCCTTGCCATTTTGAGTCCTAGGCAAACCAAGTACAAAATCCATACTAATGTCTTCCCATGGTTGATATGGAATAGGAAGAGGCATGTAAAGACCATGAGATTGAGCTTTAGACTTAGCTTTGTGACATGTATAGCATCGGTTGGTGAAGCGTGAGACGTCGCGGAACATCTTGGGCCAAAATTAGTTGTTGGAGAGCGTGGCGAATGTCTTGTCGCGTCCAAAGTGTCCCATGAGTCCGCCTCCATGAGCCTCTTGCAAAAGGAGCGAACGAAGAGAAGACTCGGGAATGCAAAGTTTGTTAGCTCTCATAAGATAACCATCCTTGATGTAATATTGTTCCCAAGACGTATGCGTCAAGCACTTCGCATATGGAGAAGCAAAAGATGGATCATGCTCATACAAGTCTTTTGTATGCTCAAAACCAACAACATTCAACTCAAGTTGAGTGACAAGCATACATATGCGTGAAAGCGCGTCGGCAACTACATTTTCTTTACCCTTAATGTACTTGATCACATAGGGAAAAGATTCAATGAATTCACTCCATTTGGCATGACGCTTTTAACTTAGTTTGTCCTTTTAAGTACTTAAGCGTTTCATGATCGGTATGGATGACAAACTCATGAGGTCTAAGATAATGTTCCCAAACATGTAGCACACGCACTAAAGCATACAATTCTTTGTCATAGATGGGATAATTAAGTTGAGCACCGGATAGTTTTTCACTAAAATAAGCAATGGCTCGTTTTTCTTGCATCAAAACTCCGCCAATTCCGCTACCACTTGCATCACAATGAACCTCAAAAGTTTTGTCAAAATTGGGCAAAGCAAGAATCGGAGCATGAGTAAGCAAAGACTTGAGCTCATCAAAAGCGGTTGATTGCAAAGTTCCCCAAACAAAGGGAGTATTCTTCTTACTCAAGGCATGCAAAGGAGCGGCAATTGTGCTAAAATCTTTCACAAAGCGACGATAAAAACCCGCAAGACCAAGAAAACTTCGCACTTGTTGCAAATTGGTGGGTTGGGGCCAAGTTTTAATTGCTTCAATTTTAGACTCATCAAGATGGACACCCTTTGAGGATACTACAAAACCCAAGAAAACCACTTTGTCAACTCCAAAAGTGCATTTTTTCAAGTTTGCATAAAGGCTTTCCTTGCGAAGAGTTTGCAACACAGATTTTACATGATTGATGTGCTCTTTCATGGTTTTGCTAAACACAAGAATATCATCAAAGTAAACCACAACAAAGACTCCAATATAAGGACGAAGCACATGATGCATAAGACGCACAAAAGTACGGGAGCTTCCGAAAGACCCATAGGCATCACTAACCACTCATATAAACCAAATTTGGTTTTGAAAGCAGTTTTCCATTCATCACCTTCTTGTATGCGGATTTGATAATAGCCACTTTTAAGATAAATTTTTGAGAAAAAGTTGGCTCCACTTAGTTCGTCAAGCATGTCATCTAAGTGGGGAATGGGATGCCTATATCGAACGGTAATAGCATTGATAGGTCTACAATCGGAACACAAGCGGAAACTTCCATCGGGCTTAGGCACAAGAATAACCGGAACGGCACAAGGGCTTAGGCTTTCACGTACATGGCCGTTGTCGATGAGTTGTTGTACTTGCCGTTGAATCTCCTTGGTTTCTTCGGGATTGACTCGGTATGGAGCTTTGTTTGGTAGAGGCGCCCGGATGAGGTCGATTCGATGCTCAATGCCTCAAGAGGAGGTAGACCCGGAGGTAGCTCATCGGGGAAAACATCTTGAAATTCCTGCAAAAGAGATTGAAACACCAAAGGTAGCTCGTGAATGGTGTTAGTTTTGGTTCTCCATCCTTGCACACAAGGACAAAGTGCATCACACTCGATGGGTTCTCACACACTTCTCTCATCTCACTTTTGGTGGCAAATAGAATGAGGTTTTTCTCTCTAGGCGAAGAGTCGCTCAAATTTGGCTTGTGGCTCTCACTCACTTTTGGGTGGATCACTTTCTCACTCTTTTCTCTATGATGTGTGGCTTGCTTGTCGGCTATCACTTGAGTAGGAGACATAGGTCGTAGCACATATTCCTTCCCTTTCATCTTGAAGCTATAGTGATTGGTGCGCCCATTGTGGATGACACCACGGTCGAATTGCCATGGTCGACCTAGAAGTAGGTGGCAAACGGTCATTGGGACCACATCACATTCCAACGTGTCTTCATAAGCACCAATTTTGAAGGAGACTTGGACCGTATGCTCGACTCAGTATAGTGCCGGAGTCACTTAGCCATTGAACCTTGTATGGGTGCGGGTGCTTCCTCTTTACCAATTGGAGCTTGGAGCATAGTTCTTCACTTGCCAAGTTGTGGCAACTACCTCCATCGATGATGACCTTGATGGACCGTCCATTGATGCCGGCTTTTGTGTGGAAGATGTGGCATCGTTGGTCTTCTTCTTGTTGATGTTGAAGAGTCAAGACCTTGGAGACAACGAGAGCGGGGTCGAATCCTCATCACAAAAGACTTGATCATCTTCATCTTCGTTCACTCGCCGGTGCATGGCCACTTGCTCAAGAGCTTCCATCTCCTCTTCACTCATGGAGTCATATGTGCCATCGTCGTTGAGGATCATGGTGCGCTTGTTGGTGCATTCAGATGACTTGTGGCCTCGGCCGCCGCAAGTGAAACACTTGAAGGAGCTTGTCTTGATGGTCTCATCGGTCGGAGTAGAGGATGAAGCACGCGGCTTGAGGTTGCTTGTAGTAGGAGGAGGACGACTTGAACTTGTCGAAGTCTTCTTGTAACTTGACTTGTCGTCGCTTTCTTGAAGAAAGTTTGGTTGATGTAGATGTTGGAGGAGTCGTTGAAGCTTGGTTGTTGGAGAAGCCGTAGGTCTTGGATGAGTACTTGGCATTTGAAGTCATCTTGCACTTGGCATGCCCGCCTTTGTAGCTTGATGTACGAGCTCAATGAGGGTTGAGTATGGTTGGAAGTCGGCGATCTTCTTGATGGGATGATTGAGTCCATTCAAGAAACGTGCCATAGTTTGCTCATCATCTTCCTTGACATTGGCTCGAATCATGGCTATCTCCATTTCCTTGTAATATTCTTCAACACTCTTTGTTCCTTGCTTGAGTAGTTGGAGTTTCTTGAAGAGGTCGCGGTTGTAGTAGGTTGGCACAAAACATGCTCGCATGACATCCTTCATTTGAGCCCAAGTGGTGATTGGAGGTTCACCTCTTGCTTGTCGTCGCTCAATGATTTGTTCCCACCATATGAGCACATAGTCTTGGAACTCAAGTGATGCCATAGCGATTTTCTTCGCTTCATCGTAGTTGTGCAACCGGAAGATTTTGTCAACCTTCAATGCCCATGAGAGGTAGTCTTCGGGTCATTGCTTCCATTGAACTTGGGCATGGTGAATTTTAGCTTGTCAGAAGCGTTGCTCTTCATTGTGTTGTTGGCGATGTTGATGATGACGTCCTTGACGTGGATTGTAATCGTCTTCATGTTGCTCTTGGCGCGGAGGAAGACCATGATCAACTTGCCCTTGTTGAACTTGAGGTTGGGGTGGAGCTTGACGAGCTTGTGGAGGGGCTTGAGGAACTTGACGTTGTACATGAGGTTGGTAGTTCCTCTCTTGGATTTCTTCTCGAAGGGCTTCCTCTTGATTGCGCCGTTCGCGATTGCGGTTGGCGAAGGCTCTACTTGATTCTTGAAGGGCACGTTGTGCCTCAAGAGCTTGCGCCTCACGTTGTTGTTGTTGAAGACGTTGAGCCTTGGCGTCTTGTTCGTCTTGGTGAAGACGTGCTCGTTCTTCCTCTTGTTGGCGACGAAGACGTTGTCGTTCTTGAGCTTGAGCAAAAGCCTCTTGGTTTGATTGAGGACGAGAAACTTGATCATCAACTTGCTCTTGTGAATGCTTGTCATGCAGCGGGTTGCGAGATGCGTGACGGTCTTGACGAGCGGCACGACGAAGAGTGTTCGAAGTAGGTGTACTTGAGTCGTAGAAGGTGTCGTCGGAGTGTCGACTCGAGCGGCTCTGTCTTGATGATGAAGAAGTTGAATGATGCCGGTTTCTCATCAAAGCGCGGATCTCGTCCATTCTTGCATCGTTCTCTTGCTTGTGAGCGGTGAACTTGTTGTCGAAGTAGTCTCTTGTACGTTGCTCGGAGAGTCGCAAGTCAGTGGCGAGGTTGTTGATGCGGTCGCTCATTGCTTGTTGTTCTTGGTGCAACGCTCTTTGTGCACCAAAGAGGTGGCTCTTGGTGATGTATGATGACATGTCGTCGTCTTGCTCGATGAAGAGTGGGTTGGTAGAGGTACTTGGCCTATCCATCATTCCAAGCAAAATGTGAGTGGTAGAACGGAAAAGAACTTATACCAATGTACCTTTGACCGATGTTGAAGATGAATCAAGTTCACTCAAATGCGGACAATGAAATAGCACTCTTGGTACCGATTCTTGTCGGTTCTCACACCTACACAAATAAAAAGCTTATGGTGGAGCTCGGTTAGGATGGTGGCACGAAATTTGATGCAATTGTAAGTGAGACTCAATAATGTTGGAAATGATTCACAAATTTGCAAATGCAACAAGTAGACCAATAGCAAGATATGGTACACGAAAACACACACGCAAATAGATAATATGGGGTTATGCAACCAAGGATGAGCCCAAATGTGGAATTCACCAAGATGCTCTTGTTGCACAACACTAGAGAGACGCTTAGCACGATTGCACAATAGGCGGATCTGAACTTGTGCACAACCTACTAAGCAAAAATGCAACGACTTCTATCCCAAGTATGTTATATGTATGGTGTTTCGATGTGTTGATCCAAGATGATCAAGTATGACAATCTTAATGTTTTATGATGCTATGGTTCTTTCTCATAAGCTCTTTGCTTATCTTTCTCTCTTTGCTTAAAAGCTTGACTGGCTCTTTCTCTTTTGAGCTCTTTTCTCATGCAAAATTTCACGAACCAAGATAGCAATTGTGTATGCGATGACAACTTTGTGACACACAAGTTGATGCTAAGATATGCACCACTTTGGTATGGTATGTATGCTATGGAGTATGATCACTAATGTGCACAAGTCACGTTGCCGGCAATACTCAATGGCTAGTCTCGATGGGTAAGCAACGCAAAATATGGGCTAAGATGGTTATCAATGCAATTGCGAGTAATGACAAAGATGTCGACGATGTTACCGTCCTTGGCGAAGATGAGCGGTGGTGATGTTGATGTTGAACCTACCTAGATGGCGAAACACAAAAGGATACGGAAATCCCAACTCAAATTCTCAAAGCAAAATTTGGCAACATTGTCGGAATTGGTAGTGGGAAAGGCTATGGTGGTGTTATGCGGAAGTGGTGGAGGTATATGGAAGTGTATGTGGGCACGGGAAAAAATTTGGCGTAAGTTAGGCGGTGAACGGGGTGGTGGATGGGGATTGATGCTGCCAGGAGCTGGATTTCCGGGCTGGAAGCCGGATGTCCGGGGCGTCGGATGTCCGGGCTGGTCGGGCCGGATGTCCGGGATGCCGGATGTCCGGGTAGTTCGGGCCGGATGTGATGAGGACATGACTACCTTGGATAAGACCAAAAATATTGCATACATGCATATTTGTCAGGTGATTTCTAGTGCAAACTATTCAATAATCTATTTATGTTATCCAGAACAAAAATACTTCACATACTTTTGTGTTTTGTCTAATTGCAGGTGTATGGGACATTTGTACAATACACATATGAAGATAATGGAAAAGGAGAAGTTTAGGTGCTGTTCAGAAAGTCCTCTCACGTCACTTTTGGGCCAAGAGAAGATAGAGTCCAAGTCTCTCACATTCTGGATTCAGATTCGGACTGCACAGACATACCTAACTCAAAACGTCAATAACTTTTTCATACGGACTCCGAATTGGGTGATTCTTTTTTGTTGGAAAGTAGATTTCATGCTCTTTCCAACCCAATTGGAATCACCTTAAAATCCGTCCGGAGCATTGAGTTATGGACGAAACAACTGACGCCGCACTGTAATCCGAGTCAAACTACAAGTCCAAAGGTGTTACGTCACCTCCACTTGGGCCCATTGGCCTTGTACGACCTAAGATTAGTTTTAGGCTGCCTTGGGACGTCCTCCCACCTCCTTGGCCGTCACCCCTTGCTCCTATATAAGTAGATCCATCTAGTAGCTTTTCCCTTGGGTTTTGTTTAGATCAAAAGTTCGCCATAGCTGCAACTTCGCGTACTTCGTTTGTGTTCAACGACCAGACCAAGGCGTCTCCTAACCCCTCCTTCATTTATAAAGCTTTACTATTATATTCGCAATTTCCTGATTGCAATATTAGTTTCTTGCTTGTTCTTCGTTTGCTCGCAGGAAACAGGCCCTCGTGGTCGGAGTTGATCGTGCTCGGCGTGGTCAATAACCCTCGGAAGTTGGTTTAGCGATTGCTAAGGCGCGACGTCTCGACGACGTAGTCGGATCGTCAAGGTCGACTCCCACAGAAACGATAGCCACCATCTCATCGAAACATCGGGACATCTTTGCCTCTATCAAGTGGTATCAGTTTTCAGGTTGCTCGGTGAGAATTTCCAATTGTCCCTAGATTCGATTTATTTTCTTACCTATTGTCCAAGAAAAGGCCACGGAAAAGTTAGATCTATTCATCATTTGTCCTAGCCAGTCCAAGCCTTTGCAATTTTCTTTTCATTGTTTGCATTATTGAATTATCGGTTTGCATCGTCGTGTCGAGTTGCTGGTCTTAGTGTCTAGTTCCTTTAGAGTTTCGAGTTCTGTTCACATTAGTCACGCCGCCGCTGCATCATTATCCCTTCCACTGTCCACCATACCATCCATCAATTTCCACCACGTGCTATGCACTATTCATTGTCATAATCATAGTTGAGGTCATTCACATCTTCGCTGATCCAATCTGCATCTTATCTAGTTTGTTTTGGAAAAGAGAAAAAAGAGAGAAAAAAGAGAAAAAAAGTAAAAAAAGTCAGAGAAAAAAAAGAGAGAAAGAAAAAGGAAAAAAAGTGTGAGAAAAAAAAAGAGAAAAAAAAAACAAAGTTCCGATCTATCTAGACTCAATCTCGTAGCTGAATTCGGATTGGAATCTGTTTTGTGCACTGTTCAGTAAAACAGGCATAACTTCCTCATACGAAGTCCGTTTGGGCTTCGTGAGTACTCAAATTAAAGCTAGAGACGAGCCGCATCTAAATAGTTGCAGAAGCTAGTTCAATATTTGGCACCTCAAAATCGGCTCCTAAATAGGTCTTTTTGCCCTCCGAAGTTCGTGAACACAGCTTATTCCAGTTTTTCAAATCAGTTTTAGAATTTTTGGACTCCTCATATCAACTCGGAATTGAGTGATTCTTTTTGCATTGGAAAGCTTGAGTTAGTAGCATTCTTTGAAAAAGTTATCAGAAAATTGGCTCAAACTTTTCAAGAGGAATACTGGAGAGAGAGTTGTTGTATATCCTGCTTGGCGCTTGTTTTTCATCATTATCTTTACTGCCGTTGTGCTCTTCACTTATATCTTGCTGTCTAGAGCTACTCATTATCCTTCATTGATGCTAGTTGTGCTACGCCGTGACCTCATTAGTGTTCTAGGCTCGCGTCTCTAGTCCGGTCTAGCCTAGGACCAGCACAAAGTACCGTCGTTGAGCGTTTATTCAACATTGCATCTTTGAATTGATTGTTGCTAATCTTTTGCTACCATATATAGCCAACCCAGCTCCACATATTTCTACACCGTATACGACGCTCCCTCGGCAATCTCTTTACACAATCTTCAGAGTTACTTGACACCGCTGGTTGCCTGTCACCTTCTTTGCATGGTAAGAACTTGTAAGACATTGATATTTGCTTTCTTGTGAGCGCTTTTACCACCACATCCTAGTAGTTATAGAAACATTATTTTTGGATTTTGTTTCTTGTTCTACTAATCATGACAGGATCCAGAGTCAATTCATGGGCTTTGTCGATCGCGGGAGACATGCCACCACCTATGCAAATACCACAACCGTCACGAGAGGTGCACAAACATCCAAATGCACATGATTAGGTTCATGTTTCTATACCACCATTTAATGGCCATTTTAGACCTCCTCTATATATTGAATGGGAGTTAGACATAAATAATATATTTGCTTCCCATAATTTTGATGAACGTAAAAAAGTTATGGTTGCGGTTGGTTCTTTCACTGGTTATGCTCTAGTTTGGTGGAGTGAATATTGTCGGTTATACCCTGATTATGTACCTAATACTTGGGATGATTTAAAACATGTCATGAGAGATAGATTAAATCGATGTTTATTATACTCGTGGCATGATTAAAAAACTGGAACATTTAAAACAAGGTAGTGACACCGTAACAAAATATTATGATGATTTACAAACTACCTTGTTGCACTCATTTTTAGAAGAAAGTGAAGAAGATTTTATGGATAGATTTTGGGGAGGATTAAACCATAATATTCAGGAGATACTAATTCATGAAGAGTGTTATCCTATGGACCATTTGTTTCGTCTTGCTTGCAAAGCTGAACAGGAAATAAAACGACGTGTTGCCCACAAGGAGAACAAGCGACGGTGCACATTCCAACTGTTGATACAGATGTTTATTCAACTACTAGGCGCATTTATGACAACCACATCCGTTGTTGCGAGGACTACATCATCTCCACCATGTGACACATCACCATCGAGAGTGCCTGCATCATCTGAGTTGACTATAAGAGGTAATGACAAACGTCTGATTTTCCACTTTTACATGAGAATGATGCATGCCTAGTTAACTTGAATACATCATGTGTTGAGCTACCCACTACTTTGATCACACCACCTATTTTAGAGGATTATGTTGATAATTTGACTTTGCCATGTGATCAAACAACTGAAATACCAACAATTTTGAGAGCACCCATTGAATTAACTGTTGATGCAAAAGAATCAATGTTTAATCATTTTGATATGACCTCTAATCTTGGTGATGATTCTGTGTCAAATGACTCATTGCATGTTTGCTTATCTAAGCATGTTGTAGCATGTAAATTTGATTCAAATAAGGTTTATTCACCAATGTTGGGATGGTTTAATGATGAACATTGTCAATCTTTTGAAATGAATAAGAGCTTCACTTATATGTGCAAACTGAGTTGCAATATTTTCATGCCTTCTACTTCTTGTGATAATGTTTTGGCTTTAGATTTTATGAATTATGCAAGTTACTCATCTATTCATGTGTCATATGTGCAAAAATCAAGGGAAGTAAAAATGGATGACATATACATATACAACATGTACACCTTGTCTCTTTTGTTAGCCACATTTCGGACTAAGCAACGCCGAGGACGGCTTTGTTTTCAAGAAGTGGAGGATGATGAGGACATGACTACCTTGGATAAGACCAAAAATATTGCATACATGCATATTTGTCGTGTGATTTCTAGTGCAAACTATTCAATAATCTATTTATGTTATCGAACAAAAATACTTCACATACTTTTGTGTTTTGTCTAATTGCAGGTGTATGGGACATTTGTACAATACACATATGAAGATAAGGGAAAAGGAGAAGTTTAGGTGCTGTTCAAAAGTCCTCTCACGTCACTTTTGGGCCAAGAGAAGATAGAGTCCAAGTCTCTCACATTACGGATTCAGATTCGGACTGCACAGACATACCTAACTCAAAACGTCAATAACTTTTTCATACGGACTCCGAATTGGGTGATTCTTTTTTTGTTGGAAAGTAGATTTCATGCTCTTTCCAACCCAATTGGAATCACCTTAAAATCCGTCCGGAGCGTTGAGTTATGGACGAAACAATCTGACGCTGCACCAGAATCTGAGTCAAACTACAAGTCCAAAGGTGTTACGTCACCTCCACTTGGGCCCATTGGCCTTGTACGACCTAGGGTTAGTTTTAGGCTGCCTTGGGACGTCCTCCCACCTCCTTGGCCGTCACCTTGCTCCTATATAAGTAGATCCATCTAGTAGCTTTTCCCTTGGGTTTTGTTTAGATCAAAAGTTCGCCATAGCTGCAACTTCGCGTACTTCGTTTGTGTTCAACGACCAGACCAAGGCGTCTCAGAACCCCACCTTCATTAATAAAGCTTTCGTCTTATATTCGCAATATTCAGATTGCTTTATCATATTCTTGCTTGTTCTTCGATTGCTTGCAGGAATAGACCTTCGTGGTCAGGTTGATCGTGCTCCGGCGTGGTCAATAACCTCTCGGAGTTGGTTTAGCGATTGCTAAGGCGCAACGTCGTGCACGTTTGTAGTCGGATCGTCAAAGTCGTCTCCACCAAATCGATAGTTATCATCTCATCGAAAGATCGCGACACCCTCGCCTCTATCAGGATGTCCGGGCTCGATGAACACCGCGTGGAGAGGTCAAATCCGGTCAAAATTTGGGCGATTTTGTGGATGGAAATTGTGGAAATGGTGGGGGAATGCTAGATCTACCTGCAACACACGAAATCCGCGGATCAAATCCAACAAAACTTCATCACACCAACAAATCACAAAATTTTTTTGGGGCTATTTTTGTGGGGAATTTTCGGAATTAGGATAAAAACAACAAAATCAAGCTAGAACAAGAGGGGTAGGGGCTCCAAAAACGTGATCAACGTGGCTCATGATACCATGATGATGTAGGGCGGAACCCTACGTGGATGATCTTTCACGTTGGAGCGGATCCTACGGTGAATCACGAAGAACACGCGAAGAACGAGAGGGAAAGCACGGGGAAAACGAGAGAGAATTCACTCAACCGACAAGAGATCAATCACACAAGCGCTAGATCGATGAACACAAAGGGAGATACATGATTCAAGGTCAACAAAGGACGATACAAACGGTAGCCGTTCTTCTCCGTGAGGAGGCCTTGATGGGGTCCATCCTAGAAGGGGGTCTTGAATCCGCTTGGGGGATCTTCTCCGTAGAGGTCCTGATCTCCGAGGAGAAGTAGCCAAGTGGATGAGCAAAGGCTCTCACACAAGAATATGAGCTAATCCAATGCTAACCCTAGAAAGAGGAGGGGATCAAGTATATATAGTCTCGGGGCGAAGGGGTACAAGGGACTTGTCCGGATACATCAAGGCAGTGTGGGAGGCGGATGTACGGCGTCGGGCGGATGTCCGGCCTTCGTGAGGCGCCGGATGTCCGGCTACCCGGCCGGATGTCCGAAGTTGTGGCGACTCGCTTCGCAGAATGGGTGAGAGGTGCCGGATTTCCGGGCTTCAGCCGGATATCCGGCCGGGCCGGATGTCCGGCTTGGACGCCGGATGTCCGGGCCTCAGAGGGCTTGGCCACTGGCGATGCCGAGGTAGAAGCTCCAGGGCGGATGTCCGGGGTCATGGCGGATGTCCGGGCTGGAAGGTGATTTTGCCCGTTTTCGTTGGTTCTCTTCATCCATGGACTTGGCGGCTTGTCCATCTTCACGTGCATCCTCGGGAGGTTCCCCTTGATACCTAATCATGCATAGCATATCGGACTTAGGTAGAAGCCATGTCTTGAGTGGATCATATGTGATATCAATAAGGAAGGAGGTCACCTCGTTCTCGAGAGCTCTAGCTCTAGCTCGTGTCATGGGTCCTCTTGGCTCTTGATGAGACGGTTGTAGGTCCATGGGGATGATCGTGGGATGCTCCGCATCAGTACTTCACTTGCTCCACTAGTGGACTATCTTGCAAATGATTGCTCGCATGATGTTGATCACCTTATGGATTCATCACATACTACATCCTCCACTTGTTTCGATATGCCACCCATTTATGAATATGATGTTGAGCATGTCAAATTACCTAGTTGTGATGCTATGCTCCATAAGATATCATGTGAAAATTCTATCTCTGACATTATGTTTGACAATCAATTAAAGTTGCCATATGCTATGAGTGAGATCTCCCATATTGCATCATTCCAGTCTCATCATAGTGACTATGCATATGCCATTAAAATAAATCCAATTTGCACATATGGCATAGATGACAAGCCATGGTTATTAGCATCTGTTTTTCTTGTGATGATAGTGATATGCTTCCTTTGCATCATTTATCTCATATGCCATGCCATGACAACCTAGCTTCGGACATGCATTGTTTGCCATGTTGTCACTTTTCTCCATATTATGCTTCCGTCATTGCTCATGAGGAGACCCCATAGTTTCCTCTTACCCATTATAAGATTTTGCTACAACCTATGAATTGCATGATCCCCATGATTGTGTGCACCATATGCATCCCATGAATAAAAGTGCTATCGTTGTGCCACACACTTGCTAATTTGCGTCCCAATCATGTTGAACACAATTTTAGTCTCCATTATGCTATACAAAATAACAAACCTTTCATGATGGATGACATGTTTCTATATCACGCATCTCATTTATTTGAGCATTGGATATTTCGAGCTAACCAACACATGCACGTATGCATAGTAATGGATGATGTGTACCTATATCACGCACACACAATTTTCCCTTTGCATTTGTTTTGTGTAGGTACTTATGAACATTCGTCAACCTCACAATCCCATGAATTGACGAAATGAGCTCTCGAGAGCAACGATGCTTTGGGATCCCATGGATTACAATCCCCACCATTCCACTCGCGCATGGACTTCGTGCATCTTTTCTACATGGCCCTCACATGGTTATGGATTGTTGTCTATTATGTATCATTTGCTCATATTGCCATGTTCACTTTGCATGCTATGCTCATTCCTATGCCTTTTCCCATGCATTTGTGACCCATGCTTTCTACTACTTGTAGATGTATTTGCAAGCTTGGTGGAGATATTACCAGTTCTTGCCATGTTTTCTTTGTGATCCATTCCTATGATGACACCTTGATCTTGCTTTGTGTTCGTTCTTGCGATATGCCATGCGCATTGCCTATGCCTACTACTTGCACACATGACATGATTGCCATGATTACCTATAGTATGTTGCATCTTTGCACTACTAGCTTGCAAGACTTGATTGCCTCGCACATGTTGCACAATTGCTATCTCATTTGTGTTGAGTGCCACACTATCTTCACCACACCATATGCGCATTATGCTTGAATTGTATTGCACTTGCCCCATGTGTTTAGATATTTCATTACATTTGGTGTTGTGAATGACTCTTATGCCTAACATAGACCATTCATTGAGAGTCTTATGCATGCTTGCTATGACACTAAGGTAGATGCTTATTCTCTTGACACACATATTTACATCGCTACCTCGCATTTACATGTTTTTTCCATGATGTACTTGATTTGGCTCAATTTATGTGCTTACATGACATGTCACAATCCCTTGTCACACCATATGCTATGCTTGATGATGACACTTGTTTGGTGAATCACCTCTTGAATGCTTGGTTTTGCACTAATGCTAACCACATTTGTTTTTCCATGTGTTTTTTGTACTTGCTCCTTTTGAAGGAATCACAAGACGATGCGACATTAGAGAGTGCCCATTTCGAGCTTCAAGATAATAAGTGCTTGGTGGTCGTCCACGTCTACAAGGCGACGCCCTCTCTTTCCCATGGTGATGAAGATCACGATCCATGGACGGATCTCTCCCAAGGGGGGGAGATGATGCGGAGCATCCCTCACTCATCCCCGTGGACGTTCCGTCACCAACACAAGCACAAAAGGAACCAATGACAAGAGCACACGCACGTGCGATCGAAACCAAGGTTAACTCTTTCCTCTTAGAGTTTCATTAAGATTCACACGAGAGTCGGATTCTGATAGAGGCAAAGGTGTCCCGTCTTTCGATGAGATGTTGGTTTTCGCTTTGGAGGAAGTCGACTTTGACGATCCGACTACGAACGTCTTGAGGACGTCGGCGCCTTTAGCAATCGCTAAACCAACTCCGAGAGGTTATTGACCACGCCGGAGCACGCATCAACTCGATTGACGAGGGTCCGCTTTCACGTGAGCAAACGAAGAACAAGCAAGAAACTGAGATTGCAATCTGGATATTGCGAATATAAGATGAAAGCTTTATTGATCAAGGTGGGGTTCTGTGACGCCTTTGTGCAGTCGTTGAACACAAACGAAATGCACGCGAAGTTGCAGCTATGGCGAACTTTTAATCTAAACAAAACCCAAAGTCTAAACGACGCCCTAAGGGCTGTATATATGGAGGAAGAGGAGGGAATTTCGTGGCCCTTGAGGGAGGGGTCCAAACCATCCCTAACTCTTGTTTCCCCACACATACGGACTCTAAAAACAGCCTATACTTAAGTATTTCGAAATTACATGGGCCTGGCCCAATAATAAGGTGACGAGCACCTAGAATAGCCTATGGACGAATATTATGAAGTGGCATCTTGTATATTTCGTCCAAGGCTTCATGCACCCATTATGGTGGCTTCAAAGTCCTGAAATCATCACTTGTAACTCCGTTCTTGTTCCCCTATGCATGGCATTATCTCCATGCTTGTTCTTGCTCCAATGTCCATCCTTCTCCAAGCTAGGGCCTTCATTTGTAAGCAAAACAAATGTATCCAATTTAGGCAGCATCATATTCTCATGAACATTAGAATCATTACCAAGAAACGAAAGTACACGATAATTTAATTGGCGGCGCGAGCTCTAGTAATTGGTCCAGATATGTAGCAAGAGGGGCTGTGGGTGTAACAATGGTATTGATGTCCTCATCATCCTCCCTTCTTGAAATGAAGTCGCCCTCGACGGAAGCTCATATTCCTCACCCAAATAAGGCTTCAAATCTGCAATGTTAAAAGTGGGACTAACCCCAAAATCTGCGAGCAGCTCAAGTTTATATGCATTATCATTTATTTTCTCTAACACCTTAAATGGACCATCAAGACGTGGCATTAGCTTTGATTTATGCAAATTAGGAAACCTATCCTTACGCAAATGTAACCAAACAAGATCTCGGTGCAAAGACAACATGTTTTCTACCCTTATCTCCATCAAGTTTATATTTAGCATTCATACGCTCAATGTTTTCCTTAGTTAACTCATGCATTTTTAAAATCAATTCAGCACGTTCTTTAGCATCAAAATTAACCTTCTCCGAAGATGGAAGAGGCAACAAATCAATAGGTGCACGAGGTAGGAAGCCATACACAATTTCAAAAGGGCACATCTTAGTAGTAGAATGCAATGAACGATTATAAGCAAATTCAATATGAGGCAAGCATTCTTCCCACATTTTCTTATTATTCTTCAAAACAGCCCTAAGCATAGTAGACAATGTTCTATTGACTACTTCAGTTTGTCCATCGGTTTGGGGGTGACAAGTAGTACTAAAAGCAGTTTAGTCCCCAACTTAGCCCATAAACATCTCCAAAAGTGGCTAAGAAATTTAGTATCATGATCTGAAACAATAGTATTTGGCACACCATGCAAGCGAATAATTTCACGAAAGAACAAATCAGCAACATTAACAAAGATCATCGCTTTTATGACATGGTATAAAGTGTGCCATTTTCGAGAATCTATCCACGACAAACAATATGCTATCCCTCCCTTCTTTGTTCGAGGTAAACCTAAAACAAAGTCCATAGATATATCCTCCCAAGGAACACTAGGCAATCGGCAAAGGCATATATAAACCATGAGGATTGAGTCGTGACTTAGCTTTTTGACATGTAGTGCAAATGAGCAACAAAACGCTCAACATCCCGGTCTCATCTTTGGCCAAAAGAAATGTGTAGCAAGTATATCCTCCGTCTTCTTCACGCCAAAGTGTCCCATTAATCCTCCTCCATGCGCCTCCTGCAACAACAAAAGACGAACAGAGCTAGCAGGAATGCATAGCTTGTTAGCACGGAACACAAAACCATCATTAATAACGAACTTGTTCCATGTTCTTCCTTCTTTACAATTCTGCATTACATCTTTAAAATCAGCATCATGCACATATTGATCTTTGATGGTCTCCAAACCAAATATTTTGAAGTCAAGTTGTGAAAGCATAGTATATCGACGAGACAAAGCATCGACAATAACATTTTATTTACCCTTCTTGTGTTTAATGACATAAGGGAAAGTCTCAATGAATTCAACCCATTTAGCATGTCTACGATTCAGTTTAGCTTGACTTTTAATATGTTTCAAAGATTCATGATCGTAATGTATAACAAATTCTTTGGGCCATAAATAATGTTGCCATGTCTCTAAAGTCCGAACAAGAGCATATAATTCTTTGTCATAAGTAGAATAGTTCAGACTAGGCCCACTCAATTTTTCGTAAAAGTATGCAACAGGTTTGCCATCTTGTAATAACACACCTCCTAATCCAATTCCACTAGCATCACATTCAAGCTCAAAAGTCTTATTAAAGTCGGAAGTTGGAGTAAAGGAGCATGTGTCAACTTATCTTTCAATACCGTGAAGGCTTCTTTCTGTGCGGTACCCCAAACAAAAGGCACATCCTTCTTTGTAAGCTCATTGAGAGGTGCAGCAATGGTGCTAAAGTCTCTCACAAAACGCCTATAGAAACCAGCGAGTCCAAGAAAACTCCTCACTTGTGTGACCGTTTTTGGGCTGCGGCCAACTCTCAATAGCTTCAATCTTGGCTTTATCAACTTCAATTCCCCGTGGAGTAACAACATAGCCAAGAAAAGATACTCGGTCGGTGCAAAAGGTGCACTTCCCAAGGTTACCAAACAAACGTGCATCACGTAGAGCATTAAAAACAGCACGTAAATGTTCCAAATGTTCTTCCAAAGATTTGCTATAAATCAGTATATCATCAAAGTAAACTACCACAAATCGTCCAATGAAAGCACGTAAAACTTCGTTCATTAATCTCATGAAAGTACTAGGTGCATTAGTTAACCCAAAAGGCATGACTAACCACTCATATAATCCAAACTTAGTTTTAAATGCTGTTTTCCATTCATCTCCCAATTTCATACGAATTTGATGGTATCCACTACGCAAATCAACTTTGGAGAATATTGTAGAGCCACTCAATTCATCAAGCATATCATCTAGCCTAGGAATAGGATGACGATAACGAATAGTAATATTATTAATGCCTCTACAATCAACACACATAATGCCGACGTACCATCCTTTTTAGGCACTAGTATAATAGGAACAGACAAGGACTAAGAGATTCACAGATATAACCTTTGTCGAGCAGCTCCTCAGATTGACGATAATCTCCTTCGTCTCCTCCGGATTGGTACGGTATGGTGCGCGGTTGGGTAGCGATGCACGGGAATTAAGTCAATTTGATGCTCAATCCCTCGAATAGGTGGTAATCCCGGTGGCACGCCTTGTGGGAAGACGTCGTGAACTCCCGCAAAATGTTAGTGACAATGAGGGGCAAAGAGGAAGGCACGTCCTCGAATGAAAATAATGCCTCTTTGCACACAAAAGCATAGCAAACAGATTTGCTAGAATCTAGCTCATCAATATCAGATTTGGTGGCAAATAAACATGCACTTTTCAGGTTTAATTTCGAAGCAACATTAGATGGTTTATTATTAGGCTTCATTTGTTGCTCAAATTCTTTTGCCACAATCTGATTTTCACTCTTATTTTTCTCCTGTTTTGCTTTATTAGCTCTATTAATATCATCTTTCAAAATGGAATCAGAGTCATAGGAAGCAAAGTAATATTTTTATCCTTGTGAACAAGAGTATACTGATTGTTTCTACCATGGTGTACAGAATTTTTATCAAATTGCCATGGTCTACCAAGTAATAAGGAACATGCTTGCATAGGTACCACATCACAATCAACATAATCAGCATATGTAGAGATACTAAAATACACACGAACAAAGACGTGTTACCTTAACCTTGCCGCTGTTGTTGAACCATTGGATGTAGTAAGGATGTGGATGTGGTCTTGTGGTGAGAGAAAGCTTCTCCACCATATCCATGCTAGCCAAGTTGTTGCAGCTCCCTCCATCTATGATGACGCTGAATAGAACGCGTTCCTTCACAACTCCCTTTGTATGGAACAAGGTATGTCTCCGATTTTGCTCGACTTGTGTAACCTGCACACTCAAAACACGTTGAGCAACTAAACATTCATACCACAAGGCATCTTCAGCAGCCATGTATTGCGTGTCATGATCGTAATCATCTCCACCGTGTTCTTCATGTGTAATAAGAGCCAAAGTCTCTTCATCATAGTCACTAGCGGACTCATACCCACCATCCTCAGAGCAATCATCACACGCTGAGATTGGCATTCTCTCATAAAATGTCCTCTTCCCTTACAACGACGACAAATAATATCACTTGTGTGCCCTGCTGACGCCATGGAAGAAGAAGAGCTCGTGTAGGCCCAAAGCAGGTGTGCTCTTGGCGAGATAGTGGTGGTTGTGCCTGCTTTCTTGTATCACGGTTGGAGGTGGCAGCCGACGGAGGTGCCGGTGTAGTAGAACGTGTGGAAGTAGATGATGCACGTGGTGTCCATGATGAAGGTCGACTGCAGAAAAAGTTAGTTCGCGCCAACGCTGTCACGATCCTCAAGCACTTCACGCTCAGCTTTACAAGCAAGATGGAATAATCGAGTGATATTATTATAATCCTTGTAGTCTAGAATGGTCGAATCTCTCTATTTAATCCACCCGTAAAACGTGCAAGCATAGCTTCATTCTCCTCAACAATACCACATCTAATCAAGCCGGTTTGTAATTCCCGATAATATTCTTCTACCGAATTTTTTCCTTGTCTTAAGCGCTGCAATTTTGAAGTAATTCACGTTGATAATATGGTGGAACCCAACGAGTACGCATAGATAGCAGTTTTCAAAGCAGCCCAAGTAGGCTGGAACAGGATATAATCTACAATGTTGAGACCACCAAACACATGCAAAGCTAGTGAAAGCACAAACAATGAAGCAGAACACGCCTCTCCTCGTGATATTGTAAACATGTAAATCGTTGTTCAGTTTCTAACTCCCAAGTAAGATATATATCAGGAACATATCTACCCTCAAATGGTGGAATATTCAATTTCAGTTTAGGGAGATGGTCATGATCTCGCATTACTGAAGGGGAGCCGAACATTGCCATTATTTGCATGTGGACGACATTCGGTGGTTGTGGTGCCGGTGGTTGCACGTAGTAATCGATGTTGATCAACCTCATCCTCGTAATCTCTCACATAATCATCCTCCCCACCGCAGCAGCAGGAGCCACAGAAGTATCAACAAGAAAGACCAAAGAACTTGGCGGTGAAGAGGGACACAGGAAGCTTCGGCGGAGGGCTGTTTCGCGATGTGGAGGTAGTCCTTGTTGTTGTAGTAGAGGTGCGTTAGGTGCCGCCGGTGGTGGTGGTGGTAGACGCAGCGAGCAATTCATTAAACTTGGTATCGAGCTTTGTTTGAACGCCTTCTCAATGCCATCTATCTTCTCCATGGCCTCTTCAAATCTATTTAGCACATCGTCCACCGCCCACTCATCATTTGTTGAAACTTATCATGTAGCGCTTTGTTTGTCATGTTCTCGGTCGGTCTAAATCGCTTGTGATCCTGCCATGGTTAGCGACAATAGAAACACACAAGAATATGATTGACAGACTACTAGGAAGTGGTGGTGGTTGTGTGGTGGACGATCACAAATCCGTCAAGCAAATCTCAAATTCTTACCAGTTCTTACCCAAAGAAGAAAGCGGTGACCAGCAACCGATGTAGTCAAAACTCTCAAAGCTTGGATAGAGCGATTACGGGGAGAGTCAAACGCATACGATGTAGATGTATGTGGAGCTGGGAAGGCTTATAATATGGTAGCAAAAAGGGTTGACAATAATCAATTCAGAGATGCAAAGTTGAATAAACGCTCAACGATGATCAGGTCTTTGGGTCCTAGGCTAGACCGTGCTAGAGACGCGAGCCTAGAACACTAACAAAATCACGGCGCTGCACGGAAACAACGGAAAAGCACACTCTGGAATTTTTTTTCCGCTCTTTTTTTTTTGTGCTGCTTTTTTTTTTTTTGCGCTGCTTTTTTTTTGCGAAAAATCACTATAATGACGAGTGTCTCAAAACTCTTCCTGGTCAAATCGACAGGATGGGCACGAAATTTTTCGACTAAAATTTTTTTTTTTTTTTGCCGGACCCAAAAAGCTGAAACCGGTCAAAAAAACTTTCTATAATGGCGACTGTCTCAATACGCTTAGAAACACTTAAAAACAGGATAGCCAGAAAATTTTTCGACAAGTGCGTTTTCGGAAAATTTTGGGCCTAAACGGAGGGTGGTTTCCGGACTCTTTTTTTTTTTTTTTCCGAAACCTACTCCGGCAAGGAAACACGAATCGGAAACTAGATGGATCTCGAAAACAAACCTAATATGAGAAGAACTCGGATTGGTGGTGGATATATGGTGGTGGTATATGGCAGCGGTGGTGGTAGCGGTGGTAGTATATGGATATGGATCGGTGGTGGTATATGGACACGGATTGGTGGTGGTATATGGATATGGATCGGTGGTGGTATATGGACACGGATTGGTGGTGGTATATGGATATGGATTCGGAGCGGTGATGGTAGGTGGCAGGGGCGATGATGATGGTGCGGTGGCGGCGTGACAACTTATGACCAGTAACTTCGAAACTCTAAAAGACTAGACGCTAAGACCAAAGAACTAGACACGACGATGCAACCGCAAATTCAACAAAGCAAAACCCTAAAAAGATTATGCAAAGGCTCAGATTGGTTCGGATATGATGAACTAACCCTAATTTTTTTGTGGCTTTTTCGTGGACTATAGGTATGAAGAACAGACTCGATCTAAACTACGGAAAAGCTGTAAAATCTCACCGAGCAACCCGAAAATCTGATACCACTTGATAGAGGCAAAGGTGTCCCGTCTTCGATGAGATGTTGGTTTTCGCTTTGGAGGAAGTCGACTTTGACGATCCGACTACGAACGGCGAGGACGTCGCGCCTTAGCAATCGCTAAACCAACTCCGAGAGGTTATTGACCACGCCGAGCACGATCAACTCGACCACGAGGGTCCGCTTCCGCGAAAGCAAACGCGAAGAACAAGCAAGAAACTGAGATTGCAATCTGGATATTGCGAATATAAGATGAAAGCTTTATTGATCAAGGTGGGGTTCTGTGGCGCCTTTGTGCAGTCGTTGAACACAAGCGAAGCGTGAAGTTGCAGCTATGGCGAACTTTTAATCTAAACAAAACCCAAAGTCTAAACGACGCCCTAAGGGCTGTATATATGGAGGAAGAGGAGGGAATTTCGTGGCCCTTGAGGGAGGGGTCCAAACCATCCCTAACTCTTGTTTCCCCACACATACGGACTCTAAAAACAGCCTATACTTAAGTATTTCGAAATTACATGGGCCTGGCCCAATAATAAGGTGACCAAGCACCTAGAATAGCCTATGGACGAATATTATGAAGTGGCATCTTGTATATTTCGTCCAAGGCTTCATGCACCCATTATGGTGGCTTCAAAGTCCTGAAATCATCACTTGTAACTCCGTTCTTGTTCCCCTTAGCATGGCATTATCTCCATGCTTGTTCTTGCTCCAATGTCTATCCTTCTCCAAGCTAGGGCCTTCATTTGTAAGCAAAACAAATGTATCCAATTTAGGCAGCATCATATTCTCATGAACATTAGAATCATTACCAAGAAACGAAAGTACACGATAATTTAATTGGCGGCGCGAGCTCTAGTAATTGGTCCAGTATATGTAGCAGTAGGGGCTGTGGGTGTAACAATGGTATTGATGTCCTCATCAGATTCTACCTCAAACGGAAACTCTATGCACTCTTAGGTACCAAGAACAAGACAGTGAAGAGGCAAGGACGGAGATCCAAGCGACCAGGAGAAGGAAGAAGAGGGACGTCATGGAAAGGACGAAGACATGGAGGCCTAGACACTCCGGGTGCCCGGCCCCTATGCTCCCGTGTGCCCGGCCGCTGGCTGGGAGCCGCCCACTGGACACCCCGAGTGTCCGGCCTGGAAGGCCCCGGGTGCCCGACCCCAACCTGGGCGCTGGCCTTGGCCGCCCCGGGTGCCCGGCCCCCTACCTGGGTGCTGCCCCTGCCGCCCCGGGTGCCTGGGCCCCTAACCCCCGGTTGCCCGGCCTCCTCCTCGGCGCCGCCACAGCCCTCTCCGGGTGCCTGGGCCATCAACCCCCAGGTACCCGGCCTCTATAGCCGCTAGGCCGCAGCCTTTCTGACCGGACCGGGTGCCCAGTCCCTCGCACCCCGGGTGCCCGACCCCCCTTGATGCATCTACCCCCGGGTGCCCGGGCCACTTTACCCCGGGTACCCGGACCCCTCTGTTTGTGCCTACACGCACTATGGGAAAAAGATCCTTGTACTCCTGTTTCCCCCCAATTTCATCCCCAGCCTATATAAACTCTTCCCCTAGCTCATTCTTGAGGATAGCAAAGTATTTTGATAGACAAAGAAATACCTTTACTCATCTTCCTCCTCTTGGAGATCTAGACCTCCTCTTGGAGAAGCTCCTCTCGGAGATCAAGCCCTCCTTTTGGAGAAGGGTCCACATCATAGGATCATCAAGACCTCACCTAGTCGGAAGAATTTACCCTAGTGCTATTTTCCTTGGATTGATCTTGTATGCTTGTCGATCTCTTGTATGCTACTCTAGTAGATGTGATTGTGGTTTATTTGAGCGTTTCCCCTCTTGTGTTCTTATGTTCTTGCTCTTTTCCCTCCAAGTGTGAAAACATCCTCCCCTAGGGTTTCACCCTACAACATGGTCTATCGCCCGCCCTGCTACCACCATCACTTTTTCACCAGCAGATGCATTATTCTTAAATGATGAAGTACATAACAACTCTTCCTCATTATTTTTATGCACACGAAAAATTATAGGGCATCCCGAATGGTGCAAGATGGCTCGTCGGCACGATCAACTTACCCTAAAAGTTGATTTCACGGGCCGTCCCCCGATGTTGTATCCACAGAAAGACCACAGTTTGGCCATACGGACTCCATTTGAGCTCCATCGCCCGCCAAAACGATCACAACAAAATGTGGTATGCGGCCATCACCCTCTTCTTCGGCATCGACAACATTCTGGGGCTGGATCCAGGTTGAAAATCCGAGTTTTGGATGATTTTATATTTGACGTGTACTCTACCACCCTTCTGTGAGCTCACCCACAGACATATATATATGGACAATAACATATAGATCATGCACCATCCTTCCATTTTCAAACCGGAAATTCTACAAGTTCAGTAAGGAGACAAGGAGGAGGCTCTTCGTTGCATCGAACCCCAAGAATTCATGCTTTACATGGTCTATCGCCCGCCCCGCTACCACCCTCACTTTTTCACCAGCAGATGCATTATTCTCAAATCATAAAGTACATAATATCTCTTCCTCATTATGTTTATGCACAAAAAGATTATAGGGCATCCCGAATAGTGCAACATGGCTTTTCGGCACAATCAACTTAGCCTGTAAGTTGATTTCACGACCGTCCCCCGATGTTGTATCTACAAAAGGACCAAAATTTGGCCAAACAAACTCCATTTGAGCTCCATTAGCCTCCAAAACGATCACAACTAAACGTGGTGCACGTCCATCACCCTCTTCGTTCGCGTTGACAACATTTCGGGGTCTGGATCCAGGTTGAAAAACCGAGTTTCAGATTATTTTATCTTTGACGTGTGCTCTACCACCCATCTGTGAGCTCACCCAGGACAGATATATGGACAATAACATATAGAGAAATGCTCCATCCTTCCATTTTAAAACCAGGAAGACGACATGTTCAGTCTGGAGAGAAGGAGGAGGCTCTTCGTTGCATCGAAACCCAAGAATTCATGCTTTACATGGTCTATCGCCCGCCCCGCTACCGCCCTCATTTTTCATGAGCAGATTTATTATTCTAAAATAATAAAGTGTAGAACAACTCTTCCTCATCAGTATTATGCACACGAAAATTTATAGGGCATTCCGAATGGTGCAAGATGGCTTGTCGGCGCGATCAACATACCCTGGAAGTTGAATTCACGGGCCGTCCCCCGATGTTGTATCCACAAAAGGACCACAATTTGGCCATATGGACCCCATTTGAGCTCCCTCGCCTGCCAAAACAATCACAACTAAATGCGGTATGCATCCATCACCCTCTTCTTTGGCGTCCACAACATTTTGGGGCTGGATGCAGGTTGAAAATCTGAGTTTTGGATGATTTTATCTTTGACACGTACTCTACCACCCTTCTGTGAGCTCACCCACAGACATATATACGGAAAATAACATATAGAGCAATGCACCATCCTTCCATTTTCAAACCGGAAAGACTACTAGTTCAGTAAGAAGAGAAGGAGGAGCCTCTTCGTTGCATCGAAACCCAAGAAATCATGCTTTACATGGTCTACCGCCCGCCCCTCTACCACCCTCAGTTTTTCACCAGCAGATGCATTATTCTTAAATGATAAAGTACATAGTACCTATTCCTCATTATGTTTATGCACACTAAAAATTATAGGGCACCCCGAATGGTGCAAGATCGTCGGCGTTATCAACTTACGCTGAAAGTTAAATTCACGGGCCGTCCCCCGATGTTGTATCCACAAAAGGACCACAATTTGGCTATACAGACTCCATTTGAGGTCAGTCATCGGCCAAAACGATCACAACTAAATGTGGTACGCGTCCATGACCCTCTTCGTCAGTGTCGACAACATTTCTGGGGCCGGATCCATGTTGAGAAACCGAGTTTCGGATGATTTTATCTTTGACGTGTACTCTACCACCCTTCTCTGAGCTCACCCGAGGACAGATATATGGACAATAACATATACACAATGCACCATACTGCGATTTTCAAACCGGAAAGACTACAGGTTCAGTCAGGACAGAAGGAGGAGGCTCGTTGTTTCATCGAAACCCAAGAATTCATGCTTTACATGGTGTATCGCCCGCCCCACTACCACCCTCACTTTTTCACCAGCAGATGCATTATTCTTAAATGATAAAGGTTGAAAATCCGAGTTTTGGATGATTTTATCTTTGACGTGTACTCTACCACCCTTCTGTGAGCTCACCCACAGACATATATATATGGACAATAACATATAGATCATGCACCATCCTTCCATTTTCAAACCGGAAATTCTACAAGTTCAGTAAGGAGACAAGGAGGAGGCTCTTCGTTGCATCGAACCCCAAGAATTCATGCTTTACATGGTCTATCGCCCGCCCCGCTACCACCCTCACTTTTTCACCAGCAGATGCATTATTCTCAAATCATAAAGTACATAACATCTCTACCTCATTATGTTTATGCACACAAAAAATTATAGGGCATCCTTAATGGTGCAAGATGGCTCGTCGGCGCGATCAACTTACCCTGAAAGTTGAATTTACGGGCCGTCGCCCGATGTTGTATCCACAAAAGGACCACAATTTGGCCATATGAACTCCATTTGATCTCCATCACCCGCAAAATGATCACAACTAAACGTGGTACGCGTCCATCACCCTCTTCATCGGCGTCGACAACATTTTGGGGGCCGGATCCATGTTGACAAATGGAGTTTCGGCCGATTTATCTTTGACGTGTACTCTACCACCCTTCCTTGAGCTCACCCACGGATAGATATATGGACAATAACTTATAGAGAAATGCACAATCCTTCCATTTTGAAACTAGAAAGACTACAAGTTCAGTCACGAGAGAAGGAGGAGGCTCTTCGTTGCATCGAAACCCAAGAATTCATACTTTACATGGTCTATCGCCCGCCCCGCTACCATCCTCACTTTTTCACCAGTAGATGTATTATTCTTAAATGATAAAGTACATAATAGCTCTTCCTCATTATGTTTATGCACACGAAAAATTATAGGGCACCCTAATGGTGCAAGATGGATCGTCGGTGCGGTTAACTTACCCTGAAAGTTGAATTCACGGGCCGTCCCCGATGTTGTATCCACAAAAGGACCACAATTTGGCCATACGAACTCCATTTGGGCTCCATCACCCACCAAAACGATCACAACTGGTTCGCGTCCATCACCCTCTTCTTCGATGTCGACAACATTTCGGGGGCATGATCCAGGTTGAAAAACAGAGTTTCGGATGATTTTATCTTTGACGTGTACTCTACCACCCTTCTGTGAGCTCACCCACGGACATATATATGGACAAAACATATAGAGCAAGGCACCATCCTTCCATTTTCAAACTAGAAATACTATAGGTTCAATCAGGACAGAAGGAGGAGGCTCTTGGTTGCATCGGAACCCAAGAATTCATGCTTTACATGGTGTTTCGCCCGCCCCGCTAGCACCCTCAATTTTTCACCAGCAGATAAATTATTCTTAAATGATAAAGTACATAACAACTCTTCCTCATTATGTTTATGCACACAAAAAATTATAGGGCATCCCGAATGGTGCAAGATCGCTCGTCGGCGCGATCAACTAACCCTGAAAGTTGATTTCACAGGCCGTCCCTCGATGTTGTATCCACAAAAGGACCACAATTTGGTCATACAGACTCCATTTGAGCTCCACCACCTGCCAAAACGGTCACAACTAAACATGGTACGCGTCCATCACTCTGTTCATTGGCGACGATAACTTTTCTGGGGCCGGATCCAGGTTGAAAAACCGAGTTTTGGATGATTTTATCTTTGACGTGTAGTCTACCATTCTTCTGTGAGCTCACCCACGGACAGATATATGGACAATAACATATAAAGCAATGCACTATCCTTCCATTTTCAAACCGGAAAGCCTACAGGTTTAGTCAGGATAGAAGGAGGAGGATTTTTGTTGCATCGAAACCCAAGATTCATACTTTACATGGTTTAACACCCGACCCGCTACCGCCCTCACTTTTTCACCACCAGATGCATTATTCTTAAATGATAAAGTACATAACAACTCTTCCGCATTATGTTTATGCACACGAAATATTATACAACATCCCGAATGGTGCGAGATGGCTCGTCGGCACGGTCAACTTACCGTGAAAGTCGAAGTCATGGGCCGTCCCCCAATGTTGTATCCACAAAAGGACAACAATTTGTCCATACAGACTCCATTTGGGCTCCATCACCCACCAAAACGATCAGAATTAAACTCAGTACGTGTCCATCACCCTCTTCATCGTCGTCGACAACATTTTTGGGGCGAGATCCAGGTTGAAAAACTGAGTTTCGGATGATTTTATCTTTGATGTGTACTCTACCACCATTCTGTGAGGCCACCCACGGATGGATGATGTCTACTACGCAACCTTCTTCTTGTAGACGTTGTTGGGCCTGCAAGTGCACAAGTTTGTAGGACAGTAGCAAATTTCCCTCAAGTGGATGACCTAAGGTTTATCAATCCGTGGAGGCGTGGGATGAAGATGGTCTCTCTCAAGCAACCACGCAACCAAATAACAAAGAGTCTCTTGTGTCCCCAACACACCCAATACAATGGTAAATTGTATAGGTGCACTAGTTCGGCGAAGAGATGGTGATACAAGTGCAATATGGATGGTAGATATAGGTTTTTGTAATCTGAAATAATAAAAACAGCAAGGTAACTAACGGTAAAAGTGAGCGTAAACGGTATTGCAATGATAGGAAACAAGGCCTAGGGTTCATACTTTCACTAGTGCAAGTTCTCTCAACAATAATAACATAGATAGAACATATGACAAGCCCTCAACATGCGAGAAAGAGTCACTCCAAAGACACTAATAGCGGAGAACAAACGTAGAGATTATGGTCGATGCGAAACCACCACAAAGTTATTCTTCGGATCAATCTATAAAAGAGTTCGTACTAGAATAACACCTTAAGACACAAATCAACCAAAACCCTAATGTCACCTAGATACTCCATTGTCACCTCAAGTATCCGTGGGCATGATTATACGATATGCATCACCCGATCTCAGATTCATCCAACCAACATAAAAGTACTTCAAAGAGTGCCCCAAAGTTTCTACTGGGAGAGTCAAGAACGTGTGCCAACCCCTATGCATAGGTTCCCAATGTCACGAAACCATAAGTTGATCACCAAGACATACATCAAGTGTTCTCATAAAAGACTCAATCCAATAAGATAACTTCAAAGGGGAAACTCAATTCATCACAAGAGAGTAGAGGGGGAGAAACATCATAAGATCCAACTACAATAGCAAAGCTCGGGATACATCAAGATCGTGCCATAGAAGAACACGAGAGAGAACACAAGAGAGAGAGATATCAAACACATAGCTCTTTGGTACATACCCTCAGCCCCGAGGGTGAACTACTCCCTCCTCGTCATGGAGAGCGCCGGGATGATGAAGATGGCCACCGGAGATGGATCCCCCCTCCGGCAGGGTACCGGAAAGGGGTCCCGATTGGGTTTTGGTGGTTTTGGAGGCTTGCGGCGGCGAAACTCCCGATCTATCTTCTGTTCTGGAAGTTTTGGGGTACGACGGTATATATGGGTGAAAGGAGAACGTGGTGGAGCTACGGGGGCCCCACGAGGCAGGGGGAGGGCGCGCCCCCACCCTCGTGAGCACCTCCCGTATCTTCTGACGTGGGGTCCAAGCCCATCAGGTGGGTTTCCTTCCAAAAATAACTTCTCCAGTTGATTTCGTTCCGTTTTGACTCCGTCTGATATTCCTTTTCCTCGAAACCTTTGAAATAGGCATAAAACAGCAAATCTGGGCTGGGCCTCCGGTTAATAGGTTAGTCCCAAAAATAATATAAAAGTGGATAATAAAGCCAAATATTGCCTAAAACAGTAGATAAAGTAGCATGGAGAAATAAAAAATTATAGATACGTTGGAGACGTATCAAGCATCCCCAAGCTTAATTTCCGCTCGTCCTCGAGTAGGTAAATGATAAAAAAAGAATTTTTGATGCGGAGTGCTACTTGGCATAATTTCAATATAAATCTTCTTACTTGTGATATGAATATTCAGATCCAAAAGATTCAAGACAAAAGTTTATATTGACATAAAAATAATAATACTTCGAGCATACTAACTAAGCAATTGTGTCTTCTCAAAATAGCATGGCAAAAGAAAGTTCATCCCTACAAAATCATATAGTTAGGCTATGCTTCATTTTCGTCACACAAAGATGTTCCCAACTTCTATACCCCTGATGAAAAGCCAAGCAATTGTTTCATACTTAAATAATCTCAAACTTTTTCAACCTTCACCCAATACATGAGCGTGAGCCATGGATATAGCATTATGGGTGGAATAGAATATGATGATGGGGATTGTGTGGAGAAGACAAAAAAGGAGAAAGTCTCACATTGACGAGGCTAATCAACGGGCTATGGAGATGCCCATCAGTTGATGTCAACATGAGGAGTAGGGATTGCCATGCAACGGATGAACTAGAGCTATGAATGCTCAACAAAAGAAAACTAGTGGGTGTGCATCCAACTTGCTTGCTCATGAAGACCTAGGGCATTTGAGGAAGCCCATCGTAGGAATATACAAGCCAAGTTCTATAATGAAAAATTCCCACTAGTATGAAAAAGACAACTTATGAGACTCACTATATGAAAAACATGGTGCTACATTGAAGCACAATATATGAGACTCACTACATCAAGACCAAGGTGCTACTTTGAAGCACAATATATGAGACTCACTACATGAAGAACATGGTGCTACTTTGAAGCACAAGTGTGAAAAAAAGGATAGTAGCATTGCCCCCCCCCCTTTTTTTGTTTTTTTTGTTTTTTGGGCCTTCTTTTTTTTTCTTTGGCCTTTCTCTTTTTTTGGGGGCAATGCTCTATTGAATGATGATCATCGCACTTCTATTGATTACAACATAAGGATTACAACTCAAAACTAAAACAAGGTATGACTCTATATGAATGCCTCCGACGGTGTACCGAGATGGTGCAATGAATCAAGAGTGACATGTATGAAAAATAATGCATGGTGGCTTTGCCACAAATACGATGTCAACTACATGATCATGCAATGGCAATATGACAAAAGTAAAGTATGTCATGATGATGATGATGGTGGAAGTTGCATGGCAATATATCTCGGAATGGCTATGGAAATGCCATAATAGGTAGGTATGGTGGCTGTTTTGAGGAAGATATAAGGAGGTTTATGTGTGATAGAGCGTATCGTATCACGGGGTTTGGATGCACCGTGAAGTTTGCACCAACTCTCAAGGTGAGAAAGGGCAATGCACGGCATCAAGAGGCTAGCAATGGCGGAAAGGTAAAAGTGCGTATAATCCATGGACTCAACATTAGTCAAAAGAACTCATATACTTATTGCTAAAATTTAGAAGTCATCAAAAATCAAGTACTACGCGCATGCTCCTGGGGGGATAGATTGGTAGGAAAAGACCATCGCTCATCCCCGACCGCCACTCATAAGGATGCACAAGCCAGGTACACTTCATGTTTGAAATATTTTACACAACTTTAACCATACGTGCATGCTAAGGGGTTTGCTAACTTCAACACAAGTATTTCTCAAATTCACAACTACTCAACTAGCACAACTTTAATATCGCTACCTCCATATCTCAAAACAATTATCAAGTATCAAACTTCTCTTAGTATTCAACACACTCATAAGAATTCTTACAAATCTTGTATGCTTAGCATATTATGATTATTTAAGCGAATTACCATGCTATTTAAGACTCTCAAAATAATATAAGTGAAGAATGAGAGTTCATCTATTTCTTCAAAATAAAACCACCATTGTGCTCTAAAAGATATAAGTGAAGCACTAGAGCAACGACAAACTACTCCAAAAGGATACGAGTGAAGATCAATGAGTAGTCGAATAATTGTGCAACTATGTGAAGACTCTCCCATAATAATTTCAGATCTTTATACTTTATTCAAACAGCAAGCAAAGCTAAATAAAACTACATTGCAAGGATATCACAACTCATGTGAAGAAGCAAAAACTTAGGCTCAACCGATACTAACCGATGATTGTTGAAGAAGAAAGGTGGGATGCCAACGGGGGCATCCCCAAGCTTAGATGCTTGAGACTTCTTGAATTAATATCTTGGGGTGCCTTGGGCATCCCCAAGCTTGAACTTTTGTGATGTAGGGAGGAACCCCACGTGGGCGATCTTTCACGTTGGAGCGGATCCTACGGTGAATCACGAAGAACACGCGGAAGAACAAGAGGGAAAACACGGGGAAAACGAGAGAGAATTCACTCAACCGACAAGAGATCAATCACACAAGCGCTAGATCATCGAACACAAAGAGGTACATATGATCCACAATCAACAAAGGTAAGGATACACGAGTAGCCGTTCTTCTCCGAGAGGAGGTCTTGATGGGGTCCACCCTAGAAGGGGGTCTTGAATCCGCTTGGGGATCTTCTCCAGAGGTCCTGAGCTCCGAGGAGAAGTAACCAAGTGGATGAGCAAGGCTCTCACACAAACATGAGCTAAACCTAAGCTAACCCTAACTAGGAGGAGGTGGAGGAGTATATATAGTCATGGGCCACGAAGGGGTAAGTGAGGGGGTACATGGGCATGCCCAACACACTTTGTCTTGTGAGACAGGCGTCGGACGTCCGGAGGGTTCCGGTCGTCCGGAGGCTCGGGAAGGTCCGGACGTCCGGCGCTCTTCGGACGTCCATAGATTCGGCTCGGGCATGCTTCGGTCGGACGTCCGAAGGGGGCCGGTCGTCTGGAGGCTCGGGGTCCCAGACGTCCGGAGTTCTTCGGATGTCATGATTCAGGTTCGGTGGTGGCTTGCACGGTCGTCCGGGAGGTGCCGGTCGTCCGAGCACAGGAGTCGTCGGACGTCCGGTCCTGATCGGACGTCCGGATCTTTCTAACCGGGCAGATTCTTCTCTTGGTCCTTGTACTTGGTGTCTTGTCCATCCTTCCGAGCATCTCCGAGAGGGTCTCCTTGGTACCTAGGCATGCATAGGGGAAGTGTCAAGTAGTATACCATCCTCGAAGGGGTCAAGTGAGCACGTGTAAAGGAGAAGATTCACCTTTGTGTATGTGAAGAAGAGGTCGCACGTGTCACTTGCCAAACGGACTCTTGACCTGGTGATGATCGTAGGATGCTCGCATCATCCCTCCCCTTGGAAAGGATCCGACCTCGGATCGAAAACCAAATCACCATGGGAAAGAGATGGCGGTGCCGTGTCAAAGTGGTCGATCACCAAACTCTCGTCATCGTGAAGCTCGAAATGGGCACTCTCCAATGTCGCACCATCTTGTGATTCCTTGAAAGTGTGTCCTTGTGCGTCCTTCACAATGCCGAAGCACAAACAAGTGCGATGTAGAATCGTCGTGGTAGAAGGTGGTTCGCTCTCAAGAGCTCGAATGGTCAACTCACGTGACGTGGACGTCGACACAAAGTCCAAGTATCCTACACATGCACAAAACAAAACAAAAGAACGTGTCGCATGGTAGATAAACACATCATCCATCATGATGGTTCTCATCATTTGCACAAAACCATTAGAAGGACAAGTGCATGAATAATATGATGCAACAATGGCAATATTCATGGCACTAGGTATATGGTGCAAAGAGTTAAGACAAGCATGCTTCACAAGAATTATGTCAAAATCTCCAAATATATGCGAGAATGCTATGGGGGCAATCTCATGAGCAAGAAGAGAATCATTGTTGCACTCAATACATGGCAAATCATCTAGCATGAGGGAGGCAACACATAGAGATATATGACAAGAAGCAATATGAATCATGTGCAAAGCATATAGATGGTTGTCATCAACCGCATGAAATGAGCACGTATGAATCATTTGTGATGCAACATAAGCAAGCATTGTAATCAAGTCGTGCAAACTAGTGGAGCGAAGATGCAACACACTAGAGTAAATCATGGCAATCATGTCATGTAAACTAATAATATGCATAGGGAATGCACATGACATATCGCAAGCACGAACACAAAGCAAGATCATAGTGTCATCATAGGCATGGGGCACAAAGCAATCATGGCAATACCAAACAATATCTCCACCACGCTTGCAAATACACATACAAGTACTAGAATCAATCATCATGTGTAATGCAAAGCATGGGTCACAAATGCATGGCAAAGGCATAGGAATGGGCATATCATGCAAAGTGAACATGGCAAGATGGGCAAAGGGTATATAATGGACAACTACCCATAACCATGTGAAGGCCATGTAAAAGAAATGTGAAGTGTTTACTTGCGAAGTGAAAGTGATGGGAAAGGCAATCCATGGGATCCCAAATCATCGTTGCTCTCTAGAGCTCGTTTTGTCAACTCGTGGGATTGCGAGGTCGACAAGTATTCATGGGTACCTACACAAAAGAGACACAAACCAAAGAAATTGTGTGCGTGGTAAATGTACACATCATCCATCATGATGTGTATGTGCACATGTGAGTTAGCACAAGATAAGCATTGCTCAAAGAAATTTGATGCATGGTATAAGAACATGTCGTCCATCATGAAAGAATAGTTATTATGTATGACACGATGGGGACACAAATTGAGAATGCGAGTATATGGCGATCGATAGCATTTTCATTCATGGGGAGCATGTGGTGCACACAAGTATGGGGATCATGCAATGAATGGGATGGATCAAATTCTCCTAACATGTATGAGGAAACTATGGGGGTCTCCTCATGAGCAATATTGGAAACATCATTTGGAGAAAATGGACAACATCCAAAACAATGCATATCCGAAGCTAGGAGGGCATGGCATGGCATATGAGATAAAGGATGCAAAGGGAGCATATCAATATCATCACAAGAAAAACAAATGCCAATAACCATGGGCTTGTCATCTATGCCATATGTGCAAATTGGGTTTATTTTAATGGCATATGCATAGTCACTATGAAGAGATTGCAAATAAGACATATGATGGATCTCATGCATAGCATATGACAAGTCAAGCGGATTAGCAAACATGATGTGACCTAAAGAATTATCACAAGAAATCCTATGTAACATAGCATCACTACTAATAGACTCCACATGAGAATCATCATATTCATAAATGGGCAAATCATCACATGGGGAAATCATACTAGAATGAATCATGTCAATAGGGTGATCAACATCATGCAAGCAATCAATGTCAAAATAGTCCACTAGTGGGACGAGAGCATCACCGTCACCTTTGTTACCCTTGTCATTCCACTCAAGTGGTGTAGGTGAGGTGGGAAAGACCAAATGGTGGTCATCTTCATCTTGATGGAACCATGTGGGGGTGCATCATATTCCACCATGGCCATCGTCTTGTCCAAAGGGAGGACGGAGTCGTCGAGGATCGTCGCGTCATCATAAATGGGACCTAGCACCAAATGAGAAGACACAATAGAGGTAGAGGTCAAGTTGTTAGAAATGCAAATGGCCTCACTAGACCTATCAACTATCTCACTCTCTCTATGTGGTGGTTCACTCACTCCCTCAAAATAGGTGCACTCAAACTCACGTATGGTGGGGTCACTCATCTCACTCAAGTGGTGGGGTTGTGGCTCTCCTCACATGGGAATTGGGGCAACACATATATGGGGCTAGTGGTGAAGTCACTCTCACTCTCAATATGGTGGCTCAAGTCACTCAAGTCATCTGGACGTCGCCCGTGGTCGAAGGGAAAATCCCATGCTCAACCGTCTCGTAGTCGCTGCGTGGATGAAGGCCGAAGATGGCACATCATCGCTCTCGTCGTGGATGAAGGCCGAAGATGGCTCAACATCACTCTCGTCGTGGATGAAGGCCGAAGATGGCACAACATCACTCTCGCCTCCTAAGATGGAAGCATCATCCTTGCTCGCCACCTTGTCGCTTGCCTCCAAAGCTTGGTCCTTGAAGGTCTCCGTAGTCGTACTTGTCGCCGCACCATCTTGAAAAAGAGTCAAGGTAGACTCGGCATCAACAATGCCACAAAGAGGGATGGCGGTGAAGTCGCACTTGGGAGTATCGTCTTGGAGCTTGTCGGGCTTGGACATCATGGTGGTACTAGCCTCATGCGTGTCGTAGAGCTTGGTCTCCACGAAGTTTGCTTGGGGTGGAGAAGCGTTGGCCTTCATGAGTTCTTGTTCCGCCTTGAGAGCACCGATGTAGTAGTCGTCGATGGACTTGTAGTTCTCGAGGAAGATGGTCTTGGAGATGTCGTTGTGCAATCCCATCATGAAGTGGAACTTCATTGACATGGGGTCGTCCACGCCGGCTCGTCGCAAGGCAATCTTCATCTCCTTGAAGTACTTGTCGATGGACTTGGATCCTTGGGTGGTGTTCTCCAATTGGCGTCGAAGTTGTTCCGTGTATGTTGGAGGCACGAACTCTCGCTGCAAAGCTCTCTTCATCTTGGACCAACTCATCTCGTAGCACTCCGAAGGTGTGTGAAGCCACCATGTCGAGGCGTAGTCGTGGAAGTTTCTTGTGGCGCACTTCACTTGATCTTGGGAGGAACTTGATATAGCTTGAGGTAGTCGTCCATCAAACGCTCCCACTCGAGGTACTCCTCGGGTTCTTGAGTCCCATAGAAAGGAATCTCGTGGTCGATGTCGAGGTCGTAGTAGCTCGTGGAAGTCGCGGACTTGAGCTTGGGGAGCTTCTCTTGAGCGTAGTCTTGAGGTTCTTGTTGGCGAAGATGCTGTATTTCCATAGGCGAAGATGCCTTGATGTCGCTTGGCGAAGATGCCAAGGGAGATGGTGAAGTCATTGAGCGGTTGTTGGTGTTGAGCTCATGACCTTCACGTTCTTGGTGGTGATGGTGTCGATGCCGATGTGATCTTGCCGGAGATGGTAGCTCGGAATCATGTGCTCTTGAGCGTCTTATCGAAGATGAGGAAGATCGCTTGTAGGACTTGATGAGGGCTTTGATCTCCTCCATTTGAGCTTGCATCTTGGCGTCGGAGTTGTTGTTCGTGGCATCGAACTCGTCGTTGTTGTTGTAGACCGAAGGTGAAATGCCTTGCCTATCCATCACAAGACTCGAGCAAATATGAGTGGGAGAAAGAGAAGAACTTATACCAATGTACCTTGACCGATGTTGAAAATGAATCAAGTTCACTCAAATGCGGACAATGAAATAGCACTATTGGTACCAATCCTTGTCGGTTCTCACACCTACACAAGTAAAGCTTATGGAGGAGCTCGGTGAGGATAGTGGCACAAAAATTTAATGCAAAATGTTAGCAAGAGTCAATAATGTTGAAAGAGATTCACAAATTCGCAAGTGAAACAAATGGACCAGTAGCAAAGAATGGCACACGGAAACACACACACGGATAGATAAATGGGGCCGTGCAACCAAGGAATGAGCTCAAAATGTGGAATCCACCAAAATGCTCGTGTTGCACAACTCAAGAGAGACGCTAGCACGATTGCTCAATAGGCGGATACGACACTTGTGCACAACCTATAAGATGCAAAATGGATAAACTCTCTATCCCAAGTATGTTATGTATGTATGGTTCCCGGTGTTTCGCACACAATGATCCAAAATGATCAAGTATGATAACATATGATATATTGTGATGCTATGGCTATTGCTTACTAGCTCTTTGCTCTCTCTCTTTTTTTAAGCTTAAAAGCTTTATTCTCTTTTTTTTTCTATGGCCACTTTGCACAATGCACAAACCAAGATAGCAATTGTGTGTATGCGGAAACAAACTTGAGACACAATGGATGATATGATACCAATATGATATGGTATGGTATGTAATGGGAGGTATGATCACTAATGTGCACAAGTAACGTTGCGGCAATACTCAAATGGCTAGTCTCGATAGGCAAGTGCATAAAATGGGCTAGGGGTTATCAATGCAATTTGCAATGGGAAAATACAATGGTGTCGTCGAGGTTACCGTCCTTGGCGATGATGAGTGGCGGTGTTCTAGATGTATAGCCGTTCCTAGTTAGCCGAAACACCCTAGGAAACGGAAAAACCGCAAACTCAAAATCTCAAATGACAAATGTCAAAATGGTGGTAGCGGGAATGCGGTGGTGGTTTGCAGAAGCTCAAAGGGGTTGCGTAAATGCAATGGTGTTTTTGGAGTACGCAATGCGGAAGTGGCGGTGGTGGTTGATGAAGAAGCAGCCGTCCCTAAGTAGCCGAAACACCTTAGGAGACTCGAATCACAACTCAAACAACCATGAGAAACAAAATTGGTTAGGTTGCGGAAGACGGTGGTGGAGTAGCGGATGATGTGGTGGAAGCCCTAGGCAAAGATGCCAAAGTTCCAAAAATTTGATGGAGTCAAATGATTTTGGTGGTATTTTTTGTTGGAAGGGGGATGTCAAGAGCTTTTCAACGAGCTAAAGAACGTCAAAATCGGAGTTCGGATGAATTAGTTATGGACAAAACAAAAATCAGCTGAAGTCTGAAACTACAGGTTACGGACGTCCGGAAAGGTCGGATGTCCGGGGCGTCGGACGTCCGGAAAGGTCGGAAATCCGTAAATTCGGTGCGGGTTAGGGGTTCCGGTCGTCCGGAAAAGGTCGGACGTCCGGTCGTTCCTGGGGCTCCGGACGTCCGTAAAACGTCGGTCGTCCGGTGGGTCGGGGTCAACGCGAGATGCGAGTTTCGGGACGCGATTTTGGGCGGAAATTGGGGATTTCGGGGTCAAAATTCGCGGGATTTTGTGGATGAAAGATGGGGAAACTTGGGGAAATGCTAGATCCACTTGAAACCAAGCAAATCCATGGATCAAAATCAACAAA
The DNA here is from genome assembly GCA_021605145.1 of Aegilops bicornis. NCBI lineage: Eukaryota > Viridiplantae > Streptophyta > Magnoliopsida > Poales > Poaceae > Aegilops > Aegilops bicornis. Next base: position 242,373,346 of record CM038669.1, read on the forward strand.
ACATCATCGAACCAACAAATCACAAAAAAATTTGGGGCTATTTTTGGTGGGGATTTTCGAAATTGGGGAAGAACACAACAAAATCAAGCTAGAAAACAAGGGGTAGGGGCTCCAAATTCGTGATCAACCTTGCTCTGATCCATAGATGATGTAGGGCGGAACCCTACGTGGGCGATCTTTCACGTTGGAGCGGATCCTACGGTGAATCACGAAGAACACGCGGAAGAACAAGAGGGAAAACACGGGGAAAACGAGAGAGAATTCACTCAACCGACAAGAGATCAATCACACAAGCGCTAGATCATCGAACACAAAGAGGTACATATGATCCACAATCAACAAAGGTAAGGATACACGAGTAGCCGTTCTTCTCCGAGAGGAGGTCTTGATGGGGTCCACCCTAGAAGGGGTCTTGAATCCGCTTGGGGATCTTCTCCGTAGAGGTCCCGAGCTCGAGGAGAAGTAACCAAGTGGATGAGCAAGGCTCTCACATAAACATGAGCTAAACCTAAGCTAACCCTAACTAGGAGGAGGTGGAGGAGTATATATAGTCATGGGCCACGAAGGGGTAAGTGAAGGGGTACATGGGCTGCGGCCCAACACACTGTGCGCAGACAGGCGTCGGACGTCCGGAGGGTTCCGGCCGTCCGGAGGGTTCCGGCCGTCCGGAGGCTCGGGAAGGTCCGGACGTCCGGCGCTCTTCGGACGTCCGTAGATTCGGCTCGGGCATGCTTCGGTCGGACGTCCGGAGGGGGCCGGTCGTCCGGAGGCTCGGGGTCCCGGACGTCCGGAGTTCTTCGGATGTCCGCAGATTCGGTTCGGTGGTCGCTGGCACGGTCGTCCGGAGGGTGCCGGTCGTCCGGAGCCTGGGAGTCGTCGGACGTCCGGTCCTGGTCGGACGTCCGGATGCTGTAGCTTCGGGCAGATTCTTCTCTTGGTCCTTGTACTTGGTGTCTTGTCCATCCTTCCGAGCATCTCCGAGAGGGTCTCCTTGGTACCTAGGCATGCATAGGGGGAAGTGTCAAGTAGTATACCATCCTCGAAGGGGTCAAGTGAGCACGTGTAAAGGAGAAGATTCACCTTTGTGTATGTGAAGAAGAGGTCGCACGTGTCACTTGCCAAACGGACTCTTGACCTGGTGATGACTGTAGGATGCTCCGCATCATTTTGTGTCTCCTTAATTCCTCTCATATCATGGTTTCTCGTTTGATCAAAAGCTTCATTCACAACAAACTCAACAAGAACTCGTGAGATAGGTTAGTATAAACCAATGCAAAACCTTATCATTTTCTACTGTAACAAATCACTAATATTATTATTCAACATTGCATACTAAATGACTCTGCATATTTAATACTCCTATCCTTAAAGAGAATCATTAAACAAGCAAACATATGCAAACAACGCAAACATAACAGCAATCTGCCAAAATAGTATAGTCTGTAAAGAATTCAAGAGTATCAATACTTCCCTGACTCCAAAAATTATTAACTAAAATTCCCACCGTAATAAATTTATCAGAGCTCAATATGCAAAAATATTCAACATTATACCTCTCTCTGACTTTTCTAGGGAATTTTTGCAACAGCGGTAAACTTTCTGTTTTCAAACAGCAACATGTATACTAGCAAAATAAGCATGGCAAAGGCTATCCTTGACTTTTTTATTGAAACTAAAGATGCAAAACATTAGTCTAATTAACAGAAAGCAAATACTAACAAGAGAAAATGACGCTCCAAGCAAAACACATATCATGTGGTGAATAAAAATATAGCTCCAAGTAAAGTTACCGATGAACGAAGACGAAAGAGAGGATGCCTTCCGGGGCATCCCCAAGCTTGGGCTTTTGGCTACTCTTGAATATTACCTTGGGTTGCCTTGGGCATCCCCAAGCTTAGGCTCTTGCCACTCCTTATTCCATAGTCCATCGAATCTTTACCCAAAACTTGAAAACTTCAACCACACAAAACTTAACGGAAAACTGGTAAGCTCCGTTAGCGAAAGAAAACAAAACACCACTTCAAGGTACTGTAATGAACTCATTATTTATTTATATTGGTGTTAAACTTACTGTATTCCAACTTCTCTATGGTTTATAAACTATTTTACTAGCCATAGATTCATCAAAATAAGCAAACAACACAATGAAAACAGAATCTGTCAAAAACAGAACAGTCTGTAGTAATCTGTAACTAACGCAAACTTCTGGAACTCCAAAAATTCTAAAATAAATTGGTGGACCTGAGTAATTTGTCTAGTAATCATCTGCAAAAATAATCAAATAAATAACACTCTCCAGTAAAAAGTTCTAGCTAATCTCGTGAGCGCTAAAGTTTCTGTTTTTTACAGCATGATCATAAAGATTTCACCTCCCAAAGGTTCTACTTGGCACAAACACTAATTAAAACATGAAAACACATCTAACCAGAGGCTAGATGTATTATTTATTCCTAAACAGAACCAAAAATGAAGAAACTAAAATAAAATTGGGTTGCCTCCCAACAAGCGCTATCGATTAACGCCCCTAGCTAGGCATGATTATTTCAATGATGCTCACATAAAAGATAGGAATTGAAACATATAGAGAGCATCATGAAGAATATGACTAGCGCATTTAAGCCTAACCCACTTCCTATGCATAGGGATTTTGTGAGCAAACAACTTATGGGAACAAGAATCAACTTGCATAGGAAGGTAAAACAAGCATAACTTCAAGATTTTAAGCACATAGAGAGGATACTTGATATTATTTCCATTCCTACAATCATATGTTCCTCCATCATAATAATTTTCAGTAGCATCATGAATGAATTCAACAATATAACCAGCACCTAAAGCATTCTTTTCATGATCTACAAGCATAGAATTTTTATTACTCTCCACATAAGTAAAATTCTTCTCATTCGGAATAGTAGTGGGAGCAAACTCAACAAAATAACTATCATGTGATTGGAAATTAAGATCAAGATGACAAGTTTAATGGTTATCATTATTCCTTAAAGCATATGTGTCATCACAATAATCATCATAGATAGGAGGCATGCTTTCATCATAGTAAATTTGCTCATCAAAGCTTGGGGGACAAAAAATATCATCTTCATCAAACATAGCTTCCCCAAGCTTGTGGCTTTGCATATCATTAGCATCATGGATATTCAAGGAGTTCATACTAACAAGATTGCAATCATGCTCATCATTCACATATTTTATGCCAAGCATTCTATGTAATTCTTCTTCTAGTACTTTGGCACAATTTTCCTTTCCATCATACTCACGAAAGATATTAAAAAGACAAAGCGTATGAGGCAAACTCAGTTCCATTTTTTTTGTAGTTTTCTTTTATAAACTAACTAGTGATAAAATAAGAAACAAAAAGATTCGATTGCAAGATCTGAAGATATACCTTCACTTACCTAGCCTCCCCGGCAACGCGCCAGAAAAGAGCTTGATGTCTACTACGCAACCTTCTTCTTGTAGATGTTGTTGGGCCTGCAAGTGCACATGTTTGTAGGACAGTAGCAAATTTCCCTCAAGTGGATGACCTAAGGTTTATCCATCCGTGGGAGGCGTAGGATGAAGATGGTCTCTCTCAAGCAACCCTGCAACCAAATAACAAAGAGTCTCTTGTGTCCCCAACACACCCATACAATGGTAAATTGTATAGGTGCACTAGTTCGGCGAAGAGATGGTGATACAAGTGCAATATGGATGGTAGATATAGGTTTTTGTAATCTGAAATAATAAAAACAGCAAGGTAACTAACGGTAAAAGTGAGCGTAAACGGTATTGCAATGATAGGAAACAAGGCCTAGGGTTCATACTTTCACTAGTGCAAGTTCTCTCAACAATAATAACATAGATAGAACATATGACAAGCCCTCAACATGCGACAAAGAGTCACTCCAAAGACACTAATAGCAAAGAACAAACGTAGAGATTATGGTCGGGTACGAAACCACCACAAAGTTATTCTTTCAGATCGATATATAAAAGAGTTCGTACTAGAATAAGACCTTAAGACACAAATCAACCAAAACCCTAATGTCACCTAGATACTCCATTGTCACCTCAAGTATCCGTGGGCATGATTATACGATATGCATCACACAATCTCAGATTCATCCAACCAACATAAAAGTACTTCAAAGAGTGCCCCAAAGTTTCTACCGGAGAGTCAAGAACGTGTGCCAACCCCTATGCACAGGTTCCCAATGTCACGAAACCCGCAAGTTGATCACCAAGACATACATCAAGTGTTCTCATAAAAGACTCAATCCGATAAGATAACTTCAAAGGGGAAACTCAATTCATCACAAGAGAGTAGAGGGGGAGAAACATCATAAGATCCAACTACAATAGCAAAGCTCGGGATACATCAAGATCGTGCCATAGAAGAACACGAGAGAGAACACAAGAGAGAGAGAGATATCAAACACATAGCTACTGGTACATACCCTCAGCCCCGAGGGTGAACTACTCCCTCCTCGTCATGGAGAGCGCCGGGATGATGAAGATGGCCACCAGAGATGGATCCCCCCTCCGTGAGGTACCGTAAGGGGTCCCGATTGGTTTTTGGTGGTTCTGGAGGCTTGCGGCGGCGAAACTCCCGATCTATCTTCTGTTCTGGAAGTTTTAGGGTATGACGGTATATATGGGTGAAAGGAGAACGTCGATGGAGCTACGGGTGCCCCACGAGGAAGGGGGCGCGCCTAGGGGGGGGGGGTGGGCGCGCCCCCACCCTCGTGAGCACCTCCCATATCTTCTGACGTGGGGTCCAAGTCCATCAGGTGGGTTTCCTTCCAAAAATAACTTCTCCAGTTGATTTCGTTCTGTTTTGACTCGGTCTGATATTCCTTTTCCTCGAAACACTGAAATAGGCATAAAACAACAAATCTAGGCTGGGCCTCTGGTTAATAGGTTAGTCCCAATAATAATATAAAAGTGGATAATAAAGCCCAATATTGCCTAAAACAGTAGATAAAGTAGCATGGAGCAATCAAAAATTATAGATACGTTGGACACGTATCAATGGATATATGGACAATACATATAGAGCAATGCACCATCCTTCCATTTTCAAACTGGAAAGACTACATGTTCAGTCAGGAGAGAAGGAGGAGGCTCTTCGTTGCATTGAAACCCAAGAATTCATGCTTTACATGGTCTTTCGCCCGCCTCGCTACCACCCTCACTTTTTCACCAGCAGATGTGCTATTCTTAAATGATAAAGTACATACAGCTCTACCTCATTATGTTTATGCACACGAAAAATTATACGGCATCCCGAATGTGATGAGGACATCAATACCATTGTTACACCCACAACCCCTGCTACTATACATACTGGACCAATTACTAGAGCTCGCGCACGCCAATTAAATTACCAGGTACTTTCGTTTCTTGGTAATGATTCTAATGTTCATGAGAATATGATGCTGCCTAAATTGGATACATTTGTTTTTGAAAGTGCTAGTTATCGACTAGAGGGGGGGGGGGGTGAATAGGCGATTTTTATGAAAGTCTTCCAAACTTGGAAGTTTCGTAGACAAACAATAGAAATGACCTAATTGATATGCAGCGGAAGATAAACTACAACAAGCAAACCATAATCAAGTATGCAGTAATGTGAAAGTACAAGACTAATAGCAGCTTAGTAGTAAGGATCAGGATGGAAGATAGTATGAAGCCAACCAACGATAGTAGTCAAGCAATGAAGTCAAACAGGTACGACAAATAGGCAATGACTTCATGAAGACAAACTCTAAGTAAAGGGAGGAGAGGATAGAACCAGTCACTTGTTGAAGACATAGGATTTGTTGGACCAGTTCGATTCTTTGTGACAACTGTACATCTGGTTAGGGAGGCTGAGATTCAACTCGTAAGACCGCGTCTTCACCTTATTCCCTTGAGCTAAGGACACACGGTCCTTGCCCAATCACTCTGGTAAGTCTTCAAGGTAGACTTGAACCTTCACAGACTTCGTTCACCGGCGATCCACAATGACTCTTGGATGCTCAGAGCGTGACGCCTAACCGGTGGAGGATTCCACAGTCCTCAAGTGTAATAAGTCTTCAGTCACGCATGTGACAGAAAGACTTGATGATGCCTAACACTCTTTGGCTCGGGGTGTTTGGGCTTTGTCCTCGCAAGTTTCTCTCTCTCAAAGGCTTCGAGGTGGGTTGATCTCAAACGACAAAAGCCGTGCACTAACTCTGAGCAGCCACCAATTTATGGTGTAGGGGTGGGCTATTTATAGCCACTAGGCAACCCGACCTAATATGTCCGAAATGACCACAGGTCACTAAGGAACCGACGCGTGTTCCAACGGTCGATTTCAAACACACACAACAACTGTACTTGGGCTACAAGAAAAGCTGACTCATCCAGCTCTGGATAAGAGTTGCTCTCATTGTCTTCGCTCGAAGACATAGGATTTGGGTTGAGCATCACTTGATCATTACGACTTTGTTCACTTGGACCCCACTTAACAGTACGGTGGTTCCTATGACTCAACAAAGAAGAAAAAGGAAACAACGAAACGACACAGTCTTCGCACTCCATAGTCTTCACTCAATGTCTTCTCATGTCATAGTCTTCAATATGAATATCTTCACATACCACCATTGTCGTCAATATCTTCATACATTTTTAGGGCTCATCTCCGGTAGGTAAACCGAATCAATGAGGGACACTACCTGTGTTATCCATAATTCTCACAAACACATTAGTCCCTCAACCAAATTTGTCATCAATACTCCAAAACCAACTAGGGGTGGCACTAGATGCACTTACAATCTCCCCCTTTTTGGTGATTGATGACAAACTGGTTGAAGTTTTCAACGGGGATAATGTATGTGAAATTGTAAAGGATAGGGTATTGTATTCATAAGTGGCAAAGGCCCCCCCTGAAGATGTGCATATAAGTAATTTGCTTTTGGAATGCAAATGCACATGGCAGGTTGTATTTGTGGAGATCCTCTTCAACTTATGAAGATAATTCATCATGCATGAAATGATATAACTAAGAGAATGACATGCATAATGAAAAAATGGACGTCTGCAGAATGATCTAAGTGCGGAAGTTATCATCGCACATGCGGAATTTATCATCGCATCACAAAAAAGCAAATAAGTAGCAGACGACCATCGAGTTTAAGTGTTACAACTCAAAGAACCAAATGTATCAAAAGCGAGAGTTGTAAACACTAGGAAAAATATAAAGCAACCGCCCATATGAACCCGGCTTGAAGACTATCAAACTCATATGCTTCTCCCCTTTTGCGGTAAGGACCAAAAGGTTTGAAGACATAGAGCATCTACTCGTTCTCATGAGGAGTAGGTGAAGCAGCAGGGTTGTCGTTGTTGTTTGGCGCATGAGCGAACTTGGTGCAAAGGTCGATGCGTGCAGAAGTAGGGGGCGGTGAAGTAGCATCGTCTTCATCATCGATCACTTTGGCATTCACAGTTGCCGCGGAGGAAGAATAGTTAGAGTCTTCAAGGGAAGGAGTTCGACGTAGGACAATATTCCGTGGAGGAGTGGAGTCAAACTTGAATCTTTCAGTGAAGCCATCGTCTTGAAGATCTCGCTTTCAAAGACAGAGCAGCGTCCAAACTCTTCCATGATCGCCGATGTCTCGTGAGTGACAAAAGCATTCTTGGTGGCAAGATTTCGAATGCGATTGACGTCCACTAGGAGGCTTTGCATCTGTCGCTTGAGCCAGAAGTGATGCTTGTCTTGTTTCTGATGCAGTGCCACAAGAAGTTCTCGATCATTTAGGACGCGAGAGCGCTTCTTAGGCCTTTGGGCAATTGTGCTCTCAGTAGCTTCAGTTTGAGCACGGTGAGGCAGACGAGTGTTCCCATCCATTGGATAGACACGAGTTACTGCTTGGAATCCTTCCATGGGTTGAGTGAAGCTTTGGTGATCAGCATTTTGAAGACAAAGAGGCTTCTTGGCAGGCTCACGGTATATGGCTTCAACTAACATATCAACCTCTGGTAGAAAGATCAGATGATTGCGAGCAGATGGCTGATAGTTGATAGTAGAGTGTAGCTTGATGAGGTGCATGACCCATGGAGCATAGAATTTCAGGCCAAAAAGGTCAGATCCAGACGCAGCCAATTGCCGGATGAAGAATTCTTGTGTATTGAAGCTGATGCCATTGAGGATGTAAAAGACCAATGTCTTCATGGCTCCTTCAAGTTTTGCAGCTAACGGATGCCCTTTGATAGGCCATAGAGTTCCCCTGATGATGTGATATATTGTGCGAGGCAGATACTCAAGGTCATCAACAAATAACTCCTTTGGGTATTCAGCGTCAGGTGGCAAAGGCTTCATCATGCTCAACATCTGGCTCATGTTGGGCTCTGGCTTATGGAAGATGCTCTCCAGTGCATTGCGGTGGAGTTGACAATCAGGTTCGAACAACTCTCTGGGAGTGGGTAGGCCTGTAAGCTCAATGACATCAAGAGATTTGGCTTCATGATGAACATTTCCTGTCATCCACTCGAGAACCCATGTCTTTGTATCCCTGTAGTAGCCGCGAATGTGGAGTGTAGCATAGAATTGAAGCAAAAGTTCCTCATTCCAATGTTCTTTGTCTGTCACAAAGCTGAGTAGACCTGCATCACGAAAGCAGTCAAGTGCTTCTTCTAAGCATGGCAGTCCAGCAATGGCTTCAGTGTCGAGGCGCCTATGAGGGAAAATGCGCCCTTGATCATACAGAACGCAGGAGTAATAGCTTCCGGCCGATAGCTCCGTAAACTTGATCCGATGATATTCTTGGCCTTGAGTAGGGGTTCTTTGCTCTGTCAAAGAAGGTGTTGTGGGCTTTGAAGGCATTTGCATTGAAGGACCTGTAGAGGTGGCGTGCACAGGAACCTTGGCAGTCTTGGCTTTGGTTTCGGACCTGAGGCCTATGCTCAACATGATAATCACACTGAGGACCAGAGGCATTAGGCGGAGGGACCAGAACGGGCCATTTGACAGTGATGAGCTGACTATAGTTGTATGCTTGCTCAATTGTATGGGGCCTTGGTGGCGGAACATGACCAGTGGCAACAACCGAGGCGTCGGGCTACTGTGAGATGCTTGAGGAGCAGTTGCATCATTGGCTTCGGCACATTGGTTGATGCAGGCTCCACATTGGCTTCACCATGACTACGTCGTTGGCTTCATTTGTGTTGGTGGTGGCAGCCTCAAGATTTTCAACCTCCACTTGACGAAATGGAGGGTCGCATCGCACGTTCACTTCAGGAACAACTTCTTCAAGAATGGGGTAGTAGGGACACGTTCTTCTTCTTGGTTGTCGGTGGTCGATGGCCGGATTGTCTTCAGCAGCTTTGGCTTGACACGGAGACATTCACGGTCGGAGTGGCTTCGAAACACTTGACGGTACAGATTGGTGGTGCACTTCTCCTTCCGAACGCTCGAAAGAGGGACTTGAGGCCTTGGTCCTTTGTGAAGCCTGCGGAATGCTGGCGACGCCTTTGGAGATGGAGTTGGCTGGGCCTCAAAGTCTGTCTCTTCTTCTTGCATAGGTGGTGTGACTTGTTGTTGTTGTGGGTGATCAGCCCATGATGCATCCTGAGCAATTAGCGTCAGAGGACGACCAATGCTGATGAGTTCGCTGTTCGTGAGAACCGGCGATGATACCAAGTTGTGCCCGATCTGAGGAAGAACTACATCATCTTCAACATTGTCATTGTGACCAATGTCTTCAGCGGCCGGATCAATCATTGGAATGTCTTGACTTCATGAGCCTCTGTGGAAGCGTGCTCATGAACTATCATCCGTCGTTCTTGGTGTTCAGATGCAGGGCGAACCATTGAGATAGGTTCAACAACTAAGGGCTTTGTGGGAGCAGCCCTATTCTTCTTGGTTTTGCGCTTCTTCTTGGAGGGAGCAACATCAGAGGCTTCAGAATTTTTCCTTTTTCTAGCTTCAGCCTCGGCAGTCCTTGTCTTCTTCAGTTCTGAAGCGGTTGACCTGACCTTTGGCTTCGAGCCAGTCATGCTGCTTGGGAAGACTATGCGAGGTTCTTCTAGCCTTGAAGGTGCAGATTGGTCAGTTGATTGCTTCTTCTTCTTTGCAGCCATTCTGGGGTCAATGCCAGGACGACCAAGAGCCTTGCGCTTCTCATCCTCATTGTAGGCTTGCACACACTTGTCAGGCAGACTCTTCATGCGCTCACGAGAGCCTTTAGCTTCTTCGCGCTTCTTGTGAAAGACTTCTTTGAGCTCGTGCAGCATGAGCTTGAAGTTTTTGACATCTTGCACGTTGAGCTCTGCCACATGCTTCTTGAACTGAGCTTTCTCATAGTCGATCTTGTGCTTCAGTTCAACGATGTGCTGAGCAAGAGCTAGCTCAGAAGCAATGGCGCCATTGAAGGAGACGCTGAGGTCAATGGGAAGTTGCAGATCTTCAAAGCTGAGATTTGGGGAGTCAAACCACTCATCAATGAAGTTATGGATGATTGCTACATCAAAGAGAGGCAAGTCATTGAAGATCTCTGCTTCTTCCTTGCTCTTGATCAGTTGCTCAAGAGCATCATCTGCAAGATCTTCATCGCTAGATAGATCAATGTGCTCTTCTCGCAGAATGGCAGCAGGAGTCAATGTCTGATCAGTATTTTTGACGATTTTCTTTTTCTTCTCCGTCTTCTTGGAGATACGTGATTGATCTTCAGACTGCACACTGTCTTCAGGAGGTGTAGTGGCCAGTGGCTTCGCACGTGAAGCGTTTGGAGGAGCAGCTGATCTTCAAGCCTTAGCCTTCTTTGGCTTCTGCGGCTCTGGAGTAGGAGCTGGGGCTTCATCAGTGTCAGTATCATCATCAGTATGATCCACTTTGGCACCTTGGACTGAGATGTGAGTGATGATGCCATCAAGGTTGTAGAAAGGACCGATGCCATTGGGTTCTGCATCATGTGAGCCGTCAGCACGGGGAGCAGAGGGACCAGGGTTGAAGTCTAATCCCAATGACTTCTTGTTTTCCTTGGCCGATGCCTTGGCGTGCTGGAAGTTGCGCTTGAAGAGATTATCATCACGACACAGAGCAATGACGATGGGTCGGCATTTTTAGGCTGAGGTCCACGGACCATACAAGGATAGAAACCCTGTGCAATAGCTTCAGCTCTGTTCTTGGGTGGAAGGCCTCGAAAGAGAATATCACCCCAATGACTTTTGATAGCATTCTTCTCAGCATATTCCTGGGTCATTTAACTTGTATTTGAACCATTGTTCAGCCCAATATCGTCGAATCCATTGGATTCGTGTCTCGCGTTGATTATAATTCTCTTGAGATCTGTCTTGTAAAGCTCGAGAGGTCATCAGGCAAATCTCTTGATGTTCCCCACGACGCTGCCCGCCACCCTTCCTTACTAATTTCTCTCGCAGCCATGAACTTCAAACTGAATGGCTTCAACACGTTCAAAGGCTTCAAAGGCTTTCGCTATCGGACAAACAGGAACCGGCTTCGGAGAGTTAATATGATGTTGTAAGAATTACTGCAAGCGAATGCAGACTATGAGAACCAAGGGATTCTCCCACGGACATGTACCGTGACAAAGATTAGAGATGCGAGGGAAGGGAAGAGGTCATATGCATTCTCAGAAGATTTTGAAGATAAATCAGTTTGAAGACATTGACCTCATGATGCGAAGACATTCACTTATATGTTGAGAGTTGGTTCTAGATTTGTACGAATCCGTGAATAAGTACAAGTGAGGAATCTAACTAGATATGAAGCTTAAGTGAATATACTAGGCAGTATGAGATGCATACAGAATAGATCTAACATTGTATAGGCATAAACCAATTTTGGTAAATAGGATGAATCTTTGAGGATCAAAAAGATGGTAAAAATAGAGTTGTATTTACCACACGAAGAACTGCTAGATGGGATGAGTAGGAGACCGAAAGCAGCTCAATCCACCGTGCCCTAACTTGGCGACGGAGGACACCTACTGATGGCGGCGGAGAGGACGATGTCCGTGGTCGGGCGTGAGGACGGCGTCGGAGAAGTCGCGACAGCCTAAGCGCCGTCGCAGCGTTGCCGAGAGCTAGCGGTGGCGCTAGGGTTTTGACGAGGTGGAGAGGTGGAAGAAGATTTTCTTTACCGCAGGGGACTTGTATTTATAAGGAAGTGTGCGACACAGCGCAATTACTCAGGTGCCCCTGGCGGTTCACATCTGAGGGGCACGTGGCAAGCATGCAACATACTCAGAGTTGTCCCACATTCCCACGCCCGCCAGGTTTGTCGGATGGTCGTTCCGGCTTCTCCGGATTTCAAACAATAAGGATGAATCATTTAAAACAGACTTAATGTTTGTCTCTGTCTTCACGACAAGAACGCAGAGAAGACATTCGACAGTTCAATAGAATGCATATGATTTGGACAGATAGAGTTTGAGATAGAAAGCATAGAGAGATTAGGGTCCGATCACATTCACTTAGTTCAAAAGATTCAACTAGGAATACATAGCTATAAGTGAATGCTGTAGAAGAAAGCAACCAAATCAACATAGTGAAGAAAATCATGAAGATAAGTTGAAATTTGAAGACAAACCAAATGCGAAGACATAGGAAAAATAACGCCATGAGTGAAACACTTCAAACAGAGAAATTTGGTGGTGGCGTTACCCACCGTATAGGAAGTATTTGATCCAGACACGGCGCACAATTATCGTGGCGCTCCGAAGTCAAATTCCACGTTAATGTATTCACACTCAGAATGTAAGTCTTCATTGATTGAAGATATACTTTACTTCGTGTTGCACATCTAAGTCATCAACATGCATAAGTGTTAGGATGTGTGCCTGATCACAGGACATTAGAGGATTCCAAGATATTTAGCTCACACCGTAACTTGCAAAACCTTTTCTCATCCAAGGGCTTTGTGAAGATATCTGCGAGTTGCTCTTCAGTGTTGACATGAATGATGTCAATATCTTTCTTCATGACATGATCTTTGAGAAAGTGATGACAAATTTCAATGTGCTTTGTCTTCGAATGCTGGACTGGATTGTTGGCAATCTTGATGGCGCTTTCGTTGTCGCAGAAGAGAGGTACTTGTTTCAGATTGATGCCATAGTCCTTGAGAGTTTGCTTCATCCATAGAAGCCGAGCGCAGAAAGATCCAAAGAAGAATGCATTCAGATTCAGCGGTTGAGAGTGATACGATTACGCTTCTTTGAAGACCAACAGACAAGCAATCGTGCGAAAGTGACATGTGCACGATGTAGACTTGCAATCCACCTTGTCACCAAAGCATAATCAGCATCCGAGAATCCAACGGATCAAATTCGAGCCCTTTGGATACCATAATCCGAGCGTTGGGGTGTGAGCCAAATATCGAAGAATTCGCTTCACAGCTAAGTGATTCGATTCCTTTGGTGCCGCTTGGAATCGAGCACACATGCAAACACTAAGCATAATATCTGGCCTAGATGCACATAGGTAAAGTAAGGAACCAGACATGGAGCGGTATACCTTTTTATCAAATTCTTTACCATTGTCGTCGGGACCCAGATGGTGTTTGGCTGGCATTGGCGTCGTGTAACCTATGCAATCTTGCATTCCAAACTTCTTCAGACAATCTTTGAGGTATTTTTCCGAGATATGAAGATGCCATTCCTTTGTCGATTTAATTTGAAGACCAAGGAAGAACTTCAGTTCAACCATCATGGACATCTGATATTGCTCTTGCATCATGTATCCAAACTCATCACTATACTCCTGGTTGGTGCAGCCGAAGATAATGTCATCCACATATATTTGGCACACAAACAGTTCACCATCATATGTTTGAAGCCTTTGCTCTTCAGGAAGTCTTTGATCGTATCATACCAAGCGCGAGGAGCTTGTTTGAGGCCATACAGTGCTTTGTTTAGCTTGTACACCATATCTGGATGTTTTGGATCTTCAAAGCCAGGTGGTTGAGCGACATATACTTCTTCTTCAATCTTGCCATTGAGAAATACACTCTTCACATCCATTTGATATAGCAAGATGTTGTGGTGGTTAGCATAGGCTAGCAGTATGCGAATAGCTTCAAGCCTAGCCACAGGAGCAAATGTTTAATCGAAGTCAATTCCTTCAACTTGAGTATATCCTTGAGCCACAAGACATGCTTTGTTTCTGACGACTTGACCAAGCTCATCTTGCTTGTTTCGATATATCCATTTTGTGCCAATGATGTTATGCTTGCGAGGGTCAGGACGCTTGACAAGTTCCCAAACATTGTTCAGCTTGAACTGTTGAAGTTCTTCTTGCATAGCTTGTATCCATTCAGGTTCCATAAAGGCTTCAACAACTTTCTTGGGTTCTGATATCGACACAAAAGAAAAGTGCCCACAAAAATTTGCTAACCGTGTTGCTCTTGAGCGAGTAAGTGGACCAGGTGCATTGATGCTATCAATTATCTTCTCAATTTGTACTTCATTTGCAACTCGAGGATGAAATGGACGAAGACCTTGCTCTTACTGATCATTGTCATCATTGGGAGGATTGCCTTGATCGAGCATTGTCTTCAGGTTGGTTAGGTGCAGAAATGATAAGTTCCTCTTCAGGTTGTGCTTCAGAAGGCATGCTTTCACCAGTTCCCATCAGCTTGATAGATTCGCTGGGCGGAGCTTTGTCTAGTGTACTTGGCAGAAGCTCTCTTTGTGAACCATTGGTTTCATCAAATCGCACGTCCACAGTTTCGAGGATTTTGTAGAGATAGAGGTTGAAGACTCTGTAAGAGTGCGAGTCCTTTCCGTAACCGAGCATGAAGCCTTCGTGAGCTTTAGGTGCAAATTTTGACTTGTGATGGGGATCCTTGATCCAGCACCTAGCTCAAAATACTCAAGTAGGCGACATTTGGCTTCTTGCCAAGAAGGAGCTCATAGGATGTTTTGTTCGTAAGCTCATGGATGTAAACATGGTTGATGACGTGACATCTTTGTATCAATAGCTTCAGTGCCGTAACTTTCTTGGTGTCTTGTACTCATCGAGCATTGTTCGAGCCATCTCAATGAGGGTTCTGTTCTTGCGCTCTACGATGCCATTTTTTCTGAGGTGTGTATGGAGCAGAGAACTCATGAGTGATTCCCATTGTATCCAGATAAAGATCAAGTCTGGTGTTCTTGAACTTCGATGTCGTTGTCACTTCGATATGCTTGATCTTGACGCCATAATTGTTCATGGCTCGATTGGCGAAGCGTCTGAAGACATCTTGCACTTCATTCTTGTAGAGAATTATGTGCACCCATGTATATCTTGAGTAGTCATCAACAATGACGAAGCCATAGAGAAAAGCAGTTGTTGTGAGGGTAGAGTAGTGAGTAAGGCCAAATAAGTCCATGTGTAACAGCTCGAAGGGTTGAGATGTCGTCATGATTGTCTTCGAGGGGTGCTTTGCCCTAGTCATCTTTCCAGCTTTCGCAGCACCACACAAATGATCCTTCTTGAACTTGACACCCTCGATGCCTATGACATGCTTCTTCTTGGCGTGTGTGTAAGTTCCTCATGCCAAGATGCCCTTGACCTCCGATGCCAGAGCCAAGATTAAAGCTTTTGCAAGAAGACATACGGCAAGCTGTGGACCTGTTGAGAAATCTACCATGTATAGATCATCTTTCCGATACCCTTCAAAGACTAGAGACTTGTCAGATTCCATTAGTACAAGGCAACGATATTTTCCGAATAGCACAATCATGTTCAAGTCACAAAGCATCGAGACGGACATTAAGTTGAAACCAAGGGATTCAACTAGCATCACTTTCTCCATGTGTTGATCCTTTGAGATTGCAACTCTACCTAGACCCAATACCTTGCTTTTACCAAAGTGTCAAGAAATGTGATGTGACTCTTGTCCGATGGACATAAGGTTGAGTCCATGAGAAGACTTGATCACCAGTCATATGATTAGTGCATCCATGTCCATAATCCATTAAAGCATGGGGTGTCATACCCTACAAAGGCGATTAGGGGGATAGGCTTCACCAAGAGTATTGTGAAGCATAAACATTTGACGGGCAAGAGTATTATTGAAGCTCAGATCAAGATTAGGACAAATAGGATGAATGGCAAACGATTCAGGAACAAAATACATAGTGAGACCATTTGGGCATTTGATCTTGCGCCCTACAAGATGTTTTAGGTCCCCAGCAATAGCATCAGACGCCTTTGATTTTCGGCTGGAGACCCTTTCCTGCAAAAGAAAGTTAATTCTTCTTAACCACCCACATCTTTAGGGGTGGCTTAGAAGCAATGAGTCTAAGTGCAGCATCTGAGAACTTCGGCTTTGGAGCCCTAGCAAATAGCCTTGCAGGAGATGAATGATACTCATATAAATAAGCAGAAAAGTTCTTAGATCTATGAACATAGCGGTTTGAAGACACATGCTCATATTCATAAGTTTGAGTACGGTTTCACTGCAAAACATTGGCGTTAGGGTGACTCAGGTGAGTCCTCTGTCTGTATGAAGCTTTTGGACCATATGACGCCTTAGGTCTGGGGTTTGTCTTCATCCCAGGTGGTGTCATGATCATATTCACTAGTAGATTCTCAAGGAAACTTTTGGGAACCCAGATCTTCTTCATAGGTGGTCCATTCCTGCAGTTAGTACCAATATACCTGGCAAACACTTCACCATTCTGATTTTTGAACAGCTTATAGTTTGCATCAAGGGATTCATCAATGATAATAGGATTAGCACAGGTAAAGCCAGATAAGGTGGATGGATCCACTAAAGGTCCCTTTGCAGCAACCCATGTGGTTTTGGGATACTGCTCAGGCTTCCAGTAGGAACCATCAACATTCATTTTCCTCTCGAACCCAACACCCTCTTTCCTAGGGTTTCGATTCAGAATCTGCTTTTTGAGGACATCGCAAAGTGTCTGATGTCCTTTCAGACTTTTATACATCCCTGTTTCAAGTAATGTCTTCAACCTAGCATTTTCATCAGCAATAGTAGTGGTATCCTCTGCAGAGGGGTTAATTACCACATCATTAGTTGAAGACAATGCAACAGTAGCAGCAGTGGAGCATTCAGCAACAGAGGTAGCGTTATCACGCTCAAGGCATTTTAGACATGGTGGTTCAAATCCATCCTGAGCGGGACTGATCTGTTGAGCGCGAAGTGACACATTCTCTTTTTGAAGATCTTCATGAGCCGCTCTCAATTTCTCAAGCTCCTGCTTCCTTTGAAGATAATCATAGGAGAGCTTTTCATGAGTGGTTGAGAGCGTTTCATGACGACTTTCAAGTTCTTGGTACTTAGCATGAAGATTTTTTATGTCTTCAACTAAGGACTGTGAACGTGTCATTTCCGCGTCCAACAGGTCATCGCTTTTGTCTAACAGTTTTTGAGTATGTTCCATAGCTTTTTGTTGTTCTGTTGCAATTTTAGCAAGTGTTTTGTAGCTGGGCTTGGATTCACAAATATAGTCATCTTCACTTGATGTTTGAAAGTAAGCATCACGTGATTTTACCTTGGCACCACGTGCCATGAAGCGATAGGTGGGAGCAGGGTCGTCCTTGTCATCGCCTTGGTGTTGGTGTGGAAGTCATTGTCTTGATGTTGAAGATGGACTTGGCAACATAGGGTGTGGCTAGAGCCGGACTTGCAACGCTGTGGTCGGACTCCTCTTGGACTCCACCTCCGCCTCCTCGGAAGCATCGCTCCTCTGAATCCATTTCCTTTCCAACAAAAGCATGAGCCTTGCCAGATGAGCTCTTCTTATGAGATGAAGACTTTGATGAGAACTTGGAAGAAGACTTTGAAGATTTCTTCTTCTTCTTGTCATCAGAATCATATTCCTTGCTCTTCTTCTTCTTCTTCTTCTCATTGTCCCACTGTGGACACTCAGAGATATAGTGTCCTGGTTTCTTGCACTTGTGACATGTTCTCTTCTTGTAGTCGTGAGTGGAAGCTTCATCGTTTCTTGAGCTAGATCGTGAAGACTTTCTGAAGCCCTTCTTCTTAGTGAACTTCTGGAACTTCTTCACAAGCATAGCAAGTTCCTTTCCAATGTCTTCGTGGATCATCGAACTGCAATGGATTCTTCTTCGGATGAGGAAACAACTTTTGACTTCAAAGCGCGAGTTCGGCCATAGTTGGGACCATAGATATCTCTTTTCTCGTAAAATTTGGAACTCATGTGTGTTGAGCCTCTCAAGTATATCAGACGAATCGAGTGTCTTGAAGTCAGAGCGTTCTTGTATCATGAGGGCAAGGGTGTCAAAGGAGCTGTCAAGGGATCTTAGTAGTGTCTTGACGATTTCATGCTTGGTAATCTCAGTGGCGCCGAGAGCACGAAGCTCATTTGTGATGTCGGTGACGCGATCAAACGTGAGCTGGACATTTTTTGTCGTTTCTCTTGAAGCGGTTGAAGAGGTTGCGAAGAACACTGATCCTTTGATCTCTCTGGGTTGAGACGCCTTCGTTGACCTTGGATAGCCAGTCCCAGACTAGCTTCGACGTTTCCAGAGCACTCACACGGCCATATTGTCCTTTGGTCAGATGACCACAGATGATATTCTTGGCAAGAGAGTCGATTGAATGAACTTCTTGACATCAGCACGGGTGACACCTTCACCAGTTTTGGGAACGCCATTCTTGACGACATACCAGAGGTCGACATCAATGGCTTCAAGATGCATGCACATCTTATTCTTCCAGTAGGGATATTCAGTTCCATCGAACACGGGGTGAGGGAGTCCTGGACTAGGGGGTGTCCGGATAGCCGAACTATCATCTTTGGCCGGACTCCTAGACTATGAAGATACAAGATTGAAGACTTCGTCCCTTGTCTGGATACGACTTTCCTTGGTGTGGAAGGCAAGCTTGGCGATACGGATATGTAGATTTCCTACCATTGTAACCGACTCTGTGTAACCCTAACCCTATTCGGTGTCTATATAAACCAAAGGGTTTTAGTCCGTAGGACGAACAACAATCATACCATAGGCTAGCTTCTAGGGTTTAGCCTCTTTGATCTCGTGGTAGATCTACTCTTGTACTACCCATATCATCCATATTAATCAAGCAGGAGTAGGGTATTACCTCCATCAAGAGGGCCCGAACACGGGTAAAAACATCGTGTCCCTTGTCTCCTGTTACCATCCGCCTAGACGCACGATTCGGGACCCCTACCCGAGATCCGCCGGTTTGACACCGACATTGGTGCTTTCATTGAGAGTTCCTCTGTCGTCACCTATAGGCCCGATGGCTCCTTCAATCATCAAGAACGACGCAGTCCAGTGGTGAGACTTTTCTCCTGGACAGATCTTCGTATTCGGCGGCTTTGCACTGCGGGCCAATTCGCTAGGCCATCTGGAGCAGATTGAAAGCTACGCCCCTGGCCATCAGGTCAGATTTGGAAGCTTGAACTATACGGGCGATGTCCGCGGAGACTTGATCTTCGACGGATTCGAGCCACGGCCGAGCGTGCCGCACTGTCTCGATGGGTACGATCTAGCTCTGCCGCCGAACAGTGCCCTGGAGGCCGCACCAGTGCCCGCTCCGACCCTTAATCCGGAGCCGGTTTCGCCGATCGAGGACGGTTGGTTGGACACCGCCTCGGGGGATGAAATCTCTACGGCGATTGAGCCGAACACCATCCCTGTCCTTTGCAAAGCTCGTGACTCCTGTGTGTCGGACTCTTTTCCGGACTCGAACCTCCAGCGCCATACCGGTCGAATCCGGTGGCGCGATTATGGAGTTCACCGCCGCGGACATTTTTCAAAGCACTCGCCCTTTGGTGATATCCTGAACTCATTAAAGTCTCTCTCTTTGTCGAGAGCCTGGCGAACTACGGTCAGGAAGGTTGGGATTCGGACGACGAAGAAATTCAACGTCCACCCACCACCCACTTTGTTGCCACTGTCGATGAGTTAACAGACATGCTCGACTTCGACTCCAAGGACATCGACGATATGGACGACGACGGCGGAGATTTATTAAGAACCAAATACCACAGGGCAATCGGATGGCCACCTCAACTTACGATATATATATGGTGGACACACCTAAGGGAAGCGATAACGAGGAGCAGCGAGATGCTGCGAAAAGAAAATTCCCTCGGGAAGCGATCAAGCGGCGGCGTAAGCGCTCAAAACCCACCTCGACAAAGATAGCGCCCACACGGACTCCAGCCATAGAGCAGGTGAGCCGGCCGACGCATTTAACATGCAATTGAGCAACCATCCGAACAGGCCAACTTAGACAAACAACCCGTCCCCGGCAAGGACAACAGTCCGGACGATCTCACGCCGGACACGTCATTGGATTAGAAGAACCTCCACAAAGAGCTCCTCGCTACTGCGCGTAGCTTGAAAAAAGGTAAACAGAGGCTCGTAACAGCGGAAGACGACTCCGAATGAGATGGAGTTAATTACTCAACACCGCAGACAAATATGGCGACAGCCGCCAAGCAAAGAGCTACCCAAAGCGCAAACTACTGCCCGAATTCGATGAGGAGGCCGTAGAGCCCCACGATCAAAAAACAAAGAGGCCGCCGGGTCAGATAGACGACCACATGGCAAACGTAGAGCGGCAAGCGGCGCCCCACACAAGCCGGCACGCGATCCGCATAAGGATTCGCACCAAAAGGATGGGCCAGTTAGATCTATCTACGGGCCAAGGAAACAAGTTATGGCGAGCAATACAACACGTCAAATATCCGAACATCACGGCACACCCAAAGACAGGGGCGCGCACCCTCTATGTTTCACCGATGAGGTGCCGGATCATGAATTTCCGGTGAGTTCAAGCCCGTAAACATAGAGGCATCTGACGGAACGACAGACCACAGAGTCTGGATTGAGGATTATATCCTCCACATACACATGGCGGAGGAGATGATCTCCACGCCATAAAATACCTACCCTCAAGCTCAAAGGGCCAGCCCGGCATTGGCTTAAAAGCCTCCCCGAAAACACCATTGGTAGTTGGGAAGAGCTTGAGGATGCTTTTTGGGCCAATTTCCAGGGAACCTATGTCCGACCTCCGGACGCAGACGATCTAAGTCACATAACCCAACAGCCCGGAGAGTCAGCTCGAAAATTCAGGAACTGGTTCCTCACCAAAAAGAACCAAATAGTTGACAGTCCGGACGCCAAGCCTTAGCAGCTTTTTAACACAACGTCCGAGACGAATGGCTCGCTTGAACACCTTGGCCAGGAAAAGCCAAGAACAATGGCCGCACTAACAAGCCTCATGACCCGCTTTTGCGCGGGAGAGGATAGTTGGCTAGCAAGATGCGATCAATGACCCAAGTACATCCAAGTCGGGGATGGGAATGGGAAACCACGACGCAGCAAGGACCAGCGCCGGATTAAGGGGAACGGTCCAAAGAGCGCGGCAGTCAACGCCGTTTTCAAAAGCTCACGGCAGAACAATAAAAAACCGCACCTTAAGGACAATAGCGATGAGCTATCCAACTTAAACAAAATCTTGGACAAGATATGCCGAATCCACGGTACTTCCGAGAAGCCTGCAAACCATACCCACAGAGATTGTTGGGTGTTCAAGCAGTCCGGCAGACTCAACGCTGAACACAAGGGACTCGACACACCAAGTGAGGATGATGACGAGCACCACAAGCAGAGCCCCGGAAAACAAAAGAATTTCCCACAAGAGGTCAAAACAGTAAACTTACTTCAAGTAACAAAAGGGGAAAACAGAGCGGCACTGATGAGGACATCAATACCATTGTTACACCCACAGCCCCTGCTGCTATACATACTGGACCAATTACTAGAGCTCGCGCACGCCAATTGAATTATCAGGTACTTTCGTTTCTTGGTAACTTGATTCCAATGTTCATGAGAATATGATGCTGCCTAAATTGGATACGTTTGTTTTGCTTACAAATGAAGGGCCTACCATGGACAAGAAAGATGAACCTTGGAGCAAGTTCAAGCATGGAGATGTTGGCATGCAAGGGAAACAAGAACGGAGTTACAAGTGATGATTCCAGGACTTTGAAGCCACCCTAATGAGAGCATGAGGCCTTGGACGAAATATACAAGATGCCACTTCATAATATTCGTCCATAGGCTATTCTAGGTGCTGCGTCACCTTATTATTGGGCCAGGCCCATGTAATTTCGAAATACTTAAGTGTAGGCTATTTTAGAGTCCGTATGTGTGGGGAAACAAGAGTTAGGGTTGGTTTGGACCCCTCCCTCAAGGGCCACGAAATTCCCTCCTCTTTCTCCATATATACAGCCCTTAGGGCGTCGTTTAGACTTTGGGTTTTGTTTAGATCAAAAGTTCGCCATAGCTGCAACTTCGCGTACTTCGTTTGTGTTCAACGACCAGACCAAGGCGTCTCAGAACCCCACCTTCATTAATAAAGCTTTCCTCTTATATTCGCAATATCCAGATTGCAATCTTAGTTTCTTGCTTGTTCTTCGTTTGCTCGCAGAAACAGGCCCTCGTGGTCAGGTTGATCGTGCTCCGGCGTGGTCAATAACCCTCGGAAGTTGGTTTAGCGATTGCTAAGGCGCGACGTCTCGCATGTACGTAGTCGGATCGTCAAGGTCGACTCCCACAGAAACGATAGCCAACATCTCATCGAAACATGGGACACCTTTGCCTCTATCAAGTGGTATCAGATTTTCAGGTTGCTCGGTGAGATTTTACAGTTTTTCGTAGATTAGATCGAGTCTGTTCTTCATACCTAAAGTCCACGAAAAAGCCAAAAAAAATTAGGGTTAGTTCATCATATCCGAAACAATTAGAGCCTTCGCATAATCTTTTTGGGGTTTTGGCTTTGTTGAATTTGCGGTTGCATCGTCGTGTAAAGTTGCTGGTCTTAGAGTCTAGTCTTTTAGAGTTTCGAGTTACGGTCATAAGTTGTCACGCCGCCGCTTTCATCATCATCGCCTTGCCATCTACCACCCTTCTTATCCACCACCAATCCGTAGCCATATACCACCACCGCTGCCATATACCACCACCGCTGCCATATACCACAACCATATATCCACCACCAATCCGAGTTCTTCTCATATTAGGTTTGTTTTCGAGATCCATCTAGTTTCCGATTCGTGTTTCCTTGCCGGAGTAGGTTTCGGAAAAAAAAAAACGCACTTGTCGAAAACCACCCTCCGTTTAGGCCCAAAATTTTCCGAAAACGCACTTGTCGAAAAATTTTCTGGCTATCCTATTTTTAGGTGTTTCTAAGCGCATTGAGACAGTCGCCGTTATAGAAAGTTTTTTTTTGACCCGTTTCAGCTTTTTGGGTCCGGCGTTCGAAAAAAAAAAAATTTTGGTCGAAAAAATTTCGTGCCCATCCTGTCAGTTTGACCTGGGAAGAGTTTTGAGACACTCGCCATTATAGTGATTTTTCGCAAAAAAAAAGAGCAGCGCAAAAAAAAAGCAGCGCAAAAAAAAAGAGCGAAAAAAAATTCCAGAGTGTGCTTTTCCGTTGTTTCCGTGCAGCGCCGTGATTTTGTTAGTGTTCTAGGCTCGCGTCTCTAGCACGGTCTAGCCTAGGACCAACCGATAAATCGTTGAGCGTTTATTCAACTTTGCATCTCTGATTTGATTATTGCTGACCCTTTTTGCCACCATATTATAAGCCTTCCCAGCTCCACATACATCTACATCATGCGTTTGACTCTCCCTGGTAATCGCTCTATCCAAGCTTTGAGAGTTTTGACTATATCGGTTGCGAATCACTTTCTTCTTTGGGTAAGAACTGGTAAGAATTTGAGATTTGCTTGACGGATTTGTGATCGCCCACCACACCACCACCACCACTTCCTAGTAGTCCGTCGAATCATATTCTTGTGTGTTTCTATTGCTGCTAACCATGGCAGGATCTGGCCGACGAGACCGACCGGGAGAACATGACAAACAAAGCGCTACATGATAAGTTTCAACAAATGATGAGTGGGCAGGTGGAAGATGTTCTAAATAGATTTGAAGAGGCCATGGAGAAGATAGATGGCATTGAGAAGGCGTTGAAACAAAGCTCGATAACAAGTTTAATGAATTGCTCATGCGTCTACCACCACCACCACCGGCTGCACCTAATGCACCTCTACAACAACAACAACGACTACCTCCACATCATGAAGCAGCCCTCCTCCGCCGAAGCGAGCCGTGTCCCTCTTCACTGGCCAAGCTCTTTGGTCTGCTTGTTGATACTTCGTGGCTCCTGCTGGCGATGTGGGGAGGATGATTATGTGAGAGAGTACGAGGATGAGGTTGATCAACTTGAACTACGTGCAAGTGCAACCACCAAAGCACCACAACCACCCGGTCGTCCACATGCAAATAATGGCAATGTTAGGGCTCCCCTCAGTGCGAGATCATGACCATCTCCCTAAACTGAAGTTGAATATTCCACCATTTGAGGGTAGATATGTTCACGATATATATCTTACTTGGGAGTTAGAAACTGAACAACGATTTACATGTTTACAATATCCCGAGGAGAGACGTGTTCCGCTTCTGTTTATGCTTTCACTAGCTTTGCATGTGTTTGGTGGTACGAACATTGTAGATTATATCCTGTTCCAGCCTACTTGGACTGCTTTGAAAACTGCTATGCGTACTCGTTGGGTTCCACCATATTATCAACGTGAATTACTTCAAAAATTGCAGCGCTTAAGACAAGGAAAAAATTCGGTGAAGAATATTATCGGGAATTACAAACTGGCTTGATTAGATGTGGTATTGTTGAGGAGAATGAAGCTATGCTTGCACGTTTTCTAGGTGGATTAAATAGAGATATTCAGACCATTCTAGACTACAAGGATTATACTAATATCACTCGATTATTCCATCTTGCTTGTAAAGCTGAGCGTGAAGTGCAGGATCGGCGAGCGTTGGCGCGGACTAACTTTTGTGCAGTCGACCTTCATCATGGACACCACGTGCATCATCTACTTCCACACGTTCTACTACACGGCACCTCCGTCGGCTGCCACCTCCAACCGTGATACAAGAAAGCGGGCACAACCACCACTATCTCGCCAAGAGCACACTGCTGGGCCTACACAGAGCTCTTCTTCTTCCATGGCGTCAACAGGACACACAAGTGATATTATTTGTCGTCGTTGTAAGGGAAGAGGACACTTTATGAGAGAATGCCAATCTCAGCGTGTGATGATTGCTCACGAGGATGGTGGGTATGAGTCCGCTAGTGACTATGATGAAGAGACTTTGGCTCTTATTACGCATGAAGAACACGGTGGAGAGGATTACGATCATGAGACGCAATACATGGCTGCTGAAGATCTCGACGGTATGAATGTTTAGTTGCTCAACGTGTTTTGAGTGTGCAGGTTACACAAGCTGAGCACAATCGGAGGCATAACTTGTTCCATACAAAGGGAGTTGTGAAGGAACGTTCTATTCGCGTCATCATAGATGGAGGGAGCTGCAACAACTTGGCTAGCATGGATATGGTGGAGAAGCTTTCTCTCACCACAAGACCACATCCACATCCTTACTACATCCAATGGTTCAACAACAGCGGCAAGGTTAAGGTAACACGTCTTTGCTCGTGTGTATTTTAGTATCTCTACATATGCTGATTATGTTGATTGTGATGTGGTACCTATGCAAGCATGTTCCTTATTACTTGGTAGACCATGGCAATTTGATAAAAATTCTGTACACCATGGTAGAAACAATCAAGATATACTCTTGTTCACAAGGATAAAAATATTACTTTGCTTCCTATGACTCTGATTCAATTTTGAAAGATGATATTAATAGAGCTAATAAAGCAAAACAGGAGAAAAATAAGAGTGAAAATCAGATTGTGGCAAAAGAATTTGAGCAACAAATGAAGCCTAATAATAAACCATCTAATGTTGCTACGAAATTAAACTAAAAAGTGCATGTTTACTTGCCACCAAATCTGATATTGAGGAGCTAGATTCTAGCAAATCTGTTTGCTATGCTTTTGTGTGCAAAGAGGCATTATTTTCATTCGAGGGCGTGCCTTCCTCTTTGCCCCCTGTCACTAACATTTTGCGGGAGTTCACGACGTCTTCCCACAAGACGTGCCACCGGATTACCACCTATTCGAGGGATTGAGCATCAAATTGACTTAATTCCCGGTGCATCGCTACCCAACCGTGCACCATACCGTACCAATCCGGAGGAGACGAAGGAGATTATTCGTCAAGTACAGGAGCTGCCCGACAAAGGTTATATACGCGAATCTCTTAGTCATTGTGGTGTTCCTATTATAATAGTGCCTAAAAAGGATGTTACGTCGCGTATGTGTGTTGATTGTAGAGGCATTAATAATATTACTATTCGTTATCGTCATCCTATTCCTAGGCTAGATGATATGCTTGATGAATTGAGTGGCTCTACAATATTCTCCAAAGTTGATTTGCGTAGTGGATACCATCAAATTCGTATGAAATTGGGAGATGAATGGAAAACAGCATTTAAAACTAAGTTTGGTTTATATGAGTGGTTAGTCATGCCTTTTGGGTTAACTAATGCACCTAGTACTTTCATGAGACTAATGAGCGAAGTTTTACGTGCTTTCATTGGACGATTTGTGGTAGTCTATTTTGATGATATACTTGATTTATAGCAAATCTTTGGAAGAACATTTGGAACATTTAGGTGCTGTTTTTAATGCTCTACGTGATGCACGTTTGTTTGGTAACCTTGGGAAGTGCACCTTTTGCACCGACCGAGTATCTTTTCTTGGCTATGTTGTTACACCACAGGGAATTGAAGTTGATAAAGCCAAGATTGAAGCTATTGAGAGTTGGCCGCAGCCCAAAAGCGGTCACACAAGTGAGGAGTTTTCTTGGACTCGCTGGTTTCTATAGGCGCTTTGTGAGAGACTTTAGCACCATTGCTGCACCTCTCAATGAACTTACAAAGAAGGATGTGCCTTTTGTTTGGGGTACCGCACGGGAAGAAGCCTTCACGGTATTGAAAGATAAGTTGACACATGCTCCTTTACTCCAACTTCCCGACTTTAATAAGACTTTTGAGCTTGAATGTGATGCTAGTGGAATTGGATTAGGAGGTGTGTTATTACAAGATGGCAAACCTGTTGCATACTTTTACGAAAAATTGAGTGGGCCTAGTCTGAACTATTCTACTTATGACAAAGAATTATATGCTCTTGTTAGGACTTTAGAGACATGGCAACATTATTTATGGCCCAAAGAATTTGTTATACATTCTGATCATGAATCTTTGAAACATATTAAAAGTCAAGCTAAACTGAATCGTAGACATGCTAAATGGGTTGAATTCATTGAGACTTTCCCTTATGTCATTAAACACAAGAAGGGTAAAGAAAATGTTATTCTCGATGCTTTGTCTAAATAAGCTATACTATGCTTTCACAACTTGACTTCAAAATATTTGGTTTGGAGACCATCAAAGATCAATATGTGCATGATGCTGATTTTAAAGATGTAATGCAGAATTGTAAAGAAGGAAGAACATGGAACAAGTTCGTTATTAAGGATGGTTTTGTGTTCCGTGCTAACAAGCTATGCATTCCTGCTAGCTCTGTTCGTCTTTTGTTGTTGCAGGAGGCGCATGGAGGAGGATTAATGGGACACTTTGGCGTGAAGAAGACGGAGGATATACTTGCTACACATTTCTTTTGGCCAAAGATGAGACGGGATGTTGAGCGTTTTGTTGCTCACTGCACTACATGTCACAAAGCTAAGTTACGACTCAATCCTCATGATTTATATATGCCTTTGCCTGTACCTAGTGTTCCTTGGGAGGATATATCTATGGAATTTGATTTAGGTTTACCTCGAACAAAGAAGGGAGGATAGCATATTTGTTGTCGTGGATAGATTCTCGAAAATGGCACACTTTATACCATGTCATAAAAGCGATGATCTTGTTTAATGTTGCTGATTTGTTCTTTCGTGAAATTATTCGCTTGCATGGTGTGCCAAATACTATTGTTTCAGATCGTGATACTAAATTTCTTAGCCACTTTTGGAGATGTTTATGGGCTAAGTTGGGGACTAAACTGCTTTTAGTACTACTTGTCACCCCCAAACCGATGGACAAACTGAAGTAGTCAATAGAACATTGTCTACTATGCTTAGGGCTGTTTTGAAGAATAATAAGAAAATGTGGGAAGAATGCTTGCCTCATATTGAATTTGCTTATAATCGTTCATTGCATTCTACTACTAAGATGTGCCCTTTTGAAATTGTGTATGGCTTCCTACCTCGTGCACCTATTGATTTGTTGCCTCTTCCATCTTCGGAGAAGGTTAATTTTGATGCTAAAGAACGTGCTGAATTGATTTTAAAAATGCATGAGTTAACTAAGGAAAACATTGAGCGTATGAATGCTAAATATAAACTTGCCGGAGATAAGGGTAGAAAACATGTTGTCTTTGCACTGGAGATCTTGTTTGGTTACATTTGCGTAAGGATAGGTTTCCTAATTTGCGCAAATCAAAGCTAATGCCACGCGTCTTGATGGTCCATTTAAGGTGTTAGAGAAAATAAATGATAATGCATATAAACTTGAGCTGCCTGCAGATTTTGGGGTTAGTCCCACTTTTAACATTGCAGATTTGAAGCCTTATTTGGGTGAGGAAGATGAGTTTCCGTCGAGGACGACTTCATTTCAAGAAGGGGAGGATGATGAGGACATCAATACCATTGTTACACCCACAGCCCTGCTGCTATACATCTTGGACCAATTACTAGAGCTCGCATGACGCCAATTGAATTATCAGGTACTTTCGTTTCTTGGTAATGATTCCAATGTTCATGAGAATATGATGCTGCCTAAATTGGATACGTTTGTTTTGCTTACAAATGAAGGGCCTACCATGGACAAGAAAGATGAACCTTGGAGCAAGTTCAAGCATGGAGATGTTGGCATGCGCAAGGGAAACAAGAACGGAGTTACAAGTGATGATTCCAGACTTTGAAGCCACCCTAATGAGAGCATGAGGCCTTGGACGAAATATACAAGATGCCACTTCATAATATTCGTCCATAGGCTATTCTAGGTGCTGCGTCACCTTATTATTGGGCCAGGCCCATGTAATTTCAAAATACTTAAGTGTAGGCTGTTTTTAGAGTCCGTATGTGTGGGGAAACAAGAGTTAGGGTTGGTTTGGACCCCTCCCTCAAGGGCCACGAAATTCCCTCCTCTTTCTCCATATATACAGCCCTTAGGGCGTCGTTTAGACTTTGGGTTTTGTTTAGATCAAAAGTTCGCCATAGCTGCAACTTGGCGTGCCGTTTGTGTTCAACGACCAGACCAAGGCGTCTCAGAACCCCACCTTCATTAATAAAGCTTTCCTCTTATATTCGCAATATCCAGATTGCAATCTTAGTTTCTTGCTTGTTCTTCGTTTGCTCGCAGGAAACAGGCCCTCGTGGTCAGGTTGATCGTGCTCCGGCGTGGTCAATAACCCTCGGAAGTTGGTTTAGCGATTGCTAAGGCGCGACGTCTCGCACGTACGTAGTTGGATCGCCAAGGTCGACTCCCACAGAAACGATAGCCACCATCTCATCGAAACATCGGGACACCTTTGCCTCTATCAGGCACCAATTGAATTACGCGCCGCACAATCTACCCCAGCGGAGTCCCAACACTTGTTGTCAAAACCAATTACCTTCGACCATCAGGACTACTCCGAAAGTATCCGGAACGCAGGATGGACTGCCTTGATACTAGAACCTATAATCGACGGTCTTCAATTTACGCAAGTCCTAATGGACAGCGGCGGTGATTTAAACCTGCTATGTCGGGACACAATCCATAACATGGGGATAAACCCAAACAGGATTAGCCATAGCAACACATCCTTCCAAGGAATAATGCCAGCACATATGCCCATTATGCGGGCTCCCTACTATTGGAAGTTATGTTCGGCTCACCCGACAACTTCCGTCGGGAAAAGTTGGTCTTCCACATCGCCCCATTTTAAAGTAGCCATCAAGCACTACTGGGACGCGAAGCTTTCGCCCGATTTAACGCAATACCGCATTATGCATCTCTTAAACTTAGAATGCCCGGTCCACGAGGCATCATTTCATTAAAGGGAAGCTGCGCGTGTCCCTCAAGGAAAGAATGTGAGACTGCCTTAATAGCCTCACACTAATACGGCCTTGCTGGCCAAAAGCGTCTAAAGCAGGTCGTTCGGACCCGGACACGGTTAGGCGAGTCCGCATAAATAAACATGATGCTTACTAGCCGCGTACCCCCCTTACAAGGGGCTCCATGCATGTACAACAAGAGACAATAAAGCTCAATTTTACTCATTTTTGAATCATACTCTATTTTATTTCCAATTACATCTTAGCGCGATCTTTTTCAAACTAAGTTCCTCTCTTTTACAGATGAACGCCGTGTTATACCCGTCCAGGATACGGCTGCGGAGACACAGGAGTAGACGTGCAGCAGGGACCCGTTGCAAGGATTCTTTTCAGATTAAGACCCTGCGTAAACCTTTTTCACTGTCTCTTGTTGTTACTCATCCCCCGGTCTCTTATTATAACCGAGGAGGAGGCTGGCGTTTTGGCATCGTCCGCGTCAGAAGTTTGCGTGCACGGACACGGGGCTTGTTACCAAGGGCATTGTTCGCCCGCTTTATAAAAGACCGAATACCTTAGGGAGTGTTCGGCGTCTCGAGTTAGGCCTTATATGCATCAGCTTCGAATCATGTCTTTGGTCAAATGTTGGGTTTGCCCGGCTCCTGTGTTTTGCTGCCTTACGTTCCGTTCTATCGGCTAACGCGGCACCAGGAGAACTATTGCGATTGTGCCCCGGTTCGGCCGGGCGAGCACCTCAGTAGAGAAAGCCGAAAACTGACTGTCATGATATAGCGAGAGACTGGTCAATCACTCGATGACTCACCGGAATGTTTAGAATTCCTCCGCATTAACAAAGGACCGTTTTCCGGTCAGGCACATACGCACTCGGACCGGGAGAGTGCGGTGCCCCGAGGCTATATAGTAGCCCCACCATCGAACTCCTATGGCTAAGTGAAAGTGATAAAGCATTATAGTCCGGTTGCCTAGTTTGCTACGCTACCACCTCCTTTATAGGACCAAGACGTTGGATTAAGTGTGAAAGCGCGACTTCTTTGCAAACACCCCCGCACTATGTGCGTGGGGGCTGAAGCCGAAGACTGCCATCTTTCAGGTTATATACATATATACATCAACGGCCGCACAGGAGGTAGTTTACTACTTGAAGGCACAAGTATAAAAAGCTCTTACATTAAATTGAAACGTTGTTTCATAAAATTATACATGTCATTCAAACATAACATCCTTCGAGCACTGCGTCTCTATTAAACGAGCGTCCGGAAGAACTTCCTCAAAATAGCGCCGACCGGTACTCGCCGTCCGAATCTGGGGACACAATATCGGTGGCCTTCATCTTAGCCCAAGTATGCCTTGACACGGGCAAGAGCCATCCGCCCCTCAATACACGCCGACCGCTTCATTGCGTCGATACGCGGTACCGCACCAAGGAACTGCTGCACTAAGCCAAAATAACTCTTCGACTGGGGTCCGCCTGGCCACAAATGAGTCATGACATGCTTCATGGCAAGTCCGGATAATCGATTCAGCTCGGCCCATTCGGCCAACCGATCGGTCAACGGAAGAGGACGCTCCGGACTATGGAATTGCAACCAAAATAGCTCTTCCCATCTGTGCCCCTTCTGGCCTCGGAAGTGCTCAATCGCGTCCGCAGCGCTCGCTGCTAAGTCCAGATAAGCGTCCTCCGAACTCCACAGCTTGTCCAACTGAGCATACTTCGGATCCGTATATTTCCTCCGCAGCAGAAATGGTTTTCCAGCCGCAATATGCCCGGCCTGACTCAGCTCCTCCTTGGCAGCTCTCATAGAGGAACGGGCATCCTTGGATTCGGTGGTGGCCTTTTTCAGGTCCTCTTGTTCCGCTTGACATTCTTTTTCAAGAACCTCGCAGCGGTCGGTAGTATTCTTCGATTTTGGCCAAATCAGCCATTTCCTCTTTGCTTGGCCGTGAGCAGCCGTTCGGCTTTCAGCTCTTCGCCGCCTTTAAAGCGGCCGCATTACTCTTTCGGGCTTGCTCTTTAGCTCGGGTAAGTTCGCCCGCATGACCTCTCCACAGCAGCGGCACCGTCGCATCAAAGCATACAAGTAGTAAGGCATGGGCATCAAGCTCCCTTACTGTGTGTCCGCGAGAAGTCGCATACCTTGTGACTCGTCAAACCGTTTATTGACCAGCGTGATGTCCGCATCCGCCTCGTCAAGTTGCCGCTTTAGTTCGGCAAATTCATCGATCCGGCTAGCCACCGGACGCCCGCCACCTACATAGGAACGACGGCGTGTTAGTATGCGAGATTATGATCCTCGACGCAGCTGTCGGTTGTGACGACATACCGAGTCTCGAGGGCTACTATCTATACAGGGCGCATTCTATATGCATAACTGTCAGAAAGTACATCATTTTTTTCGTACCTCAAACCCCGTCAGTAAACTTCTGGTGGCTTCATGCAATCCGCTCTCAGCAGATGCAATTCTTTTAATTACCGTAGCCATTAGCGCACGGTGATCTTCTGAGATATACGCTCGCCCAAGCAGGTCCTTCAGTTCCTCCGACCGCATGCCAGTTGGCGCCGGACCGTCCGGCCCCGCCGGACTCGGGGAAACTCTCCATGACGACACTTCAGGTCGCCTACCGCACGAAGCGCGATAGGTGGAGGCGTTCGCTCTCTATCATCTCCGGACGAAGATCCCCGAAGACGAAGCTTTCTTGAGAACGGCTGAGATCCGAACTACAAGGTACAATTTCGGTTATCTTCGTAAATAAATACACGGATGTTCTTTATTCACAGGACCCCTTCTTTTTACTTACGACTCATTGGAGGGCAGATCCTTGGGAAATAGTGCGGCTTGGGGTACTTCCGTGGCACGGACTTTCTGACGAAGACTTCTTTCCTCGCTTTGAGGCCTTGGCTTCCGGGTCTTGAGCGGTCCTCTTCTCCCCTTGGAGGGGAGGATCCCTGATCCCCTCTTCCTTGAAAGCCTCCTTCGCGGAGGCAGTTGCTTCCCTGATCCCCCATTCGCCTTCTTTAAAAGGCGCGACCTTCAACATCTTGGTCAGCATGGGATCCGGCGTGGTCTCTGGGAGGGGAGTAGGACACCTTATCAACTTTGCCTGGGCTATCCACTCCTGTTCAAGAAACGGCTTGATGCGGAGCATCCCACATTCATCCCCATGTACACTCCCACTACTCTCCAAGCCCCAAGTGGACATATGACGAGACCTCGAACAAACGCCATTGGACACAAGGTGAACTCGCTCCTCTCCGAACTTTCACTTCCCACATGTGAGACATGGTTACTGCCTCAAATATATGTGCTATGCATGACCAGGAACAAGGAGGAAGACCATGGACAAGACGGCGAGGACACCAAGTACACGGACCAAGAGAAGAAGCTGCCCGGTTATAGCGGCCGGACGTCCGACCAGGACCGGACGTCTGACGACTCCTGTGCTCGGACGGCCGGGCCCCTCGGACGACTGCCGTGCCGACCAATCGAACGAATCTGCGGACATCCGAAGAACTCCGGACGTCCGGGACCCCGCGAGCCTCCGGACGACCGGCCCCCTCCCGACGTCCGACCGAAGCGCACCCGAGCCGAATCTACGGATGTCCGAAGAGCTCCGGACGTCCGGACCTTCCCGAGCCTCCGGACGACCGGAACCCTACGGACGTCCGACGCCCTTCTGCGCACAGTGTATTGGACCGAGTCCATGTATCCTCCACTTACCCCTTCGTGGCCCATGACTATATATACTCCTCCACCTCCTCCTAGTTAGGGTTAGCATTGGATTAGCTCATATTCTTGTGTGAGAGCCTTTGCTCATCCACTTGTCTACTTCTCCACCGAGATCGGGACCTCTCAGGAGAAGATCCCCAAGCGGATTCAAGACCCCCTTCTAGGGTGGACCCCTCAAGGCCTCCTCACGGAGAAGAACGGTTACCGCTTGTATCTTACCTTTGTTGATCTTGAATCTTGTGCCACTCTAGGTGATCGGTGATCTAGCATTTGTGTGATTGATCCCTTGTCGGTTTAGTGATTTCTCTCTCGTTTCCTCCGTGTTTCCCTCTTGTTCTTCCGCCGTTTCTTCGTGATTCCCAGAGGATCCGCTCCAACGTGAAAGATCGCCCACGTAGGGTTCCGCCCTACATCATCTATGGATCGAGCTTAGGTTGATCACGCTTTTGGAGCCCCTACCCTCTTTTTCTAGCTTGATTTTTTTGATTTCGTCCTAAATCCGAAAATCCCCACCAAAAATAGCCCCAATTTTTTTTGTGATTTGTTAGTTTTGATGATGTTTTGTTGATTTTGATCCATGGATTTGCTTGGTTTCGAGTGGATATAGCATTTCCCCAAGTTTCTCCACTTTCCATCCACAAAATCTCCTCAATTTTGACCCCAAAATCCCCAAATTCCGCCCAAATTCGCGCCCCCGAATTCGCATCTCGCGTTGACCCCGACCCACCGGACGACCGACGTTTTACGGACGTCCGGAGCCCCAGGAACGACCGGACGTCCGACCTTTTCCGGACGACCGGAACCCCTAACCCGCACCGAATTTACGGATTTCCGACTTTTCCGGACGTCCGACGCCCCGGACATCCGACCTTTTCCGGACGTCCGTAACGTGTAGTTTCAGACTTCGGCTGATTTTTGTTTTGTCCATAACTAATTCATCCGAACTCCGATTTTGACGTTCTTTAGCTCGTTGAAAAGCTCTTGACAATCCCCTTCCAACAAAAATACCACCAAAATCATTTGACTCCATCAAATTTTGTGAACTTTGGCATCTTTGCCTAGGGCTTCCGCCACATCCTCCGCATAACCACCACCGACTTCCGCAACCTAACCAATTTTCTTCCCCATAGCATTAGTGGTTGCTTGAGTAGTGATTCGAGTCTCCTAAGGTGTTTCGCTACTTAGGGACGATTGCTTCTTCATCAACCACCACCACCACTTCCACATAACCTTGCCCACCATACACTTCAACCACCCCCAACTTAACCCAATTGTTGATTGAGCTTTTTCGAGTTGTGATTCGAGTCTCCTAAGGTGTTTCGGCTACTTAGGGATGGCAACTTCAACTCCGACACGTGTATAGCCCATCATTCCACTTTCGCATTGCCAAGTGCAAACCACCACCGCATTCCCGCTACCACCATTTTGACATTTGACGTTTGAGATTTTGAGTTCGCGGTTTTTCCGTTTCCTAAGGTGTTTCGGCTACTTATGGACGTGTCTCCATCATCTTTGTATCTACATCAAGAACACCGCTACTCATCATCGCCGGACGGTAACCTCCATATCATGTTGGTATCGTGGTATCCCTCCATTGTATATTCCCTTGCTTTTGCATTGTTAACCCCTAGCCTTATTTTTGCGTTACTTGCCTATCGAGACTAGCCATTTGAGTATTGCCGGCAACGTTACTTGTGCACATTAGTGATCATACCTTCCATTACATACCATACCATATCATATTGGTATCATATCATCCATTGTGTCTCAAGTTTGTTCCCGCATATACAGAATTGCTATCTTGGTTTGTGCATTGTGCAAAGTGGCCATACAAAAAAAAGAAAAGAAATAAAGCTTTTAAGCAAAAGAAAGAGAGCAAAGAAGCTTGTAAGCAAGTGCCATAGCATCATACCACATTGCATATAAGATTGCCATATCCGATCATCTTGGATCATCTTGAGAGAAACACCGGAACCATACATACATAGCATACTTGGGATAGAAGTTTATCCATTTTGCATCAAATAGGTTGTGCACAAGTGTCGTATCCGCCTATTGAGCAATCGTGCTAGCGTCTCTCTTGAGTTGTGCAACACGAGCGCTTTTCCGTGGATTCCACATTTTGTGATCATTCCTTGGTTGCACGACCCCATTTATCTATCCGTGTGTGTGTTCCGTGTGCCATTATTTGCTATTGGTCCATTTGTTTCACTTGCTAATTTGTGAATCTCTTTCAACATTATTGACTCTTGCTAACATTTTGCATTAAATTTTTGTGCCACTATCCTCACCGAGCTCCTCCATAAGCTTTACTTGTGTAGGTGTGAGAACCGACAAGGATTGGTACCAATAGTGCTATTTCATTGTCCGCATTTGAGTGAACTTGATTCATTGTCAACATCGGTCAAGGTACATTGGTATAAGTTCTTCTCTTTCTCCCACTCATATTTGTTCGAGTCTTGTGATGGATAGGCAAGGCATTTCATCTCCGGTCTTCGACAACAACGACGGCGTGAACAACTACATCACCAAAGCGTATATCTTCGATCTACAACGACAAGTGCAAGGCACACAATCAAGATTGCGAGGCAGCATCGAGAACATCTCCATCGACATTCGTCACTCCGAAGCAAGGAGAAGGGACTACATCGACAAGAAGCTTGCCGCACATAAAGAGGAGCAAGATGCAAGGATGGAGGAGATTAGAGCCTTGATCAAGTCTTCTTCCCCTTCGTCATCTTCAAGGCGACGACATTCAAGCCACAAGTCTTCGGAGCGCAAAAAAGATGCAAGTGCAAATCGTCCTCGTCCACATCTACATGGCGACCACCATCACGTTCGTGATACACATCGTCATGAAGGGCAAGTCACCTCCAAGCATCATGTGCACGCATTTACGACAAACCACATCTACAACGACATCATGATCATGAAGATGCTCCACAAGCGCAAATGCACAAGTCCCAACAAGCCCTACTTCACGCCAAGTCGAAGCTTCATAAGCACAAGAGAAGACCGCGAGACGAGCACCACCAAAACGTCGCTACGGCTACATCAACCACTTCGGCATCTTCGCCAAGTGTTCTCAAGGCATCTTCGCCTTTGGACGTACGGCATCTTCGCCTACTTCCCACGTGTACGCCTACATCGACTTCATCAAGTCCAAGGCGACCACCTACAAGCGAGGGCGACACTTCCATCTTCGGAAGCCCCTCAAGGAAGATGGCCGAGCATGGGGAACTCCCTTCGGTCATGGAGACGAACTATGAGGTGCCACATCATATGGGCCTCCAACACCAAGACGGTGACAAGACGGTCGAACAAGGGCCATCCCCTTCGACCACGGCGACGAGTGCGAACCTCTTCAACAACATAAAGACGACGCCCACATTGGACTCATACTCCGAGTCAAGCTACGCGACCGCGCATGGAGACATTTGCACCTACATCTCTCCGGCACCCACATCTCGCCGAGATGCCCCAATTACCATGTGAGGAGAGCCACCACCCCATGAGTGACATGAGTGACTCCACCATACGTGACATTGAGAGCATTTCCTATGAGAGGATGAGTGTGACCACCACTAGCCCCACACATGAGAGCATGCCACACATCCTATGTGAGGTTGAGCGCCATTTGAGTGACTCCACCCACCATACGAGTGAGAGCATCCTTGAGGGAGTGAGTGAGCCACAACACTTAGTGAGTGAGGTAGTTGACACGGCACATGAGGCTTCTATGATTTCTAACGACTTAACCTCTACTCCTAGTGTGTTTTCTTCTTTGGTGCTAGGTCTCCTACATGACGACATGCCTATCCTCGACGAGTCCATCCCCACATTGGAGATGACGATGGCCATGGTGGACGATGATACACCCCCCACATGGTTCCATCAAGATGAAGATGACAACGAGACGATCTTGAACACCTCACCTACAACACATGAGCGACGCTCCAAAGGTAACATAGGTGATGGTGCTTCTCTTGTCCCACTAGTGGACTCTCTTACCATTGATTGCTCCCATGATGTTGACCCACCTATTCATATGCTTCATGCTAGTAAAACTTCTTCATGCCTTGACTTACCTATTTATGATGAATATGATGATGAGCATGTTGAGTTTCCTAGTTGTGATGCTATGCTTCATAGGATATCATGTGAAAATTCTATTGGTCACATTATGTTTGACAATCCATTGAACTTGTCATATGCTATGAGTGAGATCTCCCATATTGCCTCATTTCAATCTCAACATAGTAACTATGCATGCCCCATTAAAATAAATCCCATTTGCACTTATGGCATAGATGACGAGATGATGGTCATTGGCTTTTGCTTCTCTTGTGATGATATTGCACTACTTCCTTTCATGCAATTCGTCTACTATTCCATGCCATGATCACATTGTTCCAAATATGCATTGTTTTGGATGTTGTCAATATTCTCCATGTGATGTTTCCATTAATGCTCATGAGGAGACCCCCATAGTTTCCTCATACATATTAGGAGATCTTGATGCATTTCATACTTTGCATGATTCCCATAATTGCTTGAACCATATGCATTCCATGAATAACAATGCTCTAGATATTTCTCATGATGCATTGCACAATTTGAGTCTCCATTATGCCATACATAATAACAAACCTATCATGATGGATGACATGTTTCTATATCACGCATCTCATTTATTTGAGCATTGGCTATTTTGTGCTAACCGACACATGCACGTATGCATCATGATGGATGATGTGTACATCTACCACGCACACAATTTTCTCTTTGTCTTTGTTTTGTGTAGGTACCCACATACACTCGTCAACATCTCAATCCCATGAGTTGATTTAAACGAGCTCTTGAGAGCAATGATGCTTTGGGATCCCTTGGACTATCCTTACCACCGTTCCCTTCAAGGCAAGGACTACGCCAAGCATCTCTTCTACTTGGCTCTCACACGGCTATGGGCTATTTACCACTTGTCACCTTATGCTCATTTTCCCGTGTTCACTTTGCATGTTATGCTTGCTCCTATGCCTTTGCCATGCAATTGTGACCCTTGCTTGCATATACCCATGATTAACCATTATGCTACTTCTATGTGTATTTGCATGCTTGGTGGAGATCCTTGTTGCTTTTGCCATGATTATCATGTGCCCCATGCTATTGTTGATTGTTGTGTTGGGAGAGTCATGATGTCCCATTGCTATTTACATACGGCCTCTCGCCAATACATTGATGATAATTTTCTCATATCTTGCTTTCATGCTTGTGCTATGCCATGTGAATTATTCATGCCCACTATTTGCACAGATGACATGCTTGCCATGATTCCTTCTAGTACGTTGCATCTTCTCACTACTAGCTTGCTTGACTTGATCGCTATGATTGCTTGCTATGTTGCATCACCCATGTTCCACTATTACTCGCTTTCTTGGGTTGATGACATATATATTCATGCCTCTCACATGATATATCTTGTTCATTGTCGATTGCCTCCAATTGTTGCATCTATGCTTATTGATCTTGGAGATTTTGACACTTTACTTGTGATGCATGCTTGTTTGATTGAGCCTATTGTATTTGGTTGTTCTCGCATCATATGCCTCCATACTATGAAATGCTCCCTTGTTCTTTCTTATTATGAGCATGATGCATACACTTGTTGGGTATCTTACCACACCTAATGTTAGGTTTTGCACTTCCGCTAACCTCATTTGTTTTTCCGAGTGTTTGTCATGTTCTTTCATTTTGAAGGATTCACAAGGCGGTAACATCACGAGACAACTTGCTTATGTGAAGGCATACAAGATGCACAACTCCATCATCCTTGAGAACCTCCTAAAGGTGACTTCCTTCCCTTTGAGCCATCCTCAAATACACATATTGGATGGGTCATTCTTTCATTGTTGTTTCCTTCTTCTTTTCTACATGATACATATATTGGATGGAGGACCGACATTGGAGATGGACCCTATGGACCTTCAAGTTGAGGAGTGCCACGACATCGAGCTATGGTACAACACCACCCATGACAAATTTGCACCCCATGCATGGATTGACTCACATTATGCTTGTCTTGTTGCACCTATTCCCATGTCATCCATGATATATGAGCATGTGCATTTTCTTAGCAAATTTGTTGTGATCTTTCTTGATGGCATATTCATACATCATGATCATATTGCCTACCATCAATTGCATGATAACATAATCATATTGAGCATCCATTGCCATATTCATGCTATTGATAAACCGTCTCACTATGACATTATTTTGCACCGTGGTTGCATTGATCACATTCACGACACCTTTGTTGTCCCAATGCATGAATTTTCTCTCATGAATGCTTTACATGTCATTTTACATCATTTGGATAAGCATTTCATGCCTTGTCATCAACAATTCCTTTGACGGACTCATTCTTACATGATGGACACTTTGTGTGCGTTAACCATTGTATTTTCGAGTGTTGCTTGTGTTTGCTCTTTTTGCATGTCTATCACTCCGGCGACACCTTGGACTACTTGGATTGCTCCATGTCTTCAACTTTGTCCAACTACAAGTCCGTCTACGACAACCGTTTGATAGAGGGAAAGGTGTCCCGTCTTTCGATGAGATGATGGTTTTCGCTTTGGAGGAAGTCGACTTTGACGATCCGACTACGAACGTGCGAGGACGTCGCGCCTTAGCAATCGCTAAACCAACTCCGAGAGGTTATTGACCACGCCGAGCACGCATCAACGACCACGAGGGTCTGCATTTCCTGCGAGCAAGCGAAGAACAAGCAAGAAACCGAGATTGCAATCTGGATATTGCGAATATAAGATGAAAGCTTTATTGATCAAGGTGGGGTTCTGTGACGCCTTTGTCTCGGTCGTTGAACACAAACGGCACGCGAAGTTGCAGCTATGGCGAACTTTTAATCTAAACAAAACCCAAAGTCTAAACGACGCCCTAAGGGCTGTATATATGGAGGAAGAGGAGGGAATTTCGTGGCCCTTGAGGGAGGGGTCCAAACCATCCCTAACTCTTGTTTCCCCACACATACGGACTCTAAAAACAGCCTATACTTAAGTATTTCGAAATTACATGGGCCTGGCCCAATAATAAGGTGACGAAGCACCTAGAATAGCCTATGGACGAATATTATGAAGTGGCATCTTGTATATTTCGTCCAAGGCTTCATGCACCCATTATGGTGGCTTCAAAGTCCTGAAATCATCACTTGTAACTCCGTTCTTGTTCCCCTTGCGCATGGCATTATCTCCATGCTTGTTCTTGCTCCAATGTCCATCCTTCTCCAAGCTAGGGCCTTCATTTGTAAGCAAAACAAATGTATCCAATTTAGGCAACATCATATTCTCATGAACATTAGAATCATTACCAAGAAACGAAAGTACTGATAATTTAATTGGCGCATGCAAGCTCTAGTAATTGGTCCAAGATATGTAGCAAGAGGGGCTGTGGGTGTAACAATGGTATTGATGTCCTCATCATCCTCCCTTCTTGAAATGAAGTCGCCCTCGACGGAAGCTCATATTCCTCACCCAAATAAGGCTTCAAATCTGCAATGTTAAAAGTGGGACTAACCCCAAAATCTGCAGGTAGCTCAAGTTTATATGCATTATCATTTATTTTCTCTAACACCTTAAATGGACCATCAGCACGTGGCATTAGCTTTGATTTGCGCAAACTAGGAAACCTATCCTTACGCAAATGTAACCAAACAAGATCTCCGGTGCAAAGACAACATGTTTTCTACCCTTATCTCCAAAGACGTTTATATTTAGCATTCATACGCTCAATGTTTTCCTTAGTTATCTCATGCATTTTTAAAATCAATTCAACACGTTCTTTAGCATCAAAATTAACCTTCTCCGAAGATGGAAGAGGCAACAAATCAATAGGTGCACGAGGTAGGAAGCCATACACAATTTCAAAAGGGCACATCTTAGTAGTAGAATGCAATGAACGATTATAAGCAAATTCAATATGAGGCAAGCATTCTTCCCACATTTTCTTATTATTCTTCAAAACAGCCCTAAGCATAGTAGACAATGTTCTATTGAATACTTTAGTTTGTCCATCAGTTTGGGGGTGACAAGTAGTACTAAAAAGCAGTTTAGTCCCCAACTTAGCCCATAAACATCTCCAAAAGTGGCTAAGAAATTTAGTATCACGATCTGAAACAATAGTATTTGGCACACCATGCAAGCGAATAATTTCACGAAAGAACAAATCAGCAACATTAACAAAGCATCATCGCTTTTATGACATGGTATAAAGTGTGCCATTTTCGAGAATCTATCCACGACAACAAATATGCTATCCCTCCCTTCTTTGTTCGAGGTAAACCTAAAACAAAGTCCATAGATATATCCTCCCAAGGAACACTAGGCAATCGCAAAGGCATATATAAACCATGAGGATTGAGTCGTGACTTAGCTTTTTGACATGTAGTGCAGCGAGCAACAAAACGGTCAACATCCCGCCTCATCTTTGGCCAAAAGAAATGTGTAGCAAGTATATCCTCCGTCTTCTTCACGCCCAAAGTGTCCCATTAATCCTCCTCCATGCGCCTCCTGCAACAACAAAAGACGAACAGAGCTAGCAGGAATGCATAGCTTGTTAGCACGGAACACAAAACCATCATTAATAACGAACTTGTTCCATGTTCTTCCTTCTTTACAATTCTGCATTACATCTTTAAAATCAGCATCATGCACATATTGATCTTTGATGGTCTCCAAACCAAATATTTTGAAGTCAAGTTGTGAAAGCATAGTATATCGACGAGACAAAGCATCAGCAATAACATTTTCTTTACCCTTCTTGTGTTTAATGACATAAGGGAAAGTCTCAATGAA
The DNA here is from genome assembly GCA_021605145.1 of Aegilops bicornis. Classification (NCBI taxonomy): domain Eukaryota; kingdom Viridiplantae; phylum Streptophyta; class Magnoliopsida; order Poales; family Poaceae; genus Aegilops; species Aegilops bicornis. The sequence continues at coordinate 242,415,982 of CM038669.1, forward strand.
TTCAACCCATTTAGCATGTCTACGATTCAGTTTAGCTTGACTTTTAATATGTTTCAAAGATTCATGATCGTAATGTATAACAAATTCTTTGGGCCATAAATAATGTTGCCATGTCTCTAAAGTCCTAACAAGAGCATATAATTCTTTGTCATAAGTAGAATAGTTCAGACTAGGCCCACTCAATTTTTCGTAAAAGTATGCAACAGGTTTGCCATCTTGTAATAACACACCTCCTAATCCAATTCCACTAGCATCACATTCAAGCTCAAAAGTCTTATTAAAGTCAGGAAGTTGGAGTAAAGGAGCATGTGTCAACTTATCTTTCAATACCGTGAAGGCTTCTTCCCGTGCGGTACCCCAAACAAAAGGCACATCCTTCTTTGTAAGCTCATTGAGAGGTGCAGCAATGGTGCTAAAGTCTCTCACAAAACGCCTATAGAAACCAGCGAGTCCAAGAAAACTCCTCACTTGTGTGACCGTTTTGGGCTGCGGCCAACTCTCAATAGCTTCAATCTTGGCTTTATCAACTTCAATTCCCCGTGGAGTAACAACATAGCCAAGAAAAGATACTCGGTCGGTGCAAAAGGTGCACTTCCCAAGGTTACCAAACAAACGTGCATCACGTAGAGCATTAAAAACAGCACGTAAATGTTCCAAATGTTCTTCCAAAGATTTGCTATAAATCAGTATATCATCAAAGTAAACTACCACAAATCGTCCAATGAAAGCACGTAAAACTTCGTTCATTAATCTCATGAAAGTACTAGGTGCATTAGTTAACCCAAAAGGCATGACTAACCACTCATATAATCCAAACTTAGTTTTAAATGCTGTTTTCCATTCATCTCCCAATTTCATACGAATTTGATGGTATCCACTACGCAAATCAACTTTGGAGAATATTGTAGAGCCACTCAATTCATCAAGCATATCATCTAGCCTAGGAATAGGATGACGATAACGAATAGTAATATTATTAATGCCTCTACAATCAACACACATACGCCGACGTACCATCCTTTTTAGGCACTAGTATAATAGGAACAGCACAAGGACTAAGAGATTCACGTATATAACCTTTGTCGAGCAGCTCAGTACTTGACGATAATCTCCTTCATCTCCTCCGGATTGGTACGGTATGGTGCACGGTTGGTAGCGATGCACCGGAATTAAGTCAATTTGATGCTCAATCCTCGAATAGGTGGTAATCCCGTGGCACGCCTTGTGGGAAGACGTCGTGAACTCCCGCAAAATGTTAGTGACAACAGGGGCAAAGAGGAAGGCACGCCCTCGAATGAAAATAATGCCTCTTTGCACACAAAAGCATAGCAAACAGATTTGCTAGAATCTAGCTCATCAATATCAGATTTGGTGGCAAATAAACATGCACTTTTCAGTTTAATTTGAAGCAACATTAGATGGTTTATTATTAGGCTTCATTTGTTGCTCAAATTCTTTTGCCACAATCTGATTTTCACTCTTATTTTTCTCCTGTTTTGCTTTATTAGCTCTATTAATATCATCTTTCAAAATGGAATCAGGAGTCATAGGAAGCAAAGTAATATTTTTATCCTTGTGAACAAGAGTATACTGATTGTTTCTACCATGGTGTACAGAATTTTTATCAAATTGCCATGGTCTACCAAGTAATAAGGAACATGCTTGCATAGGTACCACATCACAATCAACATAATCAGCATATGTAGAGATACTAAAATACACACGAACAAAGACGTGTTACCTTAACCTTGCCGCTGTTGTTGAACCATTGGATGTAGTAAGGATGTGGATGTGGTCTTGTGGTGAGAGAAAGCTTCTCCACCATATCCATGCTAGCCAAGTTGTTGCAGCTCCCTCCATCTATGATGACGCGAATAGAACGTTCCTTCACAACTCCCTTTGTATGGAACAAGTTATGTCTCTGATTTTGCTCAGCTTGTGTAACCTGCACACTCAAAACACGTTGAGCAACTAAACATTCATACCGCCAAAGATCTTCAGCAGCCATGTATTGCGTGTCATGATCAGAATCATCTCCACCGTGTTCTTCATGTGTAATAAGAGCCAAAGTCTCTTCATCATAGTCACTAGCGGACTCATACCCACCATCCTCGAGCAATCATCACACGCTGAGATTGGCATTCTCTCATAAATGTCCTCTTCCCTTACAACGACGACAAATAATATCACTTGTGTGCCCTGCTGACGCCATGGAAGAAGAAGAGCTCTGTAGGCCCAGCAGGTGTGCTCTTGGCGAGATAGTGGTGGTTGTGCCCGCTTTCTTGTATCACGGTTGGAGGTGGCAGCCGGCGGAGGTGCCGGTGTAGTAGAACGTGTGGAAGTAGATGATGCACGTGGTGTCCATGATGAAGGTCGACCTGCAGAAAAGTTAGTTCGCGCCAACGCCTGGCCGATCCTCAAGACTTCACGTTCTGCTTTACAAGCAAGATGGAATAATCGAGTGATATTATTATAATCCTTGTAGTCTAGAATGGTCTGAATCTCTCTATTTAATCCACCCAGAAAACGTGCAAGCATAGCTTCATTTTCCTCAACAATACCACATCTAATCAAGCCAGTTTGTAATTCTGATAATATTCTTCTACCGAATTTTTTCCTTGTCTTAAGCGCTGCAATTTTTGAAGTAATTCACGTTGATAATATGGTGGAACCCAACGAGTAGGCATAGCAGTTTTCAAAGCAGCCCAAGTAATGGAACAGGATATAATCTACAATGTTCAGACCACCAAACACATGCAAAGCTAGTGAAAGCACAAACAGCAGGAACACGCCTCTCCTCGGGATATTGTAAACATGTAAATCGTTGTTCAGTTTCTAACTCCCAAGTAAGATATATATCAGAACATATCTACCCTCAAATGGTGGAATATTCAATTTCAGTTTAGGGAGATGGTCATGATCTCGCACTGAAGGGGAGCCCGAACATTGCCATGATTTGCATGTGGACGACCCGGTGGTGGTGGTGCTTGGTGGTTGCACGTAGTAATCGATGTTGATCAACCTCATCCTCGTAATCTCTCACATAATCATCCTCCCCACCGCAGCAGCAGGAGCCACGAAGTATCAACAAAGACCAAAGCAGCTTGGCCAGTGAAGAGGGACACGGGAAGCTTCGGCGGAGGGCTGTTTCGCGATGTGGAGGTAGTCCTTGTTGTTGTAGTAGAGGTGCGTTAGGTGCCGCCGGTGGTGGTGGTGGTAGACGCAGCGAGCAATTCATTAAACTTGGTATCGAGCTTTGTTTCAACGCCTTCTCAATGCCATCTATCTTCTCCATGGCCTCTTCAAATCTATTTAGCACATCGTCCACCTGCCCACTCATCATTTGTTGAAACTTATCATGTAGCGCTTTGTTTGTCATGTTCTCCCAGTCAGTCTCGTCGGCTTGTGATCCTGCCATGGTTAGCAGCAATAGAAACACACAAGAATATGATTCGACAGACTACTAGGAAGTGGTGGTGGTTGTGTGGTGGACAATCACAAATCCGTCAAGCAAATCTCAAATTCTTACGGTTCTTACCCAAGAAAGAAGCGGTGACCGGCAACCGATGTAGTCAAAACTCTCAAAGCTTGGATAGAGCGATTACTGTGGAGAGTCAAACGCATACGATGTAGATGTATGTGGAGCTGGGAAGGCTTATAATATGGTAGCAAAAGGGTCAGCAATAATCAATTCAGAGATGCAAAGTTGAATAAACGCTCAACGACGGTGATCAGGTCTTTGGTCCTAGGCTAGACCGTGCTAGAGACGCGAGCCTAGAACACTAACAAAAACACGGCGCGGCACGTAAACAAAGGAAAACCAAACACTGGATTTTTTTTCGCTCTTTTTTTTTTTGCGCTGCTTTTTTTTTTTGCGCTGCTCTTTTTTTTTTTTTGCGAAAAAATAACTATAATGGCGAGTGTCTCAAAACTCTTCCGAGGTCAAACTGACAGGATGGGCACGAAAATTTTTTTCGACCAATTTTTTTTTTCCGACTGCCCGGACCCAAAAACTGGAAACGGGTCAAAAAAAAACTTTCTATAACTGGCTCAGATTGGTTCGGATATGATGAACTAACCCTAATTTTTTTTGTGGCTTTTTCGTGGACTATAGGTATGAAGAACAGACTCGATCTAAACTACGGAAAACTGTAAAATCTCACCGAGCAACCTGAAAATCTGATACCACTTGATAGAGGGAAAGGTGTCCCGTCTTTCGATGAGATGATGGTTTTCGCTTTGGAGGAAGTCGACTTTGACGATCCGACTACGAACGTGCGAGGACGTCGCGCCTTAGCAATCGCTAAACCAACTCCGAGAGGTTATTGACCACGCCGAGCACGATCAACGACCACGAGGGTCTGCATTTCCTGCGAGCAAACGAAGAACAAGCAAGAAACTGAGATTGCAATCTGGATATTGCGAATATAAGATGAAAGCTTTATTGATCAAGGTGGGGTTCTGTGACGCCTTTGTCCGGTCGTTGAACACAAACGAAGCAGCGAAGTTGCAGCTATGGCGAACTTTTAATCTAAACAAAACCCAAAGTCTAAACGACGCCTAAGGGCTGTATATATGGAGGAAGAGGAGGAATTTCGTGGCCCTTGAGGGAGGGGTCCCAAACCATCCCTAACTCTTGTTTCCCCACACATACGGACTCTAAAACAGCCTATACTTAAGTATTTCGAAATTACATGGGCCTGGCCCAATAATAAGGTGACGCAGCACCTAGAATAGCCTATGGACGAATATTATGAAGTGGCATCTTGTATATTTCGTCCAAGGCTTCATGCACCCATTATGGTGGCTTCAAAGTCCTGAAATCATCACTTGTAACTCCGTTCTTGTTCCCCTTGCATGGCATTATCTCCATGCTTGTTCTTGCTCCAATGTCCATCCTTCTCCAAGCTAGGGCATTCTTTTGTAAGCTAAACAATTGTATACATTTTAGTCAGCATCATTTTATCATGAACATTAGAATCATTACCAAGAAACGAAAGTACCTGATAATTTAATTGGCGTGCGCGAGCTCTAGTAATTGGTCCAGTATATGTAGCAGTAGGGGCTGTGGGTGTAACAATGGTATTGATGTCCTCATCACCGTTTCCATGGTGATGAGGATCACGATCCGAGGTCGGATCTTTCCTAAGGGGGGGGGGAGATGATGCGGAGCATCCCACGTTCATCCCCATGTACACTCCCACTACTCTCCAAGCCCCAAGTGGACATATGACGAGACCTCGAACAAACGCCATTGGACACAAGGTGAACTCGCTCCTCTCCGAACCTTCACTTCCCACATGTGAGACATGGTTACTACCTCAAATATATGTGCTATGCATGACCATGAACAAGGAGGAAGACCATGGACAAGACGGCGAGGACACCAAGTACACGGACCAAGAGAAGAAGCTGCCCGAAGCTACAGCGGCCGGACGTCCGACCAGGACCGGACGTCTGACGACTCCTGTGCTCCCGACGATCGGGCCCTCCGGACGACTGCAAGCGACCACCGGTCGAATCTGCGGACATCCGAAGAACTCCGGACGTCCGGACCTCATGAGCCTCCGGACGACCGCCCTCCGGACGTCCGAATCAAGCGCACTCCGAGCCGAATCTACGGATGTCCAAGAGCTCCGGACGTCCGGACCTTCCGAGCCTCCGGACGACCGGAACCTCCGGACGTCCGACGCCTGTCTGCGCACAGTGTATTGGACCGAGTCCATGTATCCTCCACTTACCCCTTCGCGGCCCATGACTATATATACTCCTCCACCTCCTCCTAGTTAGGGTTAGCATTGGATTAGCTCATATTCTTGTGTGAGAGCCTTTGCTCATCCACTTGGCTACTTCTCCACCGAGATCAGGACCTCTCCGGAGAAGATCCCCAAGCGGATTCAAGACCCCTTCTAGGGTGGACCCTCAAGGCCTCCTCACGGAGAAGAACGGTTACCGGTTGTATCTTACCTTTGTTGATCTTGAATCTTGTGCCACTCTAGGTGATCGGTGATCTAGCATTTGTGTGATTGATCCCTTGTCGGTTTAGTGATTTCTCTCTCGTTTCCTCCGTGTTTCCCTCTTGTTCTTCCGCGTGTTCTTCATGATTCCCCGTAGGATCCGCTCCAACGTGAAAGATCGCCCACGTAGGGTTCCGCCCTACATCACGGCTCCCTTAAAGGGCATATATATGATAAATGAATGAACAGCCTGTCCGGTTACAGGGTTACTTACTTGAGTATCTGGGTGATTGCAGCTTAGACCTGCGTCCTCGGTCAAGTCCGGACACTTCTCTTGTGATCCGAAGAACAGTTTGTACATCTCCTTGGGCGTCGTGCCCGTAAAATGTTGGAGAGCTCGTGGTCCCTCCGGATTAAACTCCCACAGACGGAGGGGGCGACGTTTGCAGGGCAGAAGGCGCCGAATCAGCATAACCTGCGCCGCCACGACCAGATTGATCTCTCTTTCTTGGAGGTCTCGACACGGCCCCGCAACAGAGGAACGCCCCTTGGACGGCCCCAGTCGAGCCCCGGTTGACCCATGATGCCACCACTGTGGTGGACCTGAGCGGAAGGCGGGTGGCGCCACCCATTTGGTGCCCCTAGGAGCGGTGATATAAAACCACTCCGTTGCCACAAACCAAGCTCCTCTTGAAAAGAGCCCTCGGCCACGGAGCATCAAAGACACTTGCTTATGACTGCCCCTCCACTTTTGCTTGTAGCCCCTCAATCCTATTCTGCTCCACCTTGAAGGTCTTGAGCCACAATCCAAAGTGAGGGGTAAAATGGAGGAAGGCTTCACATACGACACTGACAGACGAGATATGGAGGATGGACTCCGGATTCAAGTCATGGAAATCCAGCCCATAATAAAACATGAGCCCCCGCACAAAGGGATCCGTCGGGAAGCCTAAACCACAAAGGAAGTGAGACACGAACACCACGCTTTCGCCGGGCTCGGGAGTGGGAATGACGTGCCCTGGAACAGGCAGCCTATGCGAAATCTTGCCGGTTAGATACCTGGCGTCTCGCAGCTTTAGCACATCTTCTTCTGTGACGGAAGAAGACATCCATCGGCCGAGCTGGTCGGAGCCGGACATCGTCGAAGGTCCGAAGCGCCTAAATCTGAAGCTTTGGGTGTTAGAACTCAAAGCGCGAGGCGAATTCGATGGAGGGTGGAAAAAAGAAGAGGGCCTTGGTCTCATTATAAAGAGGTTGAATACCAAGAGCCCTCCCCGTTATCAATTGGGACTCGCCTTCGATAGGGGAGGCGTGCCAACGGGCACGGTTGGGTTACCCACGTCCGTATTGATGAGAATCCCGGAATAAGGGGGCACGATCTACGCTTTGTTAAGACGTGCCAAGGAAACCGCCTCGCTAAACGCTACCGAGGTGGGACAAGAAAAACGATTCGAATAAAGGCCTGGCCGTGGTGTGATGTCATGCCGCGGAATACGTCAGCAGATCTGTGCAAAAAATTATTCTCTCTACGGTGGTATGTGCAACTTGTTTTGCAGAGCCGGACACTATCCTTGTGTTCAAAACCTTCTATGAAGTATTCGGAGGAGGAACCCGCCTTGCAATGCCGAAGACAATATGCGCTACTGCATCGTCATTGAAGCCTGGTTCAGGGGCTACCGAGGGAGTCTGGACTAGGGGTGTCCGGATAGCGAACTATCATCTTTGGCGGACACCTAGACTATGAAGATACAAGATTGAAGACTTCGTCCCTTGTTCGGATAGGACTTTCCTTGGCGTGGAAGGCAAGCTTGGCGATACGGATATGTAGATTTCCTACCATTGTAACCGACTGTGTAACCCTAACCCTATTCGGTGTCTATATAAACCGAAGGGTTTTAGTCCGTAGGACTAACAACAATCATACCATAGGCTAGCTTCTAGGGTTTAGCCTCTCCGATCTCGTGGTAGATCTACTCTTGTACTACCCATATCATCAATATTAATCAAGGTGAGTAGGGTATTACCTCCATCGAGAGGGCCCGAACCTGGGTAAAAACATCGTGTCCCTTGTCTCCTGTTACCATCCGCCTAGACGCACAGTTCGGGACCCCCTACCCAAGATCCGCCGGTTTTGACACCGACACGGGGCAAGCAGCGGAGACTTTGATTATCCCTGCAGTCGACATAGCTAAAACTCCAGGTGGCTAAACCGAATCACACAGAACAAGGGAGTACCTTGCTCTGATACCAATTGAAAGTGCTAGTTATCGACTAGAGGGGGGGGGGGTGAATAGGCGATTTTTATGAACGTCTTCAAAACTTGGAAGTTTCGAAGACAAACAATAGAAATGACCTAATTGATATGCAGCGGAAGATAAACTACAACAAGTAAACCATAATCAAGTATGCAGTAATGTGAAAGTACAAGACTAATAGCAGCTTAGTAGTAAGGATCAAGATGGAAGATAGTATGAAGCCAACCAACAATAGTAGTCAAGCAATGAAGTCAAACAGGTACAACAAATAGGCAATGACTTCACGAAGACAAACTCTAAGTAAAGGGAGGGAGAGGATAGAACCAGTCGCTTGTTGAAGACACAGGATTTGTTGGACCAGTTCGATTCTTTGTGACAACTGTACGTCTGGTTAGGGAGGCTGAGATTCAACTCAGAAGACCGCGTCTTCACCTTATTCCCCTTGAGCTAAGGACACATAGTCCTCGCCCAATCACTCTGGTAAGTCTTCAAGGTAGACTTCCGAACCTTCACAGACTTCGTTCACCGGCGATCCACAATGACTCTTGGATGCTCAGAACGCGACGCCTAACCGGCTGGAGGATTCACAGTCCTCAAGTGTAATAAGTCTTCGGGTCACGCAGCATGTAAGGACTTCAGTGATGCCTAACACTCTTAGGCTCTGGGTGTTTGGGCTTTGTCCTCGCAAGGATTTCTCTCTCTCAAAGGCTTCGAGGTGGGTTGCTCTCAAACGATAAAAGCCGTGCACTAACTCTGAGCAGCCACCAATTTATGGTGTAGGGGGCGGGCTATTTATAGCCACTAGGCAACCCGACCTGATATGTCTGAAATGACCCTGGTCACTAAGGAACCGACACGTGTTCCAACAAATGATTTCAAACACACACAACAACTTTTCATGGGCTACAAGCAAAGCTGACTCATCCAGCTGGATAAGATTTGCTCTCATTGTCTTCGTCGAAGACATAGGATTTGGGTTGAGCATCACTTCACCATTCCGACTTTGTTCACTTGGACCCCACTTAACAGTACAGTGGTTCCTATGACTCAACAAAGAAGAAAAAGGAAACAACGAAACGACACAGTCTTCACGCTCCATAGTCTTCACTCAATGTCTTCTCATGTCATAGTCTTCAATATGAATATCTTCACATACCACCATTGTCGTCAATGTCTTCATACATTTTTAGGGCTCATCTCCGGTAGGTAAACCGAATCAATGAGGGACACTACCAGTGTTATCCTGCAATTCTCACACACATTAGTCCCTCAACCAAATTTGTCGTCAATACTCCAAAACCAACTAGGGGTGGCACTAGATGCACTTACAGTTTTGCTTACAAATGAAGGGACATGCATGGATAAGAGGGATGAACACTGGAGCAAGACCAAGCATGGAGATGATGGCATGCGCAAGGGGAACAAGAATCGAGTTACAATTGATGATTTCAGGACTTTGAAGCCACCATAATGAGTGCATGAAGCCTTGGGCGAAATATACAAGATGCCACTTCATAATTTTTGTCCAGAGGCTATTCTAGGTGCTGCGTCACGTTATTTTTGGGCCAGGCCCATGTAATTTCGAAATACTTCAATATAGGCTGTTTTTAGAGTCCGTATGTGTGGGGAAACTAGAGTTAGGGTGGGTTTAAGACCCCTCCTCCAAGGGCCACGAAACTCCCCCCTCTTCCTCCATGTATACAACCCCTAGGGCATCATTTAGACTTTGGGTTTTGTTTAGATTAAAAGTTCGCCATAGCTGCAACTTCGCGTACTTCGTTTTTGTTCAACGACCAGACAAAGGCGCAACAGAACCCCACCTTCATTAATAAAGCTTTCCTCTTTTATTCGCAATATCCAGATTGCAATCTCAGTTCTTGCTTGTTCTTCATTGCTCGCAGGAAATAGACCCTCGTGGTCAGGTTGATCATGCTCCGGCGTGGTCAATAACCCCTCGGAAGTTGGTTTAGCGATTGCTAAGGCGCGACGTCTTCGCACGTTCGTAGTCGAATTGTCAAAGTCGACTCCCATAAAAAACGATTGCTATCTCATCGAAACATCGCGACACCTTCGCCTCTATCAAGTGGTATCAGATTTCCAGGTTGCTCGGTGAGATTTTATAGTTTTCGTAGTTTAGATCGAGTCTGTTCTTCAAACCTATAGTCAACGAAAAAAGCCAAAAGAATATTAGGGTTAGTTCATCCTATCCGAACCAATCTGAGCCTTTGCATAATCTTTTCTGTATTTGCTTTGTTGAATTTGCGGTTGCGTCGTCGTGTCAAGTTGCTGGTCTTAGCGTCTAGTCCTTTAGAGTTTTGAGTTCTGTTCATAGGTTGTCACGTCGCCGCTGCCATATATCACCACCGCATCATCATCATCACTGCTGCCATATACCACCACCGCACCAACTTCATTACCGCTGCCATATACCACCGCCACATATTCACCGCCAATCTGAGTCCATATACGCCACCACATATCCGACGCCATCAGCCAGTCCGAATTCCACCAGATTCATCTCCGCCACCAGTCCGAGTTCCACCAGATTCATCTCCGCCACCACTCCGAGTTCCACCAGATTCATCTCCACCACCAGTCCTATTCCGAGTCCAGTATTTTGTTACTCTGTTTTGGATTTCCAGATCACGCCATACTCCGAGTTGTGACAGAGATGGACTCCCAAACTTCCGTATTACCCGTTGTAGAAAAATAGATCCAGTTTCAAAAAAAAAACTAAGTCCGGAAAATTCTGGCTAGGCAGGTTTTAGGCCATTTGTAGACTTTTTCGAAAAAAAATTGTCGCGGAGCAAAAAAAAGAGGAAAAAAAGTGCAAAAAAAAAAGAAAAAAAGGGAGAAAAATATTCAGTGTGCTCCTCCCTTGTTTACGTGCAGCGCCATGATTTTGTTAGTGTTATAGGCTCGCGTCTCTAGCACGGTCTAGCCTAGGACCAGCACAGTACCTTCGTTGAGCGTTTATTCAACTTTGCATCTCTGAATTGATTATTGCTGACCCTTTTTGCTACCATATTATAAGCCTTCCCAGCTCCACATACATCCATGTCGTGCGTTTGACTCTCCCTGGTAATCGTTCTATCCAAGCCTTGAGAGTTTTGACTACAACGGTTGCCGATCACCGCCTGCTGCTGGGTAAGAACTGGTAAGAGCTTGAGAATTGCTTGACGAATTTGTGACACCCACCACCGCCACCACTTGTTAGTAGTCTGTAGGATCATATTCTTGTGTGTTTCTATTGCTGCTAACCATGCCAGGATCACAAGCCGACGAGATTTACTGGGAGAACTTAACGAACAAGGAGCTTCATGATAAGTTTCAGCAAATGATGACTGAACAGGTGCAAGATGTGCTGAACAATTTTGAAGAGGCCATGGAGAAGATCACTAGCCTTGAGAAGACGTTCGAAACAAAGCTCGATAACTGATTTAATGAACTGCTTGCGTGTCTTCCACCACTAGCTGCACATGCCGCACCTTTGCACCAACAACAACAACTACCTCCACGTCGCGAAACAGCCCTCCGCCGAGCGTGCCGTGTCCCTCTTCAGCCTGGCCAAACTGCTGGTGCTGCTGTTGATACTTCTGTGGCTCCTGCTGCTGATGTGGAGGAGGATGATTATGCGGGAGGTTACGAGGTTGAGGTTGATCAAAATCAGAACTACGTGCAACCACCAGCACCACAACCACCAGGTCGTCCACATGCAAATAATCACAATGGTAGGGCTCCCCCTCAGGTACGAGATCATGACCATCTTCCTAAACTGAAACTGAATATTCCACCATTTGAGGGTAGATATGTTCCTGATATATTTCTTACTTGGGAGTTAGAAACCAAACAACGTTTTACATATTTAGAATATCCCGAGGAGAGACGTGTTGCTGCTGCACTTTGTGCTTTCACTAGTTTTGCTTATGTGTGGTGGTCTGAACATCATAGATTATATCAGAATAATACTCCAACTACTTGGGCTGCTTTGAAAACTGCTATGCGTACTCATTGGGTTCCACCATATTATCAACGTGAATTACTTCAAAAATTGCAGCGTTTATTTTTTGTAGAGGAATATTATCAGGAATTACAAACAGGCATGATTAGATGCGGTATTGTTGAGGATAATGAAGCTACGCTTGCATGTTTTATGGGTGGATTAAATAGAGAGATTCAGACCATTCTAGAGTATAAGGATTATAATAATATCACTCGTCTATTCCATCTTGCTTGTAAAGCTGAACGTGAAGTGCAGGATCGACATGCATTGGCGCGAACTAACTTTTCTGCAGGCCGACCTTTATCATGGACACCACATGCATCCGATACTTCCACTGCACCATCACCTCCATCAGGTGCCACCTCCAACCGTGATACAAGAAAGAAGGCACAACCACCACTATCTGCCAAGAGCACACTTGCCGGGTCTGCACAGAGCTCTTCTTCTTCCATGGCATCAACAGGCCACACAAGTGATATTATTTGTCGTCGTTATAAGGGAAGAGGTTATTATGCGAGAGAATGCAAATCTCAGCGTGTGATGATTGCTACCGAGGATGGTGGGTATGAGTCCGCTAGTGACTATGATGAGGAGACTTTGGCTCCTATTACACGTGAAGAACACGGTGGAGATGATTCTGATCATGAGATGCAATACATGGCTCCTAAAGATGCTGTCAGGTATAAATGTTTAGTTGCTCAACGTCTTTTGAGTGTGCAGGTTACACAAGCTGAGCAAAATCAGAGGCATAATTTGTTCCATACAAAGGGAGTTGTGAAGGAACGTTCTATTTGCGTCATCATAGATGGAGGGAGCTGCAACAACTTGGCTAGCATGGAGATGGTGGAGAAGCTATCCCTCACCACAAGACCACATCCACATCCTTACGACATCCAATGGTTCATCAACAACGACAAGGTTAAGGTAACATGTACTGTTCGTGTGCATTTTAGTATCTCTACATATGCTGATTATGTTGATTGTGTTGTGGTACCTATGCAAGCATGTTCCTTATTACTTGGTAGACCATGGCAATTTGATAAAAATTCTGTACACCATGGTAGAAACAATCAGTATACTCTTGTTCACAAGGATAAAAATATTGCTTTGCTTCCTATGACTCGTGATTCCATTTTGAAAGATGATATTAATAGAGCTCATAAAGCAAAACAGGAGAAAAATAAGAGTGAAAATCAGATTGTGGCAAAAGAATTTGAGCAACAAATAAAGCCCAATAATAAACCATCTAGTGGTGCTTCTGAAATTAAATTGAAAAGTGCATGTTTACTTGCCACCAAATCTGATATTGATGAGCTAGATTTTAGCAAATCTGTTTGCTATGCTTTTCTGTGCAAAGAGGCATCATTTTCTTTCGAGGACGTGCCATCCTCTTTGCCCCCTGCTGTCACTAACATTTTGCAGGAGTTCGCTGACGTCTTCCCACAAGATATGCCACCGGGATTACCACCTATTCGAGGGATTGAGCATCAAATTGACTTAATTCCCGGTGCATCGCACCCAACCGTGCACCATACCGTACCAATCCAGAGGAGACGAAGGAGATTATGCGTCAAGTATGTGAGCTGCTTTCGACAAAGGTTATATACGCAAATCTCTTAGTCCTTGTGCTGTTCCTATTATACTAGTGCCTAAAAAGGATGGTACGTCACGTATGTGTGTTGATTGTAGAGGTATTAATAATATTACTATTCGTTATCGTCATCCTATTCCTAGGCTAGATGATATGCTTGATGAATTGAGTGGCTCTACAATATTCTCCAAAGTTGATTTATGAGTGGATACCATCAAATTCGTATGAAATTGGGAGATGAATGGAAAACAACATTTAAAACTAAGTTTGGTTTATATGAGTGGTTAGTCATGCCTTTTTGATGAGGACATGACTACCTTGGATAAGACCAAAAATATTGCATACATGCATATTTGTCAGGTGATTTCTAGTGCAAACTATTCAATAATCTATTTATGTTATCCAGAACAAAAATACATCACATACTTTTGTGTTTTGTCTAATTGTAGGTGTATGGGACATTTGTACAATACACATATGAAGATAAGGGAAAAGGAGAAGTTTAGGTGCTGTTCAAAAGTCCTCTCACGTCACTTTTGGACCAAGAGAAGATAGAGTCCAAGTCTCTCACGTTACGGACTCAGATTCGGACTGCAGACATACCTGACTCAAAACGTCAATAACTTTTCATCCGGACTCCAGATTGGGTGATTCTTTTTTGTTGGAAAATAGATTTCGTGCACCTTCCAACCCAATTGGATTCACCTTCAAATTCGTCCGAGCGTTGATTTATGGATGAAACAATCTGATGTCAGCAGAATCCGAGTCAAACTACAAGTCCAAAGGTGTTACGTCACCTCCGCTTGGGCCCATTGGCCTTGTACGACATAGGGTTAGTTTTAGGGTGCCTTGGGACGTCCTACCACCTCCTTGGCCGCCACCCCTTGATCCTATATAAGTAGATCCATCTAGTAGCTTTTTCCTTGGGATTTGTTTAGTTAAAAGTTAGCCATTGCAACTTCGCGGTACTTCGCTTTGTGTCCAACGACCAGGCCAAGACCGCTTACGGATCCCCACGTTTATCAATACTTCATATATATTCGCAATATTCAGATTGCATTATCATATTCTTGCTTGTTCTTCGATTGCGTGCAGGAATAGACCTTCGTGGTCAGGCTGATCGTGCTTCCGGCATCGTCAGTAACCTCAGGAGATTGGTTTAGCGATTGCTAAGGCGCAACGTCGTGCACGATTGTAGTCGGATCGTCAAAGTCGTCTCCACCAAATCGATAGTTATCATCTCATCGAAAGATCGGGACACCTTCGCCTCTATCAAGTGGTATCAGTTTTCAAGTTGTTCGGTGAGATTTCCAATTGTCCCTAGATTCGATTTATTTTCTTACCTATTGTCCAAGAAAAGGCCACCGTAAAAGTTAGATCTATTCATCATTTGTCCTAGCCACCCAAGCCTTTGTAATTTTCTTTTCATTGTTTGCATTATTGAATTATCGGTTGCATCGTCGTGTCGAGTTGCTGGTCTTAGTGTCTAGTTCCTTTAGAGTTTCGAAGTTCTGTTCACATTAGTCACGCCGCCGCTGCATCATTATCCCTTCCACTGTCCACCATACCATCCATCAATTTCCACCACGTGCTATGCACTATTCATTGTCATAATCATAGTTGAGGTCATTCACATCTTCGCTTGATCCAATCTGCATCTTATCTAGTTTGTTTTGGAAAAGAGAAAAAGAGAGAAAAAAAGTAAAAAAGTCAGAGAAAAAAAGAGAAAGAAAAGGAAAAAAGTGTGAGAAAAAAAGAGAGAAGAAAAAACAAAGTTTGGATCTATCTAGACTCAATCTCGTAGCTGAATTCGGATTGGAATCTGTTTTGTGCAATCGCTCAAGAAACAGGCATAACTTCCTCATACGAAGTCCGCTTTTGGCTCATGAGTACTCAAATTAAAGCTAGAGACGAGCGGCATCTAAATAGTTGCAGAAGCTAGTTCAACATTTGGCACCTTAATATCGGCTCCTAAATAGGTCTTTTTGCCCTCCGAAGTTCGTGAACACAGCTTATTCCAGTTTTTCAAATCAGTTTTAGAATTTTTTGACTCCTCATATCAACTCGGAATTGAGTGATTCTTTTTGCATTGGAAAGCTTGAGTTAGTAGCATTCTTTGAAAAAGTTATCAGAAAATTGGCTCAAACTTTTCAAGAGGAAAACTGGAGAGAGAGTTGTTGTATATCCCGCTTGGCGCTTGTTTTTCATCATTATCTTTACCGCCGTTGTGCTCTTCACTTATATCTTGCTGTCTAGAGCTACTCATTATCCTTCATTGATGCTAGTTGTGCTACGCCGTGACCTCATTAGTGTTCTAGGCTCGCGTCTCTAGTCCGGTCTAGCCTAGGACCAACACAAGACCGTCGTTGAGCGTTTATTCAACATTGCATCTTTGAATTGATTATTGCTAATCTTTTGCTACCATATATAGCCAACCCAGCTCCACATATTTCTACACCGTATACGTGACGCTCCCGGCAATCTCTTTACACAATCTTCAGAGTTACTTGACACCGCTGGTTGCCTCTCACACTTTCTGCATGGTAAGAACTTGTAAGACATTGATATTTGCTTTACTGTGAGCGCTTTTACCACCACATCCTAGTAGTTATAGAAACATTATTTTTGGATTTTGTTTCTTGTTCTACTAATCATGACAGGATCCAGAGTCAATTCATGGGCTTTGTCGATCATGGGAGACACGCCACCACCTATGCAAATACCACAACCGTCCACGAGAGGTGCACAAACATCCAAATGCACATGATCAGGTTCATGTTTCTATACCACCATTTAATGGCCGTTTTAGACCTCCTTTATATATTGAATGGGAGTTAGACATAAATAATATATTTGCTTCCCATAATTTTGATGAACGTAAAAAGTTATGGTTGCGGTTGGTTCTTTCACGGGTTATGCTCTAGTTTGGTGGAGTGAATATTGTCGGTTACACCCTGATTATGTACCTAATACTTGGGATGATTTAAAACATGTCATGAGAGATAGATTGTCGATGTTTATTATACTCGTGGCATGATTAAAAAAAGCTGGAACATTTAAAACAAGGTAGTGACACCGTAACAAAATATTATGATGATTTACAAACTACCTTGTTGCACTCATTTTTAGAAGAAAGTGAAGAAGATTTTATGGATAGATTTTGGGGAGGATTAAACCATAATATTCAGGAGATACTAATTCATGAAGAGTGTTATCCTATGGACCATTTGTTTCGTCTTGCTTGCAAAGCTGAACAGGAAATAAAACGACGTGTTGCCCACAAGGAGAACAAGCGCACGGTGCACATTCCAACTGTTGATACAGATGTTTATTCAACTACTAGGCGTACTATGACAACCACATCCGTTGTTGCGAGGACTACATCATCTCCACCATGTGACACATCATCATCGAGAGTGCCAGCAACATCTGAGAAGACTCTAAGAGGTAATGAAAAAGTAACAGAATTACCACTTTAACATGATAATGATGCATACCTATTTAACTTGAATACATCATGTGTTGAGCTACCCACTACTTTGATCACACCACCTAATTTAGAGTATAATATTTATAATTTGACTTTGCAATGTAATCAAACAAGCTGAAATACCAACAATTTTGAGTGCATCCATTGAATTAATTGTTGATGCAAAAGAATCAATATTTAATCATTTCGATATGACCTCTAATCTTGGTGATGATTCTGTGTTTAATGACTTATTGCATGTTTACTTATTTAAGCATGTTGTAGCATGTAAACTTGATGCAAGTAAGGTTTATTCACCAATGTTAGGATGGTTTAATGATGAACATTGTCAATCTTTTGAAATGAATAAGAGCTTCACTTATATGTGCAAACTGAGTTGCAATATTTTCATGCCTTCTACTTCTTGTGATAATGTTTTGGCTTTAGATTTTATGAACTATGCAAGTTACTCATCTATTTATGTGTCATATGTGCAAAAATCAAGGGAAATAAAATGGATGACATATACATATACAACATGTACACCTTGTCTCTTTTGTTAGCCACATTTCAGACTAAGAACCGCCGAGGACGGCTTTGTTTTCAAGAAGTGGAGGATGATGAGGACATGACTACCTTGGATAAGACCAAAAATATTGCATACATGCATATTTTTCAGGTGATTTCTAGTGCAAACTATTCAATAATCTATTTATGTTATCCAGAACAAAAATACATCATATACTTTTGTGTTTTGTCTAATTGTAGGTGTATGGGACATTTGTACAATACACATATGAAGATAAGGGAAAAGGAGAAGTTTAGGTGCTGTTCAAAAAGTCCTCTCACGTCACTTTTGGACCAAGAGAAGATAGAGTCCAAGTCTCTCACGTTACGGACTCAGATTCGGACTGCAGACATACCTGACTCAAAACGTCAATAACTTTTTCATCCGGACTCCAAATTGGGTGATTCTTTTTTGTTGGAAAATAGATTTCGTGCACCTTCCAACCCAATTGGATTCACCTTCAAATTCGTCCGGAGCGTTGAGTTATGGACGAAACAATCTGATGCTGCAGCAGAATCCGAGTCAAACTACAAGTCCAAAGGTGTTACGTCACCTCCGCTTGGGCCCATTGGCCTTGTACGACCTAGGGTTAGTTTTAGGCTGCCTTGGGACGTCCTACCACCTCCTTGGCCGCCACCCCTTGATCCTATATAAGTAGATCCATCTAGTAGCTTTTTCCTTGGGATTTGTTTAGTTAAAGTTAGCCATTGCAACTTCGTGTACTTCGCTTGTGTCCAACGACCAGGCCAAGACCGCTACGGATCCCCACGTTTATCAATACTTCATATATATTCGCAATATTCAGATTGCATTATCATATTCTTGCTTGTTCTTCGATTGCGTGCAGGAATAGACCTTCGTGGTCGCTGATCGTGCTTCCGCATCGCCAAGAACCTCGGGAGATTGGTTTAGCGATTGCTAAGGCGCAACGTCGTGCACGTTTGTAGTCGGATCGTCAAAGTCGTCTCCACCAAATCGATAGTTATCATCTCATCGAAAGATCGGGACACCCCGCCTGTATCACTTTTGGGTTAACTAATGCACCTAGTACTTTCATGAGACTAATGAATGAAGTTTTACGTGCTTTCATTGGACGATTTGTGGTAGTCTATTTTGTTGATATACTGATTTGTAGCAAATCTTTGGAAGAACATTTGGAACATTTACGTGCTGTTTTTATTACTCTGCGTGATGCATGTTTGTTTGGTAACCTTGGGAAGTGCGCCTTTTGCACCGATCGAGTATCTTTTCTTGGCTATGTTGTTACTCCACAGGGAATTGAAGTTGATAAAGCTAAGATTGAAGCTATTGAGAGTTGGCCGCAGCCGAAAACGGTCACACAAGTGAGGTGTTTCCTTGGAGAGATTTTAGCACCATTGCTGCACCTCTCAATGAGCTTACAAAGAAGGATGTGCCTTTTGTTTGGGGTACCGCACAAGAAGAAGTCTTCACGGTATTGAAAGATAAGTTGACACATGCTCCTTTACTCCAACTTCCTGAATTTAATAAGACTTTTTAGCTTGAATGTGATGGTGGAATTGGATTAGGAGGTGTGTTATTACAAGATGGCAAACCTGTTGCATACTTTTCTGAAAAATTGAGTGGGCCTAGTCTAAACTATTATACTTATGATAAAGAATTATATGCTCTTGTTCGGACCTTAGAAACATGGCAACATTATTTATGGCCCAAAGAATTTGTTATACATTCTGATCATGAATCTTTGAAACACATTAAAAGTCAAGCAAAACTAAACCGTAGACATGCTAAATGGGTTGAATTCATTGAGACTTTCCCTTATGTCATTAAACACAAGAAGGGTAAAGAAAATGTTATTGCTGATGCATTGTCTCGTCGCTATACTATGCTTTCACAACTTGACTTCAAAATATTTGTTTTGGAGACCATCAAAGATCAATATGTGCATGATGCTGAATTTAAAGATATATTGCAGAATTGTAAAGAAGGTAGAACATGGAACAAGTTCGTCGTTAACGATGGATTTTTGTTTCGTGCTAACAAGCTATGCATTCCAGCTAGCTCCGTTCGTCTTTTGTTGTTGCAGGAGGCGCATTGAGGAGGACTAAGGGGACACTTTGGCGTGAAGAAGACGGAGGATATACTTGCTACACATTTCTTTTGGCCAAGATGAGACGGGATGTTGAGCGTTTTGTTGCTCGCTGCACTAGATGTCAAAAAGCTAAGTCACGACTCAATCCTCATGGTTTATATATGCCTTTGCCTGTACCCAATGTTCCTTGGGAGGATATATATATGGACTTTGTTTTAGGTTTACCTCGAACAAAGAAGGGGAGGGATAGCATATTTGTTGTCGTGGATAGGTTCTCGAAAATGGCACACTATATACCGTGTCATAAAAGCGATGATGCTGTTAATGTTGCTGATTTGTTCTTTTGTAAAATTATTCACTTGCATGGTGTGCCAAATACTATTGTTTCAGATCGTGATACTAAATTTCTTAGCCACTTTTGGAGATGTTTATAGGCTAAGTTGGGGACTAAACTGCTTTTTAGTACTACTTGTCACCCCAAACTGATGGTCAAACTGAAGTAGTCAATAGAACATTGTCTACTATGCTTAGGGCTGTTTTGAAGAATAATAAGAAAATGTGGGAAGAGTGCTTGCCTCATATTGAATTTGCTTATAATCGTTCTTTGCATTCTACTACTAAGATGTGCCCTTTTGAAATTGTTTATGGTTTCCTACCTCGTGCACCCATTGATTTGTTGCCTCTTCCATCTTCGAAGAAGGTTAATTTTGATGCTAAACAACGTGCTGAATTGATCTTAAAAATGCATGAGTTAACTAAGGAAAACATTGAGCGTATGAATGCTAAATATAAACTTCTTTGGAGATAAGGGTAGAAAACATGTTGTCTTTGCACCTGGAGATCTTGTTTGGTTACATTCACGTAAGGATAGGTTTCCTAATTTGCACAAATCAAAGCTAATGCCACGTGCTGATGGTCCTTTTAAGGTGTTAGAGAAAATAAATGATAATGCATATAAACTTGAGCTGCCTGCAGATTTTGTGGTTAGTCCCACTTTTAACATTGCAGATTTGAAGCCTTATTTGGGTGAGGAAGATGGGCTTCCGCCGAGGACGACTTCATTTCAAGAAGGAGAGGATGATGAGGACATAAATACCATTATTACACCCACAACCCCTGCTACTATACACACTGGACCAATTACTAGAACTCGCGCATGCCAATTAAATTACCAGGTACTTCCGTTTCTTGGTAATGATTCTAATGTTCATGAGAATATGGTGCTGCCTAAATTGGATACATTTGTTTTGTCATTTCTCATGATCTCACGATCGAGAAGGTCATGCTTGTAGAGTCCCTTGCATACAATTTACTTTCCGTTCGTCAACTTGCAATCATGGGCTTTGCCACTTTCTTTGATATTGATACCGTGTCCCTCTAGTGGAGCAAGACTCTTAAAGTAGCCTTTGTTGGGCATGTCGAGAACGGTCTATATGTGATTAACTTTTCGGAGCGACCCACTAAGACCGCGACATTCCTAATGGCTAAAGTTGACGTGGGATGGCTTTGGCATTGCCGTTTAGCCCATGTCAATATGAGATCTTTGCAAAGTCTTCTCAAGGGGGACCATGTCCGTGGACTAACGAATGTTAGTTTTGCTAAAGATCGTGCTTGCAGTGCTTGTATCGATGGAAAGCTTCATGAGAAGGCTCACCCTCCCATGACTATCATCTACTCGAAGAGGCCTTTGGAGCTCCTTCACTTGGATCTCTTTGGGCCTCCATCCTTTGATAGTCTTGGGGGTAGGAAGTATTGCTTGGTGATTGTGGATGACTACTCAAGATATACTTGGGTGTATTTCTTCAAGAGGAAGAGCGAGACCCAACAAACCGTCATTGACTTTGCAAATAAAGCTCAACGTCAACACAATGCAAAGATCTTGATAATTAGAAGTGACAACGGCACCGAGTTCAAGAATTACACCTTGGATGAGTTTCTTAGTGATGAGGGGATCAAGCATCAATATTCCACACCTTACACCCCTCAACAAACGGTGTTGTGGAGAGGAAGAACCGGACGTTGATGGATGCGGCAAGGACCATGATGGCGGAGTTCAAGTCTCCATACAACTTTTGGGCCGAAGCCATCAACACCGCATGTCATGCATCCAATTGGCTCTACCTCCGCAAGGGCTTGAACAAGACTCCATATGAGATATTCACCGGTAACAAGCCCAACCTCAAGTACTTTCGGGTGTTCGGGTGTAAGTGTTTCATTCTCAAGAAAGGTGTTCAGTTGTCTAAGTTTGAGGCTAGAGCTTATGAGGGCATATTTGTTGGTTATGCTACAAACTCTCATGCTTACAGTGTCCTCAATAAATCCACGAGACTTATTGAGGAGACGTGTAACGTGGAGTTTGATGAGAATAACGGCTCCCAAGTGGAGCAAAGTGGCACTTGTGATGTAGGTGATGAAATTCCTCCTCAAGCCATAAGAAGAATGGGTGTTGGTTTTATCCTACCCATTTAGGAACCCCTTGTGGCCGAAGGAGAAGGACAATGCTCCACTCAAGTGGAGCCATCACCAACCCAAGGCCCACACGCTCAAGAACAAAGTGAAGGCCCTCAACCTCTTGAACAAGACCAAGGGCAAGATCATGCTCAAGACGGTGTTGACACACCAAGTGATGCCCAAGGTCAAGTTCTCTCCCCCGAGCAAGTTCAAGATCAAGAATAAGCTCAAGACGGCGCTCAAGATGATCAAGTGACCGCTCCTCAACTCACCACCGAGGAGGAATTAGAGCGTCGTGCCGCCAAGATTGCTTCCAAGCTCTCCACCAAGGGTCATCTCATTAAGAATGTACTTGGAAGCATTCAAAAGGGGGTAAGCACTCGTAGACAATTGGCAAACTATTGTGAACATCACACGTTTGTCTCTTGTGTTGAACCCCAAAAGGTATATGAATCACTCGAAGATCCGGATTGGCTTAATGCCATGTGAAGAACTCAACAACTTCGAGTACAACAAGGTGTGGAGGTTGGTGCCAAGGCCAACTGGGAACCACAATGTCATTGGGACCAAGTGGATTTTCAAGAACAAGAAAGATTCTCATGGGACCATCATTCGCAACAAGGCAAGATTGGTGGAACAAGGCTACTCCCAAGTCGAGGGTACGGACTATAGTGAAACCTTTGCTCCCGTTGCTCGTCTTGAATCCATTCGTTTGTTGATTGCTTATGCTTCTCATCACAACTTTAAGTTGCAACAAATGG
The DNA here is from genome assembly GCA_021605145.1 of Aegilops bicornis. Lineage (NCBI taxonomy): Eukaryota > Viridiplantae > Streptophyta > Magnoliopsida > Poales > Poaceae > Aegilops > Aegilops bicornis. The sequence continues at coordinate 242,439,108 of CM038669.1, forward strand.
ATGTGAAGAGTGCTTTTCTTAATGGTCCTATTAATGAGTTGGTTTACGCCGAACAACCCCTGTGTTCGAGGATCCCCTACTTTCTCGATCATGTGTATCAACTCGATAAGGCACTCTATGGCCTTAAACAAGCCCCACGTGCGTGGTATGACCACCTTACCGAGTTGCTACAAGATCGCGGGTTTGAAGTTGGGCTAATCGATCCCACTCTTTTTACTAAGAAGGTCAAAGGGGAGTTGTTTCTGTGCCAACTATATGTTGATGACATTATCTTTGGTTCCCCTAACAAAGCTTTAAATGAGGAATTTGCCGCACTAATGACCTCAAAGTTCAAGATGTCTTCCATGGGAGAGTTGAAGTTATTTCTCGGTTTCGAAGTGAAGCAAAGAAGAGAAGGTACCTTCATCAACCAAGCTAAATACACTCAAGACATGCTCAAGAGATTCAAGCTAAGTGATGTCAAGCCGGCTTCCACTCCAATGCCCACCAAATGCCAACTTGACATTGATCCCAATGGTAAAGCGGTGGATCAAAAGGTATATCGTTCCATGATTGGATCCTTGCTTTACCTTTGTGCATCTAGACCGGATATCATGTTGAGTGTGGGAATTTGTGCACGGTTTCAAGCCGCACCTAAGGAAAGCCACTTTGTGGCGGTCAAGCGAATCTTTCGATATTTGGCTCATACCCCAAACTTTGGCTTGTGGTACCCAAGAGGAGCAAACTTCAAGCTTGTAGGATATTCGGATTCCGATTGGGCGGGAGACAAAGTGGATAGGAAGTCCACTTCTAGAGGGTGCCAATTCCTTGGTTGCTCTTTGGTAAGTTGGTCTTCTAAAAAGCAAAGTTGTGTGTCTCTCTCGTCCACCGAAGCGGAGTATGTGCCGGCCGGTAGTTGTTGTGCACAACTCTTATGGTTGAGGCAAACTTTGAAGGATTACAGTGTCATTTGTGACAAAGTGCCTCTTTGGTGTGACAATGAAAGTTCCATCAAGATTTCGCTCAACCCGGTGCAACACTTCAAGACGAAGCATATTGAGATTCGGTATCACTTCATCCGGGATCACATTAGGCGAGGGGAGATCGAGCTCAACTACGTCAACACTCATGATAACCTTGCAGATATCTTCACGAAGCCTTTGGATGAAGCAAGATTTCGTGAGTTAAGGCATGAGCTAAATATCATTGATTCGAGCAATGTTGCTTGAACCCTTGCACATCCCACCATACTCAACTTGTTGTCTTGTTTAGGTGTAGGCATGGACATAGGGGGAGTGTTGTTCTCTCAATGAACTCTCCCTCCCCCCATTATGCATAAATCGATTAACTCTTTCACATTAGCCATTTTTGATGGTACTTGTGCTTCAAAGACGAGTTTTGTTCATGGGCCCAAGGATAATTCTTCGCGGTGCCATACCAATTGACTCAAACATAGGTGGCTCCGGCCACCGCCCTCTCTTTGGAGAGGTGGTGTCTCGTCGTCGTTTCTTGTTATCGTTTGCCTTTCTGCCTTCGTGTGTTGCGTGTTCTTGTGGTGTTGTGTTGCCTCGAAGTTTCCGTGCATTGACCTCTTTTTCTTATGCTTGAAACACGCAACTTCTTGAGCCCATGGTACTACCGCGGCCAGCCACGGTACTACCGCGTATGGAGGGCACGGTACTACCGCACCTACGCGGCAGTAATTTTTTACTGCCGCCCAGGAGAGCGGTACTACCGCTCAAGTGCGGTACTTCCGCCGAGCGGTACTACCACGATGATGCACGGTACTACCGCGCTGACGAGTGGGCGTGGGGGTTATGGATCGGGCAGGGGAGTTCCAACTCCCCATACCCATTCACTTGTTTCTCTCCCCACGTCTCTCTCTGTCTTGCTCAAGAACGGCGCCGGAGGTCCTCGCCAGATCTCCATCTCCGGCCACTCTCCTCGGATTCCGACCGGTGGGATCGTTCCCCACCACTTCCTCTTGCCATGGAACAAGGTTTTTCCCCAAATCCCTCTCCTTCTTGGTTGTTCTTTCACTTCTAGGTTTTTCGGGAGATGCATGTTGTTCTTGAGATTTTAGGCCAAATCTTTGCAAGAGTAGGATGTAGGAGAGTCGTGTTGCGTAGGAATTATACTTGATATGTTGTCCTGTGATAGATTTGATCAACCGTAGTACCGCCGTGGTTTCGCAGTTTTTCTCAGATTCACACTCGCTCAGATCTGACGCGGTGCGGTACTACCGCGCCTCATGAGCGGTACTACTGCTGGTCCGGTACTACCGCCCGTTAGGTGCGGTACTACCGCGCAAGCTGCGGCACTAAGATTCTACTACCGCTCCCAGCCCCAGATTATCAGAGATCACACTGCAGTACTTATCACGCGACTAGGAGCGGTACTAAAATTTTAGTACCGCAGCCCCTGGCAGTACTACCGTTGGGGTCAAATCTTTCCCATGGCATTTAGCATGTATGCTTCCTACGTGTTTGTTTTTGCTTTGCCGTGGTCTTGACATTGATCCTTTTTGCTTTGTGTCTCAGGTGGTGGCTCTCGCCGTTCCAATCCCAGTCGTGACACTGGCTCCAAGCATTTGCGCAATCAAGGTGAAGCACCAGACGGCTCCAATGCCCCCAAGCGCCATGTCAAGACCACCGCTAACAAGAACAAGGAACCCGCTAAGGGCATGGACGAGATTCCTCTTTCTGAGTTCATCCGTCTCAGGCAGGTCAACCCGTATGTGAATCCTCGTGCTACCATCAGAGGATGCGAGTTGTTTTGGACCAAGCAACAGACTCTCACTTATCTGGATGTCATCAAGAACAAGCAAAATACCTACATGGAGGTCAAGTGGATAGACATGCATCACATGAGGAAGGACAAGTTTCGTGAGTACTTTGGAGAGGCTCTAGATTTGGTGGAGTAGTTTGGTATTGAACATGTGATCTCCTTCCATCTGGACTTTGACCCTGAGCTTGTCTGTCAGTTCTTTGCCTGTGTTTACTTTCATCCTGGGGAGGAGCGGAGGATGACGTGGATGACCAATGGCCGTCAGTTGACTGCTACCTGGAAGAATTTCATGGATCTGTTGCATGTTCCTGATGACGGGCTCAACACACCTGTTGGTGTTCGTCCCCATGCCAATCCTGAGTCCGCTAACAAGAACAAGCTCCAGTAGTACTATGTTGAGAAGGTGCTTCCCAATGGCAAGTCGGCTTGAGTGCTGAACTCCTTTCTGGATATCATGTATCGCATCTTCCGCAACTCTCTGTTCCCTCGCGTTGGCGACAAGGACAAGGTTCATGCCTATATGGTGGATATGATGCTCATGTGCGAGGAGGCACGTGTGTCTCAAACTCAGCCTCTTGATGTTTCACACATCATGTGGTGTGAGCTTCGGTTTGCGGTGTTCAACCGCAAGGTGCCTATCTATGGACCATACTTGTTTCTGCTGATCTCCAAGACTTGGGAGAGGCTGTTCCCTGGTGATGAGTTCCTTGCTCCAGGTTGGATTCGGCATGATCCCATCGGGCCTCCGTGGTCAAGCCCAATCGGGCCAACACTACCACTACGTGGCCGAGGCGCTTGCTGCTAGGAGGGCTGTTGGTGAGGAGGAGGCTGGAGCAGAGGATGTTCTCGAGGACCGTGGCTTGCTAGGTCTTCCCATAGTTCCTCCGAGCCCTCGTGGGCCAAGAAGTCAAGGACAAGATGAAGACTCTTTCGCATGCAAGCGAAGGGGCAGTACAGGACTCATGTGGCGTCCAAGGAGAGTCGCCGCCGCGACAAGAAGATTATGAAGGTCTTTGGAGAGGACGTTTCTGGCGGTTCTGAGGAGGTCATCACCCCGGAGGCCGAGTGGATGGCGAAGCAAGGCACAAGACGGTTTGGTGCCCCTCGAAGACTATTGAAGACGGCGTTTTTCTACTTTTGTTTTTGGTGGATTTGAGTCATAGGAAAGCCGTACTATTAAGAGGGGGTCCGCGTCAGAAAGGTTCGGGTGGAATCATCACGTAGACGTTTCCTTCCTTGTCTCCACCTTTCCCTTGCACTTTGGAGCATCCCCCGTGTATCCTCTATGCGGTTGTCCTGGCTGCTGTGGCTGTGCTTGCGGTTGTACTGCTCCTTGGAGCAGTAGTACCACAGGCATCTGCAGTAGTACCGTGCCAAGGCGCGGTACTACCGCGGGAGCCCACGGTAGTACCGCTCCTCTGGAGCCGTAGTACCGTGGCCCCCAGGCCAAGTGCCGCTGCATTGCGGTAGTAGGGGCGGATGTAATTTTTTACATCTGCGCCTCCGCGGTAGTACCACGCTTCGTGCGTGGTAGTACCGCGCGCGGCCTGATCCAGCTGCCATGCGGTAGTACCGCTCCCCAGCGGTAGTACCGTGTCGGATTTTTGCATCGATTGTTTTCCAGCGGAAGTAGGCACGAATGTAATTTTATTCATCCGCGCCCTTCCCAGGCTAGGACTTTCCTGCCTTGCGGTAGTACCGCAAGGGGGAGCGGTAGTACTGCAGTCAGTCAGGCGTGTTCTAGTCCCTGCAGCTGCCGCGGTAGTACCGTGGTCCCCCATGGTAGTACCGCGTGGCCTTGTAGTAGTACCGCGTCTCTGGAGCGGTAGTACCGCATGTCGCGGGCTGGTTAAGTGGATAACAGTTGGATTTTGTCCACATCTATAAAAGGGTTGTGATGTAGGGCGGAACCCTGATCGGAGATCTTTCACGTTTGGAGGGCATCCTATGGGGAAAACACGACGAACGAGTGGAAGAACATAAGTGAAAACACACAAGAGAATCACTAAACCGACAAGTATCGATCACACAAGGGCTAGATCACCGAACACAATATGTAGCACAAGATTCAAAATCAATAAAGGAAAGATACACGAGTAGTCGTTCTTCTTCGTGAGGAGGCCTTGATGGGGGTCCACCCTAGAAGGGGGTCTTGAATCCTCTTGGAAGGATCTTCTCCGAGGAGGCGCGGTCTCCGAGGAGAAGGTAACCAAGTGGATGAGCAAAGCTCTCACACAAATATGAGCTAATCCTTTGCTACCTTAACTAGGAGGAGGTGGAGGAGTATTTATAGTCTAGAGCCATGAAGGGGTAAGTGAGGGCTAAGGGGTACATGGGCTCGGCCCGTTACACTGTGCGCACACAGGCCGGTTGTACCGGTCGAGGTGGCGGTTGTACCGCTGGCGACTCAGGGAGGGCGGAAGTACCGGTCGAGGAAGGCGGTACTACCGCTGGGGTCAGATGCTAGCTTCTGCAGATGGTCGTCGGGGGCCCCGGCGGTTCTACCAGTGGTTGGGCCGGTAGTTCCGGTCATTTGGGATTTACCGGTACATCTGGTGCTGCACCGGCCTTGCACCGCTTGATCACAGAATGGTGGCCGGTTGTTGGGCGGTAGTCGGCCGCTTGTTCCGCCCGGGCGGTTGTTGGGCGGTTGTACCGGTCCTTCCAGGCTGGGTAGAATGCCTCCTTGATCTTGATGTCTGTCTTGCACCACTCCTTCTCCTTGGTTGCTTACACGGTACCTGAGCACGCAAAGTGTCTCTGTTTGAGGTAGTAGCCATGTCTCGAATGGGTTAAAGGGAAGTTCAACAAGGAGAGAGTCAACATCGGATTGGATGGCACGTGCTTGGGCTCTTGTCATGGGTCCTCTTGGAGCTTGTGTGGTCGAAGTAGTGTCCATGGGGATGATTTAGGGATGCTCCGCATCATCTCCCCCCCTTTGGAGAGATGCGACCTCAGATCAAAAGCCTCATCTCCATGGTATGGCGCGAGGTCCTTGACGTTGAAGATGTCGCTCACATTGTACTTGCCTCGTGGTAGGTCGATCTTGTAGGTGTTGTCGTTGTAGCGTGCTAGCACCTTGAAAGGTCCATCGGCTCGAGGGAGAAGCTTGGACTTGCGTTCTTTGGGGAAGCGGTCCTTTCGAAGGTGTAGCCATACTAGATCACCAATGTTGAAGACCATGGGTTGCTTGTTGATGTTGAGCTTAGTCGCTAGTCGTTGTGCTTGGCGCTCGATGGTGCATCTTGTATCCTCATGCATCTTCTTGATGTAGCTTTCCCGTGTACTCGCATCCATGTTGGTGCGCTCTTGTAGAGGAAGAGGTAGAATGTCCAATGGGGACAACGGGTTGAAGCCGTAGACGACCTCAAAGGGGGACTTGCCGGTAGTCGAATGTCTTGCATGGTTGTAGGCGTACTCAGCAATGGGTAGACATGCTTCCCACTCCTTGATGTTCTTCTTGATCAAGACGCGAAGTAGAGTGGATAGTGTGCGGTTCGTCACCTCCGTTTGGCCGTCGGTTTGAGGATGGTATGCGGATGAGAACAAGAGCTTGATTCCGAGCTTGGCGCATAGGGTCTTCCAAAAGTAACTCAAGAACTTGACGTCGCAGTCGGAGACGATTGTCCTTGGTACTCCATGGAGACGCAAGATTTCCCTACAAAAGAGATTTGCAATGTGTGAAGCATCGTCTATCTTGTTGCAAGGGATGAAATGTGCCATCTTAGAAAATCTATCCACTACAACAAACACGGAATCTTTTCCATTTTGAGTTCTAGGCAAACCAAGTATAAAATCCATGCTAATGTCTTCCCAAGGTTGATAAGGAATAGGAAGGGGCATGTAAAGACCATGAGATTGAGATTTAGACTTAGCTTTGCGACATGTAGCGCATCGATTGGTGAAGCGTGAGACATCACGGAACATCTTGGGCCAAAAGTAGTTCTTGGAGAGCATGGCGAATGTCTTGTCGTGTCCAAAGTGTCCCATGAGTCCGCCTCCATGAGCCTCTTGCAAAAGGAGCAAACGAAGAGAAGACTCGGGAATGCAAAGTTTGTTAGCTCTCATAAGATAATCATCGTTTATGTAGTATCGTTCCCAAGACGTGTGTGTCAAACACTTAGCATAAGGAGTAGCAAAAGAAGGATCATGCTCATACAAGTCTTTTATATGCTCAAAACCAATAACATTCAACTCAAGTTTAGTGACAAGCGTGCATATGCGTGAAAGTGCATCGGCGACTACATTTTCTTTACCCTTAATGTACTTGATCACATAAGGAAAAGATTCAATAAATTCACTCCATTTGGCATGACGCTTGTTCAACTTAGTTTGGCCTTTTAGGTACTTAAGCGTTTCATGATCGGTATGGATAACAAACTCATGAGGTCTAAGATAATGTTCTCAAACATGTAGCACACACACTAATGCATACAATTCTTTGTCATAGATGGGATAGTTAAGTTGAGCACCGGATAGTTTTTCACTAAAATATGCAATGGCTCGTTTTTCTTGCATCAAAACTCGGCCAATTCCGGTACCACTTGCATCATAATGAACCTCAAAAGTTTTGTCAAAATTGGGCAAAGCAAGAATCGGAGCATGAGTAAGCAAAGGCTTGAGCTCATCAAAAGCGGTGGATTGCAAAGTTCCCCAAACAAAAGGAGTATTCTTCTTACTCAAAGCATGCAAAGGAGCGGCAATAGTGCTAAAATCTTTCACAAAGCGACGATAAAAAACCCAAGAAGACCAAGAAAGCTACGCACTTGTTGCAAATTTGTGGGTTGGGGCCAAGTTTTAATTGCTTCAATTTTAGATTCATCAACATGGACACCCTTGGAAGAGACAACAAAACCCAAGAAAACCACTTTGTCAACGCCAGATGTGCATTTTTTCATGTTTGCATAAAGACTTTCTCATGTAAGTGTTTGCAAAACAGCCCTAACATGATCAAGATGTTCTTTCATGGTTTTGCTAAACACAAGAATATCGTCGAAGTAAACCACAACAAAGACTCCAATGTAAGGGCGAAGCACATGATGCATAAGACGCACGAAAGTACCGGGAGCTTCCGATAAACCCATAGGCATGACTAACCACTCATATAAGCCAAAGTTGGTTTTGAAAGCAGTTTTCCATTCATCACCTTCTTGTATGCGGATTTGGTAATAGCCACTTTTAAGATCAATTTTTGAGAAAAAGTTGGCTCCACTAAGTTCATCAAGCATATCATCTAAGCGAGGAATGGGATGCCTATAGCGAACGGTAATCGCATTTATAGGTCTAGAATCAGAACATAAGCGGAAACTTCCATCGGGCTTAGGCACAAGTATAACGGGAACGACACAAGGACTTAAGCTTTCACGTACATGACCGTTGTCAATGAGTTGTTGTACTTGCCATTGGATCTCCTTTGTTTCTTCGGGGTTGGCACGGTATGGAGCTTTGTTTGGAAGTGGTGCTCCGGCGATGAGGTCGATTAGATGCTCAATGCCCCGTAGAGGAGGTAGACCCGGAGGTAGCTCATCGGGGAAAACATCTTGGAATTCCTGCAAAAGAGATTGAAACACTAAAGGTAGTTCGTGAGAGGTGTTAGTTTTTGGATCTCCATCCTTGCACACAAGGACAAAGTGCATCACACTCGATGGGTTCTCAACACTTCTATCATCTCACTTTTTGTGGCAAATAATATGAGGTTTTTCTCTCTAGGCGAAGAGGCGCTCAAGTTTGGCTTGTGGCTCTCACTCACTTTGTGGTGGATCACTTTCTCACTCTTCTCTCCATGATGGGTGGCTTGCTTGTTGATGAGGACATCAATACCATTGTTACACCCACAGCCCCTGCTGCTATACATACTGGACCAATTACTAGAGCTCGCGCACGCCAATTAAATTATCAGGTACTTTCGTTTCTTGGTAATGATTCTAATGTTCATGAGAATATGATGCTGCCTTAATTGGATACATTTGTTTTGCTTACAAATGAAGGGCCTAGCTTGGAGAAGGATGGACATTGGAGCAAGAACAAGCATGGAGATGATGCCATGCTAAGGGGAACAAGAACGGAGTTACAAGTGATGATTTCAGGACTTTGAAGCCACCATAATGGGTGCATGAAGCCTTGGACGAAATATACAAGATGCTACTTCATAAATTTCGTCCCGAGGCTATTCTAGGTGCTGCGTCACCTTATTATTGGGCCAGACCTTGTAATTTCGAAATACACAAGTATAGGCTATTTTAGAGTCCGTATGTGTGGGGAACAAGAGATAGGGTTGATTTCGGACCCCTACACCAAGGGCCACGAAATTCCCCCTCTTCCTCCATATATACAGCCCTTAGGGCACCGTTTAGACTTTGGGTTTTGTTTAGATTAAAAGTTCGCCATAGCTGCAACTTCGCATTTCGCTTGTGTTCAACGACTGCATAAAGGCGTCACAGAACCCCACCTTGATCAATAAAGCTTTCATCTTATATTCCCAATATCCGGATTGCAATCTCAGTTTCTTGCTTGTTCTTCATTTGCTCACAGGAAACAGACCCTCATGGTCAGGTTGATCGTGCTCCGGCGTGGTCAATTACCTCTCGGAGTTGGTTTAGCGATTGCTAAGGCGCGACGTCCTCGCACGTTCGTAGTCGGATCGTCAAAGTCGACTTCCTCCAAAGCGAAAACCAACATCTCATCGAAAGACAGGACACCTTTGCCTCTATCAAGTGGTATCAGATTTTCAGGTTGCTCGGTGAGATTTTACGCTTTTCAGAGATTAGATCGAGTCTGTTCTTCATACCTAAAGTCCACGAAAAAGCCACACAAAAAAAATTAGGGTTAGTTCATCATATCCGAACCAATCTGAGCCTTCGCATAATCTTTTTAGGGTTTTGCTTTGTTGAATTTATGGTTGCATCGTCGTGTCAAGTTGCTGGTCTTAGAGTCTAGTCTTTTAGAGTTTCGAGTTACGGTCATAAGTTGTCACGCCGCCGCAAGACCATCATCATCGCCTTGCCATCTACCACCAATCCATATCCATATACCACCACCAATCCGTCTCCATATACCACCACCGCTACCATATACCACCACCGCTGCCATATACCACCACCATATATCCACCACCAATCCGAGGTCTTCTCATATTAGGTTTGTTGTCGAGATCCATCTAGTTTCCGATTCGTGTTTCCTAGCCGGAGTAGGTTCCGGAAACCACCCTCCGGTTAGGCCCAAAATTTTCCGAAACGCACTTGTCGAAAAAATTTTCTGGCTATCCTATTTTAGGTGTTTCTAAGCGTATTGAGACAATCGCCATTATAGAAAGTTTTTTTGACCCGTTTCAGCTTTTTGGGTCCGGCAGTCAAAAAAAATTGGTCGAAAAATTTCGTGCCCATCCTGTCAGTTTGACCTGGGAAGAGTTTTGAGACACTCGCCATTATCGTGATTTTTCGCAAAAAAAAAAAGAGCAGCGCAAAAAAAAAAAGAGCGAATTTTTTTTTCCAGAGTGTGCTTTTCCGTTGTTTCCGTGCAGCGCCGTGATTTTGTTAGTGTTCTAGGCTCGCGTCTCTAGCACGGTTCAGCCTAGGACCAAAGACAAGACTGCCGTTGAGCTGCTCATTCAACTTTGCATCTCCGAATTGATTATTGCTGACCCTTTTTGCTACCATACTATAAGCCTTCCCAGCTCCACATACATCTACATCGTATGCTTGACTCTCCCCGTAATCGCTCTATCCAAGCTTTGAGAGTTTTGACTACATCGGTTGCCGATCACCGCTTTCTTCTGGGTAAGAACCGGTAAGAATTTGAGATTTGCTTGACGGATTTGTGACTGTCCACCACACCACCACCACCACTTCCTAGTAGTCCGTCGAATCATATTCTTGTGTGTTTCTATTGCTGCTAACCATGGCAGGATCACAAGCCGATTTAGACCGACCGGGAGAACATGACAAACAAAGCGCTACATGATAAGTTTCAACAAATGATGAGTGGGCAGGTGGAAGATGTTCTAAATAGATTTGAAGAGGCCATGGAGAAGATAGATGGCATTGAGAAGGCGTCAAACAAAGCTCGATAACAAGTTTAATGAATTGCTCGCTGCGTCTACCACCACCACCACCGGCTGCACCTAATGCACCTCTACAACAACAACAACGACTACCTCCACATCGCTGGCAGCAACCCTCCGCCGAGCGAGCCGTGTCCCTCTTCAGACTGGCCAAGCTGCTTTGGTCTTCTTGTTGATACTTCGTGGCTCCTGCTGGCTGATGTGGGGAGGATGATTATGTGAGAGAGTACGAGGATGAGGTTGATCAACTTGTAACTACGTGCAACCACCAGACCACAACCACCAAAGCACCACAACCACCGGTCGTCCACATGCCAATAATGGCAATGTTAGGGCTCCCCTCAGTACGAGATCATGACCATCTCCCTAAATTGAAGTTGAATATTCCACCATTTGAGGGTAGATATGTTCCTCGATGTATATCTTACTTGGGAGTTAGAAACTGAACAACGATTTACATGTTTACAATATCCCGAGGAGAGACGTGTTCCATTGCTGTTTGTGCTTTCACTAGCTTTGCATGTGTTTGGTGGTCTCGAACATTGTAGATTATATCCTGTTCCAGCTACTTGGGCTGCTTTGAAAACTGCTATGCGTACTCGTTGGGTTCCACCATATTATCAACGTGAATTACTTCAAAAATTGCAGCGCTTAAGACAAGGAAAAAATTCGGTAGAAGAATATTCTCGTGAATTACAAACCTGGCTTGATTAGATGTGGTATTGTTGAGGAGAATGAAGCTATGCTTGCACGTTTCCGGGTGGATTAAATAGAGATATTCAGACCATTCTAGACTACAAGGATTATACTAATATCACTCGATTATTCCATCTTGCTTGTAAAGTCGAACGTGAAGTGCGTGATCGATGTGCGTTGGCGCTGGACTAACTTTTCTCGCAGGTCGACCTTCATAATGGACACCACGTGCATCATCTACTTCCACATCGTTCTACTACACCGGCACCTCCGCCGGCTGCCACCTCTAACCGTGATACAAGAAAGGTGCACAACCACCACTATTCCGCCAAGAGCGCTTTTCCGGGCCTACAGAGCTCTTCTTCGTCCATGGCGTCAACAGGGCACACAAGTGATATTATTTGTCGTTGTAAGGGAAGAGGACATTTTGCCGAGAATGCCAATCTCAGCGCAGTGATGATTGCTACCGAGGATGGTGGGTATGAGTCCGCTAGTGACTATGATGAAGAGACTTTGGCTCTTATTACACATGAAGAACATGGTGGAGATGATTCGATCATGAGACGCAATACATGGCTGCTTTGAAGATGACAGGTATGAATGTTTAGTTGCTCAACGTGTTTTGAGTGTGCAGGTTACACAAGTTGAGCAAAATCAGAGGCATAACTTGTTCCATACAAAGGGAGTTGTGAAGGAACGTTCTATTCAAGGCCATCATAGATGGAGGGAGCTGCAACAACTTGGCTAGCATGGATATGGTGGAGAAGCTTTCTCTCACCACAAGACCACATCCACATCCTTACTACATCCAATGGTTCAACAACAGCTGCAAGGTTAAGGTAACACGCATCTGCTCGTGTGTATTTTAGTATCTCTACATATGCTGATTATGTTGATTGTGATGTGGTACCTATGCAAGCATGTTCCTTATTACTTGGTAGACCATGGCAATTTGATAAAATTCTGTACACCATGGTAGAAACAATCAAGATACTCTTGTTCACAAGGATAAAAATATTACTTTGCTTCCTATGACTCTGATTCAATTTTGAAAGATGATATTAATAGAGCTAATAAAGCAAAACAGAGAAAAATAAGAGTGAAAATGAGATTGTGGCAAAAGAATTTGCGCAACAAATGAAGCCTAATAATAAACCATCTAATGTTGCTTACGAAATTAAACCTAAAAGTGCATGTTTACTTGCCACCAAATCTGATATTGAGGAGCTAGATTCTAGCAAATCTGTTTGCTATGCTTTTGTGTGCAAAGAGGCATTATTTTCATTCGAGGACGTGTTTTCCTCTTTGCCCCTCGTTGTCACTAACATTTTGCAGAGTTCGCCGACGCCTTCCCACAAGACGTACCACCGGATTACCACCTATTCGAGGGATTGAGCATCAAATTGACTTAATTCCAAATGCATTGCTACCCAACCGTGCACCATACCGTACCAATCCAGAGGAGACGAAGGAGATTATGCGTCAAGTACAGGAGCTGCTCGACAAAGGTTATATACGCGAATCTCTTAGTCCTTGTGCTGTTCCTATTATACTAGTGCCTAAAAAGGATGGTACGTCACAGTATGTGTGTTGATTGTAGAGGCATTAATAATATTACTATTCGTTATCGTCATCCTATTCCTAGGCTAGATGATATGCTTGATGAATTGAGTGGCTCTACAATATTCTCCAAAGTTGATTTATGTAGTGGATACCATCAAATTCGTATGAAATTGGGAGATGAATGGAAAACAGCATTTAAAACTAAGTTTGGTTTATATGGAGTGGTTAGTCATGCCTTTTGGGTTAACTAATGCACCTAGTACTTTCATGAGACTAATGAATGAAGTTTTACGTGCTTTCATTGGACGATTTGTGGTTGTCTATTTTGATGATATACTGATTTATAGCAAATCTTTGGAAGAACATTTGGAACATTTACGTGTTGTTTTTAATGCTCTACGTGATGCACGCTTGTTTGGTAACCTTGGGAAGTGCACCTTTTGCACCGACCGAGTATCTTTTCTTGCCTATGTTGTTACACCACAGTGGAATTGAAGTTGATAAAGCCAAGATTGAAGCTATTGAGAGTTGGCCGCAGCCCAAAACGGTCACACAAGTGAGGAGTTTTCTTGGACTCGCTGGTTTCTATAGGCGTTTTGTGAGAGACTTTAGCACCATTGCTGCACCTCTCAATGAACTTACAAAGAAGGATGTGCCTTTTGTTTGGGGTACCGCATACGGAAGAAGCCTTCACGGTATTGAAAGATAAGTTGACACATGCTCCTTTACTCCAACTTCCCGACTTTAATAAGACTTTTGAGCTTGAATGTGATGCTAGTGGAATTGGATTAGGAGGTGTGTTATTACAAGATGGCAAACCTGTTGCATACTTTTCTCAAAAATTGAGGGCCTAGTCTGAACTATTCTACTTATGACAAAGAATTATATGCTCTTGTTCGGACTTTAGAGACATGGCAACATTATTTATGGCCCAAAGAATTTGTTATACATTACGATCATGAATCTTTGAAACATATTAAAAGTCAAGCTAAACTGAATCGTAGACATGCTAAATGGGTTGAATTCATTGAGACTTTCCCTTATGTCATTAAACACAAGAAGGGTAAAGAAAATGTTATTGTCGATGCTTTGTCTCGTCGCTATACTATGCTTTCACAACTTGACTTCAAAATATTTGGTTTGGAGACAATCAAAGTTCAATATGTGCATGATGCTGATTTTAAAGATGTAATGCAGAATTGTAAAGAAGGAAGAACATGGAACAAGTTCGTTATTAAGGATGGTTTTGTGTTCCGTGCTAACAAGCTATGCATTCCTGCTAGCTCTGTTTGTCTTTTGTTGTTGCAGGAGGCGCATGGAGGAGGATTAATGGGACACTTTGGCGTGAAGAAGACGGAGGATATACTTGCTACACATTTCTTTTGGCCAAAGATGAGACGGATGTTGAGCTGCTTTGTTGCTCGCTGCACTACATGTCAAAAAGCTAAGTCACGACTCAATCCTCATGGTTTATATATGCCTTTGCTGTACCTAGTGTTCCTTGGGAGGATATATCTATGGACTTTGTTTTAGGTTTACCTCGAACAAAGAAGGGAGGGATAGCATATTTGTTGTCGTGGATAGATTCTCGAAAATGGCACACTTTATACCATGTCATAAAAGCGATGATGTCTTTGTTAATGTTGCTGATTTGTTCTTTCGTGAAATTATTCGCTTGCATGGTGTGCCAAATACTATTGTTTCAGATCATGATACTAAATTTCTTAGCCACTTTTGGAGATGTTTATGGGCTAAGTTGGGGACTAAACTGCTTTTTAGTACTACTTGTCACCCCCAAACCGATGGACAAACTGAAGTAGTCAATAGAACATTGTCTACTATGCTTAGGGCTGTTTTGAAGAATAATAAGAAAATGTGGGAAGAATGCTTGCCTCATATTGAATTTGCTTATAATCGTTCATTGCATTCTACTACTAAGATGTGCCCTTTTGAAATTGTGTATGGCTTCCTACCTCGTGGCACCTATTGATTTGTTGCCTCTTCCATCTTCGGAGAAGGTTAATTTTGATGCTAAAGAACGTGCTGAATTGATTTAAAAAATGCATGAGTTAACTAAGGAAAACATTGAGCGTATGAATGCTAAATATAAACTTGTCGGAGATAAGGGTAGAAAACATGTTGTCTTTGCACCGGAGATCTTGTTTGGTTACATTTATGTAAGGATAGGTTTCCTAATTTGCGCAAATCAAAGCTAATGCCACGTGCTGATGGTCCATTTAAGGTGTTAGAGAAAATAAATGATAATGCATATAAACTTGAGCTGCTGCAGATTTTGGGGTTAGTCCCACTTTTAACATTGCAGATTTGAAGCTTTATTTGGGTGAGGAAGATGAGTTTCCGTCGAGGACGACTTCATTTCAAGTAGGGGAGGATGATGAGGACATCAATACCATTGTTACACCCACAGCCCCTGCTGCTATACATACTGGACCAATTACTAGAGCTCATGACGCCAATTAAATTATCGTGTACTTTCGCTTTCTTGGTAATGATTCTAATGTTCATGAGAATATGATGCTTTGCTTAAATTGGATACATTTGTTTTGCTTACAAATGAAGGGCCTAGCTTGGAGAAGGATGGACATTGAGCAAGAACAAGCATGGAGATGATGCCATGCATAAGGGGAACAAGAACGGAGTTACAAGTGATGATTTCAGGACTTTGAAGCCACCATAATGGGTGCATGAAGCCTTGGACGAAATATACAAGATGCTACTTCATAAATTTCGTCCGAGGCTATTCTAGGTGTCACGTCACCTTATTATTGGGCCAGCCCTTGTAATTTCGAAATACACAAGTATAGGCTATTTTTAGAGTCCGTATGTGTGGGGAAACAAGAGATAGGGTTGATTTCGGACCCCTACACCAAGGGCCACGAAATTCCCCCCCTCTTCCTCCATATATACAGCCCTTAGGGCACCGTTTAGACTTTGGGTTTTGTTTGGATTAAAAGTTCGCCATAGCTGCAACTTCGCGTGCATTTCGCTTGTGTTCAACGACCGCACAAAGGCGCCACGTAACCCCACCTTGATCAATAAAGCTTTCATCTTATATTCGCAATATCCAGATTGCAATCTCGGTTTCTTGCTTGTTCTTCGTTTGCTCGCAGAAACAGACCCTCGTGGTTAGGTTGATCGTGCTCGCGTGGTCAATAACCTCTCGGAGTTGGTTTAGCGATTGCTAAGGCGCGACGTCCTCGCACGTTCGTAGTCGGATCGTCAAAGTCGACTTCCTCCAAAGCGAAAACCAACATCTCATCGAAAGACAGGACACCTTTGCCTCTATCACTTGTCGGCTATCACTTGACTAGGAGACATAGGTCGTAGCACATACTCCTTCCCTTTCATCTTGAAGCTATAGTGATTGGTACGCCCATTGTGGATGACACCACGGTCGAATTGCCATGTTCGACCAAGAAGGAGGTGGCAAACGGTCATTGGGACCACATCACACTCCAAAGTGTCCTCATATGCACCAATTTTGAAGGATACTTGGACCGTATGCTTGATTCGGATAGTGCCGGAGTCACTTAGCCATCGAACCTTGTAGGGATGCGGGTGCTTCCTCTTGACCAATTGAAGCTTGGAGCATAGTTCTTCACTTGTCAAGTTGTGACAACTACCTCCATCGATGACGACCTTGACAGACCTTCCACTGATGCCGGCCTTTGTGTGGAAGATGTGGCATCGTTGGTCTTCTTCTTGTTGATGTTGAAGAGTCAAGACCTTGGAGACAACAAGAGCGGGACTTGAATCTTCATCACAAAAGACTTGGTCATCTTCGTCTTCGTTGTTCACTTGTCGGTGCATGGCCACTTGCTCAAGGGCTTCCATTTCTCCTTCACTCATGGAGTCGTAGGTGCCGTCGTCGTGGAAGATCATGGTGCACTTGTTTGTGCACTCAAAGGACTTGTGGCCTCGGCCGCCGCAAGTGAAACACTTGAAGGAGCTTGTCTTGACGGTCTCATCGTTTGGAGTAGATGACGAAGCACGCGGCTTGAAGTTGCTTGTAGTGGGAGGAAGATGACTTGAATTTGCCGAAGTTTTCTTGTAACTTGACTTGTCGTCATTGCTTGTAGAAGGTTTGGTTGATGTAGATGTTGGAGGAGGTGTTGAAGCTTGGTTGTTGGAGAAGCCGTAGGTCTTGGACGAGTACTTGGCATACTTGAAGTCATCATGCACTTGACGTTCCGCCTTTGTAGCTTGATGCACGAGCTCAATGAGGGTGGAGTATGGTTGGAAGTCGGCGATCTTCTTGATGGGATGATTGAGTCCATTCAAGAAACGTGCCATAGTTTGTTCATCATCTTCCTTCACATTGGCTCGAATCATGGCTATCTCCATTTCCTTGTAGTATTCTTCAACACTCTTTGTTCCTTGCTTGAGGAGTTGGAGTTTCTTGAAGAGGTCTGGGTTGTAGTAGGTTGGCACAAAACGTGCTCTCATGACATCCTTCATTTGAGCCCAAGTGGTGATTGGGGGTTCACCTCTTGCTTGTCTCCTCTCAAGGATTTGTTCCCACCATATGAGCACATAGTCTTGGAACTCAAGTGATGCCATAGCGATCTTCTTCTCTTCATCGTAGTTGTGCAACCGGAAGATTGTGTCAACCTTCAATGCCCATGATAGGTACTCTTCGGGGTCATTGCTTCCATTGAACTTGGGCATGGTGAATTTTAGCTTTCCATAGCGTTGGTCTTCATTGTGTTGTGGTCGAGGATGATGACGTCCATGTCATTGAGGATTAACAATATCATGTTGCTCTTGGTGAGGAGGGTTGTTTTCCTCATGTTGCTCTTGTCTTGGTGGATTCCCATTGTCTTCATGCGCTTGATGAACTTGAGGTTCTTGGTGAGCATGTGGTGGAGCTTGTCGAGCTTGTTGTGGGGCTTGTCGATGCACACGTGCTTGGTAGAGCCTCTCTTGGACTTCCTCGCGGAGTGCTTCTTGATATTCACGAGCTTGGTGTCCTCGGTCGGCAACGGCTCGACTTGAGTCGCGAAGTGCACGTTGTGCCTCAAGTGCTTGAGCTTCCCGTAGTTGTTGTTCTCGATGTTGCGCCTCGGCGTCTTGTGCATCTTGATGTTGTCGCGCTCGCTATTCTTGTTCTTGTAGTCGTATGCGTTTGCGTGCTTGTGCTTGCGCAAATGTAGCTTGGTTTTGACGATGTCGATGCTCTTGAGAGTCGGTGTCGTGTAGAGGATTGCGGTTTGCTTGACGGTCTTGACGTGCGGCACGACGAAGAGTGTTCGACGTAGGTGTACTTGAGTCGTAGAAGGTGTCGTCGGAGTGTCGACCTGAGCGGCTCCGTCTTGAGGATGAAGAAGTGGAATGATGCCGGTTCCTCATCAAGGCGCGGATCTCGTCCATTCTTGCATCATTCTCTTGCTTGTGAGCGTCGAACTTGTTGTCGAAGTAGTCTCTTGTATGTTGCTCGGAGAGTCGTCGGTGGCGAGGTTGTCGATGCGGTCGCTCATTGCTTGTTGCTCTTGGTGCAACGCTCGTTGTGCACCAAAGAGGTGGCTCTTGGTGACGTATGAAGACATGTCGTCGTCTTGCTCGAGGAAGAGTGGGTTGGTAGAAGTACTTGGCCTATCCATTATTCCAAGCAAAAATGTGAGTGGTAGAAGGAGAAGAACTTATACCAATGTACCTTTGACCGATGTTGATGATGAATCAAGTTAACTCAAATGCGGACAATGAAATAGCACTATTGGTACCAATCCTTGTCGCTTCTCACACCTACACAAGTAAAATCTTATGGTGGAGCTTGGTTAGGATAGCGGGACAAAATTGATTGCAATCGTTAGTTTGGCTCAAAGATGTTGAAAAAGATTCGCAAATTCGCAAATGCAACAAGTAGACCAAGCAACTAATGGTACATGGAAACACACACGCAAATAGATAAGTGGGATTGTGCAAACCAAAAGTGAGGCAAAATGTGGAGTCCACGAAAATGCTCTTGTTGCACAATACTAGAGAGATGCTAGCATGATTGCACAATAGGAGGATACGGAACTTGTGCACAACCTACTAGGCGAAAATGCAACTATCTCTATCCCATGTATGCTATATGTATGGTATTTTGGTGCTATGATCCAAGATGATCCAATATGACAATCTTAATGTATTATGTTGCTATGGTTCTTGCTTATAAGCTCTTTGCTTATCTTTCTTGTTTGCTTAAAAGCTTGGGTGGCTCTTTCACTTTTGAGCTCTTTTCTCATGCAAAACTTCACGAACCAAGATAGCAATTGTGTATGTTATGACAACTTTGTGACACACAAGTGGATGCCAAGATATGTACCACGGTGGTATGGTATGTATGCTATGGAGTATGACCACTAATGTGCACAAGTCACGTTGCCGGCAATACTCAATGGCTAGTCTCAATGGGAAAGCAACACAAAAGATGGGCTATGATGGTTATCAATGCAATTGCAAGGTATGACAAATATGTCGACGATGTTACCGTCCTTGGCGATGATGTGAGCCTTGCGAGATGAGCCGAGGTGATGATGAAGTCCAACCGTACCTAGATAGCCGAAACACAATAGGACAGGGGAACTGAGGGAGTCCTGGACTAGGGGGTGTCCGGATAGCCGAACTATCATCACGGCCGGACTCCAAGACTATGAAGATACAAGATTGAAGACTTCGTCCCGTGTCCGGATGGGACTTTCCTTGGCGTGGAAGGCAAGCTTGGCGATACAGATATGTAGATCTCCTACCATTGTAACCGACTCTCTGTAACCCTAACCTATCCGGTGTCTATATAAACCGGAGGGTTTTAGTCCGTAGCACGAACAACAATCATACCATAGGCTAGCTTCTAGGGTTTAGCCTCCTTGATCTCGTGGTAGATCTACTCTTGTACTACCCATATCATCAATATTAATCAATAAGTAGAAGTGTATTACCTCCATCGAGAGGGCACGAACCTTGGTAAAAACATCGTGTCACTCGTCTCCTATTACAAACCGCCTAGACTCACAGTTCGGGACCCCCTACCGAGATCCGCGGTTTTGACACCGACATTGCTGCTTTCATTTAGAGTTCCTCTGTGTCGTCACCTATAGGCCTGATGGCTCCTTCGATCATCAACAACGACGCGGTCCAGGGTGAGACTTTTCTCCCCGGACAGATCTTCGTATTCGGCGGCTTCACACTGCGGGCCAATTCGCTTGGCTATCTGGAGCACATCGAAAGCTACGCCCCTGGCCATCAGGTCAGATTTGGAAGTTTGAACTATACGGCCGATGTCCGCGGAGACTTGATCTTCGACGGATTCGAGCCACAGCCGAGCGTGCCGCACTGTCTCGATGGGTATGATCTAGCTCTGCCGCCGAACAGTGCCCTGGAGGCTGCACCAGCATCCGCTCCGACCCTTACTCCAGGGAGCCGGACTCCTCTCCGGACTCCAAACCCTCTGCGCCCCTGCCAATCGAATCCGAATGGGCGCCGGTCATGGAGTTCACTGTCGCGGACATCTTTTAGCACTCGCCCTTTGGCGACATCCTGAATTCACTAAAGTCTCTCTCTTTATCCGGAGAGCCTGGCGGACTACGGACGGGAAGGTTGGGATGCGACGGACGAAGAAATTCAACGCCCACCCACCACCCACTTTGTAGCCACTGCCGATGATTTAACCGACATGCTCGACTTCGACTCCGGAGACATCGGCGGTATGGACGACGATGCCGGAGAGCGACCAAGACCCAGCGCCCTGTGGCACCTGGAAGGCCACCTCGTCGTACGACATATACATGGTGGACATCCCAAAAGATGGGAACGGCGATGGAACAGCGGAGGATGACCCCTCCAAGAAGCAACCGAAGCGCCGCCGTCAGCGGCGCCGCTCTAAATCCCGCCACAGCAAAAAACGGTGATTCCGGCACGGGAGATAATAACACCCCTGCATAAAGGTCAAGACAACCCCTCAAGCGGGACTCGGTAGCAGGTGGAGGGAGAAGCAAGTCCGCACGACAGTGCGGCAGAAAGAGAGGTAGAGGACGATAATTATGCGCCTCCCTCCGAAGATGAGGCAAGCCTCAACGACGACGAATTCGTCGTGCCTGAGGATCCCGCTGAACAGGAGCGTTTCAAATGCAGGCTTATGGCCACGGCAAGCAGCCTCAAGAAAAAGCAGCAGCAGCTTAGAGCTGACCAAGACCTCGCTAATGACGGATGGATCAAGTCCTTGCGGCCAAGAGTATGAACTCGAACACCCCTCAAAAGCTACCCCAAACGCAGGCCGTTGCCTCGATTAGAGGAGGAAGCACCCAAGTCACCGCCAGACGACATGGCAGATCGGCCACCCCGTGGTCAGCTGACGAAGAAGCCTCTCGGCCCTCCGCTCAAGCCACACCCCGACGTTGCTCAAAAAGTACCAAGGCACCGGAAAACGCGCCGGACTTGTGAGATATATTGGAGGATAAGGCCCAACATACAAGATCGATCTACGGATCGTAGGGGCGTTTCAACGACTCGGGATGATTACCGTCACGGATACAAAGAAACCCGCCGGGCCGAACACAAGAGACAAAGCTCATATGAGCTACGTCGTGATATAGCCCAATACAGAGGCGCCACACACCCACTATGCTTCATAGATGAAGTAATGGATCATCAAATCCCTGAGGGCTTCAAACCCGTAAACATCGAATCATACGATGGTACCACAGATCCCGCGGTATGGATCGAGGATTATCTCCTCCATATCCACATGGCCCGCGGTGATGATCTACATGCCATCAAATACCTCCCACTCAAGCTTAAAGGACCAGCTCGGCATTGGCTCAACAGCTTGCCAGCAGAATCAATTGGTTGTTGGGAGGACACGGAAGCCGCATTCCTTGATAACTTCCAGGGCACATATGTGCGACCACCGACGCCGATGACCTTAGCCATATAATTCAGCAGCCAGAAGAATCGGCCAAACAATTCTGGACACGGTTCCTAACAAAGAAAAATCAAATCGTTGACTGTCCGGATGCAGAGGCCCTTGCAGCCTTCAAACATAGCATCCGCGACGAATGGCTTGCCCGGCACCTAGGATAGGAAAAGCCGAAATCCATGGCAGCCCTCACAACACTCATGACCCGCTTTTTGTGCGGGAGAGGACAGTCAGCTAGCTCGAAGCAACAACTTGGCCAAACACCACGATAGTTCGGATACCAAGGACAGCAATGGCAGGTCGCATCGCAACAAGAACAAGCGCCGCATTAACGGCGATAATGTTTGAAGATACTGACGCCAATGCCGGATTCAGAGGCTCTAAACCCGGTCGGCGGAAGAAGCCATTCAAAAGAAATACCCAGGGCCCGTCCAACTTGGACCGAATACTCGATCGCTTGTGCCAGATACATGGCACCCCCGAAAAACCAGCCAATCACACCAACAGGGATGGTTGGGTGTTCAAGCAAGCAGGCAAGTTAAGTGTCGAACTCAACGACAAGGGGCTGCATAGCGATGACGAGGAAGAGCCCCGGCCGCAGAACAATAGAGGACAGAAGGGTTTTCCCACACAAGTGCGGACGGTGAACATGATATACGCAACCCATATACCCAAAAGGGAGCGGAAGCGTGCACTAAGGGACGTATATGCGATGGAGCCATCGCCCAAGTTCAACCCATGGTCTTCTGCCCGATCACCTTCCGTCGGGCAGGCTGATCTGCCCACGAACACCTATGGGGGCCGGGCGCATCGAGCCCCTTTTCGTTCGGGCGAGGAGCGGAGGTCGCATTTAAGAGCAGATCGAGGCGGCACACGAGAGGTTTACCCAACGGAGCTCTCCGGAGATAACACTCCTACTGCTGCATGTCTAGGTGTATTCTGTTCTTGCTCAGGAGCGCTGAGTGCTATAGTACACACGAGCTGCTAATGAGACTGAGCATGGAGGGAACTGACCGACCAACCCTTTCTACGTTGCGCATGGGCCTCCTTTTATATGCTCAAGGGGCTCCGGCAGTGGCAACGTGAACAAGGGTACAAATGGAAAAGTAGTGGTTGGTACACCTACTTATGCGATGTCGGTGTATCATACCTAACCCTAACGGCAGGGGACAAAGGCATTAAATGCCCGTCTACGTCGCCCTAACAGTGCAAACAGGGACCGTCAGGGGCGCCACCGCTTGCCACGATGGCAACCTTGCCAGTGCCGCTTGCCACCTCGCAAGACCGGGCTGCCTGACCTCTCGCCACGCTGCTACCGAAAGGTCCAGGCGACACGTTAGTGGATGCTACTGGAGCGTAGGTACGAGAGAGGTGGTGCCTGCAAGCGCCTTTGCCGCGGTTGTTGTCTTGTCGCGCCGAAGCTTGTCGCTCATCAGGCCTTCCGGCAAGCTCCTCTTGCCGGGCCTTGTCTCCTATGTGCCTTGGGTGGCCTTCCGGCAAGCTCCTCTTGCCGGGGCCTTGTCTCCTTGGCTTGAATACTTTGTTCTTGAATGGCTCCACAGGAACCACGGAGGACCTTGGCGGTCACCCGGTAAGCCTTGTCGCGGAGGGCTGCAACTGCCCATGCACAAGTTCGGGATACTAGGGTACCCCTACTCTAGTACACCGACACGAGCCCCCGGGCCTGGGCCACACACGGTGTCGAGCGCTGTTGGGCCAGGCCCAAAACAGGGCACGGGCACGCGCGGCCCGGGTCACGCCGTAACTCACCCCGGACCCACCACGTCCTCCACGAACGGCACGCGTCGACTGCGCGTCATGTGAGAGATCGTGGGTGAGGTCGTGGGGGGTTTCTTTATTCATAATAACGGAACGTCCGCCCCCTCCCTCTTTATAAGCAGGGGAAACAGGGGCAGGCCGCCCATCTCGCCGATTCTTGTCCCATCGAAAAACCACCGCTGCTCCCCCTTTTCTTCTCAAGGTTGAAGAGAGCGGCGCTCACTTCCCCACCGCCACCAAGACCACTAACGCCGTCGACCTCCTCCACCGCCTCCGCCATGGGCCCAAAGCCGATAAGGGAAGGCCGTGAAGTCGGCCGAGGCGCTTGGCTTGCGGTGTCTTGGAAGGAGCGGGCCATCTTCCCCTCAGCCGCGAGGGAGCCGAGGGAGAACTACTACCTCTTCAGTCGACGGAGGCGCATGATCCGCACAAAGGTACTCCCGCCCGCCTGCGGAACTGGCCCCGACGGGGTATCCTTCTTCGCGCTCTTCTTCGATCGCGGGCTCGCCCGCCTTTCTCTGAAGTTCTTTGCGACATCATGAACACCTCACGGGTTCCGCCTCCTTGATTTCACCCCCAACGCCGTTTCGACCATGGCAGTTTTCGCACATCTCTGCGAAAACTTTGTCGGAGTCCACCCAAATGTAGCTCTTTTCCGTCACTTCTTTTTACCCGTGTTGAGAGAGGAGAGCCCCTTGCGGAGGAATTGCTTGGATCTCTGTGGTCGGCAAGAAGGAGGCCTATCTCGGAGGGAGAGCTCCGTAGCAAATGGGAGGAATGGAGGGCAGATTGGTGCTGGATTGTCGAGGAGAACCCGCAGCCCTTTACCGCCCAAATACCAAACCCCAAAGAGTGCGCGGCAATGATTGGAGTAATCTGGCCCCGGAGGATGCTAGGTGAAGATCGCGATCACCCGAATCCTTCGCCTCGGACTTGCCGGACTCACCGTAGTAAACCTTTGTTGGTGGACTTTCTTCGCTGCCAGACGCCCCTTGCAGGAGAGAAGGAGACCTGCTTCGGGAATTTCAGAACGCAGCAGATATCATGAGGCTGCGCCGGGCCTCAACTTCAACTTCACCGCCTTGGAGCTTGACGCGATGCTCTTAGAGCTGTTCAAGCCCGATCCCGATCATCCAGAGATGTTTAGGTTGCCGAGGGGCGTCGTTCATTGGGTAACAATTCCGTGCTCGACCGCATCCGCAGGTAATGATGCCGTCGGCGACTCACATGGAATTGTCCCAACTTGGCAAGAGCCGGCAGTTGACGCCGTGCGGCGGTTCTTTGACAATCTGGTGGAAATGCCGGTCCGCCCGACGAAAGCAGAGGGGCCTCACCCGCGACACCACGCACGATGAGATGCGCGCATCGCCACCGAGCTAGAAGAGGCGGCAGAAGCGCTGCCGTGGGCGAAGTTTGGCTTCACTATGGAGGAGGCAGAGGCCGAGGTGGCAAGCCTTGTCGAGCGAAAGGAGTTTGTCGGCGAGGAGGAGCTTGCCGAGCTCGAAGCCGAAGTCGAGCGAACTCCGCCGAGGGCGTATCCTCCCGCCTCGAGCAGCTTGCCGCGAGCGAAGCCACCAGCTCCACCAAGAAGGCGTCTTCAAGGCCGGAGACGCAGCTGGGCGGCAGACGGGCCAATAGCCGCAGCCGCAGCGACGCAGCTTCCATCGCGGCAAGCACTGCTTGCTGGAGCACCTCACGCCATCAAGGGTAACCGGAGAGGCCCTCAGAGACCACCGGTTCCGCTCTCGCCAAGCATCCAAGGGAACCCACTCCTCCGCCTCGTCAGATCTGAGGCGGGCAGACTTGACCTCTCCGCCATTCGGCTCCGACGAGGAAGAAGAAGAGTAAGATTCCTTGCTGTACTTGTAATTCTTCGATTTGCTGCTTTGTCTTGTATATGATTTGCTTTATTCTGAACCTATTCCTTTTCAGGACGCTGGCTCAGAGAATGTCGAAGAGAGCCAAGACCCCGGTGGTTGTCATCGAGGACGAACCCACTGCGACAGCAGGAGGCGCGTCCGAGACCACCTTGCCGGACGCGGCAACTCTTCTTCAAAGCAGCCTCAGCCGCAGCCCAGTAATAAGTATATGGTCTACTTCTTGCTGTTTGGCGTGCATGGGTGCTCTTTCTTTGCTGATATCTGACTGTTGGCTTGTGTAGGAGCAGAGCAGCCTCCTTCTGCTTCGACTACGCCGCCAAGGGTGGATTCCCCGGCAAGGGAGCGTTCTCCGGCAAGGGAGACTTCTCCGGCAAGGGGCAGTTCTCCGGCAAGGGACGACACCAGCGATCCCTTGGCGGCGGAGACGATGACCGCAGACCCTGGCGCAGGTAATCTTGTTGCCTGAGAACTTCCCTTGTGTTCTTCTTCTTCTGATTTTGTCTTTGAATATTTGCCTAACCTTCTTCATCCGTCCGCCACAGAGCCAATGGAGACCGAGGTCGCCGGCGAGGAGGACGTGCGCGGCAACACTGATGAAGCCGCCGCCGTGGAAGAAGGAGCCGGCGCTGACGAGTCTGCCGGCGAAGAGGCCGCCGAAGCTGCCGCCGCAGAAGCCGGCGAGGTGTCCGGCGATCGCACTGACGATCCTGAGGCCGCAGGAGCGTCAGGCGCTACGCCGACCGTCGATCCCTCGCTGGCCGCAGCTGGCAGACTCAAGAGCCCCAGCCGGCGCCTATTTGAAGGCCGGCGATGGCGTCTTCATCAAGCTCCCATGGGAGTCGAACTCAGGCGCCGGCGAAGGAGAAACCTTCGATGAAGAGCTACCGCCTCCGCTGGATCGACGCTGGTCGACGCCAGCAAAGCAGCAGCGGCGAGCTCGAGGAGGAGCAACCGCAAGGAAGTTGCCGTCGCTATCATCGCGCCCGACAAGCCAAGCCGGAATCCCGGGAAGCGCTTGTCGCGAAGGCGGGAGCAGACATTGAGAAGCGCGCTGAGGAGCTCCGGGGCCGCAACCAGGAAGCTCTCGGTCCTTGGCGGAGGAGAAGGAGCAACTCGCCGAGGAGCGCAAGGCCTTCATCCTCGAGAAGGAAATTTGAAGCCGAGGAGGAACAGCTGCTTGTCAGCCGAGAAGCTGCTGCAGGGAAGGTGCGCAGCGGAAGGTTAACCTTGACAGCCACGAGGAGGATCTTGCCATGCGCGAGCAAACATTTGGCGGGGCTCTCAAGGAAGCAAAGGATGCTGCCACCGCCGAGGCCGCCAAGAAGGAGCTGGAGACGAAGGTGGCGCAGCTTGGAGGCCAGCCTCAAGAAGAGCGGCGAGGAGCTTGTGCACTCAAGCACGAGCGAGAAGGACGCCTACACTCTTGGCGAGCTGCAGGCTGCCTCGGCCGAGAGGAGCAAGGAGCTCAGCGCCGCCAGTGGACTCCAATGCAGATCTTGAGTTGAAGCTAACTACTTTGACTCGGCTGGGCCAGCGCCAGAGGCGAGGCGGCCTTGAAGGAGAAGATCAAGGCCGAGGAGGGCCGGGCTGGCGAGTCCGCCGCCAGAGTGCCATGAGGGAGAACGTGGAGCACCGGACCGAGGGTCTCATGGATATTGCCGCAGCCATCCACATGGAGTGATGGAGTAGGGATGGTGGATCTTGGATATTCCTCCGACGAGCACCTCCAACCCAGCGCCAAGCTTAGCTTGTTCTTCAAGGATGTGGTGAAGGCCCTCCAGCGACTCCGGGAAGAAGTCCCAAAGCAGCTGGCCGAGGAGTCGCGCCAGATTTGCGCGGGAGCTCTCCAGAAGGTGCTGATGAAGGTGGCCTTCCGCAATCCAGGCCTCAACCTCACCAACGTCCTCAAGTCCCTGCCGCCGGATGCTGATGTGGTTTTCTCTTTCTCTTGCCGCTGCTGGTCATGTCATAGGAACAATCCATTAGAGCTGCGGCAAGCTATCTTGTAATATAACTGTATTTTGAGTATCAATTGCTATGTTATTTCCTTTAGTTGATTCCTTCCTTTGTATGTTTTTGCCCTACACTTTTAGGGAACTTGTCGGCGCGGGCACTGAGCCATGAAAGGCCGATTATGGACGTCCAGCCGGGCGGTGCCGCTCCGACAAGCAACCTTGTCGCAACTAGTCGCAACTCACTTAAGTTGTTGAGCGGACTCGAAACAAAGTAATGGCGCAACTAGCTACGAGTTGGTTCCTCTGCGCACAGGTTTTCCATACAAAGTTCGGTCGTTCAAGGAAGATAACTTAAAAATTTTAAAACTGATTGCTCAAACTTTGGCAACTTAGCTCTTCTGTCTTTTGCTTCCCGGTAAGGCTAGACTTCCTTGAGCGACGCTTGGTCCACACCGTTATCTTCTCCTTTCCCCCCGGCAAACTTTTGTGCGAGGGAACCTTCCTTTCTTTGAGAAAGAGAAAGAAGAGAAAATAAAGATATGGAGCCTTGTGGCTCGTTATTACTTACTAGGGGTAGGTGCTGCACAAAGTGTCAGATAACGCATGCAAAATAGGAGTAAAAAGCATGAAATCGACAAGGTGTGCGAAGCACGCTAGGTTTACTGATGCACGGGGTCTGCACCCGGCTTTGTACAAAGGATTACATGCAACAGCGGCAAGACTTGTACAAAAGGTGGTTGCCGGAACAGGTTCCAGCAACCGCGCCCTACGGGTAAAACTTACGAAGATGCTCAATGTTCCAGGAGTTGCTCACCGGGATGCCATCTTCGGTCTCAAGGCGGACAGCGCCAGGCCTGGTGACTCGTTTTACCCGGTAAGGGCCTTCCCACTTCAAGGCCAACTTGTTGGAATTCTTGGCGGACTGAACGCAGCGAAGAACAAGGTCGCCTTCCTCGAGACTTCGGCATTAACTTTGCGGGTTATGGTAGCGGCGTTAAAGCTTGCCGGGTACCGAGCAGCTCAGACAAAGCAGCTCGAAGACGATCTTCCTCAAGGAGCAGCGTCATCTTGTCGCAGCTGCTCTTGCTCAAGCTCATCATAAGCGAGCACTCGAGGCGATCCGTGATCACGAGTTCCGTGGGGAGAAATGCCTCGCTCCATATACTAGAGCGAAAGGTGTCCGGCGATGGCTCGATTTGGCGTCGTCTGATTGACCAAAGAACCACCGGCAGCTCCTCAATCGATTTCTTCACTCGCAGCACAGCCGAAAGTTACGGTCTTGAGCCCGCGCAGACTTCCGCATTTGCCCTCTCCGCTTGACCGTTGCTTCTCGGATGAGCAATGCGAAGCGAAGCGAACCTTGGCGCCAAGATCTTGGACGTCTCGCATGAAGGTGCGGCTCGTGGAATTGCGTGCGTTGTCGGTGATGATCCCGTTAGGGATTCAAAGCGGCAAACAATTGACCAAGAACTTGACCGCCGATCGGTTGTCACCTTCCTCATCGCTTCCACTTCCGGCCACTTTGTGAACTTGTCGATTGCAACGCATAAGTACTCAAAGCCCCGACAGCTTCGGGGAAGGGGCCGAGGATGTCGAGCCCCTGCATCAAAATGGCCGTGATAAAGGAATCGTCTGGCGAGCTTGAGCCGGCCGGTGTATCTCGCTTGGAATGGAACTGCACGCTTCACACTTTGTTACTTGTGCGATTGCATCCCGGAGGGTTTGTCGGCCAAAAGAAACCTTTGCCGAACGCTTTGCGGCAAGTGCTCTGGCGCCAATGTGGTGACCACATATACCTCCATGTATCTTCGCCAACAGCTTTTGTCCGTCTTCGGTGAATACACTTCAATTTCACACCGTTGAGTCTTCTTCTCTGCATAAAGGTGTTGTCGACAAACTGGTACATACTTGACCGCCGGACTACTCTTTCCGCTTTCTTCTTGCTCTTTGGGAAGCTCTCCGTCTCAAGGAAATGGACAATCTGCTGCGCCCATCTTTGGAGCTTGCGGCTCGACAACAAGGACTAAAGGCACATTTGTCTGCTGGGAACATCAGCTTCCACGGCGAGAGCTCGCTCAGCCGGAGCTTGACGTTCCCCGGCAAGCTTGCCGGAGCAAAACTTGTCGGGAGCGTCTGCTTCAACGAAACAAACCCTGGGGCTTGTCGGAGCAGACTGCTCCTCAGCA
Source organism: Aegilops bicornis (assembly GCA_021605145.1). Lineage (NCBI taxonomy): Eukaryota > Viridiplantae > Streptophyta > Magnoliopsida > Poales > Poaceae > Aegilops > Aegilops bicornis. Next base: position 242,468,909 of record CM038669.1, read on the forward strand.
CTGTTGGTGTCGATCTTGGGGACTTTCTTGGCGGCGGCTTCGGGAAGCTCTGCCGGAAAATAGTCGCCAGAGATCAACTTCCTCTTCTTGCTCCGTCCAGTCGATGGTGTTACGGTCGGTTGAGTCAGCTTGAGCACAAAAATCCCTGGTTCCACAGGTAACTTAAGTGCGGCGCACTTTGACGAACCATCAACAATGTCGCTCGAGCTCTTGGAATGTATTCCATCCTCGTAGGCCGTCAAAGTGCTCTTCTAGCTTCCTCACTTCATCAACATAAGCTTCCATCAACGGACTCGATAATTCTTGTTTACTTGGCGGATAACAAGTTGTGAGTCACCCACGACAATGAGCTTCTTGATCCCAAGGTCTCATCGCGATCTCGAGACCGGCAAGCAAACCTTCATACTGCAGTATTGTTTGTTGCTTGCTCCTCGAAAGTGCATCCGGACTACGATTTGAGGTGCTATCCGGTGGGTGCGACAAGTAGCACGCCAAGCACCGGCGCCTTTGCAGCGAAGAAGGCACCATCAAAGTACATCAGCCACTCTTTGCTTGCCTCCTTGACGGGATGCTCGCTTGGAATTTCTTCATCTGGTGTTGGCGTCCATTCTGCTATGAACTCCGCCAATGCTCTGCTTTGGATAGTTGAAGTGCTTTCAAACTTGAGGCCAAAGCTTGACAGTTCCAGTGCCCACTCGACAATCCTGCCTGTTGCTTCGGGATTTTGCAGTATCCTCTTCAGCGGAAAGCGAGTGACAACTGTGATCTCATGTGCCTGGAAGTAATGTCACAGCTTTCTCGAGGCCATGAGGAGGCCGAAAAGCAATTTCTGCACACCAGAGTACCTTGACCTAGCCCCCTGCATAAGGGAACTGACAAAGTAAACTGGGCGCTGCACCATTATTTTCTGCATCTTCTCATGTGTCTGCGCAGATTCATCCTTGTTGGGACCAGAGCTTGCCGGTGAAACCCCCTGCTTGTCGCTGGATGCACCTGCCATGGTTGCTAGCTCATCATCCGCCTCCCTCTCCGCTACTAACGCATCACTAACCACTTGATTGGTTGCCGCTATATATAGCAGCAACTTCTCTTGTGGCTTAGGTGTGACAAGTGTTGGAGTGGAGGATGTATCTCTTCAAGTCCTGCAGTGCAGCCTCCGCTTCCGGAGTCCATTGCATCGGACCTGCCTTTTTCAAAATTTTGAAAAATGGCAGGGCGCGCTCAGCAGATCTAGAGATAAACCTGCTGAGAGCAGCTACGCAACCGGCAAGCCTTCGTACATCCTTGACGTGCTTTGGTGCTTCAATCTGCTCAATGGCCTTGATCTTTGTCGGGATTGGCTTCAATTCCTCGCTGAGACACGAAGAACCCGAGAAGCTTGCCGAAAGGGACTCCAAACACGCACTTCTCGGGGTTGAGCTTGAGGTTGATCTTGTGCAGATTTGCAAAGGTTTCGTCTAAATCTTGAATCGTAGTCGCTTGTCCTTGCTTTTGACCACTATGTCATCCATGTATGCTTCCACATTTACGTACATTTGCGGCTCAAAAGCCGCCATGAACTACTCTTGCAAATGTTGAACCAGCATTCTTTAACCCGAAGGGCATCCGTACAAAACAGTATGTGCCACATGGGGTGATAAATGCGGTCTTCTCCTCATCCTCTTCTGCCATGAAGATCTGATGATATCCTGAGTATGCATCCGGAAATGAAAGCAAATCACATCCGGCCGTGGAGTCAACAATCTGGTCGATGCGCGGCAAGGGAAATGGGTCTTTGGGACAAACTTTATTGACATCGGTAAAGTCGATACAAAGCCTCCATTTCCCGTTAGCCTTGCGTACAACCATGTGATTGGCCAACCACGAGGGATGGAGCACTCCTCGACAAGGCCTGCCGCTTCCGGTTTCTTGATTTCTTCCGCGATGAACTCTTGACGCCCACCGCTCGCTTCTCGACTTTACGCTTGACGGGCCGCAGATGAGGACAAACGGCAAGATGGTTGCCACGCAAACACGCCGACGTTCGCTCGCAGGAAAGCAACGAAGCGCCTTTCCTATTTAGGGTCGAGAGAGGCACCGATGGTGAAGGTACCACCCGGTCTGCCGTCCTCCTTGGCGGACACCTTCTTGGTCTCTGGTGGAGCTGCCATCGTCTTCTTACACTTGCCGGTGGAGCTCGATGGTGCGTCCTCGACGGTAACGCAGCACTCCGAAGAGGTGCGCTTGCCGGAGTGGGCATCAGAGCTCTTGCCGGACTTGGTCTTCTTCTCCCCCCCGGAAGCTTCAGCGGCAAGTGGCTTGCAATCTGTTGCGGCTGCTGCTTCCCGGTAGATCTTGTTGGCGCAGATAAGAGCATCCTTCTTGTCACCAGGGACAGAGATGACACTTATCGGGCCCGGCATCTTCAGCAGGTTGTAGGCATAATGAGAGGCCGCCATGAATTTGGCGAGTGCTGGACTACCAAGTATCCCATTGTAAGGCAATGGAAAATCAGCAACGTCAAAGGTGACCCTCTCAGTCCTGAAGTTCAACTCGCTGCCGAATGTCACCGGCAACGTGATCTTTCCCTTTGGCTTGCTCCTTCCCGGATTGATTCCTTGGAATGTGCCGGTCTCTTCGAGCTCGCCATCAGGGATCTGGAGTTTCCGGAGCACCGCGGAGGAGATCGGGGTCAAGCCGGCCCCGCCGTCAACTAACATCTTGGTGACCTTGAGGTTGCGGATAGTTGGTGAGACCAACATCGGCAAGCACCCGACCGCAGTTACGCGATCAGGGTGGTCCTCAATATCAAAGATGATAGGCGTGCTGGACCATTTCAGAGGCTTGCGTGACTCGATGGATGGCTCTGCTGCATTGACTTCCCGCGTCCACTGCTTGAGTTGGCGGTGTGAATTAAGCAGAGAAGCACCACCGTCAACGCATAGGACCTCTGTGGCTTTCTGGAACTCCTGGTCATCGGTCTCGTCATCATCCATGTCTTCATCATCGTCGTCGTCTTCATCCTTGTCGCGGCCGCGGGGAGGTCTGTCTCCTTGCTGCTGCTTGGCCTTGCCGTGGCGTCCTCCCCGCCGAGGCGCTTCTTGCTAGCTCCTCCAAAGACCCTCCCGGGCCTTCTCCTTGTCGCGTCACTCGTATTCAGCCTTCGCTGCTCGACAAGCTGCTCGACCTTCTTGCAGCTCTGGAGGTCATGACCCTTGGTGCGGTGGATCTTGCAAGATCGCTTGCCGGAGCCGCCCCGCTTGTCGGCGGGCCGCCACAGATCGGCGTTGGTGCCAGCTGCAACCTCCTTGTCGGAGCTACCAGCCTTGGCTTTCTTGGCGCCACCTCCGTGGCGGACTGCTCAACAACGAGTACATCTTCGCCTTTCTTCTTTCTGTTGCCCGCCCGGCTCTTCTTTGCCGGGCGGTCTCCTCACTATCGAGATCCTCCCGCTTCAAGATTCTCTCCGGGAGTCTCCTCCTCCTCAAAGACGCGATGCACACTTGTCGGCCAGGGGCATATAGCTCATCGACGTCTCGATCTTGCACATCGCCATCTCCTCCGCATCTCAAGGGGTTTCGCGACGTTTCGATGGAACGCTACCGATCATCGCGCAGGTGGACATCCGGGATGTTGTCTTTGTACGGCTGAATCTTTGAATATACTTACAGGGGCTCTCCTTCCTTCCGGGCGCAGCAGATGAAGGTCGCTTTCTTAGCCATGGGGCTTGTGGCCGCCTGTAAAGGCGCCGACAAACTGATGGCATAGATCTGCCAAAGAAGATATGGAATTGTCCGGCAAGTGCATGAGCCAGGATCTGACATTGGGCTTGAGTACCAGCGGGAAGTAGGTTGCAAGGATCTTGTCGTCTCGCCCCCCGGCAGCTTGCACCGCGATGGTGTAGATGCTGAGGAACTCCGACGGATGCGTCTTGCCGTCGTACTTCTCTGGTACATCTGGCTTGAAGTTTTTCTTCTTTGGGCCACTTTGGACTTGCCGCAGCTCACGAGTGAACGCAGGGCAACCTACCGCGTCTGACGTAAGTCGCTGGTTCCTCCGGCGCATGCATGTCGACAGAGGGTCCAGCGCTTGTCGGATTGACGCCGCTTCTCTTGGCGCCGATGCGCAGTTCGAGCGTCTTCTTCTTTGCCGATCGTGTAGAACTTGGCGCTGATCGCGGCGAGCTCGTGGATCCGGCGACGCGGTGGAGTCATTGCCGAGGTGGATCCGCGAAGTCGGCAATCTTGGCCTTCGGGTGGAGAGTGCATGGTGGTTGCACCCCATCGGTCTTGCCGCCACCGGCTCGTGTTTAGCGATCGTGCATGGCAAATGATGCACTCGGTTGCCGCGGGAGCGCCGCGTTAAGCGGCCGATGAGACTCTGAATGGTGGCCCTCCATTCGTCGACCTTATCGGCCGTTGGAGGGTAATCTAGGAGCAGTTGTGCTCTCGCCAAAGCTTCTGCTGGAGTGGTGGGTGGCAGTGGCGAACGGCGCGAGGAGCGGGACATGCTTGGACTTCTAACTATGTTAGAAGGAGCAGTATCCCGTCCGGGCGACCGTGCCTCGCTCGCGCCAGCATGTTGGCGTGCATGCCGGTCTTGAGCATCCCGAGATCCTCCAGCTCGATCTTGGTCCAACGAGCATATGGCATTGTAAATGCCATGACGCTGTCGGTCCCGCGCCTCCTGAGACGGGCGGGGTGCATGTACGGACGCCGAGGTCTGCGCAGCCTTGTCCTTGGACTTGGCAGCACCGTGAGCTCCTATCGCCCGTCCATTCGCGGCGTCTACCCCACCACCCGTTTGCCGTTGGCGGTGGGCTTGACGCGACGGGCTTCGCCGCCAAAGCCTTCTTCTTCGGTGGCATGTTGATGAAGATGATGAAGATCTAGCTCGCGTGGGCGCGGATCAGGTTCACACAACCTCGATGCCCCCTACGGCGTGCCAAAGATGTCGGGCAGGCTGATCTGGCCCACGAACACCTATGGGGCGGCGGACCGAGCCCCTTTCGGTTCAGCGGGGAGCGGAGGTCGCACGAAGAGCAGATCGAGGCGAAGCACACGAGAGGTTTACCCAGCTTCGGAGCTCTCCGGAGAGATAACACTCCTACTGCTGCATGTCTAGGTGTATTCCGTTCTTGCTCAGGAGCGCTGAGTGCTATAGTACACACGAGCTGCTAATGAGACTGAGCGTGGAGGGAACTGACCGACCAACCCTTTCTACGTTGCGCATGGGCCTCCTTTTATATGCTCAAGGGGTCTCCGACAGGTGGCAACGTAGACAAGGGTACAAATGGAAAAGTAGTGGTTGGTACACCTACTTATGCGATGTACGATGTATCATACCTAACCACGACGACAGGGGACAAAGGCATTAAATGCCCGTCTCACGCCGCCCTAACGGCAAACAGGGACCGTCGGGCGCCACCGCTTGCCACGATGGCAACCTTGCTGCCGCTTGCCACCTCGCACCGGGCTGCAGACCTCTCGCCACGCTACCGGAAAGGTCCCAGGCGACACACGTTAGTGGATGCGCTGGAGCGTAGGGTACAGAGAGGTGACTGCCGCTGCAAGCTCCTTGCGCGGTTTGTTGTCTTGTCGCGCCCGGAAGCTTGTCGCTCACCAGGCCTTCCCGGCAAGCTCCTCTTGCCGGGGCCTTGGCTCCTATGTGCCTTGGGTGGCCTTCCCGGGAAGCTCCTCTTGCCGGGGCCTTGTCTCCTTGGCTTGAATACTTTGTTCTTGAATGGCTCCATAGGAACCACGGAGGACCTTGGCGGTCACCCGGTAAGCCTTGCCGCGGAGGGCTGCAACTGCCCGTGCACAAGTTCGGGATACTAGGGTACCCCTACTCTAGTACACCGACACCTTCGATCGAAGGGACCACCCCACTAGCATCCGTCACGGCGGTTTCGCCGCATTGGTTCTTGACCCAATTATTGACGGATTTCACCTCACCAGAGTCCTGATGGATGGCGGTAGCAACTGAACACGCTTTATCGAGGATACAACGCGCAAAAATGGGCATAGACCCTCAAGGATTAAACCTACAAAGACGACCTTTAAAGGCATCATACCGGGTGTAGAGGCCAATTATGCGGGCTCGATTACACTCAAGTGGTCTTCAGATCCCGGGTAACTTCCGGCGAAGAGTTAATCTTCGACATAGTCCCGTTCATGGCCGGCTATCATGCATCGCTCGGACGAACCGCATTTGCAAAGTTCAATGCGGTGCCGCTCACGCATACCTCAAGATCAAGATGCCGGACCCTCGAGGAGTAATCACGGTCAATGGAAACACCGAACGCTCTCTCCGAGCGGAGGAGCACACGGCTGACCATCGCGGCGGAGGTGCAAAGCAGCCTCTCACAGCAATTCTCGAGTCCGGCCATTAAGCGTCCGGACAACATCAGCGTGCGGAGTAACCTACAACAAGACCGCCGCACGATTCAAGCATCGCCAGAGTAATCCGCCCCAACCCCAGCCCTCGCGAAATTGTGCGAAGTGATTACGCGTACATAACTACGCTCTGGAGAGACCATGGGCATAAGGGGAGGGGCACGACCACGGCACGCCCAGAATGCGGCTCAACCGCACCAGGGGCTCCCGATTGTGTCATTCTTTTTCTTTTTTTTTCTTTTTTCCTTTTTCTTACTTTCAGGACTCCGTTTTCCAGAAGTCCTGTCCGGCACTAGAATCGCCGAACTCACGATGCAACAGCCAGGGAAGCAGAAAGCTACGTCGAGTGTTCAGGTGGTCTCTATTACGAGCATTATACCTGTTTTACATACCATCCATAGCTTACCCTCGGAGGGGACATGTTAGATAGTCCTATCCCTTGCTTATCGTGACTATTTGTATCGCTCGCTTTCATTGCAGTACCTTTTTGAATAAACAATACATAGCTTTTGCCTATTATTGCACTCCTTTTTTATCTATATATATGTTCATTTCATGACATGTTGCACCTGTACACTTTAGTGCGGCCAATACACCGTGGGCTTAAGTACCCCAAAATTATGGTGTGATAAGTCCGAGCACTTTCACAAGTGCGGCACCGAACTTATAGCATTATATGCATCGGCTCCGAATCATGTCTTGGGTCAATAGTTGGGTTTGCCCGGCTCCGTGTTTTGGTACCTTACGCCCGTTATATCGGCTAAGGTAGCACCGGAGAACCACTGCGATTGTGCCCAGCTTGAGCTGGGTTGAGCACCTCGGTGGAGAAAGCTAAAACTGGCCGTCATGATAGGGCGAGAGCCGGTCGCTGTTCGAGAGGTTTTTCGGGTCCCTAAAGACTTATGCCGCTTAGAGCGAGGAACCGGAATTGTCCGGCCAAGGCGTGGATAGCGCCCCAAACTCGGTCTTCCGAATACTAGGGGCTTCGCCGAAATTTAAAATTATAGAACTATGGCTAAGTGAGAGTGTTCAAGCATTATAAGTCCGGTTGCCTTGTTCGTTGCGTTGAACGCCTCCCTCGATGGACCCAAGAATGGGAACAAGAGCGCTCTAGTTTATCCCGAACACCCCAGCACTAGTGGCATGGGGGCTGAAGCCAGCGACTTGCCATCTCTCAAATTTGATAAACGGTTGCACAGAAGGTAATATTTTAAATTAACAAGCGTTGCTTAGCGCATATGAACAAGTTTTCAGCGTATAGGATAACACATGCGAGTCTATTCAAAAATTACATCTTTGGAGCACTCATCCGCTATACGACGGGCACCCTTCAGGAGGCCCTCATAGTACATTTCGGGCGTGCGATGCTACTTGCCCTTCGGTGGCCCTTCCGTCACAAGCTTCTCCGCATCCAGCTTGCCCCAGTGCACTTTAGCACGGGCAAGGGCCCGACGGGCACCTTCAATGCAGACGGAGTGCTTGATGACTTCAATCCGTGGACAAAGGCCCACCACCGCTGCACTAGCCCAAAGTAGCTCCAGACATGGCTTCCAATGGCCACACCAACTATGTGGCCCCTCATGGCCTGTTCGGCGACCTTGTGGAGCTCGACCAGCTACTTCACTGGTCGCTTAGGGGCACCGGATGTCCGGCCTCAAGATACCGAGACGTAACACCTTTTCCGTCGAGCTCCCCTCCTTGGCGCGGTAGAACGCGGCAAAGATCGGACACACTACGGAGCAGATCTGCGAATGCTCTGGAGAGCTCCGAATCCGGGTAAGTAATAGGTAATTCACTTTCACATGCTTGCTTTGCATAAAGAATGCCTTACCCGCCGCTATCTTCTTTAATGATTCAATTTCTTGGAGGGCTTTTTGGGCCTAGGCCTTAGCAGCTTTGGCACTCTCAAGAGCCGAGGCAAGCTCGGACTCTCGGGTCTTCGAGTCACGCTCCAAACCCTCGTGTTTTTTCACGAGAGCCTGGAGCTCTTGCCGCACCTCCGCCAGTTGCGCCTCCACCTTCTCTCGCTCGGTGCGCTCCGCGGCCGCTTTGTTTTCAGCCACGGACACCGCTTCCTTTAGGGTCGCCACCTCGTTCGTGGCCCCTGCAGTACCCATGTTATTCCTGTTATTTTTTGCAACCGAAACCTTTCTATAAGGTATTTCTTTAATAAGGTATTACTTACCTTCCTTGTCCTCGAGCTGCTTCTTGGCAAGGCCGAGCTCGTTCTCGGACCGCTCGAGGCTCTGCCTCAATGCATTGACCTCCCAGCCAAGGCGGCAGAGGTCGGCACAGCAACTCGCATTCCCATATTGACATACTTATGTTAGACTCCTGCGTATATCTTTTTAGATCCTTAGTCCGCTTTTCTTTCCTAACAGGAACTAAGCATCGAGAACTCTTGTCTATGCGGTAATATTTTTACATATTCTAAACTTACCTCAAATCCTGTTAGAAGGCTGGTACAGGCTTGATCAGCCCGCTCTTGGCGGATCGAATCGTCCGGATCACCGCACTCATAATAGTGCGGTGCTCCTCCTCTCGATGGAGGCGCTGTTAAGCGCCTCGAAGTTATCCGGTGCCTCGGTTGGACGGAGGACACTGCGTCTTACCCTTCTTACGAAGGGCCGCTTGCCGGACTTGAGCGGCTGAAGGTTCCGTTATGGAGTCGGACAAGGGTCGGGCTTAGAGCCTGGGGTCTCGCCCCCCACGCGCCTGGAGTCCGGGAGGTCGCTTTGCGGCGCCTCCTGCGCCACCTCCTCTTGACCAGGCCCCCCTTGGGGCCCTACCTCGGCGTCGTCCGCAGCGTGAGGCGAGGAGGCGGCTGGAAGTGAAGTACTCTCCATTTTTGATAAACTCAGGGACCCGCTCGACGAAGCGGCGAGCTCACCCTTGGGCGGGCTGCATAATCGTTCGGCATTAGAGAACACTATGCAATGAAAAAGCCAAGGGTATCCGGACACTTACCATCTCGCCAGGGGCTTGGCCCTTGTTGGCCACTCCTCCTCGTCGTTGTCGACGTTGGTGGAGAAGTCCGGAGGAAGGGTCCTTCCCTTCTTGGACCCTCCGGCCTCCCAAGTTGGGGCAGCCTTCCTTTTCCTCTCCTCCCCCGCTGAGGGAGAGACTTCTTTTTCCTCCTCCTCGTTCTCAGGAGAGGATTCTGCTTCAGAATCATGACAAAGGCGCCGGGAGCTCCTTCGAGTTCCGTTGCCTCCTTTTTGCCTTCTTCTCGGCACCACATGAGGTCTGGAGCCAGCAGCCCCGTCAATCAAGGCGTCTGCTGGGTCTTCTGGCAAAGGGGCCGGACAGTTAACCTATCCGGACGTCTTCAGCCAGTCCTGTTAAAGGTTAGGTAGTTTTAGATCCCACATAGAGTCAATCTATGAAAAAAGAGTCCCCTAAAGGGTAAAATAACTTACCTCGCTGGCTTGACGCTGCGAGCTGAATCCGTGATCTTGATGGCGGATGTGGGAGCCTCGGCGCCCTTGAATGACACCTTCCGGGCATCTTCGTGCGTAGTGTCGAAGAGCCTTGTCGAGTTGGGTGCTCTGCGGATCGAACTCCCACAATTTGAAGGCCCGTTGTTGGCATGGGAGAATCCGGCGGATGAGCATCACACGGATTACGTTGACAAGCCCGAGATTCCTGTCCACCAGGTTTCGGACGCATGTTTGGAGTCCGGATAGCTCGTCCGAACTCCCCCACGTCAGGCCCGTCTCTTTCCATGATGAGAGCCGTGTGGGGAAGCCAGATCTGAATTCGGGGGCCGCCTCCCATTTGGAGTCATGCGGCTCGGTGATATAGAACCACCCCAATTGCCACCCCTTTATTGTCTCCACGAAGGAGCCCTCAAGCCATAGGACTTTGGCCATCTTGCCAACCATGGCGCCTCCGCACTCAACAGCGGTCGCCCACTACCTTCGGTCGACAATGAAGATCTTCACCATAAGCGAAGTGGGGCTGGATGCAGAGGAAGGCCTCGCACCTGACGATGAACGCCATGATGTTGAGGATGAAATTGAGGGCCAGATCGTGGAAGTCCAGGCCGTAGTAGAACATGAGCCCCCGGACAAATGGGTGAAGTGGAAAACCTAGTCCGCGGAGGAAGTGGGGGAGAAACACCACCCTCTCATGGGGCCTGGGGGTTGGAATGAGCTGCCCCTCATCGGGTAGCCGACACGCGATGTCGCCGGACAAGTATCCGGCCTCCCGCAGCTTTGTGATGTGCCCCTCCGTGACGGAGGAGGCCATCCACCTGCCTCCCGCTCCGGACATAGTTGGAGAACATTGAGGTGGGATGTGCGGACTTGGTATTTGGAGCTCGAGTGCGTGGAAATGGATGAGCAAAGGAGGAAGAAGGCGTGGGTGAAAAGGTGGATCCTTATCCCTTATATGGACGGAATGAAGCTATGCGTCCCCTGCCAGCCTGGTAAAACTCGCTTATCTCCCAAGCGCCATCATCAAGGGCGCGGATGGGTTACCCACGTCTGTATTGATGGGAATCTCGGAATACGGGGGCACGATCTATGCTTTGATCAGACGTGCTGTGGAAACCGCCTCGCTAAACGCTACCGAGGTGGAACAAGAAAAAACGATTCATATAAAGGCACGGCTGTGGTGTGATGTCACGCGCGGAATGCGTTAGCAGATCTGTGCAAAAGTTATTCTCTACGGTAGTATGTGGAACTTGTTTTGCAGAGCGGACACTATCCTTGTGTTCAAAACCTTCTATGAAGTATTCGGAAGAGGAACCCGCCTTGCAATGCCGAAGACAATATGCGCGCGGACTAAATGCGTCATTGAAGCCTGGTTCAGGGGCTACCGAGGGAGTCTGGACTAGGGGTGTCCGGATAGCCGAACTATCATCACGGCGGACTCCAAGACTATGAAGATACAAGATTGAAGACTTAGATCACGTGTCCTGGATGGGACTTTCCTTGGCGTGGAAGGCAAGCTTGGCGATACGGATATGTAGATCTCCTACCATTGTAACCGACTCTGTGTAACCCTAATCTATCCGGTGTCTATATAAACCGGAGGGTTTTAGTCCGTAGTACGAACAACAATCATACCATAGGCTAGCTTCTAGGGTTTAGCCTCCTTGATCTCATGGTAGATCTACTCTTGTACTATCCGTATCATCAATATTTATCAAGCTGGAGTAGGGTATTACCTCCATCGAGGGGGCCCGAACCTGGGTAAAAACATCGTGTCCCTTGTCTCCTGTTACCATCCGCCTAGACGCACAGTTCGGGACCCCCTACCCGAGATCCGCCGGTTTTGACACCGACAGGAACCACAACTCAAAATCTCAAGGACCCAAAATGTGGCAAAATCGTCATAGGAGGTGGCGGTGAGCGGTGGTGGTGTTTGTGTAAAGTGGTGTGGGTATGCGGAAGTAGGTGTGGGCTCCGGGCAAAATTTGGTGAAAATATGGTGAAACTGAGATGGCTGAGACTGGTATGGGCGGTAGTACCGCGCGGACGGGTGGTAGTACCGCTTGAGGTAATCAGCGGTAGTACCGCTTGGATGGGCGGTAGTACCGGTCGAGACGAGATTCTTCGCAGATTGTATCGTGGCGCGATTTTGGGGCGGAAATTGATGATTTCGGGGGCAAAATTGGAGAGATTTCGTGGAAGGGAAGTGGGGAGAATTGGGGGAAAGCTAGATCCACTTGAAACCAAGCAAATCCACGGATCAAAATCAACAAAACATCATCAAACCAACAAATCACAAAAAAATTGGGGCTATTTTTGGTGGGGATTTTCGGATTTAGGACGAAAACAACAAAATCAAGCTAGAAAACACGGGGTAGGGGCTCCAAAAACGTGATCAACGTGGCTCTGATACCAAGATGATGTAGGGCGGAACCCTAATCGGAGATCTTTCACGTTTGGAGGGGATCCTACGGGAAAACACGACGAACGAGTGGAAGAACACAAGTGAAAACACACAAGAGAATCACTAAACCGACAAGTATCGATCACACAAGGGCTAGATCACCGAACACAAAAGGTAGCACAAGATTCAAAATCAATAAAGGAAAGATACACGAGTAGTCGTTCTTCTCCGTGAGGAGGCCTTGATGGGGGTTCCACCCTAGAAGGGGGTCTTGAATCCTCTTGGAAGGGTCTTCTCCGAGGAGGCGCGATCTCCGAGGAGAAGGTAACCAAGTGGATGAGCAAAGCTCTCACACAAATATGAGCTAATCCTTTGCTACCTTAACTAGGAGGAGGTGGAGGAGTATTTATAGTCTAGAGCCACGAAGGGGTGAGGGCTAAGGGGTACATGGGCTCGGCCCGTTACACTGTGCGCAGACAGGCTGGTTGTACTGGTCGAGGTGGCAGTTGTACCGCTGGCGACTCAAGGACGACAGAAGTACCGGTCGAGGAAGGCGGTACTACCGCTGGGGTTAGGTGCTGGCTTCTGCAGATGGTCGTCGGGGGCCCCGGCGGTTCTATTAGTGGTTGGGCCGGTAGTTCCGGTCATTTGGGATTTACCGGTACATCCGGTGCTGTACCGGCCTTGCACCGCTTGATCACAGAATGGTGGCCGGTTGTTGGGCGGTAGTCGGCCGGTTGTTCCGCCCGGGCGGTTGTTGGGCGGTTGTACCGGTCCTTCCAGGCTGGGTAGAATGCCTCCTTGATCTTGATGTCCGTCTTGCACCACTCCTTCTCCTTGGTTGCTTACACGGTACCTGAGCACGCAAAGTGTCTCTATTTGAGGTAGTAGCCATGTCTCAAATGGGTTAAAGGGAAGTTCAACAAGGAGAGAGTCAACCTCGGATTGGATGGCACGTGCTTGGGCTCTTGTCATGGGTCCTCTTGGAGCTTGTGTGGTCGAAGTAGTGTCCATGGGGATGATGGAGGGATGCTCCGCATCAGGTTGTCTCCTACCTATAGTAGACTACCTCTTCCAACCCTAAGCTCCATTGTTGCTCCAAGCTCCATTTTCGCCCGATCTCACTCCCTAGCCAATCAAACTTGTTGATTTGCTCGGGAGTGGTTGAGAAGGCCCCGATCTACATTTCCACCAAGATAAATTTGATTCCCCCACTAATCCCTTGTGGATCTTGTTACTCTTGGGTGTTTGAGCACCCTAGACGGTTGAGGTCACCATGAGCCATAGTCCATTGTGGTGAAGCTTCGTGGTGTCGCTGGGAGCTTCCAATTAAGTTGTGGAGATTGCCCCAACCTTGTTTGTAAAGGTTCGGTCGCCGCCTCCAAGGGCACCAATAGTGGAATCACGGCATCTCGCATTGTGTGAGGGCGTGAGGAGAATACGGTTGCCCTAGTGGCTTCTTGGGGAGCATTGTGCCTCCACACCGCTCTAATGGAGACGCACTTCCCCTCAAAGGGAAGGAACTTCGGCAACACATCCTCGTCTCCACCGGCTCCACTCTTGGTTATCTCGTGCCTTTACTTGTGCAAGCTTATTTGTGTTGTATCTCTTGCTTGCTTGTGTGCTTATCGTTGTTGCATCATATAGGTTGCTCACTTAGTTGCATATCTAGACAACCTACTTTGATGCAAAGTTTAAATTGTTAAAGAAAAGCTAAAAATTGTTAGTTGCTTATTCACCCCCCTCTAGTCAACTATATCGATCCTTTCACTTGGGAAGTGCACCATTTTCACCGACTGAGTATCTTTTCTTGGCTATGTTGTTACTCCACAGGGAACTGAAGTTGATAAAGCCAAGATGAAGCTACTGAGAGTTGGCCGCAGCCCAAAACGGTCACACAAGTGATGAGGACATCAATACCATTGTTACACCCACAGCCCCTGCGGCTATACATACTGGACCAATTACTAGAGCTCGCGCACGCCAATTGAATTATCAGGTACTTTCGTTTCTTGGTAACGATTCCAATGTTCATGAGAATATGATGCTGCCTAAATTGGATACATTTGTTTTGCTTACAAATGAAGGGCCTACCATGGACAAGAAAGATGAACCTTGGAGCAAGTTCAAGCATGGAGATGTTGGCATGCGCAAGGAGAACAAGAACGGAGTTACAAGTGATGATTCAGGACTTTGAAGCCACCCTAATGAGTGCATGAGGCCTTGGACGAAATATACAAGATGCCACTTCATAATATGCGTCCATAGGCTATTCTAGGTGCTGCGTCACCTTATTATTGGGCCAGGCCCATGTAATTTCGAAATACTTAAGTATAGGCTGTTTTTAGAGTCCGTATGTGTGGGGAAACAAGAGTTAGGGTTGATTTGGACCCCTCCACCAAGGGCCACGAAATTCCCCCTCTTCCTCCATATATACAGCCCTTAGGGCACCGTTTAGACGTTGGGTTTTGTTTAGATTAAAAGTTCGCCATAGCTGCAACTTCACGTGCATTTCGTTTGTGTTCAACGACCGGACAAAGGCGTCGGAACCCCACCTTGATCAATAAAGCTTTCATCTTATATTCGCAATATTCAGATTGCAATCTCAGTTTCTTGCTTGTTCTACGTTTGCTCGCAGAAACAGGCCCTCGTGGTCAGGTTGATGCGTGCTCGGCGTGGTCAATAACCCTCGGAAGTTGGTTTAGCGATTGCTAAGGCGCGACGTCTCGCACGTTCGTAGTCGGATCGTCAAGGTCGACTCCCACAGAAACGATAGCCACCATCTCATCGAAACATCGGGACACCTTTGCCTCTATCAACAAGTGAGGAGTTTTAATTGACTCACTGGTTTCTATAGGCGTTTTGTGAGAGATTTCAGCACCATTGCTACACCTCTCAATGAGCTTACAAACAAGGATGTGCCTTTTGTTTGGGGTACCACACAAGAAGAAGCCTTCACGGAATTGAAAGATAAGTTGACACATGCTCCTTTACTCCAACTTCCTGGTTTTAATAAGACTTTTTAGCTTGAATGTGATGCTAGTGGAATTGGATTAGGAGGTGTGTTATTACGATAAAGAATTATATGCTCTTGTTCGGACCTTAGAAACATGCCAACATTATTTATGGCCCAAAGAATTTGTTATACATTATGATCATGAATTTTTTAAACACATTACAAGTCAAGCAAAACTGAACCGTAGACATGCTAAATGGGTTGAATTCATTGAGACTTTCCCTTATGTCATTAAACACAAGAAGGGTAAAGAAAATGTTATTGCTGATGCATTGTCTTGTCATTATACTATGCTTTTACAACTTGACTTTAAATATTTGGTTTGGAGACCATCAAATATCAATATGTGCATGATGCTGAATTTAAAGATGTATTGCAGAGTTGTAAGGAGGGAGAACATGGAACAAGTTTTTGGTTAACGATGGATTTGTATTTCGTGCTAACAACCTATGCATTCCAGCTAGCTCCGTTCGTCTTTTGTTGTTGCAGGAGGTGCATGGAGGAGGATTAATGGGACACTATGGCGTGAAGAAAATGGGGGATATACTTGCTACACATTTCTTTTGGCCAAAGATGAGACGGGATGTTGAGTGTTTTGTTGCTCGCTGCACTAATTGTCAAAAAGCTAAGTGATGGCTCAATCCTCATGGTTTATATATGCCTTTGCCTATACCTAGTGTTCCTTGGGAGGATATCTATGGACTTTGTTTTAGGTTTACCTCGAACAAAGAAGGGAAAGGATTGCATATTTGTTGTTCTGTATAGGTTCTCGAAAATGGCACACTTTATACCATGTCATAAAAGCGATGCTACTGCTAATTTTGCTGATTTGTTCTTTCGTAAAATTATTCGCTTGCATGGTGTGCCAAATACAATTGTTTATGGACTAAGTAGGGGACTAAACTGCTTTGTAGTACTACATGTCACCCCCAATCAGATGGACGAACTAAAGTAGTCAATAGAACATTGTCTACTATGCTTAGGGCTGTTTTGAAGAATAACAAGAAAATGTGGGAAGAATGCTTGCCTCATATTGAATTTGCTTATAATCGTTCATTGCATTCTACTACTAAGATGTGCCCTTTTGAAATTCTGTATGGTTTCCTTCCTCGTGCACCTATTGATTTGTTGCCTCTTCCATCTTCGGAGAAGGTTAATTTTGATGCTAAACAACGTGTTGAATTGATCTTAAAAATGCATGAGCTAACTAAGGAGAACATTGACGTATGAATGCAAAATATAAACTTGCTGGAGATAAGGGTAGAAAATGTGTTGTCTTTCCATCTGGAGATCTTGTTCAGTTACATTTGCATAAGGATAGACTTCCTAATTTGCACAAATCAAATCTAATGCCTGCTCATGGTCCATTTAAGGTGTTAGAGAAAATACATGATAATGCATATAAACTTGAGCTGCCTGCAGATTTTGGGGTTAGTCCCACTTTTAACATTGCAGATTTGAAGCCTTATTTGGGTGACGAAGGTGAGCTTCCATCGAGGACGACTTCAGTTCAATAAGGGGAGGATGATGAGGACATCAATACCATTGTTACACCCACAGCCCCTACTGCTACATATACTGGACCAATTACTAGAGCTCTTGCACGCCAATTAAATTATCAGGTACTTTCGTTTCTTGGTAATGATTCTAATGTTTATGTGAATATGATGCTACCTAAATTGGATACATTGTTTTGCTTACAAATGAAGGGCTTGGCATGCATAAGAGGGAGAACACTGGAGCAAGACCAAGCATGGAGATGATGGCATGCGCAAGGGGAATAATAACGGAGTTACAGGTGATTATTTCAGGACTTTGAAGCCACCATAAGGAGTGCATGAAGCCTTGGACGAAATATACAAGATGCCACTTCATAAATATCGTCCAGTGGCTATTCTAAGTGTTGCGTCACCTTATTATTGGGCCAGGCCCATGAAATTTCATAATACTTAAGTATAGGCTGTTTTTAGACCCGTATGTGTGGGGAAACAAGAGTAGGGTTGGTTTCGGACCCCTCCTCCAAGGGCCACAAAATTCCCCCCTCTTCCTTCATATATATTGCCCTTAGGGCGTCGTTTAGACTTTGGGTTTTGTTTAGATTAAAAGCTCGCCATAGCTGCAACTCCGCATACTTTGTTTGTGTGCAACGACCAGACCAAGACATCACAGAACCCCACCTTCATTAATAAAGCCTCTTATATTCACAATATCCAGATTGCAATTTCAGTTTCTTGCTTGTTCTTCGTTTGCTTGAAGGAAATAGACCTTCGTGGTCAAGTTGATCGTGCTCCAGTGTGGTCAATAACCCCTTGGTGTTGGTTTAGCAATTGCTAAGGCGCGATGTTCTCGCACATTCGTAGTCGGATCATCAAAGTCTACTCCAACAAAAACGATAGCCACCATCTCATCGAAAGATCGGGCCCCTCGCCTCTATCACTTGATCAATAAAGTTTTCATCTTATGTTCGCAATACCCAGATTGCAATCTAAGTTTCTTGCTTGTTCTTCGTTTGCATGCAGGAAATAGACCCTCGTTGTCAGGTTGATCATGCTCCGGCGTGGTCAATAACCCCTCAGAAGTTGGTTTAGAGATTGCCAAGGCGGGACGTCTTGCACGTTCGTAGTCGGATCGTCAAGGTCGACTCCCAAAGAAAACGATAGCAATCTCATAAAAACATCAGGACACCCTCGCCTCTATCAAGTGTATCAGAGTTCCAGGTTGCTCAGTGAGATTTTACAGTTTTTCGTAGTTTAGATCGAGTTTGTTCTTCATACCTACAGTCCATGAAAAAGCCAAAAAATAGGGTTAGTTCATCATATCTGAACTAGTCTGAGTCTTGGATAGTCTATTCAGTATTTTGCTTTGTTGAATTTGCGGTTTCATCATCGTGTAGAGTTGCTAGTCTTCGCGTCTAGTATTTTAGAGTTTCGAGTTCCGGTCATAAGTTGTCACACCGCCGCCGCACCATCATCATTGTCCCAGCCATCTACCGCCACCGCTTATACCACCACCGCTGCCATATACCACCACCGATCCGTATCCATATACCACCACCGATCTGTAACCATATACCACCACCGCTGTCATATAGAACCATCGATCTGTATCCATATACCACCACCGCTACCATATACCACCACCGCTGCCATCTACCACCACCATATATCCACCACCAATCCGAGTTCTTTTCATATTAGGTATGTTTTCGAGATCCATCTATTTTCCGATTTGTGTTTCCTTGCATGAGTAGGTTTCAGAAAAAAAGTCTGGAGACCCCCGGGCAGTTTTTAGGCCAACATTTTGGCGATCAAAAATATCTTTTTCCTATCCCGTTTTTAGGTCCCATGGAGCGTTTTGAGACACTCGCCATCATAGTGATTTTTTGTCGCACTTCTTCGTCATCCCTGCCCTGATTTCCGAAAAAATAGTCAAAAAACGTTTCGTGCCTATCCTATTATTTTGACTTGGGAAGAGTTTTGACACACTCGCCATTATAGTGTTTTTTCACAAAAAAAAAGAGGAGCACAAAAAAAGAGAGATAGAGCAAAAAAAATTAAGAGTGTGCTTTTCCCTTGCTTACTTGCAGCGCCGTGATTTTGTTAGTGTTCTAGGCTCGCGTCTCTAGCACGTTGTAGCCTAGGACTAGCACAGTACCGTCGTTGAGCGTTTATTCAACTTTGCATCTTTGAATTGATTACTCTTAACATTTTCGCTACCATATCATAAGTCTTTCCAGCTCCACATACGTCTACATTGTGCGTTTGAGACCACCTAGCAATCGCTCTATCCAATCTTTGTGAGTTTTGACGACAACGGTTGTCGATTACCACCTGCTGCTGGGTAAGAATTGGTAAGAATTTTAGATTCGCTTGATGGACCACCACAGCTTCCTAGTAGTCTGTAGGATCATATTCTTGTGTGTTTCTATTGCTGCTAACCATGGCAGGATCACAAGCTGATGAGACTGATTGGGAGAACATGACGAACAAATAGCTACATGATAAATTTCAGCAAATGATGAGTAGGTGGAAGATGTGCTAAACATATTTGAAGAGGCCAAGGAGAAGATAGATGGCATTGAGAAGGCGATCAAAACAAAGCTCGCTAACAAGTTTAATGAATTGCTCACGCATCTTCCCCAACCACTGCCCTCTACACCTGCCGCACCTCTACAGCAACAACAACAACATCGCATTCCAAATCAAGTGGGACAAGCACTGCGCATTCCCCTTGAGCCTGGTCAAAATTCCGGTGCCGCTGTACCTACTGTTGATGCTTCTGTAGCTCCATCTACTACTGCATAGGTGGAGGACCATTACGAGGATGAGGTTGATCAACATCAGAACTACGTGCAACCACCAGCACCACCACCACCTGGTCGTCCTCATGCATATCATCGCAACGGTAGGGCTGCACCACCTCCTGAGGTACGAGATCATGACCATCTTACTAAACTAAAATTGAACATTCCACCATTTGAGGGTAGATATGTTCCTGATATATATCTTACTTGGGAGTTAGAAACTGAATAACGTTTTACATGTTTACAATATCATGAGGAGAGACGTATTCCTGCTACTGTTTGTGCTTTCACTAGTTTAGTGTTTGGTGGTCTGAACATTAGATTATATCCTATTCCAACTACTTTGGCTGCTTTGAAAACTACTATGAGTACTCGTTGGGTTCCACCATATTATGAACATGAATTACTTCAAAAATTGCAGCGTTTAAGACAAGGAAAAAGTTCTGTAGAAGAATATTATCAGGAATTACAAACTGGAATGATTAGATGTGGTATTGTTGAGGATAATGAAGCTATGCTTGCATGTTTTATGGGTGGATTAAATAAAGAGATTCAGACCATTCTAGAGTTTAAGGAGCATAATAATATCACTCGTTTATTCCATCTTGCTTGCAAAGCTGAACGTGAAGTGAAGGATCGACAGGCATTGGCGCGAACTAACTTTTCTGCAGGTCGACCTTCATCATGGACACCGCGTGCATCCTCTACTCCCACACGTCCTACTGCAGCACCACTGACTTCATCCGTCAATTCCAACCGAGATACAAGAAAACATGCACCACCACAACCATCTGCCAGGAGTACACCTTCTAGTTCCGCACAGAGCTCTTCTTCATCCATGTCATCAAAAGGGCAAACACATGATCTTATTTGTCGTTGTTGCAAGGGTGAAGGTCATTATGCGAGAGAATGCCCATCTAAGCGTGTGATGATTGCTACTGAGGATGGTGGGTATGAGTCCGCTAGTGACTATGATGAGGAGACTTTGGCTCTTATTACAAGTGAAGAACACAGTGAAGATGATTCTGAACATGAGACGCAATACATGGCTCCAAGACGCCGACAGGTATGAATGTTTAGTTGCTCAACGTGTTTTTAGTGTGCAGGTCACACAAGCTGAGCAAAATCAGAGGCATAATTTGTTCCATACAGAGGGAGTTGTGAAGGAACGTTCTATTCGCATCATCATAGATGGAGGGAGCTGCAACAACTTGGCTAGCATGGAGATGGTGGAGAAGCTATCTGTCACCACAAGACCACATCCACATCCTTACTACATTCAATGGTTCAACAACTGTGGCAAGGTTAAGGTAACACGTACTATTAATGTGCATTTTAGTATCTCTATATATGCCGACTATGTTGATTGTGATGTGGTACCTATGCAAGCATGTTCCTTATTACTTGGTAGACCATGACAATTTGATAAAAATTATGTACACCATGGTAGAAACAATTAGTATACTCTTGTTCATAAGGATAAAAATATTACTTTGCTTCCTATGTCTCCTGATTCCATTTTGAAAGATGATATTAATAGAGCTAATAAAGTGAAATAGGAGAAAAATAAGAGTGAAAATCAGATTATGGCAAAAGAATTTGAGCAACAAATGAAGCCTAATAATAAACCATCTAGTGTTGCTTCTGAAATCAAATTGAAAAGTGCATCTTTACTTGCCACCAAATATGATATTGATGATCTAGATTTCAGCAAATCTGTTTGCTATGCTTTTGTGTGCAAAGAGGCATTATTTTCTTTCGAGGATGTACCTTCCTCTTTGCCTTCTGTTGATAGTAACATTTTGCAGGAGTTCGCTAACGTCTTTCCACAAGATGTGCCACCGGGATTACCACCTATTCGAGGGATTGAGCATCAGATTGACTTAATTCCCGGTGCTTCGCTGCCAAACCGTGCGCCATACCGTACCAATCTAGAGGAGATGAAGGAGATTATGCGTCAATTACAGGAGCTGCTCGACAAAGGTTATATATGCGAATCTCTTAGTCCTTTTGTTGTTCCTATTATACTAGTGCCAAAAAAGGATGGTACGTCGTGTATGTGTGTTGATTGTAGAGGCATTAAGAATATTACTATTCATTATCGTCATCCTATTCCTAGGCTAGATGACATGCTTGATGAATTGAGTGGCTCTACAATATTCTCCAAAGTTGATTTGCGTTGTGGATACTACCAAATTCGTATGAAATTGGGAGATGAATGGAAAACAACATTTAAAACTAAGTTTGGATTATATGAGTGGTTAGTCATGCCTTTTGGGTTAACTAATGCACCTAGTACTTTCATGAGATTAATGAACAAAGTTTTATGTGCTTTCATTGGACGATTTGTGGTAGTCTATTTTGATGATATACTGATTCATAGCAGATCTTTGGAGGAACATTTGGAACATTTACGTGTTGTATTTATTGCTCTACGTGATGCACGTTTGTTTGCTAACCTTGGGAAGTGCACCTTTTGCACCGGCCGAGTATCTTTTCTAGGCTATGTTTTTACTCCACAGGGAATTGAAGTTGATAAAGCCAAGATTGAATCTAACGAGAGTTGGCCGCAGCCCTAAACGGTCACACAAGTAAGGAGTTTTCTTGGCCTAGCTGGATTCTATAGGCGTTTTGTGAGAGATTTCAACACCATTGCTGCACCTCTCAATGAGCTTACAAAGAAGGATGCATCTTTTGTTTGGGGTACCGCATAGGAAGAAGCCATCACGGTATTGAAAGATAAGTTAACACATGCTCCTTTACTCTAACTTCCTGATTTTAAGAAGACTTTTGAGATTAAATGTGATGCTAGTGGAATTGGATTAGGAGGTGTGTTATTCCAAGATGGCAAACCTGTTGGATACTTTACTGGAAATTTGAGTGGCCCTAGTCTGAACTATTCTACTTATGATAAAGAATTATATGGTCTTGTTCGAACTTTAGAAACATGGCAACATTATTTATGGCCCAAAGAATTTGTTGTTCATTCTGATCATGAATCTTTGAAACATTTTAAAAGTCAAGCTAAACTGAATCATATACATGCTAAATGGGTTGAATTCATTGAGACTTTCCGTTATGTCATTAAACACAAGAAGGGTAAAGAAAATGTTATTGCTGATGCATTGTTTCTTCGCTATACTATGCTCTCACAATTTGATTTCAAAATATTTGGTTTGGAGACCATCAAAGATCAATATGTGCATGATGCTGATTTTAAAGATGTAATGCAGAATTGTAAAGAAGGAAGAACGTGGAATAAGTTCGTCGTTAATGATGGATTTGTGTTCCTTGCTAACAAGCTATGCATTCCAGCTAGCTCTGTTCGTTTTCTGTTGTTGCAGGAGGCGCATGGAGGAGGACTAATGGGACACTTTGGCGTGAAGAAGATGGAGGACGTACTTGCTACACATTTATTTTGGCCAAAGATGAGACGAGATGTTGAATGTTTTTTTGCTCGCTGCACTACATGTCAAAAATCTAAGTCACGACTCAATCCTCATGGTTTATATATGCCTTTGCATGTACCTAGTGTTCATTGCGAGGATATATCTATGGACTTTGTTTTAGGTTTAGGTCGAACAAAGAAGGGAAAGGATAGCATATTTGTTGTTGTGGATAGGTTCTCGAAAATGGCACACTTTATACCATGTCATTAAAGCGATGATGCTGTTAATGTTGCTGATTTGTTCTTTCGTGAAATTATTTGCTTGCATGGTGTGCCAAATACTATTGTTTGAGATCATGATACTAAATTTCATAGCCACTTTCGGAGATGTTTATTGACTATGTTGGGAACTAAACTACTTTTTAGTACTACTTGTCACCCCCAAACAGATGGACAAACTGAAGTTGTCAAAAGAACATTGTCTAATATGCTTAGGGCTGTTTTGAAGAATAATAAGAAAATGTGGGAAGAATGCTTGTCTCATATTGAATTTTCTTATAATCGTTCATTGCATTCTACTACTAAGATGTGCCCTTTTGAAATTGTGTATGGTTTCGTACCTCGTGCACCTATTGATTTGTTGCCTCTTCGATCTTCGGAGAAGGTTAATTTTGATGCTAAACAACATGCTAAATTGATTTAAAAATGCATGAGTTAACTAAGGTAAACATTAAGCGTATGAATTCTAAATATAAACTTGCTGGAGATAAGGGTAGAAAACATGTTGTGTTTGGACCCGGAGATCTTGTTTGGTTACATTTGCATAACGATAGATTTCCTAATTTGTGAAAATCAAAGCTAATGCCATGTGTTGATGGTCCTTTTAAGGTGTTAGAGAAAATAAATGATAATGCATATAAACTTGAGCTGCCTGCAGATTTTGGGGCTAGTCCCCTTTTAATATTGCAGATTTGAAGCCTTATTTGGGTGAGGAAGATGAGCTTCCGTCGAGGACGACTTCATTTCAAGATTGGGAGGATGATGAGGACATCAATACCATTGTTATACCCACAGCCCCTGCTACTATACATACCGGACCAATTATTAGAGCTCGTGCATGCCAATTAAATTACCAGGTACTTTCATTTCTTGGTAATGATTCTAATGTTGATGAGAAATGATGCTGCCTAAATTGGATACATTTGTTTTGCTTACAAATGAAGGGACTAGCTTGGACATTGGAGCAAGAACAAGCATGGAGATGATGGCATGAGCAAGGGAAACAAGAACAGAGTTTCAAGTGATGATTTCAGGACTTTGAAGCCTCCGTAATGAGTGCCTAAAGTCTTGGACGAAATATACAAGATGCCACTTCACAAATTCCTTCCAGAGGCTATTATAGGTGCTGCGTCACCTTATTATTGGGCCAAGCCCATGTAATTTCGAAATACATAAGTATAGGTTGTTTTTAGAGTCTGTATGTGTGGGGAAACAAGAGATAGGGTTGGTTTCAGACCCCTCCCCAGAGGGAGTTGTTTAGACTTTGGGTTTTGTTTAGACTAAAAGTTCGCCATAGCTGCAACTTCGCGTACTTCATTTGTGTTCAACGACCAAACAAAGACGTCACAGAGCCCCACCTTGATCAATAAAGCTTTCATCCTATATTCGCAATGTCCAGATTGGAATCTTAGTTTCTTGCTTGTTCCTTCGTTTGCTTGCAGGAAATAGATCCTCGTGGTCAGGTTGATCGTGGTCCGGTGTGGTCAATAACCCCTTGGAAGTGAGTTTAGCGATTGCTAAGGCGCGACATTTCACACGTTCGTAGTCGGATCGTCAAGGTCGACTCCCACAGAAAACGATAGCTATCTCATCGAAACATCGGGACACCCTCACCTCTATCACCACCCTTCTGTGAGCTTACCCACAGACAGATATATGGACAATAGCATATAGAGCAATGCGCCATCCTTCCATTTTCAAACCGGAAAGACTACAAGTTCAGTCAAGATAGTAGGAGGAGGCTCTTCGTTGCATCAAAACCAATTCATGCCATGGTCTATCGCCTCCCCGCTACCACCCTCACCTTTTCACCAGCAGATGCATTATTCTTAAATGATAAAGTACATAACAGCTCTTCCTCATTATGTTTATGCACACAAAAAATTATAGGGCATCCCGAATTGTGCAAGATTGCTCGTCAGCGCGATCGACTTACCTTGAAAGTTGATTTCACGGGCCGTCCCTTGATTTTTTATCCACAAAAGGACCACAATTTGGCCATACGAACTCCATCACCCACCAAAATGATGACAACTAAACATGGTACGCCTTTGTCATCCTCTTCGTCGGCGTCGACAACATTTCGGGGGCTGGATCCAGGATGAAAAACCAAGTTCCGGATGATTTTATCTTGGACGTGTACTCTACCACCCTTTTGTAAGATTACCCACGGACAGATATATGGACAACAACATATATAGCAATGCACCGTCCTTCCATTTTCAAACTGGAAATACTACAGGTTCAGTTGAGACAGAAGGAGGAGGCTCTTCGTTGCATCGAAACCCAAGAATTCATGCCATGGTATATCGCCCGCCCAGCTACCACCTCACTTTTTGAAGGAAATATGCCCTAGAGGCAATAATAAAGTTATTATTTACTTCCTTATATCATGATAAATGTTTATTATTCATGCTAGAATTGTATTAACCGGAAACATAATACTTGTGTGAATACATAGACATACAAAGTGTCACTAGTATGCCTCTACTTGACTAGCTCGTTGATCAAAGATGGTTATGTTTCCTAGCCATTGACATGAGTTGTCATTTGATTAACGGGATCACATCATTAGGATAATGATGTGATTGACTTGACCCATTACATTAGCTTAGCACCACGATCATTTAGTATTCTCGCTATTGCTTTCTTCATGACTTATATATGTTCCTATGACTATGAGATTATGCAACTCCCATTTACCGGAGGAACACTTTGTGTTCTACCAAACGTCCACAACAATCGGGTGATTATAAAGGTGCTCTACAGGTGTCTCCAAAGGTACTTGTTGGGTTGGCGTATTTCGAGATTAGGATTTGTCACTCCGATTGTCGGAGAGGTATCTCTGGCCCACTCGGTAATACACATCACTTAAGCCTTGCAAGCATTGCAACTAATGAGTTAGTTGTGGGATGCTGTATTATGGAACGAGTAAAGAGACTTGCCGGTAACGAGATTGAACTAGGTATTGAGATACCGACGATCAAATCTCGGGCACGTAACATACCGATGACAAAGGGAACAACGTATGTTGTTATGCGGTCTGACCGATAAAGATCTTCGTTGAATATGTGGGAGCCAATATGAGCGTCCAGGTCCCGCTATTGGTTATTGACCGGAGACGTGTCTCGGTCATGTCTACATAGTTCCCGAACCCGTAGGGTCCGCACGCTTAAAGCCTGATGACGGTTATATTATGAGTTTATGTGTTTGATGTACTGAAGGAAGTTCGGAGTCCCGGATGTGATCACAGACATGACGAGGAGTCTTGAAATGGTCGAGACATGAAGATTGATATATTGGACGACTATATTCAGACACCGGAATGGTTCCGGGGGTTATCGGATATATACCGGAGTACCGAGGGTTACCGGAACCCCCCGAGGGTTTAATGGGCCTACATGGGCCTTAGTGGAGAAGTGGAGGGGCCGCCAGGGCAAGCCGCGCGCCCCCTCCCCCTCTAGTCCGAATTGGACAAGGAGGGGGGGCCCTTTCCTTCCTCTCTCCCTCCTCCTTCTCCCTTCTCCTAATCCAACAACTCCCGGTGGGAGTAGGACTCCTCCTGGCGCGCCTCCTCCTGGCCGGCCGCCTCTCCCCCCTTGCTCCTTTATATACGGGGGCAGGGGGCGTCCCATAGACACAACAATTGATCTCTTGACCTCTTAGCCGTGTGCGGTGCCCCCCTCCACCATAATCCACCTCGATAATATCGTAGCGGTGCTTAGGCGAAGCCCTGCGTCGGTAGAACATCATCATCATCACCATGCCGTCGTGCTGCCGAAACTCTCCCTCAACACTCGGCTGGATAGGAGTTCGAGGGACGTCATCGAGTTGAACGTGTGCAGAACTCGGAGGTGCCATGCGTTCGGTACTTGATCGGTCGGATCGTGAAGACGTACGACTACATCAACCGCATTGTGCTAACGCTTCCGCTTTCGGTCTACGAGGGTACGTGGACACACTCTCCCCTCTCGTTGCTATGCATCACCATGATCTTGCATGTGCGTAGGAATTTTTTTAAAATTACTACGTTCCCCAACTGTGGCATCCGAGCCAGGTTTTATGCGTAGATGTAATATGCACGAGTAGAACACAAGTGAGTTGTGGGCGA
Source organism: Aegilops bicornis (assembly GCA_021605145.1). Lineage (NCBI taxonomy): Eukaryota > Viridiplantae > Streptophyta > Magnoliopsida > Poales > Poaceae > Aegilops > Aegilops bicornis. The sequence continues at coordinate 242,496,221 of CM038669.1, forward strand.
TACAAGTCATACTGCTTACCAGCATGTCATACTTTGGTTCGACGGTATTGTTGGATGAAGCGGCCCAGACCGACATTACGCGTATGCTTACGTGAGACTGGTTCTGCCGACGTGCTTTGCACACAGGTGGCTGGCGGTTGTCAGTTTCTCCAACTTTAGTTGAACCGAGTGTGGCTACGCCCGGTCCTTGAGAAGGTTAAAACAACACTAACTTGATGAACTATCGTTGTGGTTTTGATGCGTAGGTAAGAACAGTTCTTGCTCAGCCCGTAGCAGCCACGTAAAACTTGCAACATCCAAGTAGAGGACGTCTAACTTGTTTTTGCAGGGAATGTTGTGATGTGATATGGTCAAGGCATGATGCTAAATTTTATTGTATGAGATGATCATGTTTTGTAACCGAGTTATTGGCAACTGGCAGGCGCCATATGGTTGTCGCTTTATTGTATGCAATGCAATCGCCCTGTAATGCTTTACTTTATCACTAAGCGGTAGCGATAGTCGTAGAAGCATAAGGTTGCGAGACGACAATGATGCTACGATGGAGATCAAGGTGTCGCGTCGGTGACGATGGTGATCATGACGGTGCTTCGAAGATGGAGATCACAAGCACAAGATGATGATGGCCATATCATATCACTTATATTGATTGCATGTGATGTTTATCTTTTATGCATCTTATCTTGCTTAGATTGACGGTAGCATTATAAGATGATCTTTCACTAAATTATCAAGGTATACGTGCTCTCCCTGAGTATGCACCGTTGCGAAAGTTCTTCATGCTGAGACACCACGTGATGATCGGGTGTGATAGGCTCTACGTTCAAATACAACGGGTGCAAAACAGTTGCACACGCGGAATACTCAGGTTAAACTTGACGAGCCTAGCATATAATAGATATGGCCTCGGAACACTAAGACCGAAAGGTCGAGCGTGAATCATATAGTAGATATGATCAACACAGTGATGTTCACCATTGAAACTACTCCATCTCACGTGATGATCGGACATGGTTTAGTTGATTTGGATCACGTAATCACTTAGAGGATTAGAGGGATGTCTATCTAAGTGGGAGTTCTTAAGTAATATGATTAATTTAACTTAAATTTATCATGAACTTAGTACCTGATAGTATTTTGCTTGTCTATGTTGATTGTAGAAGATGGCCCGTGCTGTTGTTCCGTTGAATTTTAATGCGTTCCTTGAGAAAGCAAAGTTGAAAGATGATGGTAGCAATTACACGGACTGGGTCCGTAACTTGAGGATTATCCTCATTGTCGCACGTAAGAATTACGCCCTGGAAGCAATCGCTAGGTGCGGACCTGCTGCAGGAGCAACACCGGATGTTATGAGCGTCTGGCAGAGCAAAGTCGATGACTACTCGATAGTTCAGTGTGCCATGCTTTACGGCTTAGAACCGGTACTTCAACGACGTTTTGAACGTCATGGAGCATATGAGATGTTCCAGGAGATGAAGTTAATATTTCAAGCAAATGCCCGGATTGATAGATATGAAGTTTCCAAAAAGTTCTACAGCTGCAAGATGGAGGAGAATAGTTCTGTCAGTGAGCATATACTCAGAATGTCTGGGTATAACAATCACTTGATTCAACTGGGAGTTAATCTTCCGGATGATAGCGTCATTGACATAATTCTTCAATCACTGCCACCAAGCTACAAGAGCTTCGTGACGAACTATAGCATGCAAGGGATGGATAAGACGATTCCCGAGCTCTTCGCAATGCTAAAGGCTGCGGAGGTAGAAATCAAGAAGGAGCATCAAGTGTTGATGGTCAACAAGACCACCAGTTTCAAGAAAAAAGGCAAAGGGAAGAAGAAGGGGAACTTCAAGAAGAACAGCAAACAAGTTGCTGCTCAAGAGAAGAAACCCAAGTCTGGACCTAAGCGTGATACTGAGTGCTTCTACTGCAAACAGACTGGTCACTTGAAGCGGAACTGCCCCAAGTATTTGGCGGATAAGAAGGATGGCAAGGTGAACAAAGGTATATGTGATATACATGTTATTGTTGTGTACCTTACTAATGCTCGCAGTAGCACCTGGGTATTTGATCCGGTTACATTGCTAATATTTGCAACTTGAAACGGGGACTACGAATTAAGCAAAGATTGGCTAAGGACGAGGTGACGATGCGCGTGGGAAATGGTTCCAAAGTCGATGTGATCGCATTCGGCACGCTACCTCTACATCTACCTCCGGGATTAGTTTTAGACCTGAATAATTGTTATTTGGTGCCAGCGTTGAGCATGAACATTATATATGGATCTTGTTTGATGCGAGACGGTTATTCATTTAAATAAGAGAATAATGGTTGTTCTATTTATATGAGTAATATCTTTTATGGTCATGCACCCTTGAAGAGTGGTCTATTTTGTTGAATCTCGATAGTAGTGATACACATATTCATAATATTGAAGCCAAAAGATGCAGAGTTGATAATGATAGTGCAACTTATTTGTGGCACTGCCGTTTAGGTCATATCGGTGTAAAGCACATGAAGAAACTTCATACCGATGGGCTTTTGGAACCACTTGACTATGAATCACTTGGTACTTGCGAACCGTGCCTCATGGGCAAGATGACTAAAATGCCGTTCTTCGGAACTATGGAGCGAGCAAAAGATTTATTGGAAATCATACATACAGATGTATGTGGTCCGATGAATGTTGAGGCTCGCGGCGGGTATCATTATTTTCTCACCTTCACAGATGATTTGAGCATATATGGGTATATCTACTTAATGAAACATAAGTCTGAAACATTTGAAAAGTTCAAAGAATTTCAGAGTGAAGTTGAAAATCATCATAACAAGAAAATAAAGTTTCTATGATCTAATCATGGAGAAGAATATTTGAGTTACGAGTTTGGTCTTCATTTGAAACAATGCGGAATAGTTTCGCAACTCACGCCACCCGGAACACCACAGCGAAATGGTGTATCCAAACGTCGTAATCGTACTTTACTAGATATGGTGCGATCTATGATGTCTCTTACTGATTTACCACTATCGTTTTGACGCCTTATTAACTATGGTTTGGCAAGAAACCAAAGTTGTCGTTTCTTAAAGTTTGGGGCTGCGATACTTATGTGAAAAAGCTTCAACCTGATAAGCTTGAAACCAAATCGGAAAAATGTGTCTTCATAGGATACCCAAAAGAGACTGTTGGTGATGAGGACATCAATACCATTGTTACACCCACAGCCCCTACTGCTATACATACTGGACCAATTACTAGAGCTCGCGCACGCCAATTGAATTATCAGGTACTTTCGTTTCTTGGTAACGATTCCAATGTTCATGAGAATATGATGCTGCCTAAATTGGATACATTTGTTTTGCTTACAAATGAAGGGCCTACCATGGACAAGAAAGATGAACCTTGGAGCAAGTTCAAGCTCGGAGATGTTGGCATGCGCAAAGGGGAACAAGAACGGAGTTACAAGTGATGATTCCAGGACTTTGAAGCCACCCTAATGAGAGCATGAGGCCTTGGACGAAATATACAAGATGCCACTTCATAATATTCGTCCATAGGCTATTCTAGGTCTGCGTCACCTTATTATTGGGCAGACCCATGTAATTTCGAAATACTTAAGTATAGGCTGTTTTAGAGTCCGTATGTGTGGGGAAACAAGAGTTAGGGTTGGTTTGGACCCCTCCCTCAAGGGCCACGAAATTCCTCCTCTTCCTCCATATATACAGCCCTTAGGGCGTCGTTTAGACTTTGGGTTTTGTTTAGATTAAAAGTTCGCCATAGCTGCAACTTCGCGTGCATTTCGTTTGTGTTTAACGACTGCAGACAAAGGCGTCACAGAACCCCACCTTGATCAATAAATCTTTCATCTTAAATTAGCAATATCCAGATTGCAATCTCAGATTATAGATTGTTCTTCGTATGCTCGCAGGAAACAGACCCTCGTGGTGGTCGGGTTGATCGTGCTCGGCGTGGTCAATAACCTCTCGGAGTTGGTTTAGCGATTGATAAGTCGCGACGTCCTCGCACGTTAGTAGTCGGATCGTCAAAGTCGACTTCCTACAAAGCGACAACCAACATCTCATCGATAGACGGGACAACTTTGCCTCTATATAGTGGTATCAGTTTTTCAGTTTGCTCGGTGAGATTTTATAGTTTTTCGTAGATTAGATCGAGTCTGTTCTTCATACCTAAAGTCCACGAAAAAAGCCACACAAAAAAATTAGGGTTAGTTCATCATATCTGAACCACTTGAGCCTTCGCATAATCTTTTTAGGGTTTTTGCTTTGTTGAATTTGCGGTTGCATCGTCGTGTCAAGTTGCTTGGTCTTAGAGTCTAGTCTTTTAGAGTTTCGAGTTACGGTCATAAGTTGTCACGCCGCCGCCGACACCATCATCATCGCCTTGCCATCTACCACCCTTCTTCTCCGCCACCGCTCTGAATCCGTATCCATATACCACCACCAATCCGTATCCATATACCACCACCAATCCGTATCCATATACCACCACCAATCCGTAGCCATATACCACCACCGCTACCATATACCACCACCGCTGCCATATACCACCACCATATATCCACCACCAATCCGAGTTCTTCTCATATTAGGTTTGTTTTCGAGATCCATCTAGTTTCCGATTCGTGTTTCCTAGCCGGAGTAGGTTTCGGAAAAAAAAATCGGAGTAGATATGTTCCTGAGTAGGCCCAAAATTTTCCGAAAACGCACTTGTCGAAAAATTTTCTGGCTATCCTATTTTTAGGTGTTTCTAAGCGTATTGAGACAGTCGCCATTATAGAAAGTTTTTTTTGACCCGTTTCCAGTTTTTGGGTCCGGGCGTTCGAAAAAAAAATTGGTCGAAAAAATTCCGTGCCCATCCTGTCGGTTTGACACAGGAAGAGTTTTGAGACACTCGCCATTATAGTGATTTTTGCAAAAAAAAAGCGGTAAAAAAGCAAAAAAAAAAAAAGCGAAAAAAAAATTCCGAGTGTGCTTTTCCGTTGTTTCCGTGCGGCGCCGTGATTTTGTTAGTGTTCTAGGCTCGCGTCTCTAGCACGGTCTAGCCTAGGACCAAAGACTGATCTGCCGTCGTTGAGCGTTCATTCAACTTTGCATCTCTGAACTGATTATTGCTGACCCTTTTTGCTACCATATTATAAGCCTTCCCAGCTCCACATACATCTACATCGTGCGTTTGACTCTCCCTGGTAATCGCTCTATCCAAGCTTTGAGAGTTTTGACTACATCGGTTGCCGATCACCGCTTCTTTGGGTAAGAACTGGTAAGAATTTGAGATTTGCTTGACGGATTTGTGACTGCCCACCACACCACCACCACCACTTCCTAGTAGTCTGTCGAATCATATTCTTGTGTGTTTCTATTGCTGCTAACCATGGCAGGATCACAAGCCCGAGACCGACCGGGAGAACATGACAAACAAAAGCGCTACATGATAAGTTTCAACAAGTGATGAGTGGGCAGGTGGAAGATGTTCTAAATAGATTTGAAGAGGCCATGGAGAAGATAGATGGCATTGAGAAGGCATTCGAAACAAAGCTCGATAACAAGTTTAATGAATTGCTCATGCGTCTACCACCACCACCACCGGCTGCACCTAATGCACCTCTACAACAACAACAACGACTACCTCCACATCGCGAAGCAACCCTCTGCCGAGCGACCGTGTCCCTCTTCACTGGCCAAGCTGCTGGTCTTCTTTGTTGATACTTCGTGGCTCCTGCTGCTGATGTGGGGAGGATGATTATGTGAGAGAGTACGAGGATGAGGTTGATCAACTTCAGAACTACGTGCAACCACCGGCACCACAACCACCCGGTCGTCCACATGCAAATAATGGCAATGTTAGGGCTCCCCCTCAGTGCGAGATCATGACCATCTCCCTAAATTGAAGTTGAATATTCCACCATTTGAGGGTAGATATGTTCTGATATATATCTTACTTGGGAGTTAGAAACTGAACAACGATTTACATGTTTACAATATCACGAGGAGAGGCGTGTTCCCGCTTTGTTTGTGCTTTCACTAGCTTTGCATGTGTTTGGTGGTGCGAACATTGTAGATTATATCCTGTTCCAGCTACTTGGGCTGCTTTGAAAACTGCTATGCGTACTCGTTGGGTTCCACCATATTATCAACGTGAATTACTTCAAAAATTGCAACGCTTAAGACAAGGAAAAAATTCGGTAGAAGAATATTATCAGGAATTACAAACATGCTTGATTAGATGTGGTATTGTTGAGGAGAATGAAGCTATGCTTGCACGTTCGGGTGGATTAAATAGAGATATTCAGACCATTCTAGACTACAAGGATTATACTAATATCACTCGATTATTCCATCTTGCTTGTAAAGCTGAGCGTGAAGTGAGGATCGACAGCGTTGGCGGCGGACTAACTTTTCTGCAGGTCGACCTTCATCATGGACACCACGTGCATCATCTACTTCCACACGTTCTACTACACCGGCACCTCCGTCGTGCTGCCACCTCCAACCGTGATACAAGAAAGCAGGCACAACCACAACTATCTCGCCAAGAGCGCTTTTCTTTGGGCCTACACAGAGCTCTTCTTCTTCCATGGCGTCAACAGGGCACACAAGTTATATTATTTGTCGTCGTTGTAAGGGAAGAGGACATTTTTCCAGAGAATGCCAATCTCAGCGTGTGATGATTGCTACTGAGGATGGTGGGTATGAGTCCGCTATGACTATGATGAAGAGACTTTGGCTCTTATTACACATGAAGAACATGGTGGAGATGATTTTGATCATGAGACGCAATACATGGCTGCTGAAGATGCTGACAGGTATGAATGTTTAGTTGCTCAACGTGTTTTGAGTGTGCAGGTTACACAAGCTGAGCAAAATCAGAGGCATAACTTGTTCCATAAAAAGGGAGTTGTGAAGGAACGTTCTATTCGCGTCATCATAGATGGAGGGAGCTGCAACAACTTGGCTAGCATGGATATGGTGGAGAAGCTTTCTCTCACCACAAGACCACATCCACATCCTTACTACATCCAATGGTTCAACAACAGCGGCAAGGTTAAGGTAACACGTCTTTGTTAGGTGTGTATTTTAGTATCTCTACATATGCCGATTATGTTGATTGTGATGTGGTACCTATGCAAGCATGTTCCTTATTACTTGGTAGACCATGGCAATTTGATAAAAATTCTGTACACCATGGTAGAAACAATCAGTATACTCTTGTTCACAAGGATAAAAATATTACTTTGCTTCCTATGACTCTGATTCAATTTTGAAAGATGATATTAATAGAGCTAATAAAGCAAAAGCAGGAGAAAAATAAGAGTGAAAATCAGATTGTGGCAAAAGAATTTGAGTAACAAATGAAGCCTAATAATAAACCATCTAATGTTGCTACGAAATTAAAGCTGAAAAGTGCATGTTTACTTGCCACCAAATCTGATATTGAGGAGCTAGATTCTAGCAAATCTGTTTGCTATGCTTTTGTGTGCAAAGAGGCATTATTTTCATTCGAGGGCGTGCCTTCCTCTTTGCCCCCTGCTGTTACTAACATTTTGCGGGAGTTCGGACGTCTTCCCACAAGGCGTACCACCGGATTACCACCTATTCGAGGGATTGAGCATCAAATTGACTTAATTCCGGTGCATCGCTACCCAACCGTGCACCATACCGTACCAATCCAGAGGAGGCGAAGGAGAGTATCGTCAAATGTGAGCTGCTCGACAAAGGTTATATCTGTGAATCTCTTAGTCCTTGTGCTTGTTCCTATTATACTAGTGCCTAAAAAGGATGGTACGTCGCGTATGTGTGTTGATTGTAGATGCATTAATAATATTACTATTCGTTCTCGTCATCCTATTCCTAGGCTAGATGATATGCTTGATGAATTGAGTGGCTCTACAATATTCTCCAAAGTTGATTTGCGTAGTGGATACCATCAAATTCGTATGAAATTGGGAGATGAATGGAAAACAGCATTTAAAACTAAGTTTGGTTTGTATGAGTGGTTAGTCATGCCTTTTGGGTTAATAATGCACCTAGTACTTTCATGAGACTAATGAACGAAGTTTTACGTGCTTTCATTGGACGATTTGTGGTACTCTATTTTGATGATATACTGATTTATAGCAAATCTTTGGAAGAACATTTGGAACATTTACGTGTTGTTTTTAATGCTCTACGTGATGCACGTTTGTTTGGTAACCTTGGGAAGTGCACCTTTTGCACCGACCAAGTATCTTTTCTTGGCTATGTTGTTACACCACAGGGAATTGAAGTTGATAAAGCCAAGATTGAAGCTATTGAGAGTTGGCCGCAGCCCAAAACGGTCACACAAGTGAGGAGTTTTCTTGGACTCATTGGTTTCTATAGGCGTTTTGTGAGAAACTTTAGCACCATTGCTGCACCTCTCAATGAACTTACAAAGAAGGATGTGCCTTTTGTTTGGGGTACCGCACAGGAAGAAGCCTTCACGGTATTGAAAGATAAGTTGACACATGCTGCTTTACTCCAACTTCACGACTTTAATAAGACTTTTGAGCTTGAATGTGATGCTAGTGGAATTGGATTAGGAGGTGTGTTATTACAAGATGGCAAACCTGTTGCATACTTTTACGAAAAATTGAGTGGGCCTAGTCTGAACTATTCTACTTATGACAAAGAATTATATGCTCTTGTTAGGACTTTAGAGACATGGCAACATTATTTATGGCCCAAAGAATTTGTTATACATTCTGATCATGAATCTTTGAAACATATTAAAAGTCAAGCTAAACTGAATCGTAGACATGCTAAATGGGTTGAATTCATTGAGACTTTCCCTTATGTCATTAAACACAAGAAGGGTAAAGAAAATGTTATTCTTGATGCTTTGTCTCAAATGCATACTATGCTTTCACAACTTGACTTCAAAATATTTGGTTTGGAGACCATCAAAGATCAATATGTGCATGATGCTGATTTTAAAGATGTAATGCAGAATTGTAAAGAAGGAAGAACATGGAACAAGTTCGTTATTAATGATGGTTTTATGTTCCGTGCTAACAAGCTATGCATTCCTCGCTAGCTCTCATTTTCTTTTGTTGTTGCAGGAGGCTCATGGAGGAGGATTAATGGGACACTTTGGCGTGAAGAAGACGGCGGATATACTTGCTACACATTTCTTTTGGCCAAAGATGAGACGGGATGTTGAGCGTTTTGTTGCTCGCTGCACTACATGTCAAAAAGCTAAGTCACGACTCAATCCTCATGGTTTATATATGCCTTTGCACTGTACCTAGTGTTCCTTGGGAGGATATATCTATGGACTTTGTTTTAGGTTTACCTCGAACAAAGAAGGGAGGATAGCATATTTGTTGTCGTGGATAGATTCTCGAAAATGGCACACTTTATACCATGTCATAAAAGCGATGATCTTGTTAATGTTGCTGATTTGTTCTTTCGTGAAATTATTCGCTTGCATGGTGTGCCAAATACTATTGTTTCAGATCGTGATACTAAATTTCTTAGCCACTTTTGGAGATGTTTATGGGCTAAGTTGGGGACTAAACTGCTTTTTAGTACTACTTGTCACCCCCAAACCGATGGACAAACTGAAGTAGTCAATAGAACATTGTCTACTATGCTTAGGGCTGTTTTGAAGAATAATAAGAAAATGTGGGAAGAATGCTTGCCTCATATTGAATTTGCTTATAATCGTTCATTGCATTCTACTACTAAGATGTGCCCTTTTGAAATTGTGTATGGCTTCCTACCTCGTGCACCTATTGATTTGTTGCCTCTTCCATCTTTGGAGAAGGTTAATTTTGATGCTAAAGAACGTGCTGAATTGATTTTAAAAATGCATGAGTTAACTAAGGAAAACATTGAGCGTATGAATGCTAAATATAAACTTCTTTGGAGATAAGGGTAGAAAACATGTTGTCTTTGCACCGAGATCTTGTTTGGTTACATTTGCGTAAGGATAGGTTTCCTAAATTGCATAAATCAAAGCTAATGCCACGTCTTGATGGTCCATTTAAGGTGTTAGAGAAAATAAATGATAATGCATATAAACTTGAGCTGCCTGCAGATTTTGGGGTTAGTCCCACTTTTAACATTGCAGATTTGAAGCCTTATTTGGGTGAGGAAGATGAGCTTCCGTCGAGGGCGACTTCATTTCAAGAAGGGGAGGATGATGAGGACATCAATACCATTGTTACACCCACAGCCCTGCTGCTATACATCTTGGACCAATTACTAGAGCTCACAAGACGCCAATTGATTTATCAGGTACTTTCGTTTCTTGGTAACGATTCCAATGTTCATGAGAATATGATGCTGCCTAAATTGGATACATTTGTTTTGCTTACAAATGAAGGGCCTACCATGGACAAGAAAGGTGAACCTTGGAGTAAGTTCAAGCACGGAGATGTTGGCATGCATAGGGGAACAAGAACGGAGTTACAAGTGATGATTCCCGGACTTTGAAGCCACCCTAATCAGAGCATGAGGCCTTGGACGAAATATACAAGATGCCACTTCATAATATTCGTCCATAGGCTATTCTAGGTGCTGCGTCACCTTATTATTGGGCCGGGCCCATGTAATTTCGAAATACTTAAGTATAGGCTGTTTTTAGTCCGTATGTGTGGGGAAACAAGAGTTAGGGTTGGTTTGGACCCCTCCCTCAAGGGCCACGAAATTCCCTCCTCTTCCTCCATATATACAGCCCTTAGGCGTCGTTTAGACTTTGGGTTTTGTTTAGATTAAAAGTTCGCCATAGCTGCAACTTCGCGTGCCGTTTGTGTTCAACGACCGGACAAAGGCGTCACAGAACCCCACCTTGATCAATAAAGCTTTCATCTTATATTCGCAATATCCAGATTGCAATCTCAGTTTCTTGCTTGTTCTTCGTTTGCTCGCGAGATGCAGACCCTCGTGGTCGGGTTGATCGTGCTCCGGCGTGGTCAATAACCTCTCGGAGTTGGTTTAGCGATTGCATAAGGCGCGGCGTCCTCGCCGCGTTAAATGGTCGGATCGTCAAAGTCGACTTCCTCCAAAGCGAAAACCAACATCTCATCGAAAGACGGGACACCTTTGCCTCTATCAGTTGGGTACACCTTCTATCACAGATCCAAAGGCAAGACTTTTGTTGCTAAATTTGGACTCTTTCTAGAGAAGGAATTTCTCTCGAAAGAAGTGTGTGGGAGGAAAGTAGAACTTGATGAGGTAACTGTACCTGCTCCCTTATTGGAAAGTAGTTCATCACAGAAACCAGTTTCTGTGGCACCTACACCAATTAATGAGGAAGTTAATGATGATGATCATGAAACTTCAGATCAAGTTGTTACTGTACCTCGTTGGTCAACCAGAGTAAGATCCGCACTGAGTGAATGCGGTAATACTGTTCGGAGGTTATGTTACTAGTCCTTGACGATCCTACGATTTATGAAGTAGGGATGGTGAGCCCAGATTCCGGAAAATGGCTTGAGGCCATGAAATCTGAGATGGGATCCATGTATGAGAACAGAGTGTGGACTTTGGTTGACTTGCCCGATGATAGGCAAGCCATCGAGAATAAATGGATCTTCAAGCAGAAGACTGACGCTGACGGTAATATTTCTGTCTATAAAGCTCGACTTGTTGCGAAAGGTTTTCGACAAGTTCAAGGGATTGACTACGATGAGACCTTCTCACCCGTAGCGATGCTTAAGTCTGTTCGAATCATGTTAGCAATTGCCGCATTTTATGATTATGAAATTTGGCAAATGGATGTCAAAACTGCATTCCTGAATGGATTTCTGGAAGAAGAGTTGTATATGATCTAGCCGGAAGGTTTTGTCGATCCAAAGGGAGCTAACTAAGTGTGCAAGCTCCAGCGATCCATTTATGGACTGGTGCAAGCCTCTCGGAGTTGGAATAAACGCTTTGATAGTGTGATCAAAGCATTTGGTTTTATCTGAGACTTTTGGAGAAGCTTTGTATTTACAAGAAAGTGAGTGGGAGCTCTGTAGCATTTCTCATATTATATGTGGATGACATATTGCTGATTGGAAATGATATAGAATTTCTGGATAGCATAAACGGATACTTGAATAAGAGTTTTTCAATGAAGGACCTTGGTGAAGCTGCTTACATATTGGGCATCAAGATCTATAGAGATAGATCAAGACGCTTAATTGCACTTTCACAAAGCACATACCTTGACAAAGTTTTGAAGAAGTTCAAAATGGATCAAGCAAAGAAAGGGTTCTTGCCTGTGTTACAAGGTGTGAAGCCCGACCACTTCAGAAGATATAGAGAAGATGAAAGATGTTCCCTATGCTTCAGCCATAGGCTCTATCATGTATGCAATGATGTGTACCAGACCTGATGTGTGCCTTGCTATAAGTTTGGCAGGGAGGTACCAAAGTAATCCAGGAGTGGATCACTGGACAGCGGTCAAGAACATCCTGAAATACCTGAAAAGGACTAAGGGTATGTTTCTAGCTTATGGAGGTGACAAAGAGCTAGTCATAAATGGTTACGTCGATGCAAGCTTTGACACTGATCCGACGATTCTAAATCGCAAACCGGATACGTGTTTACGTTGAACGGTGGAGATGTCAGTTGGTGCAGCTCTAAATAAAGCGTTGTGGGGGATCTACGTGTGAAGCGGAGTACATAGCTGCTTCGGAAGCAGCAAATGCAGGAGTCTGGATGAAGGAGTTCATATCCGATCTAGGTGTCATACCTAGTGCATCGGGTCCAATGAAAATCTTTTGTGACAATACTGGTGCGATTGCCTTGGCAAAGGAATCCAGATTGCACAAGAGAACCAAGCACATCAAGAGACGCTTCAACTCCATCCGGGATCTAGTCCAGGTGGGGACATAGATATTTGCAAGATACATACTGATCTGAATGTTGCAGACACGTTTACTAAGCCTCTTCCACGAGCAAAACATGATCAACACCAAGGCTCCATGGGTGTTAGAATCATTAATGTGTAATCTAGATTATTGACTCTAGTGCAAGTGGGAGACTGAAGGAAATATGCCCTATAGGCAATAATAAAGTTATTATTTATTTCCTTATATCATGATAAATGTTTATTATTCATGCTAGAATTGTATTAACCGAAAAAATAATACTTGTGTGAATACATAGACAAACAAAGTGTCACTAGTATGCCTCTACCTGACTAGCTTGTTGATCAAAGATGGTTATGTTTCCTAGCCATTGACATGAGTTGTCATTTGATTAACGGGATCACCCATTCCGTTAGCTTAACACATGATCGTTTAGTATTCTGCTATTGCTTTCTTCATGACTTATATATGTTCCTATGACTATGAGATTATGCAACTCCCGTTTACCGGAGGAACACTTTGTGTGCTACTAAACGTCACAACATAAATGGGTGATTATAAAGGTGCTCTACAGGTGTCTCCAAAGGTACTTGTTGGGTTGGCGTATTTCGAGATTAGGATTTGTCACTCCGATTGTCGAAGAGGTATCTCTGGGCCCACTCGGTAATACACATCACTTAAGCCTTGCAAGCATTGCAACTAATGAGTTAGTTGCAGGATGATGTATTACGGAACGAGTAAAGAGACTTGCTGGGAACGAGATTGAACTAGGTATTGAGATACCGATGATCGAATCTCGAGCAAGTAACATACGGATGACAAAGGGAACAACGTATGTTGTTATGCGGTCTGACCAATAAAGATCTTCGTAGAATATGTGGGAGCCAATATGAGCATCCAGGTTCCGCTATTGGTTATTGACCAGAGACGTGTCTCGGTCATGTCTACATAGTTCTCGAACCCGTAGGGTCCGCACGCTTAAAGTTTGATGACGGTTATATAATGAGTTTATGTGTTTGATGTACCGAAGGTAGTTCGGAGTCTCGGATGTGATCACAGACATGACGAGGAGTCTCGAAATGGTTGAGACATGAAGATTGATATATTGGACGACTATATTCAGACACCGGAATGGTTCCGGGGGTTATCGGATATATACCGGAGTACCGAGGGTTACCGGAACCCCCCCGGGGGTTTAATGGGCCTACATGGGCCTTAGTGGAGAAGAGGAGGGGCGGCCAGGGCAGGCCGCGTGCCCCCTCCCCCTCTAGTCCGAATTGGACAAGGAGGGGGTGCTGAGGGAGTCCTGGATTAGGGGGTCCTCGGACAGCCGGACTATATCCTTTGGCCAGACTGTTGGACTATGAAGATACAAGATTCAAGACTTCGTCCCGTGTCCGGGTGGGACTCTCCTTTGCGTGGAAGGCAAGCTTGGCAGTTCGGATATGTAGATCTCTTCCCTTGTAACCGACTCTGTGTAACCCTAGCTCCCTCCGGTGTCTATATAAACCGGAGGGTATAGTCCGTAGGACAACAACAATCATAATAATAGACTAGCTTCTAGGGTTTAGCCTCTACGATCCCGTGGTAGATCAAATCTTGTAATACTCATATCATCAATATCAATCAAGTAGGAAGTAGGGCATTACCTCCATCGAGAGGGCCCGAACCTGGGTAAACATTGTGTCCCCCGCCTCCTATTACCATCCGCCTTAGACGCACAGTTCGGGACCTCCTACCCGAGATCCGCCGGTTCTGACACCGACATTGGTGCTTTCATTGAGAGTTCCACTGTGCAGTCATCATAAGGCTTGATGGCTCATCTTGTTGTCAAGGAGAACATCTCCTCTAGGGGAGCCCTGGCTGTAGGCCAAACTCTCCGACCAGGCGGCTTCATCATGACCGCCCGTTCGGCCGCTGCGCCGATGATGACTTCACGGTTCATAAAAAATAGCCTCCACATCAGATCGGAATTCGCCAAGCAGATGGATCTAATGGAGCTCTCTTCCTTGAACGAGCTCTTGGATCGCATTGCCGCCCTGGGAGTCGCTACGGACTATGATCGGATCGGGCTTAAACCCGACCAAAGGGAGATTAATTCTCCGCCGGTCACCCATCAGATAGAGGTGGTGGAGGAACAACACAGCGATTCTTCCTCTATCCTGAGGACGAACTATGTCCGGATTCCTGAGCTCTCCGAGCCGGATACCCGTCTACGGGAGGACATGGCCCAAGATTTGAACCTAGAATCAGACAGCGGGCCAGACCTATTGGGCAACATCCCGGAGCACGAACTTCTAAGATCGGAAACTCCTCCGCCCTTGGGTCTCAGATCGGGTCAGGGTTCGGACTTAAATCTACCCACCCACCCAGATATAAGTGATCTTTCCCACATTAGACAAGAGCCCCAAGAGACAGTACATCACTATTGGGCTAGATTCCTCCTTGTAATGAGCAAGGTCAAGGACTGTCGCGAGGAAGACGCAATTTCATTCTTTTGCAAAAATTGCACGGACAAGGGAATCCTCAACGCCATAAGTCGCCGTGACATAGCACACTTGACTGACTTGGCGGCCATAGTACGTAATCTTGTGCGATGGAAAGCGCTGAAACCCAAACAAAATGCAGGATCCTCGGCTCTCACTAAACCCCCGTCCGACCTAAAAGGGTGTACTCTCATAAGTCACCCGATCCAATTACAAAGAAACCAAAGCCCACTACAGGGCGTGGAACTATATTGGAGGGATGGCTCAATGGGCCATGCAAAATTCACAGTACATCGGATACCGCGCCAACACATAGCCTTAGAGCATGTTGGATACTCCGGCAGGTGGCCAAGAGCGGTGAGGATCTCCTTATCAACAATACCGCAGAGCACCATCCCATGGACAATAACAATACAGTATTGATAGTCTTCGAGACCTTCGCCTCAAATAATAGGCATGGCGAAGCACTCCATGACCTTGCGAAGTCTGCCCGCGTGGCAGCAATAAATCCATGGAATGACACAGCCATAACCTTCAATGACAGTGACAAACCGCAATTCTGAACAGCCCGAGCACCAGCCGCCTTGGTCCTTAGTCCAATCGTGGACGGCTTCCGGTTTACTAAAGTGCTCATGTACGGCGGCAGCGGATTAAACCTCATCTACGAAGAAACTTTTAGCAAAATGGAAATAGGAAGGAGCCGCATTGAGCAAAGCAGCACGACCTTCAGAGGAATCATCCCTAGTCGGGAGGCACGCTATGCGGGAAAAATCACACTAGATGTGGTATTCGACACGCCGGAGAATTATAGGTCCGAAGAAATCATATTCCAAGTGGCCCCGTTCAGTAGCGGATACCACGCCCTTGTAGGGCGGGAGGCATTCACGATCTTCCAAGCTATACCCCATTATGGGTACATGAAGTTCAAAATGCCCGGGCCCAATGGAATCATCACTCTAGCTAGTGATCCGGACATAGCACTCCGCACCAAAAATAAAACCGCTGCACTAGCCCTCGAGGCGTTATCCGAAGCCCTCGCGGTCGAAGAACTAACTACGCTGCGCTCCACAGTGGACAGGGATGACGTGATACTCGACAAAAGATCCAAGTCCACCTCTTTTAAACCAGCGGATGAAATAGTCAAATTCCAGGTCCATCCAACGGAACCCACAAAAACAGCATCCATCGGGGCACAGTTAAACCCCACAGTAGACGCCGCTACGGGAGTTCTTGCGCGAGAATTGCGACATCTTCGCCTGGCATCCTTCAGACATGCCAGGAATCCCATGCAGGCTGGCCGAGCATATCCTTAACATTCTAAAGGGGTTCAAGCCGGTCAAGCAAACTCTTCGGCGTTTCTCTGAGCCTAAGCCACAAGCCATGGGAGAGGAGCTAGCCAAGTTACTTGAGGCCGGATTCATTAGAGAATTAAAGCATTCGGACTGGCTAGCAAACTTGGTGATGGTACCAAAGAAGGACAAATCCCGGCGCCTATGTGTCGATTTCAAGGACCTTAACAAGGCTTGCCCCAAGGATCCGTTCCCCCTCGCTCGCATCGATCAAATTATCGACGCTAACGCAGGACACGACTCATTGTGTTTCCTCGACGCATACTCCGGATACCATCAAATTAAAATGGCGGAGTCTGATCAAGCCGCAACGGCATTTATCACTCCATACGGCCCCTTCTGTTTCAACACCATGCCTTTCGGGCTCAAAAACGCCGGTGCAACCTTTCAACGCATGATTGAGACATGCCTGGAAACACAAATTGGCAAAACAGTGGAGGCATACATAGACGACGTGGTCATCAAAACCAGACACGTCGTATCCTTAATAAACGACTTGAGGTTCACGTTCGACAATCTCTGAACATATGACATCAAGCTCAATACGGAAAAATGCGTTTTCGGCGTGCCCGCCGGAAAACTCTTGGGCTTCATCGTCTCCAGTAGAGGAATCGAAGCAAATCTGGCTAAAATTCGAGCCGTGTCACAGTTGCATATCCCAACAGACCTCAAGCAAATCCAGAAAATAACTGGATGCGTGGCTACCATAAGCCGCTTTATCTCCCGATTAGGAGAAAAGGCACTACCCCTTTATCGCCTTTTTCAACGCACCGAACACTTCGAGTGGACGGATGCGGCCACGGCCGGATTGGAAGAAATAAAAGCCGTTTTGGCCACCAACCCAATCTTGGCCGCCCCAAATGTCGGCGAACCAATGCTGTTATATATAGCGGCAACACACCAAGTTGTAAGCGCGGTGCTCGTCGCCGAACGAGAGACGGACGGACATAAGTTCCCGCTTCAAAAGCCGGGATACTATGTATCCACTGTCCTCACTCCATGCAAATCACTATACCCACATTATCAAAAGATAGCATATGCGGTCTTCATGGCATCCCGGAAATTACGACACTACTTTCAAGAGTGTTCAATTACGGTGGCTTCGGAAGTACCACTTAATGACATAATAAATAACCGCGATGCCACGGGCCGGATTGCTATATGGGCTATCGAGCTCCTCCCGTTCAACATAACATATAAACCACGACGAGCCATTAAGTCGCAAGTACTGGCCGATTTCGTCGCCAAATGGACGGAAGCTGAACTCCCTAAAGTGTACGGCACGTACTCCAATTGGATCATGCACTTTGACGGTTCAAAGATGCTGGCTGGTCTGGGGGCAAGACATCCCCCACCGGAGATACAGTCCAATACGTACTCCAAATATTATACACAGACTCCAACAATGCAGCAGAATATGAGGCCCTGTTGCATGGTCTCCGGATAGGAGTCTCCATGGGCATTCAACGCCTAGAGGTGCGTGAGGATTCGAACCTCACAATATCTCAAATAAATGGAGACTTTGATGCCAAGGACCCAAAAATGGCGGCTTACCACAACGCCGTCTTCAAAATGTCAGCTCGGTTCGAGGGGCTTGAGTTCCACCATGTGCTCCGGGAAAACAATCAAGCGGCGGATATCCTCGCCCGCATCGGCGCTAAGCGCGACCCCGTCCCACCTAATATCTTCTTGGAAAGGATGTTTAAGCCATCCGTGGTATGGGAAGGAGAGACCGGCAACAACAGTCCGGACCCGGACACAACACCAGATACCGAACACTCTGACGTAATCGGAGGATCTGCCACCGAAATAACACCTTCGGCCCACGTGATTATGGCTGTCATCGCCTGCGATGTAACCCTTCTTGGCCTACCTAACTAGGCAAAAACTCCCTGAGGACCCAAACGAGGCACGTTGCATTGTGCGATGGTATAAAGCCTACAAGGTCCACGAGGGAGAGCTTTATAAGAAAAGCGCTACCGGAGTCCTTCAAAGGTGCAGCTCCGAAGAGGAAGGACGGCAACTTTTGGCAGAAATTCATGCTGGACTTGGCGGCCACCACGCCGCAGCTCGGGCCCTTGTAAGCAAGGCCTTCCGTACAGGTTTCTACTGGCCGACGGCCCGAGCAGACGCACAGGACCTCGTTCAATGTTGCGTCGGGTGCCAGCGTTTTGCAAACCAAAGCCATATGCCACCTACTCCTCTCCAAACAACCCCCATTACTTGGCCCTTTGCGGTCTGGGGGCTTGATATGGTCGGACCCCTCAAAGGGGGAAGCCATAAGAAAAAATACTTATTGGTCATGGTGGATAAATTCACCAAATGGATAGAAGCCAAACCAGTTAAAACAGCCGAGTCCGGACCAGTGATAGACTTCATATCCGGGGTTGTACACCGTTATGGCGTCCCCCACAGCATCATCACCGATAACGGATCGAACTTTACAACCGACGAGGTAAAAATTTGGTGCAGCAACATGGGCATTAAGCTCGATTATGCTTCTGTCTATCACCCGCAAACTAACGGTCAAGTCGAGTGAGAAAATGGTCTTATCTTGAGCGGCATTAAACCCAGATTAGTGCGATCCTTGAAGGAATCAGATACGCACTGGGTAGAGGAGCTCAAATCTGTACTATGGGGGCTGCGGACCATGCCAAATCGCACTACCGGATACACACCGTTCTTTATGGTGTACGACGCAGAGGCGGTACTGCCCTGTGACATAATTCATGACTCACCTCGAGTGCGCATGTACGAAGAGAAAGAAGCCGATCTTGATCGACAGGACAGTTTGGACGCCCTGGAGGAGCGTGACGTGACAAAAGCCCGTTCCGCATTCTATCAGCAACAGGCTCGACGGTATCAAAGCAGAGAAGTACGGGCCAAAACTTATAACGTTGGCGAACTCGTTGTACGCCTACCGGAGAAGAAAAAGAACAAGCTCAAGCCCAAATGGGAAGGTCCCTTCGTTATTGACAAGGTTCTGACCAGTGGAGCATACCATCTGCGGGATGCATCGGACAATCGACTCGAGCCTAACCCATGGAACGCAGCTAGACTCCGAAGGTTCTACGCCTAGTGCCGGACTATGTGTTCGTCTCCTTACCTTCGTCAATTTTTTATATATCCGTTATCTGTCTTTTCTCTCTTTCTTTCTTCCCTTTTGTTTTCTTCACGACCTTAAAAGATTAAAATGTGTCGTGACTACACAATCTTGACGTGCTAGCCGTGCTCATTATACCTGGGGGCTTCTTATACAGAAGCTTAATATGACTATTTTCTGGGATCTATGCCCCACACATGTGTTACTTCTCCACATGTACCTTTTTCGCCATTATATGCATCGATATGACTTAAGTTTTGGCCAAGTTGGGTTGCCTGGCTCTTGTGTTTATGCCCCACGTTCCCGTTAATACGGCTAGGGCATAAATGGAGCACCACTGCGATTGTTACTGCCGGGTCTGCCGGATGTGTACCTCAGACTGGGTGAAGCCGAAAGCTAGTGTTCTTAAGGGAATATTCGGTCGGTGAACAAAAGATGACTTTTATTTATTGTAATACATGCCCCCAGATGTTTATATCCTGCGTCTCTTTTCGCAGTTCGGACATGCACATTAATGCATGCGTACCTAGGGAAAGGAACCCTTAATGGAACTATTCTCTCTGGAAGATGTTTCTTACTATCCATGTAATATAACATAGCTAGTTGGGTACTTGTCTGTTCAAGAACTTATGACCCCTACGCCTGGTTTCCACGCGTACCCCGGTTTTTATATAACTGAGCGGGTATTCGGATACACTACGGACTGTCGGGTGCGGAGGTCGAAGCGAAAAGGTCCGCCATGACAAATGATTTACAATCTGGCTAGGGACAATATATGTCACTTGAAGTACACAGTCACTTAGACTGACTAAATTCTTCTTCTATACCATCCAACAGGCTGTCTAGCCTACAATCCTGTTGGGAATACTTTGCGGCTAATTTTACCTGGTCATACACCAAACTAACGGGGATCTCTTTCCCATCAGACCCCACAGGTCCGACCTCGGCCATGTGGTTCGGGTCAGCCTTGGTATATCGCGTCTTCACCATGGCCCAGGCTTCCCTTGCACCTTATCGGCAGGCTGATATATTCCATAATCGGAAGCACCGCCGCGCTCCCTTGAGCTTATCTACAAGCTTCCCCATGCCTCCTGGCAGGGAGGCGGATGGCCACAAGGCTTGGGAAATGCCCTGCATCACCTGCCGAACTTGTTCGTGCAGTTGTGAGAGCTCTGGCAGAAGATCACCCGCAGACCCGGGCATTTCCTCTACAGGATGACCCGTCAGCATACCTACAGATATAACTCTGTTAGCCGGTTTCTTCGCCGAACTCTATACAGGTTCGTTCAAGCACTTACTAAAAATGCCGCGTCGAAGCCTCTTATTCTCCTTTACGGAGTCAACAAGCTGGGCCCGAACATCTTTCAGTTCAACGCCCAGCCGGATATTGGCATCTTGAAGATCATTCTTCTCCCACCTAACCTGCTTAAGCACACGCTCGCCAGCCTTTAACTGTCGTTGAGCATGTTGCTCATACCCTCGCACGACCTCCGGATTCATTCCGGGATCATCTGCAGAATCTATTGTTAGATTTGCATGCATGCCGCATACTAACCGGTACATGTCATTATTTTTGATAGAGACAAGTGTTACCAGAGGGGGCCTTCTAGGACTCCTTCACTGTGGCAACTGCGGCCCGTAGCTGGGCTTTGCACTCTTCCAGCTCTCGAGACAACTGGGTATTCTTCTGCGTAAGAACCTACACAAATAATGATCCTTAAATCAGTTGTGTCAACTGTTTCAGGTCTCAGGGGCTACTGATATACATAATTATCATATTTTCTTACCCGTATATCCTTTATATACTGGTCCATGGCTCTGGCAAGACCATTTTGAGCAACTCGGATGTACGCGTCTCCTGAGTTGAAGGCATCGAACGCCTCTTGGGAGAAACAAGCGTTGCGGAGTACGGCCCGGCGACGCCTGTGATTCATGGCACTTTCCACTTCGGAATTAGTAGCGGACAGCCTATCCGCATCCTCTGTAGGAGGAACATCCGGGGTTGGCCCCATGTTACTATGTTAGCGTCTGCCTTTAAGTCCGGCTCTGGAGCCCGGCTGGTGGAGACGTCACCGACAGGCTCTCCGGACATGGTCCGGCGAGCATTTTTCCTACTAGGAAACATGGACGTTATTATATTTTAAAAGACGATAACCATGGAGCGGGGTTCTTTTTCATACATCTGCGACGGCGTCTCAGTCCTGACCGCCTTCCTTTTAAGCCTACCCGGGTTCGGTGCCCCTCGTTGGTGAGTCACTGCGGGTTCGGCAGGGCGTCCCGTGGGCCTTCCTCGTAAGACACCATATGTGTGCTGCAGGTGAAGTGCGTAAAAGGGGATCCTTTTCGGAAGTTGGGACTCCGGTTTTACTTACATGCGATGCAGGGAGTAGTCCTGGATAATTGGCTATGATGGCCACCAGGGCACCGTCGCAGCTTAATTGATAGAACGTCCTGTCAATAAGCTCCACAAATGTGTCCGGATCTTCTTCGAGTCCGGGGTCGAGGGCCCGGTCATGGTCCTCTGGTTGTGGAGGCGGGCTGTGGACCTCCCTCATAGCTTGTCGCAGTTCCTGCTATGAAATAGCAAGGTAAATACTTATGACAAAGAATGCGGGAAGATTTGGAGTAAAAAGTCACAGCTCACCCAGCTTGGGGGGTTGTACATGGAGAATCCGGTCCCGTGGCTTAATGCGGATGAACTCCTCTTCCTCTCCTTTATATAAATCGGACAGTATTTTCGCTAGCCCTTACGACTGCAGCGGGTAGCATCGTCTTCTCCATTGAAGTGCCACATGGGTTGTCCCCGATATTGAAGTGGCTGCACCCCCCGCATTATACATATTGACATAACCTCGATTATTGTCAATCCTGATTTGGCCAGCGTGTTTATCTGGCTCATCAGGTAAAGGACTTCTCCGTTATCTTCCTCCTGGGGGCTCCAAGGGTGCCAGCTGCGGCATTTTCTCAAGGGAGCGTTGTTGAACTCAGGAAGACCCATCCGAATAGGTTCCGGAAGGGGGGCGTCCTCCATATAAAACCACTCCGAAGGCCAGTCTTTGGACGTCTTCTTCGGAGTACCGGACAAGTATCCGATCCCGGTGATGCGCCATATCTCGGCTCCACCCACTTGATATATTGACCCCTCCTGTGTACGGGGTACGAGGCAGAATAGCTTCTTCCATAGCTCGAAATGAGCTTCGCAGCCCAAAAAACAGCTCGCAAAGGGCGACGTAGCCAGCGATGTGTAATATGGAGGCGGGAGTAAAGTTATGCAGTTGGAGGCCGTAGAACTCCAGGAGCCCGTGGAGGAACGGATGGATTGGAAATCCAAGCCCCCTTAATAAGTAAGGGATAAGGCATACCCGCTCCCCCATGGAAGGGTTGGGAAAGCTCTTTGTGTGCTCCCCGCCGTTATAGGTGGCGAGTCCGGCTCGAACGGGGACCATATACGCTGGAGGGAGAAATCCCTGGGTCTGTAACTCTACCAATTGGCTGTGGGGGACGGAACACTTCTTCCAATTGCTTGGCTTATGGCTACGGGAGCGAGAGGAGGAGCTGCGGTGACCGGCCATGATGGGATGGGCTTTTCCGGGCGCGCTCCGATGGATACTCGCTGGGGGAGGATGGTGTGATCTGGATCTAAGGATCCCCGTCTCTTTAAATAGACGATTTATTTACATTTTAGGGTGGCAAGTGTAAAAATGCCCCGAGTTCTCGCATTCGCTCGACACGTGGAGGATAGCCATTATTGGGCGCAGAAGCCAAAGAATGCAACATTTATGGGAAGCCGGACACTACTCGACAGGTACTCAGAATTTGGAGAAGAACCCGCCTTGCAATGCCGAAGACAACCTACACGCCGGACTCATCGTCATTGAAGCCTGGTTTGGGGGCTACTGAGGGAGTCCTGGATTAGGGGGTCCTCGGACAGCCCGACTATATCCTTTGGCCGGACTATTGTACTATGAAGATAGAAGATTGAAGACTTCGTCCCGTGTCAGGGTGGGACTCTCCTTTGCGTGGAAGGCAAGCTTGGCAATTCGGATATGTAGATCTCCTCCCTTGTAACCGACTTTGTGTAACCCTAGCCCCCTGCGGTGTCTATATAAACCAGAGGGTTTAGTCTGTAGGACAAGGACAGTCATAATCATAGGCTAGCTTCTAGGGTTTAGCCTCTACGATCTCGTGGTAGATCAACTCTTGTAATACTCATATCATCAAGATCAATTAAGCAGGAAGTAGGGTATTACCTCCATCTAGAGGGCCCGAACCTGGGTAAACATTGTGTCCCCCGCCTCCTGTTACCATCCACCTTAGACGCATAGTTCGGGACCCCCTACCCGAGATCTGCCGGTTTTGACACCGACGGCGGCGCCCCCTTTCCTTCCTCTCTCCCTCCTCCTCCCCCCTTCTCCTAATCCAACAAGGAAGGGAGGGAGTCCTACTCCCGGTGGGAGTAGGACTCCTCCTGGCGCGCCTCCTCCTGGCCGGCCGCCTCTCCCCCCTTGCTCCTTTATATACGGGGGCAGGGGGCACCCCATCGACACAACAATTGACCTCTTGATCTCTTAGCCGTGTGCGGCGCCCCGCTCCACCATAATCCACCTCGATAATATCGTAGCGGTGCTTAGGAGAAGCCCTGCGTCGGTAGAACATCATCATCATCACCACGCTGTCGTGCTGACCAAAACTCTCCCTCAACACTCGGCTGGATCGGAGTTCGAGGGACGTCATCGAGTTGTACGTGTGCAGAACTCGGAGGTGCCGTGCGTTCGGTACTTGATCGGTCGGATCGTGAAGACGTACGATTACATCAACCGCGTTGTGCTTACGCTTCCACTTTCGGTCTACGAGGGTACGTGGACACACTCTCCCCTCTCGTTGCTATGCATCACCATGATCTTGCGTGTGCGTAGGAATTTTTTTGAAATTACTACGTTCCCCAACACTTTTTGACCAGTAGATGCATTATTCTAAAATGATAAAGTACATAACAGCTCTTCCTCATTATCTTTATGCGCATGAAAAATTATAGGGCATCCCGAATGGTGCAAGATGGCTCGTCGGCGCAATCAACTTACCCTAAAAGTTGAATTCACAGGCCGTCCGCCGATTTTGTATCCACAAAAGGACCACAATTTGGCCATACGGACTCCATTTGAGCTCCATCACCTGCCAAAACGATCACAATTAAACATGGTACGCGTCCATCACCCTCTTCGCTGGGGTTGAAAACATTTCTGGGGCGTGTGCTGTACCACCCTTCTGTGAGCTCACCCACGGACATATATATGGACAATAACATGTAGATCAATGAACCATCCTTCCATTTTCAAACCTAAAAGACTACAATTTCAATAAGGAGAGAAGGAGGAGGCTCTTCGTTGCATCGAATCCCAAGAATTCATGCTTAACATGGTCTATCGCCCGCCCCACTAACACCCTCACTTTTTCACCAGCAGATGCATTATTCTCAAATGATGAAGCACATAACAACTCTTCTTCATTACATTTATGCACATGAAAAATTATAGAGAATCCTGAGTGGTGCAAGATGGCTCGTTGGCGAGATCAACTTGCCCTGAAAGTTGATTTCATGGGCCGTCCCCCAATGTTGTATCCACAAAAGGACCATAGTTTGGCCATACGAACTCCATCACCCGCCAAAACGATCACAACTAAACGTGGTACGCGTCCATCACCCTTGTCGTCGGAGTCGACAACATTTCGGCGGCCGGATCCAGGTTGAAAAACCGAGTTTTGGATGATTTTATCTTTGGCGTCTACGCTATGACGCTTCTATGAGCTTACCCACGGACAGATATATGGACAATAACATATAGAGCAATGCACCATCCTTGCATTTTCAAACTGGATAGACTATAGGTTCAGTCAGGACAGTAAGAGGAGGCTCTTCATTGCAGAAAACCCCAAGAATTCATGCCATGGTGTATCGCCCGCCCCGCTACCACCCTCACTTTTCCACCAGCAGATGCATTATTCTTAAATGATAAAGTACATAACTGCTCTTCCTCATTATGTTTACGCACACGAAAAATTATAGGGCATCCTGAATGGTGCAAGATGGCTCGTCGACGCGATCAACTTACCTAAAAGTTAATTTCACGGGTCGTCCCCCGATGTTGTACCCACAAAAGGACCAAAATTTGGCCATACGAACTCCATCACCCGCCAAAACGATCACAACTAAACGTGGTACACCTCCATCACCCTCTTCATCGGCGTCGACAACATTTCGGGGGCCGGATCCAGGTTAAAAAACCGAGTTCCAGATGATTTTATCTTTGACGTGTACTCTAGCACCCTTCTTTGAGATTACCCACGGACAGATATATGGACAATAACATATAGAGCAATGCACCATCCTTCCATTTTCAAACTAGAAAGACTACGGGTTTAGTCAGGACAGAAGGAGGCTCTTTGTTGCATCGAAACCCAAGAATTCATGCCATGGTCTATTGCCCGCTCCGCTACCACCCTCACTTTTTCACTAGCAGATGCATTATTCTAAAATTATAAAGTACATAACAACTCTTCCTCATTATGTTTATGCGCTTGAAAAATTATAGGCATCCCGAATGGTGTAAGATGGCTAGTCGGCACGATCAACTTACCCTGGAAGTTGAATTCACGGGCTGTCCCCCAATGTTGTATCCACAAAAGGACCACAATTTGGCCATACGGATGCCATTTGAGCTCCATCGCCCGCCAAAATGATCACAACTAAACATGGTATGCGTCCATCACCCTCTTTATCAGGGACGACAACATTTCTAGGGGCTGGATCCTTGTTGAAAAACCGAGTTTCGGATGATTTTATCTTTGACGTGTACTCTACCACCCTTCTGTAAGCTCACCCACGGACAGATATATGGACAATGACATATAGAGCAATGCAGCATCCTTCCATTTTCAAAGCGGGAAGACTACAGGTTCAGTTTGGTTAGAACGAGGAGGCTCTTCGTTACATCGAAACCCAAGAATACATACTTTCCATGGTCTATCGCCCACCCCGCTACCACCCTCACATTTCCACACCAGATGCATTATTCTTAAATGATAAAGTACATAACATCTCTTCCTCATTATGTTTATGCACACGAAAAATTATAGGGCATCCCAAATGGTGCAAGATGGCTCGTCGGCGCGATCAACTAACCCTAAAAGTTGAATTCACGAGCCTTCCGCCAATGTTGTATCCACAAAAGGACCACAATTTGGCCATACGGACTCCATATGAGCTCCATCACCTGCCAAAACGATCACAATTAAATGTGGTACGCGTCCATCACCCTCTTCGCCGGGGTTGAAAACATTTTTGGGGCAGGATCCAGGTTGAAAAACCGAGTTTCGGATGATTTTATCTTTGACGTGTATTGTACCACCCTTTTGTGAGCTCACCCACGGACATATATATGGACAATAACATATAGAGTAATGCACAATCCTTCCATTTTCAAACCGGAAAGACTACAATTTTAATAAGGAGAGGAGGAGGAGGCTCTTTGTTGCATCGAATCCCAAGAATACATGCTTTCCATGGTCTATCGCCCGCCCCACTACCACCCTCACTTTTTCACAAGTAGATGCATTGTTCCCAAATGATAAAGTACATAACAACTCTTCCTCATTATGTTTATGCACAAAAAAATTATATGGCATCCCGAGTGGTGCGAGATGGCTCGTTGGTGCGATCAACTTGCCCTGAAAGTTGATTTCACGGGCCGTCGCCCGATGTTGTATCCACAAAAGGACCAAAGTTTGGCCATACGAACTCCATCACCCGCCAAAATGATCACAACTAAACGTGGTACGCGTCCATTACCCTTGTCATCAGCGTCAACAACATTTTGGGGGCCGGATCCAGCTTGAAAAACCGAGTTTCAAATGATTTTATCTTTGGCGTCTACTCTATCACCCTTCTGTGAGCTTACCCACAGACAGATATATGGACAATAACATATAGAGCAATGCACCATCCTTCCATTTTCAAACCGGATACACTTCAGGTTCAGTCAGGACAGTAGGAGGAAGCTCTTCGTTGCATCGAACACCAAGAATTCATGCCATGGTGTAACATCCCAACATTCTAAATTTTGGAATGTGATATTAAATAAATAGCTTTGATTGTCTGTTTGATTGTGGTGTGGTTGCTTGTGTGAAATTGAGTGATATTTGAAAAATTCTGAAACTTAAATGAGAGGGAATAAAATGATTTTCCCAAACTTTCACCTTTCCTTTCTGATCTCCATGAATTCAAATTCTTTTCAGATACAAAACCCTAGAGAGAAGATGACATGACTTCTTCCATTGAAAATGCAAAGGGTTCTGAAAATATTTGAATTTCATTTGGAAATATTTCAAATTCAGAAACTTTATGCAACTCAATGATTTTCACGAGAGAAGATAAAATGACTTCTTCAAAACATATGAAATATGAGTTGGAAGTTTAAAAGGATCAAATTTAAAGTCCCTTCAAAAATTAATTTCAATTTGGAGTTATTTGGTTTTTATTTCAAATTATTTTTCTCCAAAAATAAAATATATGAAAATTATGGTAAAATGATTCCCTACATTAAAAAATTGGAGAGAAATAAATTTGAAATCATTTTGGTATTTTTAAAATGATTTTTATGGGGTTTTATTGCACCAGTAGCACTCTTTGATTTATTTAAATTTTTGTGTAATTTATTTGACCTTGAAAAATAGTTCATGTTGTATAAAATCTTTTTCTGAAAATTTGGATATATTATATTCCCATATAATATTTTTATTTCTTTTGTTTTTATTATTTTTGTTTGTGTGTGTTAAAAAAAGTGTTAGCCGACCGAGCCACGCCGCGGCCCAGTGGCCCACCCCGGTCGTCCCCGACCCCGAGCTGGAGTCCATCTCTCCATGCGCCGCCGGTTGCCACCGCCTCGACCTCGCCCCCTCCTCCAAGTCTCCTCCTCCCCCTTTATATAGCCCGGAGCCCGGTCCCGTTTCCCTCGAAACCCGAGCCACCAGAGCCCGCAGCCGCCGCCACACCCTCGCCGGAGTTGCCGCCGCCGCCGAGCTTTGCTGCCATCGCCCCGCCCCGCCCACTCCCTACCGACGCCGCCCCCTCCATCCTCACTTGGCCAAGGCCGAGCCCCTAACGCCCTCTTGCCGGAGACCCACCGAGCCGCCCGTCAACGTCCGAGCCGCCGCCACCGTCCCCCTCGCCTCCGGCAGCCACCATCGCCGCGGTTCGCCCCACCTCTTCCCTCCCCGTCCGATCTACTATCTACGGTCCGGATTAGATCTAGGTTTCGTTTTTTTCAAACTGGTATCCTTTAGTTAGTGAACATTCGCCGGTTAGGTCTTTCCAGCGAACAAATTCGTTAGATTAGTTTCTGTAGCGGACGTTCATCCGATAGATTTTTCTTTTTCTTTTTAATTTCGGTCAAGGACCCATCCGTGAATATTTTATTTACAGATTAGTCCCTAATGTTCAAACCTTCGCTACTTTTCGCTCGTTTATCCAAATCCAATGAAACCAACGCCCACTTCTTCGTTATGATCCCCTATTTCAAGTAAAACAACTTAAACATGTTTTTGAAAGTTTTAAAATTTGAATTCAAACAAATTTGTATTTGAACTTCGTTTGATCGTAACTTGAGTTTTATAACTCCGTTTGAGATGATTTTTTTGCAAATCGAAGCTCTTGACCTAAACTTTCTGATAAGGCCAAATCCACCTAATTTTGGTACTGTTAGAAATTGTTTTCTGTCGCAACAGTTAATTGCTTGTTTTCGAAGTTTTCCGAGATCTTTTTTCTTCGATTCTTTTGCATGAGTGCTTATGTATGCAATTGCTTGCTTACGATAGATAGAACGGAGTGTGCCGAGTAGAACTATTGATGAGGATGTATATACCTTTGTTACACCCACAACCCCTGCCGCTATACATACTGGACCAATCACTAGTGCTCGCGCAGGCCAATTGAATTACCAGGTACTTTCGTTTCTTGGTAATGATTCTAATGTTCATCAGAATATGATGCTGCCTAAATTGGATACATTTATTTTGCTTACAAATGAAGGGCCTGGCATGGATAAGAGGGATGAACTTGGAGCAAGACCAAGACTGGAGATGATGGCATGCGCAAGGGGAACAAGAACGGAGTTACAAGTGATGATTTTAGGACTTTGAAGCCTCCATAAGGAGTGCATGAAGCGTTGGACGAAATATACAAGATGCCACTTCATAAATTTCGTCCAGAGGCTATTCTAGGTGCTGCGTCACCTTATTATTAGGCCAGGCCCATGTAATTTCGAAATACTTAAGTATAGGCTGTTTTTAGAGTTCGCATGTGTGGGGAAACAAGAGTTAGGGTTGGATTCGGACCCCTCCCACAAGGCCACAAAATTCCCCCTATTCCTCCATATATACATCCCTTAGGGCGTCGTTTAGACTTTGGGTTTTGTTTAGATTAAAGTTCGCCATAGCTGCAACTTCGTGTACTTCGTTTGTGTTCAACGACCAGATAAAGGCGTTACAGAACCCCACCTTGATCAATAAAGCTTTTCTCTTATATTCGCAATATCCAGATTGCAATCTTAGTTTCTTGCTTGTTCTTTGTTTGCCTGCTGGAAACAGACCTTCGTGGTCAGGTTGATCGTGCTTCGGCGTGGTCAATAACCGCTCGGAGTTGGCTTAGCGATTGCTAAGGCGCGACATCCTCGCACGTTCGTAGTCGGATCGTCAAAGTCGACTTCCTCCAGAACGATAGCCACCATCTCATCGAAAGATGGGACACCTTTGCCCCTATCAAGTGGTATCAGATTTCCAGGTTGCTTGGTGAGATTTAACAGTTTTTCATAGTTTAGATCGAGTCTGTTCTTCATACCTATAGTCCACGAAAAAAGCCAAATTAGGGTTAGTTCATCCTATCCGAACTAATCTGAGCCTTTGCATAATCTTTTCTGTATTTGCTTTGTTGAAAATTTGCGGTTGCATCATCGTGTCAAGTTGCTGGTCTTAGCGTCTGGTTTCCCTTAGAGTTTCGAGTTCTGTTCACAAGTTGTCACGCCGCCGCCGCACCATCGTCATTGTTCCTACCATGTACCACCACCACCAACATATTCCTTACCGATGCCATATACATCCGCTTTGTCCACCACCAATCCGAGTCCACATATACATCCGTACATCCACCACCAATCCGAGTCCACATATACATCCGCTTTGTCCCACCAAAGAATCCGAGTCCACATATACATCTCGCTTGTCCACCACCAATCCGAGTTCTTGTCATATTAGGTTTTTTTTCGAGATCCATCTAGTTTTCGTTTTGTGTTTCCTTGCCTGAGTAGGTCTCGGAAAAAAACCCCGGGCAGTTTTTAGGCCAAATTTTCGGCGACCAAAAATATTTTTTCCCAATCTTATTTTTAGGTCCCACGGAGCGTTTTGAGACACTCGCCATCATAGTGATTTTTTGTCGCACTTTTTAAATGCCGGCTGCCTGGTTTACGAAAAAATTGTCAAAAAATTTCGTGCCCATCGTGTCAGTTTGACCTGGGAAGAGTTTTGAGACACTCGCCATTATAGTGATTTTTCGCAAAGAAAAAGAGCGCAAAAAAATAGAACACAAAAAAGAGCGATTTTTTCCAGAGTGTGCTTTTCCCTTGTTTACGTGCAGCGCCGTGATTTTGTTAGTGTTCTAGGGTCGCATCTCTAGCACGGTCTAGCCTAGGACCAGCACAGTACCGTTATTGAGCGTTTATTCAACTTTGCATATCTGAATTGATTATTGCTGACCCTTTTTGCTACCATATTATAAGCCTTCCCAGCTCCACATACATCTACTTCGTGCGTTTGACTCTCCCTGGTAATCGCTCTATCCAAGCTTCGAGAGTTTTGACTACAACGGTTGCTGGTCACCACCTGCTGCTTGGTAAGAACTAGTAAGAATTTGAGTTTTGCTTGACGAATTTGTGACACCCACCACCACCACTTGTTAGTAGTCTGTAGGATCATATTCTTATGTGTTTCTGTTACTGGTAACCATGCCAGGATCACAAGCCGACGAGATTGACTGGGAGAACTTAACGAACAAGGAGCTTCATGATAAGTTTCAGCAAATGATGACTGAACAGGTGCAAGATGTGCTGAACAATTTTGAAGAGGCCATGGATAAGATCACTGGCCTTGAGAAGACATTCGAAACAAAGCTCGATAACAAATTTAATGAACTGCTTGCGCGTCTTCCACCACCGGCTGCACTTGCTGCACCTCTGCAACAACAATAACTACTACCTCCATGTCGCGAAACAGCCCTCCGCCGAGCGAGTCGTGTCCTTCTTCAACTTAGCCAAACTGTTGGTGCAGCTGTTGATACTTCTCTCGCTCCTGCTGCTGATGCGGAGGATGATTATGCGGGAGATTACGAGGATGAGGTTGATCAAAATCAGAACTACGTGCAACCACCTCCACCACAACCACAAGGTCGTCCACATGCAAATAATTACAATGGTAGGGCTCTCCCTCAGGTACGAGATCATGACCATCTTCCTAAACTGAAATTGAATATTCCACCATTTGAGGGTAGATATGTTACTGATATATATCTTACTTGGGAGTTAGAAACTAAACAACAATTTACATGTTTGCAATATCCTGAGGAGAGACGTGTTCCTCGTCATTGCTTTGTGCTTTCACTAGCTTTGCATGTGTTTGGTGGTCTAAACATTGTAGATTATATCCTATTCCAGCTACTTGGGCTGCTTTGAAAACTGCTATGGGTACTCGTTGGTTCCAGCATATTATCAACGTGAATTAATTCAAAAATTGCAGCGTTTGAGACAAGGAAAAAATTCTATAGAAGAATATTATCAGGAATTACAAACTGGCATGATTAGATGTGCTATTGTTGAGGAGAATGAAGCTATGCTTGCATGTTATATGGGTGGATTAAATAGAGAGATTCAGACCATTCTAGAGTTTAAGGAGTATAATAATATCACTCGTTTATTCCATCTTGCTTGTAAAGCTGAACGTGAAGTGCAGGATCGACAGGCATTGGCGAGAACAAACTTTTCTGCAGGTCGACGTTCATCATGGACACCACGTGCATCCTCTACTTCCACTTCACCATCACCTCCATTAGGTGCCACCTCCAGCCGTGATACAAGAAAGCAGGCACAACCATCACTCTCTGCCAAGAGCACACCTGCCGGGCCTGCACAGAGCTCTTCTTCTTCCATGGCGTTAACATGGCACACAAGTGATATTATTTGTCGTCGTTGTAAGGGAAGAGGACATTTTGCGAGAGAATGCAAATCTCAGCGTGTGATGATTGCTACTGAGGATGGTCGGTATGAGTCCGCTAGTGACTATGATGAGGAGACTTTGGCTCTTATTACACATGAAGAAAACGGTGGAGATGATTCTGATCATGAGACGCAATACATGGCTGCTGAAGATGTTGACAAGTATGAATGTTTAGTTGCTCAATGTGTTCTGAGTGTGCAGGTTACACAAGCTGAGCAAAATCAGAGGCATAATTTGTTCCATACAAAGGGAGTTGTGAAGGAACGTTCTATTCGCATCATCATAGATGGAGGGAGCTGCAACATCTTGGCTAGCATGGAGATGGTGGAGAAGCTATCTCTCACCACAAGACCACATCCACATCCTTACTACATCCAATGGTTCAACAACAGCAAGGTTAAGGTAACACGTCTTGCTCGTGTGCATTTTAGTATCTCTACATATGCTGATTATGTTGATTGTGATGTGGTACCTATGCAAGCATGTTCCTTATTACTTGGTAGATCATGGCAATTTGATAAAAATTCTGCACACCATGGTAGAAACAATCAGTATAGTCTTGTACATAAGGATAAAATTATTGCTTTGCTTCCGATGACTCCTGATTCCATTTTGAAAGATGATATTAATAGAGCTAATAAAGCAAAACAGGAGAAAAATAAGAGTGAAAATCGGATCGTGGCAAAAGAATTTGAGCAACAAATGAAGCCTAATAATAAACCACCTAGTGTTGCTTCTGACATTAAATTGAAAAGTGCATGTTTACTTGCCACCAAATTTGATATTGATGATCTAGATTTTAGCAAATATGTTTGCTATGCTTTTGTGTGCAAAGAGGCATTATTTTCATTCGAGGACATGCCTTCCTCTTTGCCTCCTGCTGTCACTAACATTTTGCAGGAGTTCACTGACGTCTTTCCACAAGACGTGCCACCGGGATTACCACCTATTCGAGGGATTGAGCACCGAATTGACTTAATTCCCGGCGCATCATTACCCAACCGTGCACCATGCCATACCAATCCAAAGGAGACGAAGGAGATTATGCGTCGAGTACAAGAGCTGCTCGACAAAGGTTATATACGCGAATCCCTTAGTCCTTGTGCTGTTCCTATCATTTTAGTGCCGAAAAAGGATGGTACGTCGCATATGTGCATTGATTGTAGAGGCATTAATAATATTACTATTCGTTATCGTCATCCTGTTCCTAGGCTAGATGATAAGCTTGATGAAATGAGTGGCTCTACAATATTCTCCAAAGTTGATTTGCGTAGTGGATACCATCAAATTCTGAAATTGGGAGATTAATGGAAAACAATATTTAAAACTAAGTTTGGATTATATGAGTGGTTAGTCATGCCTTTTGGGTTAACTAATGCACCTAGTACTTTCATGAGAGTAATGAACGAAGTTTTACGTGCTTTCATTGGACGATTTGTGGTAGTCAATTTTGATGATATACTGATTTATAGCAAATCTTTGAAAGAACATTTGGAACATTTACGTGTTGTTTTTATTGCTCTACGTGATGCACGTTTGTTTGGTAACCTTGGGAAGTGCACCTTTTGCACCGACCGAGTATCTTTTCTTGGCTATGTTGTTATCCACAGGGAATTGCAGTTGATAAAGCCAAGATTGAAGCTATTGAGAGTTGGTCGCAGCCCAAAACGGTCACACAAGTGAGGAGTTTTCTTGGCCTCGCTGGATTCTATAGGCGTTTTGTGAGAGATTTCAGCACCATTGCTGCACCTCTCAACGAGCTTACAAAGAAGGATGTGCCTTATATTTGGGGTACCGCACAGGAAGAAGCCTTCACGGTATTGAAAGATAAGTTGACACATGCTCCTTTACTCCAACTTCCTGATTTTAATAAGACTTTTCAGCTTGAATTTGATGCTAGTGGAATTGGATTAGGAGGTGTTTTATTACAAGATGGCAAACCTGTTGCATACTTTTCTGAAAATTTTGTGGGCCTAGTCTGAATTATTCTACTTATGATAAAGAATTATATGCTCTTGTTTGGACTTTAGAGACATGGCAACATTATTTATGGCCCATAGAATTTGTTATACATTCTGATCTTGAATCTTTGAAACACATTAAAGCCAAGCAAAACTAAATCGTAGACATGCTAAATGGGTTGAATTCATTGAGACTTTCCCTTATGTCAATAAACACAAGAAGGGTAAAGAAAATGTTATTGCTGATGCATTGTCTCGTCGCTATACTATGCTTTCACAATTTGACTTCAAATTATTTGGTTTGGAGACCACCAAAGATCAATATGTGCATGATGCTAATTTTAAAGATGTAAGGTAGAATTGTAAAGAAGGAAGAACATGGAACAAGTTCGTTATTAATGATGGCTTTGTGTTCCGTGCTAACAAGCTATGCATTCCAGCTAGCTCTGTTCGTCTTTTGTTGTTGTAGGAGGCGCATGGAGGAGGATTAATGGGACACTTTGGCGTGAAGAAGACGGAGGACGTACTTGCTACACTTTTCTTTTGGCTAAAGATGAGACGGCATGTTGAGCGTTTTGTTGCTCGCTGCACTACATGTCAAAAAGCTAAGTCAGGACTCAAGCCTCATGGTTTATATATACCTTTGCCTGTACCTACTGTTCCTTGGGAGGATATATCTATGGACTTTGTTTTAGGTTTACCTCGAACAAACAAGGGGAGGGATAGCATATTTGTTGTCGTGGATAGGTTCTCGAAAATGGCACACTTTATACCATGTCATAAAAGCGATGATGTTGTTAATGTTGCTGATTTGTTCTTTCGTGAAATTATTCGCTTGCATGGTGTGCCAAATACTATTGTTTCAGATCGTGATACTAAATTTCTTAGCCACTTTTGGAGATGTTTATGGGCTAAGTTGGGGACTAAACTGCTTTTGAGTACTACTTGTCACCCCCAAACTGATGGTCAAACTGTAGTAGTCAATAGAACATTGTCTACTATGCTTAGGGCTGTTTTGAAGAATAATAAGAAAATGTGGGAAGAATGCTTGCCTCATATTGAATTTTCTTATAATCGTTCGTTGCATTCTACTACTAAGATGTGCCCTTTTGAAATTGTGTATGGTTTCCTACCTCGTGCACCCATTGATTTGTTGCCTCTTCCATATTCGGAGAAGGTTAATTTTGATGCTAAACAATGTGTTGAATTGATCTTAAAAATGCATAAGTTAACTAAGGAAAACATTGAGCGTATGAATGCTAAATATAAACTTGCTGGAGATAAGGGTGGAAAACATGTTGTCTTTGCACCTGGAGATCTTGTTTGGTTACATTTGCGTAAGGATAGGTTTCCTAATTTGTACAAATCAAAGCTAATGCCACGTGCTGATGGTCCTTTTAAGGTGTTAGAGAAAATAAATGATAATGTATATAAACTTGAGCTGCCTGCAGATTTTGGGGTTAGTCCCACTTTTAACATTGCAGATTTGAAGCCTTATTTGGGTGAGGAAGATGAGATTCCATCGAGGATGACTTCATTTCAAGAAGGGGAGGATGATGAAGACATCAATACCATTGTTACACCCGCAGCCCCTGCTGCTATACATACTAGACCAATTACTAGAGCTCGCACACGCCAATTGAATTACTAGGTACTTTTGTTTCTTGGTAATGATTCTAATGTTCATGAGAATATGATGCTGCCTAAATTGGATACATTTGTTTTGCTTACAAATGAAGGGCCTGGCATGGATAAGAGGGATGGACACTGGAGCAAGACCAAACCTAGAGATGATGGCATGCACAAGGGGAACAAGAACGGAGTTACAAGTGATGATTTCAGGACTTTGAAGCCTCCATAAGGAGTGCATGAAGCCTTGAACGAAATATACAAGATGCCACTTCATAAATTTCGTCCAGAGGCTATTCTAGGTGCTGCGTCACCTTATTATTGGGCCAGGCCCATGTAATTTCGAAATACTTAAGTATAGGCTGTTTTTAGAGTCCGCATATGTGGGGAAACAAGAGTTAGGGTTGTATTCGGACCCCTCCCACAAGGGCCATGAAATTCCCCCTATTCCTCCATATATACAACCCTTAGGTCGTCGTTTAGACTTTGGGTTTTGTTTAGATTAAAGTTCGCCATAGCTGCAACTTCAAGATACTTCGCTTGTGTTCAACGACTGCACAATGGCGCCACGTAACCCCACCTTGATCAATAAAGCTTTCCTCTTATATTCGCAATATCCATATTGCAATCTTAGTTTCTTGCTTTTTCTTTGTTTGCCTGCAGGAAACATACCTGCGTGGTCAGGTTGATCATGCTCCGGCGTGGTCAATAACCGCTCGTAGTTGGTTTAGCGATTGCTAAGGCGCGACGTCCTCGCACGTTTGTAGTCGGATCGTCAAAGTCGACTACCTCCAAAATGATAGCCACCATCTCATCGAAAGACGGGACACCTTCGCCTCTATCAAGTGGTATCAAATTTCCAGGTTGCTCGATGAGATTTTACAGTTTTTCGTAGTTTAGATCGAGTCTGTTCTTCATACCTATAGTCCACCAAAAAAGCCAAAAAAATTAGGGTTAGTTCATCCTATCCGAACCAATCTGAGCCTTTGCATAATCTTTTCTGTATTTGCTTTCTTGAATTTGCGGTTGCATCGTCGTGTCAAGTTGCTGGTCTTAGCGTCTGGTTTCCCTTAGAGTTTCGAGTTCTGTTCACAAGTTGTCACACTGCCGCCGCACCATCGTCATCGTTCCTACCATATACCACCACCACCAACATATTCCTTACCACTGCCATATACATCCGACTGTCCACCACCAATACGACTCCACATATACATCTGCCTGTCCACCACCAATCCGAGTCCACATATACATCCGCCTGTCCACCACCAATCCGAGTCCACATATACATATGCTTGTCCACCACCAATCCGAGTTCTTTTCATATTAGGTTTATTTTCGAGATCCATCTAGTTTTCGCTTTGTGTTTCCTTGCCTGAGTAGGTCTTGGAAAAAAATGAAAAAAACCCCGGGCAGTTTTTAGGGCAAATTTTCAGCGACCAAAAATATTTTTCCCTATCCTATTTGTAGGTCCCACGGAGCGTTTTGAGACACTCGCCATCATAGTGATTTTTTGTCGCACTTTTTCGTCGTCGCTGCCCTGATTTCCGAAAAAGAATTGTCAAAAAATTGCATGCCCATCCTGTCAGTTTGACCTGGAAAGAGTTTTAAGACACTCGCCATTATAGTGATTTTTTGCAAAAAAAAGAGCGATTTTTTTACAGAGTGTGCTTTTCCCTTGTTTACATGCAGCGCTGTGATTTTGTTAGTGTTCTAGGCTCGCGTCTCTAGCACGGTCTAGCCTAGGACTAGCACAATAATGTCGTTGAGCGTTTATTCAACTTTGCATATCTGAATTGATTATTGCTGACCCTTTTTGCTACCATATTATAAGCCTTCCCAGCTCCACTTACATCTACGTCATGCGTTTGACTCTCCCTGGTAATCGCTCTATCCAAGCTTTGAGAGTTTTGACTACAACGGTTGCTGGTCACCACCTGCTGCTTGGTAAGAACTGGTAAGAATTTGAGTTTTGCTTGAAGGATTTGTGAAACCCACCACCACCACTTGTTAGTAGTCTGTAGGATCATATTCTTGTGCGTTTTTGTTGCTACTAACCATGCCAGGATCACAAGCCGACGAGATTGACGGGGAGAACTTAACGAACAAGTAGCTTCATGATATGTTTTAGCAAATGATGATTGAACAGGTGCAAGATGTGCTGAAATTTTTTGAAGAGGCCATGGAGAAGATCACTGGCCTTGAGAAGACGTTCGAAACAAAGCTCGATAACAGATTTAATGAACTGCTTCCGCGTCTGCCACCACCGGCTGCACCTGCCGCACCTCTGCAACAACAACAACAATAACTACTACTACTACTACTACTACTACTACTACTACTACCTCCACGTCGCGAAACAACCCTCCACTGAGCGAGCCGTGTCCTTCTTCAGCCTGGCCAAACTGTAGGTGCTGCTGTTGATACTTCTGTGGCTCCTGCTGCTGATGCGGAGGATGATTATGCGGGAGATTACAAGGATGAGGTTGATCAAAATCAGAACTACGTGCAACCACCTCCACCACAACCACCAGGTCGTCCACATGCAAATAATCACAATGGTAGGGCTCTCCCTCATGTACGAGATCATGACCATCTTCCTAAACTGAAATTGAATATTTCACCATTTGAGGGTAGATATGTTTGTGATATATATCTTACTTGGGAGTTAGAAACTGAACAATGATTTACATGTTTACAATATCCTGAGGAGAGACGTGTTCCTGCTGCTGTTTGTGCTTTCACTAGCTTTGCATGTGTTTGGTGGTCTGAACATTGTAGATTATATCCTATTCCAGCTACTTGGGCTGGTTTGAGAACTGCTATGCGTTCTCGTTGGGTTCCACCATATTATCAACGTGAATTAATTAAAAAATTGCAGCGTTTGAGACAAGGAAAAAATTCTGCAGACGAATATTATCAGGAATTACAAACTGCCATGATTAGATGTGGTATTGTTGAGGATAATGAAGCTATGCTTGCACGTTTTATGGGTGGATTAAATAGATAGATTCAGACCATTCTAGAGTATAAGGAGTATAATAATATCACTCGTTTATTCCATCTTGCTTGTAAAGCTGAACGTGAAGTGCAGGACCGACAGTCATTGGCGCGAACTAACTTTTCTGCAGGTCGGCCTTCATCATGGACACCACGTGCATCCTCTACTTCCACTGCACCATCACCTGCATCAGGTGTCAGCTCCAGCCGTGATACAAGAAAGCAGGCACAACCAGCACTCTCTGCCAAGAGCACACTGCCGGCCTGCATGAGCTCTTCTTCTTCCATGGCATCAAAAGGTCACAAAAGTGATATTATTTGTCGTCGTTGTAAGGGAAGAGGAAATTTTGCGAGAGAATGCAAATCTCAGCGTGTGATGATTGCTACTGAGGATGGTGGGTATGAGTCCGCTAGTGACTATGATGAGGAGACTTTGGCTCTTATTACACATGAAGAACACGGTGGAGATGATTCTGATCATGAGACACAATACATGGCTGCTGAAGATGCTGACATGTATGAATTTTTAGTTGCTCAACGTGTTTTGAGTATGCAGGTTACACAAGCTGAGCAAAATCAGAGGCATAATTTGTTCCATACAAAGGGAGTTATGAAGGAACGTTCTATTCGCATCATCATAGATGGAGGGAGCTGCAACATCTTGGCTAGCATGGAGATGGTGGAGAAGCCATCTCTCACCACAAGACCACATCCACATCCTTACTACATCCAATGGTTCAACAACAACGGCAAGGTTAAGGTAACACGTACTGTTCGTGTGCATTTTAGTATCTCTACATATGCTGATTATGTTGATTGTGATGTGGTACCTATGCAAGCATGTTCCTTATTACTTGGTAGACCATGGCAATTTGATAAAAAAATTGTACACCATGGTAGAAACAATCAGTATACTCTTGTTCATAAGGATAAAAATATTACTTTGCTTCCTATGACTCCTGATTCCATTTTGGAAGATGATATCAATAGAGCTAATAAAGAAAAACAGGAGAAAAATAAGAGTGAAAATCAGATTGTGGCAAAAGAATTTGAGCAACAAATGAAGCCTAATAATAAACCATCTCATGTTGCTTCTGACATTAAATTGAACAATGCATGGTTACTTGCCACCAAATCTGATATTGATGATCTAGATTTTAGCAAATCTGTTTGCTATGATTTTGTGTGCAAAGAGGCATTATTTTCATTCGAGGACTGATACGTCTCCAACGTATCTATAATTTTTGATTGCCCCATGCTATATTATCTACTGTTTTGGGCAACATTGGGCTTTATTTTTCACTTTTATATTATTTTTGGGACTAACCTATTAACCGGAGGCCCAGCCCCGAATTGCTGTTTTTTTGCCTATTTCAGTGTTTCGAAGAAACGGAATATCAAACGGAGTCGAAACGGAACGAAATCAACTGGAGAAGTTATTTTTGGAAGGAAAGCTACCGGATGGACTTGGACCCCACGTCAGGAAAGGAGGGAGGCGGCCACGAGGGTGGGGGGCACGCCCCCTGCCTCGTGGGGCCCCCGAAGCTCCAGCGACGTACTTCCTGCACCCATATATATTCAGGTACCCTAAAACTTCCAGAACGGAGATTAGATCTGGAGTTCCGCCGCCGCAAGCCTCTGTAGCCACCAAAAACCTCTCGGGACCTGTTCAAGACACCTGCCGAGGGGGCAAACCCTCACCGCGGCCATCTTCATCATCCCGACGCTCTCCATGACGAGGAGGGAGTAGTTCACCCTCGGGGCTGAGGGTATGTACCAGTAGCTATGTGTTTGATCTCTCTCTCTCTCTCTCTCTCTCTCTCTCTCTCTCTCTCTCGTGTTCTCGATTTGGCACGATCTTGATGTATCGCGAGCTTTGCTATTATAGTTGGATCTTATGTTTCTTCTCCCCCTCTACTCTCTTGTAATGGATTGAGTTTTCCCTTTGAAGTTATCTTGTCGGATTGAGTCTTTAATGATTTGAGAACACTTGATGTATGTCTTGATGCGTGATCAGTAGTGACAATGGGATATCACGTGATTCACTTGATGTATGTTTTGGTGATCAACTTATGGGTTCCGCCCATGAACCTCTGCATAGGGGTTGGCACACGTTGCCTCTTGATTCTCCGGTAGAAACTTTGGGGCACTCTTTCAGGTTCTATGTGTTGGTTGAATAGATGAATCTGAGATTTTGTGATGCATATCGTATAATCATACCCACGGATACTTGAGGTGACATTGGAGTATCTAGGTGACATTAGGGTTTTGGTTGATTTGTGTCTTAAGGTGTTATTCTAGTACGAACTCTAGGGCTGTTTGTGACACTTACAGGAATAGCCCAACGGATTGATTGGAAAGAATAACTTTGAGGTGGTTTCATACCCTACCATAATCTCTTCAGTTGTTCTCCGCTATTAGTTACTTTGGAGTGACTCTTTGTTGCATGTTGAGGGATAGTTATATGATCCAATTATGTTATTATTGTTGAGAGAACTTGCACTAGTGAAAGTATGAACCCTAGGCCTTGTTTCCTATCGTTGCAATACCGTTTACGCTCACTTTTACCACTTGTTACCTTGCTGTTTTTATATTTTCAGATTACAAAAACCTATATCTACTATCCATATTGCACTTGTATCACCATCTCTTCGCCGAACTAGTGCACCTATACAATTTACCATTGTATTGGGTGTGTTGGGGACACAAGAGACTCTTTGTTATTTGGTTGCAGGGTTGTTTAAGAGAGACCATCTTCATCCTACGCCTCCCACGGATTGATAAACCTTAGGTCATCCACTTGAGGGAAACCTGCTACTGTCCTACAAACCCCTCCACTTGGAGGCCCAACAACGTCTACAAGAAGAAGGTTGTGTAGTAGACATCAAGCTCTTTTCTGGCGCCGTTGCCGGTGAGGCTAGGTAAGCGGCACTCACACCCCGTCAACTAAGCTCTTTTCTGGCGCCGTTGCCGGTGAGGTTAGTGCTTGAAGGTATATCTTTAGATCTTGCAATCGAATCTTTTTGTTTCTTGTTTTAGCACTAGTTAGTTTATAAAAGAAAACTACAAAAAAATGGAATTGAGTTTGCCTCATACGCTTCACCTTTTTAATATCTTTCGTGAGTATGATGGAAAGGAAAATTGTGCCAAAGTGTTAGAAGAAGAACGCATTAAATTGTTTGGCACTAAATATTCGAATGGTGAGCACGATTGCAATGTTGTTAGTATGAATTCTTTGAATATCCATGATGCTAATGATGATTGTACTAGTTATGATGAAAATGTCTCCTATAAACATGTCAATTTTTGTGGAGTGCATTGGGTTTGTAAGTACACACCAAATAGGGAAGATAGATATTGCAAGAGGCATAAGTACTTAGAAACCAAATTGTTGCAAGAAGAGCTAGATGAATGTGCTGAAAGATTCAATATTTTTCGTGCCCCTTGTGAACTTTGCAATGAACATGGTCATTTAAAGCTCCAATGCTATTTGTTTCATGATCAAGTCGTGTCCAAATATTGTGATAATTTGATTACCCTTGAGCATCGATCTTAGTCTTCTTTTGGGTTATGAAGAAATGAAACGTATAACTGAGGGTATTCCAAAATTTAATCTCGATAAATTTCTTGATTTTGATCTAGAGAAGATTTATATGTATTGTGTGGTGAATTGCATTGAAAATCCTTATATTGCCAACTACATAAAGAAAAGAAAACATAGAGGATGAAGAGAATACTAATGAAAGGGAAGAGACTTCCCAACATCCACCTATTATTTCTTATGATGAATCAGGTAACGAGGAGGAGCCTTCTATTCAACCAATCTCATTAATAACGAGCTCCAAAAAGAGGATTGAACCCACCCATGATGTGGTGAAGAAGAAAAGAAAAAGGAAGAGAGGTAAAAAGGTATATCTCCCAAATAAAGTTGCTCCTATTATTGTTGTGCCTCATGAAAATGAAGATGATACACTTGATGATGATCTTGTTATGCCTATTGCTTGTTGTGATGATTATGATTGGGAAGAT
The DNA here is from genome assembly GCA_021605145.1 of Aegilops bicornis. NCBI lineage: Eukaryota > Viridiplantae > Streptophyta > Magnoliopsida > Poales > Poaceae > Aegilops > Aegilops bicornis. Next base: position 242,539,928 of record CM038669.1, read on the forward strand.
AATGATACTTCTTATGATCTTGAAAATCTTTTTGGCACTTGCTTGGAAGAATATAATAATTGCTATACTATCGGTGATATCCATACTATTAATGATGATTGTGATTATGCTTATGATCTGAAAAGGCCCAAGCTTGGGGAAGCTATGTTTGATGAGGATGACATATTTGCTGCAATTAATGTTTGTCCCAAGCTTGGGGATGCTATGTTTAATGAAGATGATATTTTTTGTCCCCCAAGCTTTGATGAGCAAAATTACTATGATGAAAGCATGCCCCCTATCTATGATGATTATTGTGATGACACGTATGCTATAAAGAATAATGATAACCATGAAACTTGTCATCTTGATCTTAATTTTCAATCACATGATAGTTATTTTGTTGAGTTTGCTCCCACTACTATTCATGAGAATTTTTTTGCTTATGTGGAGAGTAGCAAATTTTCTATGCTTGTAGATCATGAAAATAATGCTTTAGGTGCTGGTTATATTGTTGAATTAATTCATGATGCTACTGAAAATTATTATGAGGGAGGAATGTATGCTTGTAGGAATTGCAATAATATCAAGTTTCCTCTCTATGTGCTTAAAATTTTAAAGTTATGCTTATTTTGCCTTCCTATGCTAGTTGATTATTGTTCCTATAAGTTGTTTTCTCACAAAATCCCTATGCATAGGAAGTGGGATAGACTTAAATGTGCTAGTTATATTCTTCATGATGCTCTCTTTATGTTTCAATTCTTATCTTTTATGTGAGCATCATTGAAATCATCATGCCTAACTAGGGGCGTTAAACGTTAGCACTTGTTGGGAGGCTACCCAATTTTATTTTAGTTTCTTGCTTTTTGGTTCTGTTTAGGAATAAATAATCCATCTAGCTTATGTTTTGATGTGGTTTTATGTTTTAATTAGTGTTTGTGCCAAGTAGAACCTTTGGGAAGACTTGGGTGAAGTCTTTATGATCATGCTGTAAAAAACAGAAACTTTAGCGCTCACAAGATTAGCTAGAACGTTTTACTAGAGAGTGATATTTAGTTGATTCTTTTTGCAGATGATTACTAGACAAATTCCGCAGGTCCATCAATTTATTTTAGAATTTTTGGAGTTCCAGAAGTTTGCGTTATTTACATATTACTACAGACTGTTCTGTTTTTGACAGATTCTGTTTTCATTGTGTTGTTTGCTTATTTGATGACTCTATGGCTAGTAAAATAGTTTATAAACCATAGAGAAGTTCGAATACAGTAGATTTAACACCAATACAAATAAACAATGAGTTCATTATAGTACCTTGAAGTGGTGTTTTGTTTTCTTTCGCTAACGGAGCTTACGAGTTTTCTGTTAAGTTTTGTGTTGTGAAGTTTTCAAGTTTTGGGTAAAGATTCGATGGACTATAATAAGGAGTGGCAAGAGCCTAAGTTTGGGGATTCCCAACGCACCCCAAGGTAATATTCAAGGATAACCAAGAGCCTAAGCTTGGGGATGCCCCGGAAGGCATCCCCTCTTTCGTCTTCGTTCATCGGTAACTTTACTTGGAGCTATATTTTTATTCACCACAGGATATGTGTTTTTCTTGTAGCGTCATTTTCTTTTCTTTTGTTTTGCTTGCTGTTTGAATAAAGTAACAAGATCTGAAATTCTTAAATGTTAGAGAGTCTTCACATAGTTGCATAATTATTCGACTACTCATTGATCTTCACTTATATCTTTCGGAGTAGTTTGTTGTTTGCTCTAGTGCTTCACTTATATCTTTTAGGGCATGATGGTAGTTTTATTTTGAAGAAATAGATGAACTCTCATGATTCACTTATATTATTTTGAGAGTCCTAAATAGAATGGTATTTTGCCTAAATGATCATAATATGCTAAGCATACAAGATTTGTAAGAATTCTTATGAGTGTGTTGAATACTAAGAAAAGTTTGATACTTGATAATTGTTTTGAGATATGGAGGTAGTGATATTAAAGTTGTGCTAGTTGAGTAGTTGTGAATTTGAGAATGCTTGTGTTGAAGATTGCAAGTCCCGTAGCATGCACGTATGGTAAACGTTATGTAACAAATTTGAAACATGAGGTGTTATTTGATTGTCCTCCTTATGAGTGGCGGTCGGGGACGAGCAATGGTCTTTCCTACCAATCTATCCCCCTAGGAGCATCTTGGCGTAGTGCTTGGTTTTTGATGACTTGTAGATTTTTGCAATAAGTATGTGAGTTCTTTATGACTAATGTTGAGTCCATGGATTCTACGCACTCTCATCCTTCCATCATTGCTAGCCTCTTCGATACCGTGCATTTCCCTTTCTCACATTGAGAGTTGGTGCAAACTTCGCTGGTGCATCCAAACCCCGTGATATGATACGCTCTTTCACACATAAACCTCCTTATATCTTCCTCAAAACAGCCACCATACCTACCTATTATGGCATTTCCATAGCCATTCCAAGATATATTGCCATGCAACTTTCCACCATTCCGTTCATCATGACACAATCGTAATTGTCATATTGCTTAAGCATGATCATGTAGTTGACATAGTATTTGTGGCAAAGCCACCGTTCATAATTCTTTTATACATGTCACTCTTGGTTCATTGCATATCTCGGTACACAGCCGAAGGCATTCATATAGAGTCATACCTTGTTCTAGTATCGAGTTGTAATCATTGAGTTGTAAATAAATAGAAGTGTGATGATCATCATTCAATAGAGCATTGTCCCAAAAAAAGAGAGAGAGAGAGAGAAAGGCCAAAGAAAAAAAAAGAAGGCCCAAAAAAATAAAAAAAATAAAAAGGGGCAATGCTACTATCCTTTTACCACACTTGTGCTTCAAAGTAGCACCATGATCTTCATGATAGAGAGTCTCTTGTTTTGTCATTTTCATTTACTAGTGGGAATCTTTCATTATAGAACTTGGCTTGTATATTCCAACGATGGGCTTCCTCAAATGCCCTAGGTCTTCGTGAGCAAGCAAGTTGGATGCACACCCACTTAGTTTCTTTTGTTGAGCTTTCATACATTTACAGCTCTAGTGCATCCGTTGCATGGCAATCCCTACTCCTCGCATTAACATCAATCAATGAGCATCTCCATAGCCCATTGATTAGCCTCGTTGATGCGAGATCTTCTCCTTTTTTGTCTTCTCCACATAACACCCATCATCATATTCTGTTCCACCCATAGTGCTATATCCATGGCTCACGCTCATGTATTGAGTGAAGGTTTATAAGTTTGAGATTACTAAAGTATGAAACAATTGCTTGGCTTGTCATCGGGGTTGTGCATGATGAGAGCATTCTTGTGTGACGAAAATGGAGCATGACTAAACTATATGATTTTGTAGGGATGAACTTTCTTTGGCCATGTTATTTTGAGAGGACATAATTGCTTAGTTAGTATGCTTGAATTATTATTATTTTTTATGTCAATATGAACTTTTGTATTGAATCTTTCGGATCTGAATATTCATATCACAAGTAAGAAGAATTACAATGAAATTATGCCATCTAGCATTCCACATGAAAAATTATCTTTTTTATCATTTACCTACTCGAGGACGAGCGGGAATTAAGCTTGGGGATGCTTGATACGTCTCCAACGTATCTATAATTTTTGATTGCTCCATGCTATATTATCTACTGTTTTGGGCAACATTGGGCTTTATTTTGCACTTTTATATTATTTTTGGGACTAACCTATTAACCGGAGGCCCATCCCAGAATTGCTGTTTTTTTTGCCTATTTCAGTGTTTCGAAGAAAAGGAATATCAAACGAAGTCGAAACGGAACGAAATCAACTCGAGAAGTTATTTTTGGAAGGAAAGCTACCGGATGGACTTGGACCCCACGTCAGGAAAGGAGGGAGGCGGCCACGAGGGTGGGGGCCGCGCCCACACCCCTAGGGCGCGCCCCCTGCCTCGTGGGGCCCCCGAAGCTCCACCGACGTACTTACTGCACCCATATATACTCATGTACCCTAAAACTTCCAGAATGGAGATTAGATCTGGATTTCCGCCGCCACAAGCCTCTGTAGCCACCAAAAACCTCTCGGGACCCTGTTCCGGCACCCTGCCGGAGGGGGCAAACCCTCACCGGTGGCCATCTTCATCATCCCGGCGCTCTCCATGACAAGGAGGGAGTAGTTCACCACAGGGGCTGAGGGTATGTACCAGTATCTTTGTGTTTGATCTCTCTCTCTCTCTCTCTCTCTCTCTCTCTCTCTCTCGTGTTCTTTATTTGGCACGATCTTGATGTATCGTGAGCTTTGGTATTATAGTTGGATCTTATGTTTCTTCTCCCCCTCTACTCTCTTGTAACGGATTGAGTTTTCCCTTTGAAGTTATCTTGTCGGATTGAGTCTTTAATGATTTGAGAACACTTGATGTATGTCTTGGTCATGCGTATCTGTGGTGACAATGGGATATCACGTGATTCACTTGATGTATGTTTTTGTGATCAACTTGAGGGTTCCGCCCATGAACCTATGCATAGGGGTTGGCACACGTTTTTGTCTTGATTCTCCGGTAGAAACTTTGGGGCACTCTTTCAGGTTCTATGTGTTGGTTGAATAGATGAATCTGAGATTTTGTGATGCATATCGTATAATCATACCCACGGATACTTGAGGTGTCATTGGAGTATCTAGGTGACATTAGGGTTTTGGTTGATTTGTGTCTTAAGGTGTTATTCTAGTACGAACTCTAGGGCTGTTTGTGACACTCATAGGAATAGCCCAACGGATTGATTGGAAAGAATAACTTTGAGGTGGTTTCGTACCCTACCATAATATCTTCGTTTGTTCTCCGCTATTAGTTACTTTGGAGTGACTCTTTGTTGCATGTTGAGGGATAGTTATATGATCCAATTATGTTATTATTGTTGATAGAACTTGCACTAGTGAAAGTATGAACCCTAGGCCTTGTTTCCTATCATTGCAATACTGTTTACGCTCACTTTTACCACTTGTTACCTTGCTGTTTTTATATTTTCAGATTACAAAAACCTATATCTACTATCCATATTGCACTTGTATCACCATCTCTTCGCCAAACTAGTGCACCTATACAATGTACCATTGTATTGGGTGTGTTGGGGACACAAGAGACTCTTTGTTATTTGGTTGCAGGGTTGTTTGAGAGAGACCATCTTCATCCTACTCCTCCCACGGATTGATAAACCTTAGGTCATCCACTTGAGGGAAACATGCTACTGTCCTACAAACCTCTGCACTTGGAGGCCCAACAACGTCTACAAGAAGAAGGTTGTGTAGTAGACATCAAGGACATGCCTTCCTCTTTGCCTCCTGCTGTTACTAACATTCTGCAGGAGTTCGCTGACGTCTTTCCACAAGACGTGCCACCGGGATTACCACCTATTCGAGGGATTGAGCTTCAAATTGACTTAATTCCCGGTGCATCATTACCCAACCGTGCACCATACTGTACCAATCCAGAGGAGACGAAGGAGATTATGCGTCAAGTACAAGAGCTGCTCGACAAAGGTTATATACGTGAATCCCTTAGTCCTCGTGTTGTTCCTATCATTTTAGTGCCGAAAAAGGATGGTATTTCGCGTATGTGCGTTGATTGTAGAGTCATTAATATTATTACTATTCGTTATCGTCATCCTATTCCTAGGCTAGATGATATGCTTGATGAATTGAGTGGCTCTACAATATTCTCCAAAGTTGATTTGCGTAGTGGATACCATCAAATTCGTATGAAATTGTGAGATGAATGGAAAACAACATTTAAAACTAAGTTTGGATTATATGAGTGGTTAGTCATGCGTTTTGGGTTAACTAATGCACCTAGTACTTTCATGAGACTAATGAATGAAGTTTTACGTGCTTTCATTGGACGATTTGTGGTAGTCTATTTTGATGATATAATGATTTATAGCAAATCTTTGGAAGAACATTTGGAACATTTACGTGTTGTTTTTATTGCTCTACGTGATGCACATTTGTTTGGTAACCTTGGGAAGTGCACCTTTTGCACCGACCGAGTATATTTTCTTGGCTATGTTGTTACTCCACAGGGAATTGAAGTTGATAAAGCCAAGATTGAAGCTATTGAGAGTTGGCCACAGCCCAAAACGGTCACACAAGTGAGGAGTTTTCTTGGCCTCGCTGGATTCTATGGGCATTTTGTGAGAGATTTCAGCACCATTGATGCACCTCTCAACGAGCTTACAAAGAAGGATGTGCCTTTTGTTTGGGGTACCGCACAGGAAGAAGCCTTCACGGTATTGAAAGGTAAGTTGACACATGCTCCTTTACTCCAACTTCTTGATTTTAATAAGACTTTTGAGCTTGAATGTGATGCTAGTGGAATTGGATTAGGAGGTGTGTTATTACAAGATGGCAAACCCGTTGCATACTTTTCTTTAAAATTGAGTGGGCCTAGTGTGAATTATTCTACTTATGATAAAGAATTATATGCTCTTGTTCGGACTTTAGAGACATGGCAACATTATTTATGGCCCAAAGAATTTGTTATACATTCTGATCATGAATCTTTGAAACACATTAAAAGTCAAGCAAAACTGAATCGTAGACATGCTAAATGGGTTGAATTCATTGAGACTTTCCCTTATGTCACTAAACACAAGAAGGGTAAAGAAAATGTTATTGCTGATGCATTGTCTCATCGCTATACTATGCTTTCACAACTTGACTTCAAAATATTTGGTTTGGAGACCATCAAAGATCAATATGTGCATGATGCTGATTTTAAAGATGTAATGCAGAATTGTAAAGAAGGAAGAACATGGAACAAGTTCGTTATTAATGATGGCTTTGTGTTCCGTGCTAACAATATATGCATTCCAGCTAGCTCTGTTCGTCTTTTGTTGTTGCAGGAGATGCATGGAGGAGGATTAATGGGAAACTTTGGCGTGAAGACAGAGGATGTACTTGCTACACATTTCCTTTGGCCAAAGATGAGACGACATGTTGAGCGTTTTGTTGCTCGCTGCACTACATGTCAAAAAGCTAAGTCATGACTCAATCCTCATGGTTTATATATGCCTTTGCCTGTACCTACTGTTCCTTGGGAGGATATATCTATGGACTTTGTTTTAGGTTTACCTCGAACAAACAAGGGGAGGGATAGCATATTTTTTGTCGTGGATAGGTTCTCGAAAATGGCACACTTTATACCATGTCATAAAAGCGATGATCTTTGTTAATGTTGCTGATTTGTTCTTTCGTGAAATTATTCGCTTGCATGGTGTGCCAAATACTATTGTTTCAGATCGTGATACTAAATTTCTTAGCCACTTTTGGAGATGTTTATGGGCTAAGTTGGGGATTAAACTGCTTTTTAGTACTACTTGTCACCCCCAAACTGATGGTCAAACTGAAGTAGTCCATAGAACATTGTCTACTATGCTTAGGGCTGTTTTGAAGAATAATAAGAAAATGTGGGAAGAATGCTTGCCTCATATTGAATTTGCTTATAATCGTTCGTTGCATTCTACTACTAAGATGTGCCCTTTTGAAATTATGTATGGTTTCCTACCTCGTGCACCCATTGATTTGTTGCCTCTTCCATCTTCGGAGAAGGTTAATTTTGATGCTAAACAACATGCTGAATTGATCTTAAAATGCATGAGTTAACTAAGGAAAACAGTGAGCGTATGAATGCTAAATATAAACTTTCTGGAGATAAGGGTAGAAAACATGTTGTCTTTGCACCTAGAGATCTTGTTTGGTTACATTTGCGTAAGGATAGGTTTCTAATTTGCACAAATCAAAGCTAATGCCACGTGCTGATTGATGAGGACATGATTACCTTGGATACGACCAAAAATATTGCATACATGTATATTTGTGAGGTGATTTCTAATGCAAACTATGCAATAATTTATTTATGTCATCCAGGACAAAAATACTTCACAAACTTTTGTGCCATGTCTAATTGCAGGTGTATGGGACATTTGTACAATCCACATATGAAGATAAGGGAGAAAGAGATGTATACCTGCTGTTCAAAAAGTTCTCTCACGTCACTTTTGGCCCAAGAGAAGATAGAGTCCAAGTCTCTCACGTTCTGGACTCAGATTCGGACTGCACAGACATACCTGACTCAAAACGTTAATAACCTTTTCATACGGACTCCAAATTGGTTGATTCTTTTTTTGTTGGAAAATAGATTTCGTGCATTTTCCAACCCAATTGGAATCACCTTAAAATCCGTCCGGAGCATTGAGTTATGGACGAAACAATCTGATGCTGCAGCAGAATCCGAGTCAAACTACAAGTCCAAAGGTGTTACGTCACCTCCGCTTGGGCCCATTGGCCTTGTACGACCTAGGGTAAGTGTTAGGCTGCCTTGGGACGCCCTCCCACCTCCTTGGCCGCCACCCCTTGCTCCTATATAAGTAGATCCATCTAGTAGCTTTTTCCTTGGGATTTGTTTAGTTAAAAGTTAGCCATTGCAACTTCGTGTACTTTGTTTGTGTCCAACGACGGACCAAGACCGCTTACGGATCCCCACCATTATCATTACTTCATATATATTCGCAATATTCAGATTGCTTTATCATATTCTTGCTCGTTCTTCGATTGCTTGCAGGAATAGACCTTCGTGGTCGGTGATCGTGCTTCCGGCATCGTCAGTAACCTCAGGAGATTGGTTTAGCGATTGCGAAGGCGCAACGTCGTGCACGTTTGTAGTCGGATCGTCAAAGTCGACTCCACCTAATCATAGTTATTATCTCATCGAAAGATCGGGACACCCTCGCCTCTATCACTGATGGTCCTTTTAAGGTGTTAGAGAAAATAAATGATAATGCATATAAACTTGAGCCGCCTGCAGATTTTGGGGTTAGTCCCACTTTTAACATTGCAGATTTGAAGCCTTATTTGGGTGAGGAAGATGAGCTTCCGTCGAGGACGACTTCATTTCAAGAAGGGGAGGATGATGAGGACATCAATACCATTGTTACACCCAAAGCCCTATTTGCTATACATACTGGACCAATTACTAGAGCTCGCGCACGCCAATTGAATTACCAGGTACTTTCGTTTCTTGGTAATGATTCTAATGGTCATGAGAATATGATGCTGCCTAAATTGGATACATTTGTTTTGATTACAAATGAAGGGCCTGGCATGGATAAGAGGGATGAACACTGGAGCAAGACCAAGCCTGGAGATGATGGCATGCTTAAGGGGAACAAGAACGGAGTTACAAGTGATGATTTCAGGACTTTGAAGCCTCCATAAGGAGTGCATGAAGCCTTGGACGAAATATACAAGATGCCACTTGCTAAATTTCGTCCAGATGCTATTCTAGGTGCTGCGTCACCTTATTATTGGGCCAGGCCCATGTAATTTCGAAATACTTAAGTATAGACTGTTTTTAGAGTCTGTATCTGTGGGGAAACAAGAGTTAGGGTTGGATTCGGACCCCTCCCACAAGGGCCACGAAATTCCCCCCTATTCCTCCATATATACAGCCCTTAGGGCGTCGTTTAGACTTTGGGTTTTGTTTAGATTAAAGTTCGCCATAGCTGCAACTTCGCGTACTTCGTTTGTGTTCAACGACCAGACAAAGGCGTCACAGAACCCCACCTTGATCAATAAAGCTTTCCTCTTATATTTGCAATATCCAGATTGCAATCTTAGTTTCTTGCTTGTTGTTCCTTTGGCTGCAGGAAACAGACCTTGGTGGTCAGGTTGATCGTGCTCCGGTGTGGTCAATAACTGCTCGGAGTTGGTTTAGCGATTGCTAAGGCGCGACGTCCTCGCACGTTCGTAGTCGGATCGTCAAAGTCGACTTCCTCCAAAATGATAGCCACCATCTCATCGAAAGACGGGACACCTTTGCCCCTATCAACTATCAGGAGTTATGACTGCGAATCCTCTTCATCAACAATACAGGCAAGTTCACACTTTGATCATACTCTTCATACCCAGTTTTTATGCATTAGTTTCAACCCTCAAACATTGCATGAGTAGGATTTTGGTAACATGTGGGTATTGGGAAGTAGTTGATGAGGTAGGAACCTATTGTTTTGCATTCAAACCCTGGGTACTATTGTGTTATGCTTGCACTACTTTGCTATGCTGGTAGACGTGGATTGGTATGTGAGAATCATGAAAGATGTGAGAGTCATATTTAGCCAATGGAAACTTAAGGTGGCTACTTTAATACACATCTGGGTGGATTGGTTAGGGCACCCTGGGGATACCAGTGGATTGCCCGGACACCTAGGGAATCCAGTGTTGTCCAAGGAGATCCCGGGGAATCCGTGCGATCATCCTATGTGATGTAGGGTGGAACCCTAGATGGCCGATCTTTCACGAAAGGAGCGGATCCCTACTAAGAACGTGATGAACACGAGGGGAAACACGAGGGAAACACGAGGAGAACACGAGAGAAATCACTCAACCAACAAGAATAGATCACACATGCGCTAGATCGATGAACACAAAGGTAAGATACAAGATCCAAAGTCAACAACGGACGATACAAAGGGTAACCGGTTCTTCTCCGTGAGGAGGTCTTGAATCCACGAGGGGATCTTCCCGTGAGGGGTCTTGAATCCAAGGTGGATCTTCTCCGAAGAGGGGCTGCAGTCTCTCTCGTGGAGTAGATCCGATATGGATGAGCAATGCTCTATCTCAAGTATGAGCTAAAACCAATGCTAACCCTAGCTAGGAGGAGGTGGGGGAGTATATATAGTGTTAGCCCACGAAGGGGTAAGTGAGAGGGGGATACATGGGCTCGTTCACTGTGCGCAGACAGGCGCCGGATGTCCGGCGGCTCACGAGGAGCCGGATGTCCAGGCCTCGGGCCGGATGTCCGGGCTGGAGTGGCCAATTCTTCTGCTCTGTGGATAGCGTGCGCCGGATTTTCGGGCAGGCACCGGATGTCTGGCCCGTTGTGGGGCGCCAGATGTCCGGGGGTCGGCCGGATGTCCGGGGGTCGGCCGGATGTCCGACCGCTGTAGAGTCGCTTGGCTTCGGTCTCTCTCTGGTCTTCTTCTGGTTGGTGGCGCCAGATGTCCAGGCTCCTGCCGGATGTCTGGCCGCTGTAGCTCCGCGGTGACTCCACTTGAGGCACTTCTTGATCCGCTTCCGTGTGGACTTGGCGTATGTCTCGAGCATCTCCATGGTCATCTCCTTGGTTCCTAAGCACATGTAGCGTCTTTGCATTAGGTAGCAACCATGTCTCGTACGAGTGGAAAGGGGAAGCATGTAGGAACGGGTTCACCTTAGGTCCAATGGCGTATGCTCGAGTGTACATGGGGATGATCGTAGGATGCTCCGCATCATCTCCCATCCCTTGGGAAACATCCGACCTCGGATAGAAAACCTCATCACCATGGAAACGGTTGTCGTGGACGAACTTGTAGTTGGATGAAGTGGAAGACGTGGCGCAATCCAAGTACTCCAAGGTGTCTTGATGAGGACATGACTACCTTGGATAAGACCAAAAATATTGCATACATGCATATTTGTCAGGTGATTTCTAGTGCAAACTATTCAATAATCTATTTATGTTATCCAGAACAAAAATACATCACATACTTTTGTGTTTTGTCTAATTGTAGGTGTATGGGACATTTGTACAATACACATATGAAGATAAGGGAAAAGGAGAAGTTTAGGTGCTGTTCAAAAGTCCTCTCACGTCACTTTTGGACCAAGAGAAGATAGAGTCCAAGTCTCTCACGTTACGGACTCAGATTCGGACTACTGCAGACATACCTGACTCAAAACGTCAATAACTTTTTCATCCGGACTCCAAATTGGGTGATTCTTTTTTGTTGGAAAATAGATTTCGTGCACCTTCCAACCCAATTGGATTCACCTTCAAATTCGTCCGGAGCGTTGAGTTATGGACAAAACAATCTGATCTTTGCAGAATCCGAGTCAAACTACAAGTCCAAAGGTGTTACGTCACCTCCGCTTGGGCCCATTGGCCTTGTACGACCTAGGGTTAGTTTTAGGCTGCCTTGGGACGTCCTACCACCTCCTTGGCCGCCACCCCTTGATCCTATATAAGTAGATCCATCTAGTAGCTTTTTCCTTGGGATTTGTTTAGTTAAAAGTTAGCCATTGCAACTTCGTGGTACTTCGTTTGTGTCCAACGACCAGACCAAGACCGCTTACGGATCCCCACCTTTATCAATACTTCATATATACTCGCAATATTCAGATTGCTTTATCATATTCTTACTTGTTTTTCGATTGCTTGCAGGAATAGACCTTCGTGGTCAGGTTGATTGTGCTCCGGCGTGGTCAATAACCTTTCGGAGTTGGTTTAGCGATTGCTAAGGCGCAACGTCGTGCACGTTTGTAGTCGGATCGTCAAAGTCGTCTCCACCAAATCGATAGTTATCATCTCATCGAAAGATCGGGACACCCTCGCCTCTATCAAGTGGTATCAGTTTTCAGGTTGTTCGGTGAGAATTTCCAATTGTCCCTAGATTCGATTTATTTTCTTACCTATTGTCCAAGAAAAGGCCACCAGAAAAGTTAGATCTATTCATCATTTGTCCTAGCCAGTCCAAGCCTTTGCAATTTTCTTTTCATTGTTTGCATTATTGAATTATCGGTTGCATCGTCGTGTCGAGTTGTTGGTCTTAGTGTCTAGTTCCTTTAGAGTTTCGAGTTCTGTTCACATGAGTCACGCCGCCGCTGCATCATTATCCTTCCGCTGTCCACCATCCCATCCATCAATTTCCACCACGTGCTATGCACTATTCATTGTCATAATCATAGTTGAGGTCATTCACATCTTCGCTTGATCCAATCTGCATCTTATCTAGTTTGTTTTGGAAAAAGAAAAAAAGAGAAAAAAAAGAAAAAAAGTAAAAAAGAAGTCAGAGAAAAAAAGAGAAAGAAAAAGGAAAAAGTGTGAGAAAAAAAGAGAGAAGAAAAAAACAAAGTTTGGATCTATCTAGACTCAATCTCGTAGCTGAATTCGGATTGGAATCTGTTTTGTGCACTGTTCAGTAAAACAGGCATAACTTCCTCATACGAAGTCCGTTTTGGCTCATGAGTACTCAAATTAAAGCTAGAGACGAGCCGCATCTAAATAGTTGCAGAAGCTAGTTCAATATTTGGCACCTCAAAATCGGCTCCTAAATAGGTCTTTTGCCCTCCGAAGTTCGTGAACACAGCTTATTCCAGTTTTTCAAATCAGTTTTAGAATTTTTGACTCCTCATATCAACTCGGAATTGAGTGATTCTTTTTGCATTGGAAAGCTTGAGTTAGTAGCATTCTTTGAAAAAGTTATCAGAAAATTGGCTCAAACTTTTCAAGAGGAAAACTGGAGAGAGAGTTGTTGTATATCCTGCTTGGCAGTTGTTTTCATCATTATCTTTCTTGCCGTTGTGCTCTTCACTTATATCTTGCTGTCTAGAGCTACTCATTATCCTTCATTGATGCTAGTTGTGCTATGCCGTGACCTCATTAGTGTTCTAGGCTCGCGTCTCTAGTCCGGTCTAGCCTAGGACCAGCACAGTACCGTCGTTGAGCGTTTATTCAACATTGCATCTTTGAATTGATTATTGCTAATCTTTTGCTACCATATATAGCCAACCCAGCTCCACATATTTCTACACCGTGTATCGACGCTCCCTGGCAATCTCTTTACACAATCTTCAGAGTTACTTGACACCGCTGGTTGCTGTCACCGCCGCTGCATGGTAAGAACTTGTAAGACATTGATATTTGCTTTCTTGTGAGCGTTTTACCACCACATCCTAGTAGTTATAGAAACATTATTTTTGGATTTTGTTTCTTGTTCTACTGATCATGACAGGATCCAGAGTCAATTCATGGGCTTTGTCGATCATGGGAGACATGCCACCACCTATGCAAATACCACAACCGTCACGAGAGGTGCACAAACATCCAAATGCACATGATCAGGTTCATGTTTCTATACCACCATTTAATGGCCGTTTTAGACCTCCTTTATATATTGAATGGGAGTTAGACATAAATAATATATTTGCTTCCCATAATTTTGATGAACGTAAAAAAGTTATGGTTGCGGTTGGTTCTTTCACTGGTCATGCTCTAGTTTGGTGGAGTGAATATTGTCGGTTACACCCTGATTATGTACCTAATACTTGGGATGATTTAAAACATGTCATGAGAGATAGATTCGTCGATGTTTATTATACGCGTGGCATGATTAAAAAACTGGAACATTTAAAACAAGGTAGTGACACCGTAACAAAATATTATGATGATTTACAAACTACCTTGTTGCACTCATTTTTAGAAGAAAGTGAAGAAGGTTTTATGGATAGATTTTGGGGAGGATTAAACCATAATATTCAGGAGATACTAATTCATGAAGAGTGTTATCCTATGGACCATTTGTTTCGCCTTGCTTGCAAAGCTGAACAGGAAATAAAACGACGTGTTGCCCACAAGGAGAACAAGCGCACGGTGCACATTCCAACTGTTGATACAGATGTTTATTCAACTACTAGGCGTACTATGACAACCACATCCGTTGTTGCGAGGACTACATCATCTCCACCATGTGACACATCATCATCGAGAGTGCTGCATCATCTGAGTTGACTATAAGAGGTAATGACAAAGGTACAGATTTTCCACTTTTACATGAGAATGATGCATGCCTAGTTAACTTGAATACATCATGTGTTGAGCTACCCACTACTTTGATCACACCACCTATTTTAGAGGATTATATTGATAATTTGACTTTGCCATGTGATCAAACAACTGAAATACCAACAATTTTGAGTGCACCCATTGAATTAATTGTTGATGCAAAAGAATCAATATTTAATCATTTTGATATGACCTCTAATATTGGTGATGATTCTGTGTCGAATGACTTATTGCATGTTTACTTATTTAAGCATGTTGTAGCATGTAAACTTGATGCAAGTAAGGTTTATTCACCAATGTTGGGATGGTTTAATGATGAACATTGTCAATCTTTTGAAATGAATAAGAGCTTCACTTATATGTGCAAACTGAGTTGCAATATTTTCATGCCTTCTACTTCTTGTGATAATGTTTTGGCTTTAGATTTTATGAACTATGCAAGTTACTCATCTATTTATGTGTCATATGTGCAAAAATCAAGGGAAATAAAAATGGATGACATATACATATACAACATGTACACCTTGTCTCTTTTGTTAGCCACATTTCAGACTAAGAACCGCCGAGGACGGCTTTGTTTTCAAGAAGTGGAGGATGATGAGGACATGACTACCTTGGATAAGACCTAAAATAGTGCCTACATGCATATTTGTCAGGTGATTTCTAGTGCAAACTATTCAATAATCTATTTATGTTATCTAGAACAAAAATACATCACATACTTTTGTGTTTTGTCTAATTGTAGGTGTATGGGACATTTGTACAATACACATATGAAGATAAGGGAAAAGGAGAAGTTTAGGTGCTGTTCAAAAGTCCTCTCACGTCACTTTTGGACCAAGAGAAGATAGAGTCCAAGTCTCTCACGTTCGGACTCAGATTCGGACTGCAGACATACCTGACTCAAAACGTCAATAACTTTTTCATCCGGACTCCAAATTGGGTGATTCTTTTTTGTTGGAAAATAGATTTCGTGCACCTTCCAACCCAATTGGATTCACCTTCAAATTCGTCCGAGCGTTGAGTTATGGACGAAACAATCTGATCTTTGCAGCAGAATCCGAGTCAAACTACAAGTCCAAAGGTGTTACGTCACCTCCGCTTGGGCCCATTGGCCTTGTACGACCTAGGGTTAGTTTTAGGCTGCCTTGGGACGTCCTACCACCTCCTTGGCCGCCACCCCTTGATCCTATATAAGTAGATCCATCTAGTAGCTTTTTCCTTGGGATTTGTTTAGTTAAAAGTTAGCCATTGCAACTTCGTACTTCGTTTGTGTCCAACGACCAGACCAAGACCGCCACGGATCCCCACCTTTATCAATACTTCATATATACTCGCAATATTCAGATTGCTTTATCATATTCTTGCTTGTTTTTCGATTGCTTGCAGGAATAGACCTTCGTGGTCAGGTTGATTGTGCTCCGGCGTGGTCAATAACCTCTCGGAGTTGGTTTAGCGATTGCTAAGGCGCAACGTCGTGCACGTTTGTAGTCGGATCGTCAAAGTCGTCTCCACCAAATCGATAGTTATCATCTCATCGAAAGATCGGGACACCCTCGCCTCTATCATGTCTCCGAAGTGGTACACATGCAAAAAGAGCAGACACAAGCGACACTCAGAAATACAATGGTTAGCGCACCCAAAGTGTCCATCGAGTAAGTATGAGTTCGTCCGAAGGAATTGTTCATGAAAAGGCTTGAGATTCTTATCCAAATGATGTAAAATGACATGTAAAGCATTCATGGGAGCAAAAGCATTCATTGTGCACACAAATGTAAAGTGAATGTGATCCATGCAACCACGGTGCAAAATGATGTCATAGTGAGACGGTTTATCAATAGCATGAATATGGTAATGGATGCTCAATATGATTATGTTATCATGCAATTGATGGTAGGCAATGTGATCATTATGTATGAATATGCCATCAAGAAAGATCACAACAAATTTGCTAAGAAAATGCACAAGCTCATATATCATGGATGACATCGAAATACAAGATGCAACAAGGCAATCATAATGTGAGTCAATCCATGCATAAGATGCAAATTTGCTATGGGTATGATATGTCCATCGAGCATGACATATGGGAACACAATCAACAAATATGTATATGTTGGTGCAATGTGTCAAAGGAGTGTTGGTGTAAGAATGCTCGATGTCGTGGCACTCCTCAACTTGAAGGTCCATAGGGTCCATCTCCAATGTTTGTCCTCCATCCAATATATGTATCATGTAGAAAAGAAGAAGGAGACAACAATGAAAGCATGGCCCATCCAATATGCGCATTTGGGGATGGCTCAAAGGGAATGAGTTCACCTTTATGAGGATGTCGAAAATGTTGGTGTTGCACATAATGTACGCCTTCACATAACCAATATGTCTCGTTATGGTACCACCTTGTGAATCCTTCAAAATGAAAGAACATGACAAACACTCGGAAAAATATATGAGGTTAGTGCAAATGTAACACCTATCATTCGAGTGGTAAGATACCCCACAATTGTTCTCATCATTCTTATCATAAGAAAGGACAAGGTGTGGTATGGTATGAAAGCATATGATGGAACTACAACCAAAGACAATAGGCTCAAGTAAGCAAGCATGCTTCACAAGTAATATGTCCAAGTCTCCACGATCAATAAGCATAGCAAGTTGGCACTCAATACAAGGTGATATGAGAGATGCAACTAATGGACACAAGAGACAATGATCAAGATATATCATGTGAGAGGCATGAGCATATATGTCATCAACCCAAGAAAGCGAGTAATGGAACATGGGTGATGCAACAAAGCAAGAAATCATAGAGATCAAGTCAAGCAAGCTAGTAGTGTGAAGATGCAACGTACTAGAAGGAATCATGGCAAACATGTCATGTGTGCAAATAGTGGGCATATATAATGCACATGACATTTCACAAGCATAAAGGCAAGATATGAGCAAAATAGCATCAATAGAATGAGGCACATGATAAACATGGCAATAGCAAAAAGGATCTCCACCAAACATGCAAATACACATAGGAGTAGCATAATGGTGAATCATGGGTAGATACAAGCAAGGGTCACAATTGCATGGCAAAATCATAGAAAGAGGCATAGCATGCAAAGTGAACACGGGAAAATGGGCATAACGTAACAAGTGATATATAGCCCAAAGCCGTGTGAGAGCCAAGTAAAAGGAATGCGCGAAGGGAATGGTGGGAAGGACAATCCACGGGATCCCAAATCGTCGTTGCTCTCAAGAGCTCGTTTCGTCAACTCTTGGGATTGAGAGGTTGATGAGTATACGTGAGTACCTACACAAAACAAAGACAAAGGGAAAATTGTGTGTGCGTGGTAGATGTACACATCATCCATCAAGATGCATACGTGCTTGTGTTGGTTAGCACCAAATATCCAATGCTCAAATAAATGAGGTGCGTGATATAGAAACATGTCATCCATCATGAGAGGTTTGTTATTATGTATAGCATAATGGAGACTCAAATTGTGTAATGCATCATGAGAAATATGTAGAGCATTGTTATTCATGGAATGCATATGGTGCACGCAATTATGGGAATAATGCAAAGTATGGAATGCATCAAGATCTCCTAATATGTATGAGGAAACTACGGGGGTCTCCTCATGAGCATTTGTAGAAACATCACATGGAGAATATTGACAACATCCAAAACAAAGCATATTTGGTTCTATGTGATCATGGCATGGTATAGTAGATGAATTGCGCAAATCATGTAAGGGAAGCATAGCAATATCATCACAAGAAAAACAAAAGCCAATGACCATCATTTCGTCATCTATGCCATAAGTGCAAATGGGATTTATCTTAATGGGGCATGCATAGTTACTATGTGAGATTGAAATGAAGCAATATGGGAGATCTCACTCATAGCATATGACAAGTTCAATGGATTGTCAAACATGAAGTGACCAATAGAATTTTCACATGATATCCTATGGAGCATAGCATCACAACTAGGCAACTCAACATGCTCATTCATATTCATCATAAATTGGTAAGTCGTGACTTGAAGAATTCGCACTAGCATGAAGCATGGGAATAGGTGGATCAACATCATGCAAGCAATCATTGGTGAGATAGTCCACTAGTGGGACAAGAGAAGCACCATCACCTATGTTACCTTTGGAGCATCGCTCATGTGTTGTAGGTGAGGTGTCGAAGATCCATTCATTGTCATCTTCATCTTGATGGAACCATGTGGGGGTGCATCATCGTCCACCATGGCCATCATCATCTCCATTGGAGGTATGGACTCGTCGAGGATAGGCATGTCATCATGTAGGAGACCTAGCACCAAAGAACAAAACACACTAGGAGTAGAGGTTAAGTCATTAGAAATCGCAGTGGCCTCACATGCCGTGTCAACTACCTCACTCACTAAGTGTTGTGGCCCACTCACTCCCGGTAAGATGCTCTCACTCATATGGTTGGTGGAGTCACTCAAATGGCTCTCAACCTCACATAGGATGTGTGGTATGCTCTCAAGTGTGGGGCTAGTGGTGGTCACACTCATCCTCTCATAGGAAATGCTCTCAGTGTCACATATGGTGGAGTCACTCATATCACTCATGGTGGGGTGGCTCTCCTCACATGGGAATTGGGGCATCTCTTCATATGTTTGGTGTCGGAGAGATATTGGTGCAAATGTCTCCATGCTCAACTATGTCGTAGTCGTAGCCGTGGATGAAGGCCGAAGATGGCACATCATCACTCTCCTCCAAGACCAAAGATAAGGTCTCATGTGCGGTCTCGTAGCTTGACTCGGAGTATGAGTCCAATATGGGCGCCATCTTCATGTTGTTGAAGAGGTTCGTGCTCGTCGCCGTAGTCGAAGGGGATGGCCCTTGCTCGACCGTCTTGTCGCCGTCTTGTTGTCGGAGGCCCATATGATGTGGCACCTCGTAGCTCGTCTCCATGACCGAAGGGAATTTCCCATGCTCGGCCATCTTTCTTGAGGGGCTTCCGAAGATGGAAGTGTCGCCCTCAATCGTAGGTGGTCGTCTTAGACTTGATGAAGTCATTGTGGGCGTACTCGTGGGAAGTAGGCGAAGATGCTGTACGTCCAAATGCGAAGATGCCTTGATAGCACTTGGCGAAAATGCCGAAGTGGTGGTATGAGCCATAGCTCCGTCTTGGTGGTGCTCGTCTCGCGGTCTTCTCTTATGCTCATGAAGCTTGGACTTGGCGTGAAGTAGGGCTTGTTGGGACTTGTACGTTTGCGCTTGCCGAGCATCTTCATGATGATGGTGTGTAACATCCCAAAATTCTAAATTTTGGAATGTTATAAACAAATAGATAGTTTTGATTGATTGGTTGACTGATTGACTGAAAGTGAGTGAGTTCGAAACTTTTTGAAAGTTAAATGAGAGGGAATAAAGGACTTTCCCAAACTTTCATTTTTGCTTTTATGATCTTCGGGAATTCAAATTCTTTTCATCACAAGAACCCTGGAGAGAAGATGACATGACTTCTTCCATTTATTTAAATGACAAGGGGTGTTGAAAATATTTGAAATTCTGATGTAGGGCGGAACCCTACGTGGATGTTCTTTCACGTTGGAGCGGATCCTACGGTGAATCACGAAGAACACGCGGAAGAAAAAGAGGGAAACACGGGGAAAACGAGAGAGAATTCACTCAACCGACAAGAGATCAATCACACAAGTGCTAGATCATCGAACACAAAGAGGTACATATGATCCACAATCAACAAAGGTAAGGATACACGAGTAGCCGTTCTTCTCCGAGAGGAGGTCTTGATGGGGTCCACCCTAGAAGGGGGTCTTGAATCCGCTTGGGGGATCTTCTCCGTAGAGGTCCTGAGCTTCGAGGAGACGTAACCAAGTGGATGAGCAAGGCTCTCACACAAACATGAGCTAAACCTAAGCTAACCCTAAAAAGAGGAAGGGGATGAAGTATATATAGTCTTGGGGGCGAAGGGGTACAAGGGACAAGTCCGGATGCACTGGCGCGTGGCGGGGAGGCCGGATGTCCGAAGGCGTCGGGCGGATGTCCCAAGCTTTCAAACGCCGGATGTCCGGGCTAGGGGCCGGATGTCCGGCTGGCGGGTCTTCCAAACGCAATCGGTGATGGGGGCGGATTTCGGGCGAGGGGCCGGATATCCGGGCTTCGGAAGAGCCGGATGTCCGGAACTGGGCCGGATGTCCGGGCCGTGGCGGCTGTCCGGGGCCTGGGGCCGGATGTCCGGGCCCTGTAGCTTTGCGGCTGCTGTGATGGGGGGCCGGATGTCCGGGCTGGGGCCGGATGTCCGGGCTTGCTGGAAGGGCCGGATGTCCGGGCTGTCCTGGTCCCTTTCTTCCTTCTCCTTCCCTCGCTCCCGAGCACGCTTGGCCTTGGTCCTTGGGCTCTCCAAGATCTCCTCGGGTGTACACAGTATGCACAATGTCCGCGCTTGAAGTAGCATCCATGTCTTACATGCGGAAAGGGACGATTCGGAAAGGAGCGAAGTTCACCTTAGGTCCAATGGCGCATAGTCGAGGTCTCATCTTATGTATCCTTGGGGCTTGGAGAGTAGATGGAGTGTACATGGGGATGAGCGTGGGATGCTCCGCATCATCTCCCTCCCTTGGGAAAGATCCGACCTCGGATCGTGATCCTCATCACCATGGAAACGGTTGTCGTAGACGGACTTGTAGTTGGACGAAGTTGAAGACATGGCGCAATCCAAGTAGTCCACGGTGTCGCCAGAGTGATAGACATGCAAAAAGAGCAAACACAAGCAACACTCGAAATACAATGGTTAAGCGCACACAAAGTGTCCATCATGTAAGAATGAGTCCGTGAGGCAAGATTGTTCATGACAAAGCACATGAAGCTTAGCAAGATAATATGAAATGAGATGTAAAGCATTGAGGGGAACAAATGCAATCATTGTGCACACAATTGTGTTGTGAATATGATGAATGCAACCACGGTGCAAAATGATGTCATAGTGAGACGGTTTATCAATAGCATGAATATGGCAATGGATGCTCAACATGTGTATGTTATCATGCAATTGATGATTGGCAATATGATCATGATGTATGAATATGCCATCAAGGAAGATCACAACAAATTTGCTAAGAAAATGCACAAGCTCATATATCATGGATGACATGGGAATACAAGATGCAACAAGGCAATCATAATGTGTGTCAATCCATGCATGGGGTGCAAACTTGTTGTGAGTATGATATGTCCATCGAGCATGACATGTATGAGCACAAGCAACAAATATGGATGTGTGGGTACAATGTGTCAAAGCAGTGTTGATGTACCAATGCTCGATGTCGTGGCATGAGTGGAGGTTCGAAGGTGCATCCCATAAGTCCAAGCTCTCCTCAATGTAAAGGTCCATAGAGCCAATCTCCCATGTCGCTCCTCCGTCCAATAGATGTAACATGTACACAACAAGAAGGAAACAACAATGAAAGAGTGACCCATCCAATATGCGTATTTGAGGATGGCTCAAAGAGAAGGAGTTCACCTTATGAATGTTCTCGCAAATGTTGGTGTTGTGCATCGTGTATGCCTTCGCATGACCAAGTTGTCGCATAACGGCATCGCATTGTGTCACCTCCAAAATGAAAGAACATGACAAACACTCGGAAAAACAAATGAGGTTAGCGGAAATGCAAAACCTATCATTCGAGTGGTAAGATACCCAACAAGTGTTCTCATCATTCATATCATAAGAAAGTACAAGGAGCGTTTCATAGTATGGAGGCATATGATGCAAGAACAACCAAATGCAATAGGCGCAATCAAACAAGCATGCATCACAAGTAATATGTCAAAGTCTCCAAGATCTATAATCATAGTATGGTTGCACTCAATACAAGTGGATATGAGAGAGGCAACTAATGGACACAAGAGACAATGATCAAGATATATCATGTGAGGGGCATGAGCATATATGTCATCAACCCAATAAAGCAAGTGATAGTGGAACATGGGTGATGCAACATAGCAAGCAATCATAGCGATCAAGTCAAGCAAGCTAGTAGTGCGAAGATGCAACATACTAGAAGGAATCATGGCAAGCATGTCATATGTGCAAATAATGGGCATGAATAATTCACATGGCATAGCACAAGCATGAAAGCAAGATATGAGAAAATTATCATCAATGTATTGGCGAGAGGTCAGATGTAAATAGCAATGGGACATCATGACTCTCCCAACACAACAATCAACAATAGCATGGGGCACATGATAATCATGGCAAAAGCAACAAGGATCTCCACCAAGCATGCAAATACACATAGGAGTAGCATAATGGTGAATCATGGGTATATGCAAGCAAGGGTCACAATTGCATGGCAAAGGCATAGAGGTAAGCATAACATGCAAAGTGAACACGATAGAATGGGCATAAGGTAACAAGTGGTAAATAGCCCAAAGCCGTGTGAGAGCCAAGTAGAAGAGATGCGCGTAGTCCTTGCGCAAAAGGAATGGTGGGAATGAAAGTCCACGTGATCTCAAGTCATCGTTGCTCTCAAGAGCTCGTTTCGCCAACTCATGGGATTGAGATGTTGACGAGTGTATGTGGGTACCTACACAAAACAAGGACAAAGGGAAAATTGTGTGTGCATGGTAGATGTACACATCATCCATCATGATGCATGCGTGCATGTGTCGGTTAGCACAAAATATCCAATGCTCAAATAAATGAGATGCGTGGTATAGAAACATGTCATCCATCATGATAGGTTTGTTGTTATGTATAGCATAATGGAGACTCAAATTGTGTAATGCATCATGAGAAATATGTAGAGCATTGTTATTCATGGAATGCATATGGTGCACGCAATTATGGGAATCATGCAAAGGATGGGATGAATCAAAATCTCCTAACATGTATGAGGAAACTATGGGGGTCTCCTCATGAGCAAGAGTAGAAACATCACATGGAGAATATTGACAACATCCAAAACAATGCATATTTGGAACAATGTGATCATGGCATGACATAGTAGACGAATTGCGCAAATCATGTAAAGGAAGCATGGAAATATCATCACAAGAGAAGCAAAAGCCAATGACCATCATTTCGTCATCTATGCCATAAGTGCAAATGGGATTTATTTTAATGGGGCATGCATAGTTACTATGTTGAGATTGTAAAGATGCAATATGGGAGATCTCACTCATAGCGTATGATAAGTTCAATGGATTGTCAAACATGAAGTGACCAATAGAATTTTCACAAGATGTCCTATGGAGCATAGCATCACAACTAGGCAACTCAACATGCTCATCATCATACTCATCATAAATAGGTAAGTCAAGGCATGAAGAAGTTTCACTAGCGTGAAGCATGGTAATAGGTGGGTCAACATCATCGGAGCAATCGATGGCAAGAGAGTCCACTAGTGGGACAAGAGAAGCACCATCACCTATGTTACCTTTGGAAGGTCGCTCATGAGTTGTAGGTGAGGTGTTGAAGATCGCCTCGTTGTCATCTTCATCTTGATGGAACCATGTGGGGGTGCATCATCGTCCACCATGGCCATCGCTGCGTCTCCGATGTAGGGATGGACTCGTCGAGGATAGGCATGTCGTCATGTAGGAGACCTAGCACCAACGAAGAAAACACACTAGGAGTAGAGGTTAAGTCGTTAGAAATCATAGTGGCCTCATGTGCCGTGTCAACTACCTCACTCACTAAGTGTTGTGGCTCACTCACTCCCTCAAGGATGCTCTCACTTTCGTATGGTGGGTGGAGTCATTCAAATGGCGCTCAACCTCACATAGGATGTGTGGCATGCTCTCATGTGTGGGGCTAGTGGTGTTCACACTCATCCTCTCATAGGAAATGCTCTCAATGTCACGTATGGTGGAGTCACTCATGTCACTCATGGGGTGGTGGCTCTCCTCACATGGCAATTGGGGCATCTCGACATATATGGGTGTCGGAGAGATGTAGGTGCAAATGTCTCCATGCGGCGGTCGCGTAGCTTGACTCGGAGTATGAGTCCAAAGTGGGCGTCGTCTTCATGTTGTAGAAGAGATTCGCGCTCGTCGCCGTAGTCGAAGGGGATGGCCCTTGCTCGACCATCTTGTCACCGTCTTGGTGTTGGAGGCCCGTATGATGTGGCACCTCGCAGCTCGTCTCCATGACTGAAAGGAGTTTCCCATGCTCAGCCATCTTCCTTGAGGGGCTTCCGAAGATGGAAGTGTCGCCCTCGCTTATAGGTGGTCGCCTTGGACTTGATGAAGTCGATGTAGGCGTACACGGGAAGTAGGCGAAGATGCCAGACGTCCAAAGGCGAAGATGCCTTGAGAACACTTGGCGAAGATGCCAAAGTGGTTGATGTAGCCGTAGTGCCGTCTTGGTGGTGGTCGCCTCGCGGTCTTCTCTTGTGCTTATGAAGCTCGACTTGGCGTGTTGGGACTTGTGCATTTGCGCTTGTGGAGCATCTTCATGATGATGATGTCGTTGTCGTGCTTGAGCTCCTTGGCGTTAAATGCGTCGTCGTGCACATTATGCTTGGCGTTGACTTGCCCTTCATGACGATGTTGATCACGAACGTGATGGTGGTCGCCATGTAGATGTGGACGAGGATGATGTGCACTTGCATCGTTTCCGCGCTCCGAAGACTTGTGGCTTGAATGTCGCCGCCTTGAAGATGACGAAGGGGAAGTAGACTTGATCAAGGCTCTAATCTCCTCCATCCTTGCATCTTGCTCCTCTTTATGTGCGGCAAGCTTCTTGTCGATGTAGGCCCTTCTCCTTGCTTCGGAGTGATGAATGTCGATGGAGATGTTCCCGGCGCGCCTCGCAATCTTGATTGTGTGCCTTGCACTTGTCGTTGTAGATCGAAGATAGACGCTTTGGTGATGTAGTTGTTCACGCCGTCGTTGTTGTTGTAGACCGGAGATGAAATGCCTTGCCTATCCATCACAAGACTCGAGCAAATATGAGTGGGAGAAAGAGAAGAACTTATACCAATGTACCTTGACCGATGTTGACAATGAATCAAGTTCACTCAAATGCGGACAATGAAATAGCACTATTGGTACCAATCCTTGTCGGTTCTCACACCTACACAAGTAAAGCTTATGGAGGAGCTCGGTGAGGATAGTGGCACAAAAATTTAATGCAAAATGTTAGCAAGAGTCAATAATGTTGAAAGAGATTCACAAATTCGCAAGTGAAACAAATGGACCAATAGCAAAGAATGGCACACGGAAACACACACATGGATAGATAAATGGGGTCGTGCAACCAAGGAATGAGCACAAAATGTGGAATCCACGGAAAACGCTCGTGTTGCACAACTCAAGAGAGACGCTAGCACGATTGCTCAATAGGCGGATATGACACTTGTGCACAACCTATTTGATGCAAAATGGATAAACTTCTATCCCAAGTATGCTATGTATGTATGGTTCCCGGTGTTTCTCTCAAGATGATCCAAGATGATCGGATATGACAATCTTATATGCAATATGGTATGATTCTATGGCACTTGCTTACAAGCTTATTTGCTCTCTTTCTTTTGCTTAAAAACTTTATTTCTTTTTTTTGTATGGCCACTTTGCACAATGCACAAACCAAGATAGCAATTGTGTATATGCGGGAACAAACTTGAGACACAATGGATGATATGATACCAATATGATATGGTATGGTATGTAATGGAAGGTATGATCACTAATGTGCACAAGTAACGTTGCCGGCAATACTCAAATGGCTAGTCTCGATAGGCAAGTAACGCAAAAGTAAGGCTAGGGGTTAACAATGCAATAGCAAGGGAATATACAATGGAGGGATACCACGATACCAAGATGATATGGAGGCTCGTCCCTAAGTAGCCGAAACACCTTAGGAAACGGAAAAACCGCGAACTCAAAATCTCAAACGTCAAATGTCAAAATGGTGGTAGCGGGAATGCGGTGGTGGTTTGCACTTGGCAATGCGGAAGTGGAATGATGGGCTATACACGTGTCGGAGTTGAAGTTGCCGTCCCTAAGTAGCGAAACACCTTAGGAGACACAAGTCACAACTCGAAAAAGCTCAATCAACAATTGGGTTAAGTTGGGGGTGGTTGAAGTGTATGGTGGGCAATGTTATGTGGAAGTGGTGGTGGTGGTTGATGAAGAAGCAATCGTCCCTAAGTAGCCGAAACACCTTAGGAGACTCGAATCACTACTCAAGCAACCACTAATGCTATGGGGAACAAAATTGGTTAGGTTGCGGAAGTCGGTGGTGGTTATCACGGAGGATGTGGTGGAAGGCCTAGGCAAACTTGCCAAATTTTCAAAAATTTGATGGAGTCAAATGGTGGTGGTAGTATTTTTGTGGGAAGGGGAATGTCAATAGCTTCAAAACGAGCTAAAGAACGTCAAAATCGGACTCCGGATGAATTAGTTATGGACAAAACGGTGAAACGGAAAAAACTGAAGTCTCAGGGGCCGGATATCCGGGGTTGAGCCCGGATTTCCGGGGCTGTCTGTCCAGAACCGAGCAGATTTGGTGCTCCAGGGCCCGGATGTCCGGCTTGGGGCCCGGATGTCCGGCCGGATGGCCCGGATGTCCGGCCTGAGGCCCGGATGTCCGGCCCGACGAATCCCGATCTCGTTTGGGGCGGAAATTTTCGAATTGGGGGCGGAAATTGATGATTTCAAGGTCAAAATTGGAGGGATTTCGTGGATGGAAAGTGGGGAAACTTGGGGAAATGCTAGATCCACTCGTAACCAAGCAAATCCATGGATCAAAATCAACAAAATATCATCAAAACTAACAAATCACAAAAAAAATTGGGGCTATTTTTGGTGGAGATTTTCGGATTTAGGACGAAATCAACAAAATCAAGCTAGAAAAAGAGGGGTAGGGGCTCCAAAAACGTGATCAACGTGGCTCATGATACCATGATGATGTAGGGCGGAACCCTATGTGGATGATCTTTCACGTTGGAGCGGATCCTACGGTGAATCACGAAGAACACGCGGAAGAAAAAGAGGGAAACACGGGGAAAACGAGAGAGAATTCACTCAACGGACAAGAGATCAATCACACAAGTGCTAGATCATCGAACACAAAGAGGTACACATGATCCACAATCAACAAAGGTAAGGATACACGAGTAGCCGTTCTTCTCCGAGAGGAGGTCTTGATGGGGTCCACCCTAGAAGGGGGTCTTGAATCCGTTTGGGGGATCTTCTCCGTAGAGGTCCTGAGCTCCGAGGAGAAGTAACCAAGTGGATGAGCAAGGCTCTCACACAAACATGAGCTAAACCTAAGCTAACCCTAAAAAGAGGAAGGGGATGAAGTATATATAGTCTTGGGGGCGAAGGGGTACAAGGGACAAGTCCCGGATGCACTGCGCGTGATAGGGGCAAAGGTGTCCCGATGTTTCGATGAGATGGTGGCTATCGTTTCTGTGGGAGTCGACCTTGACGATCCGACTACGTACGTGCGAGACGTCGCGCCTTA
Organism: Aegilops bicornis; assembly: GCA_021605145.1. Lineage (NCBI taxonomy): Eukaryota > Viridiplantae > Streptophyta > Magnoliopsida > Poales > Poaceae > Aegilops > Aegilops bicornis. The sequence goes on from CM038669.1 coordinate 242,568,011, forward strand.
GCAATCGCTAAACCAACTTCCGAGGGTTATTGACCACGCCGAGCACGATCAACGACCACGAGGGCCTGTTTCTCGCGAGCAAACGAAGAACAAGCAAGAAACTAAGATTGCAATCTGGATATTGCGAATATAAGAGGAAAGCTTTATTAATGAAGGTGGGGTTACGAGACGCCTTGGTGCAGTCGTTGAACACAAACGAAATCTGTGAAGTTGCAGCTATGGCGAACTTTTGATCTAAACAAAACCCAAAGTCTAAACGACGCCCTAAGGGCTGTATATATGGAGAAAGAGGAGGAATTTCGTGGCCCTTGAGGGAGGGGTCGAAACCAACCCTAACTCTTGTTTCCCCCACACATACGGACTCTAAAAACAGCCTACACTTAAGTATTTCGAAATTACATGGGCCTGGCCCAATAATAAGGTGACGCAGCACCTAGAATAGCCTATGGACGAATATTATGAAGTGGCATCTTGTATATTTCATCCAAGGCCTCATGCTCTCATTAGGGTGGCTTCAAAGTCCTGGAATCATCACTTGTAACTCCGTTCTTGTTTCCCTTGCACATGCCAACATCTCCATGCTTGAACTTGCTCCAAGGTTCATCTTTCTTGTCCATGGTAGGCCCTTCATTTGTAAGCAAAACAAATGTATCCAATTTAGGCAGCATCATATTCTCATGAACATTGGAATCGTTACCAAGAAAGCGAAAGTACACGATAATTCAATTGGCGTCGCGAGCTCTAGTAATTGGTCCGGTATGTATAGCAGCAGGGGCTGTGGGTGTAACAATGGTATTGATGTCCTCATCATCCTCCCTTCTTGAAATGAAGTCGTCCTCGACGGAAACTCATCTTCCTCACCCAAATAAGGCTTCAAATCTGCAATGTTAAAAGTGGGACTAACCCCAAAATCTGCAGGCAGCTCAAGTTTATATGCATTATCATTTATTTTCTCTAACACCTTAAATGGACCATCTGACGTGGCATTAGCTTTGATTTGCAAATTAGGAAACCTATCCTTACGCAAATGTAACCAAACAAGATCTCCAGTGCAAAGACAACATGTTTTCTACCCTTATCTCCAGCAAGTTTATATTTAGCATTCATACGCTCAATGTTTTCCTTAGTTAACTCATGCATTTTTAAAATCGATTCAGACGTTCTTTAGCATCAAAATTAACCTTCTCCGAAGATGGAAGAGGCAACAAATCAATAGGTGCACGAGGTAGGAAGCCATACACAATTTCAAAAGGGCACATCTTAGTAGTAGAATGCAATGAACGATTATAAGCAAATTCAATATGAGGCAAGCATTCTTCCCACATTTTCTTATTATTCTTCAAAACAGCCCTAAGCATAGTAGACAATGTTCTATTGACTACTTCAGTTTGTCCATCAGTTTGGGGGTGACAAGTAGTACTAAAAAGCAGTTTAGTCCCCAACTTAGCCCATAAACATCTCCAAAAGTGGCTAAGAAATTTTGTATCACGATCTGAAACAATAGTATTTGGCACACCATGCAAGCGAATAATTTCACGAAAGAACAAATCAGCAACATTATAAGCATCATCGCTTTTATGACATGGTATAAAGTGTGCCATTGTCGAGAATCTATCCACGACAACAAATATGCTATCCCTCCCTTCTTTGTTCGAGGTAAACCTAAAACAAAGTCCATAGATATATCCTCCCAAGGAACACTAGGTAGTGCAAAGGCATATATAAACCATGAGGATTGAGTCGTGACTTAGCTTTTTGACATGTAGTGCAGCGAGCAACAAAACGCTAAACATCCTGGCCTCATCTTTGGCCAAAAGAAATGTGTAGCAAGTATATCCTCCGTCTTCTTCACGCCAAAGTGTCCCATTAATCCTCCTCCATGCGCCTCCTGCAACAACAAAAGACGAACAGAGCTAGCAGGAATGCATAGCTTGTTAGCACGGAACACAAAACCATCCTTAATAACGAACTTGTTCCATGTTCTTCCTTCTTTACAATTCTGCATTACATCTTTAAAATCAGCATCATGCACATATTGATCTTTGATGGTCTCCAAACCAAATATTTTGAAGTCAAGTTGTGAAAGCATAGTATAGCGACGAGACAAAGCATCAGCAATAACATTTTCTTTACCCCTCTTGTGTTTAATGACATAAGGGAAAGTCTCAATGAATTCAACCCATTTAATATTTTTCAAAGATTCATGATCAGAATGTATAACAAATTCTTTGGGCCATAAATAATGTTGCCATGTCTCTAAAGTCCGAACAAGAGCATATAATTCTTTGTCATAAGTAGAATAGTTCAGACTAGGCCCACTCAATTTTTCGAGAAAAGTATGCAACAGGTTTGCCATCTTGTAATAACACACCTCCTAATCCAATTCCACTAGCATCACATTCAAGCTCAAAAGTCTTATTAAAGTCAGGAAGTTGGAGTAAAGGAGCATGTGTCAACTTATCTTTCAATACCGTGAAGGCTTCTTCACATGCGGTACCCCAAACAAAAGGCACATCCTTCTTTGTAAGTTCATTGAGAGGTGCAGCAATGGTGCTAAAGTCTCTCACAAAGCGCCTATAGAAACCAGCGAGTCCAAGAAAACTCCTCACTTGTGTGACTGTTTTGGGCTGCGGCCAACTCTCAATAGCTTCAATCTTGGCTTTATCAACTTCAATTCCCTGTGGTGTAACAACATAGCCAAGAAAAGATACTCGGTCGGTGCAAAAGGTGCACTTCCCAAGGTTACCAAACAAACGTGCATCACGTAGAGCATTAAAAACAGCACGTAAATGTTCCAAATGTTCTTCCAAAGATTTGCTATAAATCAGTATATCATCAAAATAGACTACCACAAATCGTCCAATGAAAGCACGTAAAACTTCGTTCATTAGTCTCATGAAAGTACTAGGTGCATTAGTTAACCCAAAAGGCATGACTAACCACTCATATAAACCAAACTTAGTTTTAAATGCTGTTTTCCATTCATCTCCCAATTTCATACGAATTTGATGGTATCCACTCATAAATCAACTTTGGAGAATATTGTAGAGCCACTCAATTCATCAAGCATATCATCTAGCCTAGGAATAGGATGACGATAACGAATAGTAATATTATTAATGCCTCTACAATCAACACACATACGCCGACGTACCATCCTTTTAGGCACTAGTATAATAGGAACAGCACAAGGACTAAGAGATTCGCGTATTTATCCTTTGTCGGGCAGCTCCTGTTCTTGACGCATAATCTCCTTCGTCTCCTCCTGATTGGTACGGTATGGTGCACGGTTGGGTAGCGATGCAGCGGTAATTAAGTCAATTTGATGCTCAATCCCTCGAATAGGTGGTAATCCGGTGGCACGTCTTGTGGGAAGACGTCGGCGAACTCTGCAAAATGTTAGTGACGGCGAGGGGCAAAGAGGAAGGCACGTCCTCGAATGAAAATAATGCCTCTTTGCACACAAAAGCATAGCAAACAGATTTGCTAGAATCTAGCTCCTCAATATCAGATTTGGTGGCAAGTAAACATGCACTTTTCAGTTTAATTTCAGAAGCAACATTAGATGGTTTATTATTAGGCTTCATTTGTTGCTCAAATTCTTTTGCCACAATCTGATTTTCACTCTTATTTTTCTCCTGTTTTGCTTTATTAGCTCTATTAATATCATCTTTCAAAATTGAATCAGGAGTCATAGGAAGCAAAGTAATATTTTTATCCTTGTGAACAAGAGTATACTGATTGTTTCTACCATGGTGTACAGAATTTTTATCAAATTGCCATGGTCTACCAAGTAATAAGGAACATGCTTGCATAGGTACCACATCACAATCAACATAATCAGCATATGTAGAGATACTAAAATACACACGAACAGTACGTGTTACCTTAACCTTGCCGCTGTTGTTGAACCATTGTATGTAGTAAGGATGTGGATGTGGTCTTGTGGTGAGAGAAAGCTTCTCCACCATATCCATGCTAGCCAAGTTGTTGCAGCTCCCTCCATCTATGATGACGCGAATAGAATGTTCCTTCACAACTCCATTTGTATGGAACTAGTTATGCCTCTGATTTTGCTCTGCTTGTGTAACGTGCACACTCTTATCTCGTTGTGCATCTAAAGATTCATAGCTGTGTGCATATTCTGCAGCCATGTATTGCGTCTCATGATCGTAATCCTCTCCACCGTGTTCTTCATGCGTAATAAGAGCCAAAGTCTCTTCATCATAGTCACTAGCGGACTCATACCCACCATCCTCGTGAGCAATCATCACACGCTGAGATTGGCATTCTCTATAAAGTGTCCTCTTCCCTTACAACGACGACAAATAATATCACTTGTGTGTCCTGTTGACGCCATGGAAGAAGAAGAGCTCTGTGTAGGCCCAGCAGGTGTGCTCTTGGCAGATAGTGGTGGTTGTGCTTGCTTTCTTGTATCACGGTTGGAGGTGGCAGCCACGGAGGTGCCGTGTAGTAGAACGTGTGGAAGTAGATGATGCACGTGGTGTCCATGATGAAGGTCGACCTGCAGAAAAGTTAGTCCGCGCCAACGCTTGTCGATCCTGCACTTCACGCTCAGCTTTTACAAGCAAGATGGAATAATCGAGTGATATTAGTATAATCCTTGTAGTCTAGAATGGTCTGAATATCTCTATTTAATCCACCCGAGAAAACGTGCAAGCATAGCTTCATTCTCCTCAACAATACCACATCTAATCAAGCCAGTTTGTAATTCACGATAATATTCTTCTACCGAATTTTTTCCTTGTCTTAAGCGCTGCAATTTTTGAAGTAATTCACGTTGATAATATGGTGGAACCCAACGAGTACGCATAGCAGTTTTCAAAGCAGCCCAAGTAGCTGGAACAGGATATAATCTACAATGTTCAGACCACCAAACACATGCAAAGCTAGTGAAAGCACAAACAGCGGCGGGAACACGTCTCTCCTCAGGATATTGTAAACATGTAAATCGTTGTTCAGTTTTTAACTCCCAAGTAAGATATATATCAGGAACATATCTACCCTCAAATGGTGGAATATTCAACTTCAGTTTAGGGAGATGGTCATGATCTCGTACCTGAGGGGGGGCCCTAACATTGCCATTATTTGCATGTGGACGACCGGGTGGTTGTGGTGCTGGTGGTTGCACTTGCACGTAGTTCTGAAGTTGATCAACCTCATCCTCGTACTCTCTCACATAATCATCCTCCCCACATCAGCAGCAGGAGCCACGAAGTATCAACAAAGACACCCGGCAGCTTGGCCAGTGAAGAGGGACACGGCTCGCTTCGGCGGAGGGCTGCCGAGATGTGGAGGTAGTCGTTGTTGTTGTTGTAGAGGTGCATTAGGTGCAGCCGGTGGTGGTGGTGGTAGACGCAGCGAGCAATTCATTAAACTTGTTATCGAGCTTTGTTTCAACGCCTTCTCAATGCCATCTATCTTCTCCATGGCCTCTTCAAATCTATTTAGAACATCTTCCACCTGCCCACTCATCATTTGTTGAAACTTATCATGTAGCGCTTTGTTTGTCATGTTCTCCCGGTCGGTCTCGTCGGCTTGTGATCCTGCCATGGTTAGCAGCAATAGAAACACACAAGAATATGATTGACAGACTACTAGGAAGTGGTGGTGGTGGTGTTGTGGACAGTCACAAATCCGTCAAGCAAATCTCAAATTCTTACCAGTTCTTACCAAGCAGCAGGCGGTTATCGGCAACCGATGTAGTCAAAACTCTCAAAGCTTGGATAGAGCGATTACTGAGGAGAGTCAAGCATACGATGTAGATGTATGTGGAGCTGGGAAGGCTTATAATATGGTGGCAAAAAGGGTCAAGAATAATCAAATCAGAGATGCAAAGTTGAATAAACGCTCAACGACGGTACTGTGCTGGTCCTAGGCTAGACCGTGCTAGAGACGCGAGCCTAGAACACTAACAAAATCACGTCGCTGCACGTAAACAAGGGAAAAGCACACTCTGGAATTTTTATTTTTCGCTCTTTTTTTTCGCTCGTTTTTTTTTTGCGCTCTTTTTTTTTGCGAAAAATCACTATAATGGCGAGTGTCTCAAAACTCTTCCTGTGTCAACTGATAGGATGGGCACGAAATTTTTTCGACCAAATTTTTTTTTTCGCGCCGACCCAAAAACTGGAAACGGGTCAAAAAAACTTTCTATAATGGCGACTGTCTCAATACGCTTAGAAACACCTAAAAATAGGATAGCCAGAAAATTTTTCGACAAGTGCGTTTTCGGAAAATTTTGGGCCTAAACGGAGGGTGGTTCCGGACAAATTTTGGGCCTCATCAACAAAGAAGGGGAGGGATAGCATATTTTTTGTCGTGGATAAATTCTCGAAAATGGCACACTTTATACCATGTCATAAAAGCGATGATGCTGTTAATGTTGCTGATTTGTTCTTTCGTGAAATTATTCGCTTGCATGGTGTGCCAAATACTATTGTTTCGCATCGTGATACTAAATTTCTTAGCCACTTTTGGAGATGTTTATGGGCTAAGTTGGGGACTAAACTGCTTTTAGTACTACTTGTCACCCCAAACCGATGGACAAACTGAAGTAGTCAATAGAACATTGTCTACTATGCTTAGGGCTGTTTTGAAGAATAATAAGAAAATGTGGGAAGAATGCTTGCCTCATATTGAATTTGCTTATAATCGTTCATTGCATTCTACTACTAAGATGTGCCCTTTTGAAATTGTGTATGGCTTCCTACCTCGTGCACCTATTGATTTGTTGCCTCTTCCATCTTTGGAGAAGGTTAATTTTGATGCTAAAGAACGTGCTGAATTGATTTTAAAAATGCATGAGTTAACTAAGGAAAACATTGAGCGTATGAATGCTAAATATAAACTTGCTGGAGATAAGGGTAGAAAACATGTTGTCTTTGCACCTATTGATTTTTTTTTTCCGAAACCTACTCCGGCTAGGAAACACGAATCGGAAACTAGATGGATCTCGAAAACAAACCTAATATGAGAAGAACTCGGATTGGTGGTGGATATATGGTTGTGGTATATGGCAGCGGTGGTGGTATATGGCAGCGGTGGTGGTATATGGCTACGGATTGGTGGTGGATAAGAAGGGTGGTAGATGGCAAGGCGATGATGATGAATGCGGCGGCGTGACAACTTATGACCGTAACTCGAAACTCTAAAAGACTAGACTCTAAGACCGGCAACTTGACACGACGATGCAACGGAAATTCAACAAAGCAAAAACCCCAAAAGATTATGCGAAGGCTCAGATTGGTTCGGATATGATGAACTAACCCTAATTTTTTTTGTGGCTTTTTCGTGGACTTTAGGTATGAAGAACAGATTCGATCTAATTTATGAAAAACTGTAAAATCTCACCGAGCAACCTGAAAATCTGATACCACTTGATAGGGGCAAAGGTGTCCCGATGTTTCGATGAGATGGTGGCTATCGTTTCTGTGGGAGTCGACCTTGACGATCCGACTACGTACGTGCGAGACGTCAGCGCCTTAGCAATCGCTAAACCAACTTCCGAGGGTTATTGACCACGCCGAGCACGATCAACTCCGACCACGAGGGCCTGCTTTCCTCGCGAGCAAACGAAGAACAAGCAAGAAACTAAGATTGCAATCTGGATATTGCGAATATAAGAGGAAAGCTTTATTAATGAAGGTGGGGTTACGAGACGCCTTGGTGCAGTCGTTGAACACAAACGGCAATCTGTGAAGTTGCAGCTATGGCGAACTTTTGATCTAAACAAAACCCAAAGTCTAAACGACGCCCTAAAGGCTGTATATATGGAGAAAGAGGAGGAATTTCGTGGCCCTTGAGGGAGGGGTCCCAAACCAACCCTAACTCTTGTTTCCCCACACATACGGACTCTAAAAACAGCCTACACTTAAGTATTTCGAAATTACATGGGCCTGGCCCAATAATAAGGTGACACTGACACCTAGAATAGCCTATGGACGAATATTATGAAGTGGCATCTTGTATATTTCATCCAAGGCCTCATGCTCTCATTAGGGTGGCTTCAAAGTCCCGGAATCATCACTTGTAACTCCGTTCTTGTTTCCCTTGCGCATGCCAACATCTCCATGCTTGAACTTGCTCCAAGGTTCATCTTTCTTGTCCATGGTAGGCCCTTCATTTGTAAGCAAAACAAATGTATCCAATTTAGGCAGCATCATATTCTCATGAACATTGGAATCGTTACCAAGAAACGAAAGTACACGATAATTCAATTGGCGTCGCGAGCTCTAGTAATTGGTCCAGTATGTATAGCAGCAGGGGCTGTGGGTGTAACAATGGTATTGATGTCCTCATCGGTAGCGTGGCGGGGAGGCCGGATGTCAGGCGTCGGGCGGATGTCCGGGCTTTCAAACGCCGGATGTCCGGGCTAGGGGCCGGATGTCCGGTGGCAAGGGTCTTCCAAACGCAATCGGTGATGGGGGCGGATTTCGAGGCGAGGGCGGATATCCGGGCTTCGGAAAAGCGGGATGTCCGGGGCTGGGGCGGATGTCCGACCTGTAACTGCGGCTGCTGTGATGGGGGGCCGGATGTCCGGGCTGGGGCCGGATGTCCGGGCCAAGGGCCGGATGTCCGGGCTGTCCTGGTCCCTTTCTTCCTTCTCCTTCCCTCGCTCCCGCGCACGCTTGGCCTTGGTCCTTGGGCTCTCCAAGATCTCCTCGGGTGTACCTGAGTATGCACAATGTCCGCGCTTGAAGTAGCATCCATGTCTTACATGCGGAAAGGGACGATTCGGAAAGGAGCGTGTTCACCTTAGGTCCAATGGCGCATAGTCGAGGTCTCATCTTATGTATCCTTGGGGCTTGGAGAGTAGATGGAGTGTACATGGGGATGAGCGTGGGATGCTCCGCAACAAATTCATTTGAGAATATTTCCAATTCTGAAACTTTATGCAACTCAATGATTTTCACGAGCAAAAATAAAATGACTTCTTCAAATTATATGAAATATGAGTTGGGAGTTTCAAAGAATTAAATTCAAAGTTCTTTTGAATTTATTTTTCAATTTGGAGTTATTTGAGTTTTATTCAAATTATTTTTCTCCAAAAATAAAATACATGGAAAATAGGGTAACATGATTCCCTACATCGAGAAAAATGGAGAGAAATAAATTTGAATCAATTTTGGTATTTTTAAAATGATTTTCGTTGGATTTTATTAGACCAGTAGCACTCTTTTAATTATCTGAATTTGTGTGGACTTTATTTGGAATTCTAAAAATGTTCATCTTGTAGGAAATCTTTTTCTGAAAATTTTGATATATAATATGTCTGTATAAAATTATAGTTTCATTTTCGTCTTTCAGTCTATCACTTTACATTTAAAAAAATAATAACAAAAACTGCACGCGCTGAAACTAATCGCCGACGACGTGCATCATAGTACCAGCGGCGCCCTTCTTTTCTTTTTATATAATATATGGGCCAGGCCAGGGCCATATTCATTCCTCATATTTTTTTCATAGTTTTTCTTTTCTTTTCTATTGCTCAAAAAAAATTACGATTGTACGGCCTTGACCGAAGGGCTTTTGGCCCATGCCACGACCCTCCTTTTCTCCTTTGTTTCAGTATATTCTCGTCACGTTTAGTCCCACATTGCCTAGCTTTTGACCCCTAAACCTCTTTTCCACCTATAAATATAGACCCATAGAGCCTCCGAAAATCATCCGATTCGGGTTAAATCAATATTTTTGGTTTGACTAGATTTCTTAAAGAAAAATATTCTTCTCGTCTCCGGCACGAATTCTTCCCTCTCTGAAGTTGTCTTTTCTCTACATTATAAAGGTATATTTCTTTGTATTTTTTTCCATAGCTTATTTTTCTTAGTAAAACAGCTTGGCCTGATTTTTCAAATAGCCATAACTTTTTACTCGTTCATCCAAATTAGATAAAACCAGCGCCTATAGTTTCGTCTTGTTTTCACCTATCCAGATTAACCTGTCACGTCAACTTTTGAAATTTTCAAATTTCGAAATTTGTTCAGATTCATATTCAAACTTCTTTTGTTAATAACTTGAGTTCCAGTAACTCCGTTTGAGTTGATTCTTTTTGCAAAGCGAAGCTCTTGACCTAAACTTTCTGATAAGGCCAAATTCACATAATTTTGGTACTGTTAGAAATTGTTTTATGCTGCAAGAGTTATTTGCTTGGTTTTGATGTTTTCCAAATTGTTTCTTCGTTCTTTCCGATCTTTTGAGTGATTACTTATGTGTGGTTACTATTGATTGCTTACGGTAGATTAACCGGAGTGTGATGAGTAGAGCTATCAAGAGTTTGAGTGCAAATCATCTTCATTAACTTACCAGGCAAGTTCACTTTGACCATGTTTTTCATACCTATGTGTTTTATTGCATCTAGTGTCATCTTCGCAACAATCCCTCTAGTAGTGATATTGAATCCTTGTAGTTGAGTAGTATGCATGAGGTAGGAACCCATCACCCTGTTACCAAGCCCGGACGTTATTTATTTTTATGATAAGCTATAGTAGTAGGGGTTGTTATGAGTGCCCGGGAGTGGTGTGAGAATGGAGGATCTACGTCAATGACGACAACTCCGTGATGGAATCTGCAAGGACTGCATCTTCAAGGCCTCAAGACTTCAAGACTCGAGACAAGAATTCAATACACATTACTGGGTGAAGGATGGTTGATGGGCACCCTGGAGAAACCAGTGGATGGCCGGGATGCATGGAGAAGCGCCATGACATCTTGCGGAAAGCTTCACCCAGACTCAAAGAGACGGAAGAATACTTCATGTCCGGAAGCTTACCTGTGCAACCGCAAGTCACTATGGGCTCTGGCTTGGTTGACCTTAGTTGTGACTCTGGCTGGGACGGTGCTAGCAATGTAGAACTACGGTAGGATTGGATGAGCACCGGACAGTGGTCAGAGGAACTCTTCCGAAGACCATGTTTCGGTCATCTTGTTCTCAAACACCACGAAGTGCGAGAACGTAAAGAGAGGGATCGAATCTTGCGGGTAAAGTGTACAAACCTCTGCAGAGGGTTAAAACCTAATCGATTAGCCGTGTCCCGATTCACGGACAACTTGAGCATCTGGACTGGATCTATCTCGAACTCTCAACACCGGATTGATAACTTAATTGTGGGCAACTTATGATGATTTTGGGCTATGAGACATCGGTTGGCGGAACCATGTCATGATAGAAAACTCCATAGTATAGACTTCATTTATTCCTTTGATGTAGGGAAAATAAATCAGCTTTTACGCAAACAAAACTCAGACCACGAGCCACAAAGCCATATTGCATATAGTATAGTTTTATCATCTGTTTTCTCATGTTGTGATCTTGCGGTACATTCAATGTCTTGACCTACACGGCTACAACGTATCATGTTGCAGATATTTACTTCCGACGATTAAGAGTACGGCATGCAGGTTACGGTCTACACTCAACCCGCCGATGGCGTTGATGGGACTCCACACCCGACTATTTGTTTCCGCTGTGACTTATGAGGTATATATCAGTTTTACGTTAATTATACATGTGATTGTACTTTGATATATACATTGATGTACTGTGTGTGCCAGCATACTGATCCAGGGATGGCACAGCAACACAGAGGCTTGACCGCCTGAGGTCGGGTCGCTACATGGTGTCATTGTCGCACTTGAGCTCGTAGGAGATGTCGTTCGTCGTCGTGGTGCACATGATGCTTGGAGGTAACTTGCCCTTCATGACGATGTGGATCACGAACGTGATGGTGGTCGCCATGGAGATGTGGATGTGGACGACTTGCACTTGTATCTCATGGGTGCTCCGAAGATGATCGACTTGCTCGCCGCCGCCTTGTGGATGATGAAGGGGAAGAAGACTTCTAGTCGGCCACCATGTCTCGTAGTTGATCCTTTAGCTCGCCCAACTTGGTGTCAATGTAGTCCCTTTTCCTTGCTTCGGAGCGTTGTATGTCGATGGCGAGGTTGTCGAGGCGCTCTCGCAAGGTAGATTGTGCACCTTGCATTTCGTGTTGTAGTCCTAAGATGGACATTTTGGTGATGTAGTTGTTCGCGCCGTCGTTGTTTTCGAAGACCGGAGATGAAATGCCTTGCCTATCCATCACAAGACTCGAGCAAATATGAGTGGGAGAAAGAGAAGAACTATTCCAAATGTATGTTGACCGATGTTGAAGATGGATCAATGATCACTCAATGTGTAACAAGGAAATAGCACAATTGGTACCAATTCTTGTCGGTTTCTCACACCTACACAAATAAGGCTTATGGTGGAGCTCGGTGAGGATAGTGGCACAAAAATTTGATGCAAAATGTTAGCAAGAGTCAATAATGTTGAAAGAGATTCACAAATTCGCAAGTGAAACAAGTAGACCAATAGCAATATGTGGCGCACGGAAACGCACACATAGATAGATAAATGGAGTCGTGCAACCAAGGAATGAGCACAAAATGTGGAGTCCACGGAAAACGCTCGTGTTGCACAACTCAAGAGAGACTCTAGCACGATTGCTCAATAGGCGGATACGACACTTGTGCACAATCTATGATATGCAAAATGGATGAACTTTCTATCCCAAGTATGCTATGCTATGTATAGTTCCCGGTGTTTCTCAAGATGATCCAAGATGATCGGATATGACAATCTTATGTGCAATGTGGTATGATGCTATGGCACTTGATTACAAGCTCTTTGTTCACTCTTTTTCTTTGCTTAAAAGCTTTATTCTCCTTTTTTTGTATGGCCACGATGCACAAACCAAGATAGCTATTGTGTATATGCGGGAACAATCTTGTGACACAAGTATGATGATACCAATATGTTATGGTATGTATGCAATGGAAGGTGTAGATCACTAATGTGCACAAGTAACGTTGCCGACAATACTCAAATGGCTAGTCTCGATAGGCAAGTGATGCAAAATGGGCTAGGGGTTAACAATGCAATTGCAAGGGAATATACAATGGAGGGATACCACGATACCAAGATGATATGGAGGTTACCGTCCGTCGCGATGATGAGTGGCGGTGTTCTTGATGTAGATACCAAGATGATGGAGACTCGTCCCTAAGTAGCCGAAACACCTTAGGAAACGGAAAAACCGCAAACTCAAAATCTCAAAGGCCAATGTCAAATGGTGGTAGCGGGAAAGCGGTGGTGGTTGCGGAAGCTCAATGGGACTGCGTAAATGCAATGATGGGTTTTGAGACGCAATGCGGAAGTCGAGGGTAAGGTGGATGGACTATACACGGTGTCGGAGTTCGAAGCACGGTCCCTAAGTAGCCGAAACACCTTAGGAGACACAACTCACAACACAAACAAAATTGGGTTAAGTTGGGTTGGTGGAAGTGTATGGTGGGTAAGCCTATGTGGAAGTTATGGTGGTGGTTGATGAAGAAGCAATCATCCCTAAGTAGCCGAAACACCTTAGGAGACTCGAATCACAACTCAAACAACCTCAAATGCAAAGGGGACCAAAATTGGTTAGGTTGCGGAAGACGGTGGTGGTTATGCGGAAGTTATGGTGGAAACCCTAGGCAAAGATGCCAAAGTTCCAAAACTTTGATGGAGTCAAATGGGGATGGTAGTATTTTTGTGGGATAGGGGATGTCAATAGCTTCCAAACGAGCTAAAGAACGTCAAAAACGGACTCCGGATGAATTAGTTATGCACAAAACGGTGAAACGGGGGAGGCTGAAATGCCACGGGCCGGACATCCGGGGGTTTGGCCTGATATCCTGGACCTGATGTCCAGAACCGCGCGGGAATTGCACTCCAGGAGCCGGATGTCCAGGCAAATGGCCGGATTTCCGGGGTGGCCAGATGTCCGGGGCTCGGGCCGGATGTCCGGACTCCAAATTCGAGGATGAACTCGAGGAACTCGATTTTGGGCGCGGAAATTGATGATTTTGGGGGCAAAATTGCGGAGATTTCGTGGATGGAAAGTGGGGAAAGTTGGGGGAAAGCTAGATCTACAAGTAATAGAGCAAATCCACGGATCAAATTCAACAAAACATCATCAAACCAACAAATCATAAAAAAAATTGGGGGCCATTTTTGGTTGGGATTTTCGAATTTAGGACGAAATCAACAAAACTAGGCTAGAAAACACAATGGGGAGGCTCCGAAATCGTGATCAACGTGGCTCATGATACCAAGATGATGTAGGGTGGAACCCTAGATGGCCGATCTTTCACGAAAAGAGCGGATCCCTACGAAGAACGTGGTGAACACGAGGGGAAACACGAGGGAAACACGAGGAGAACACAAGAGAAATCACTCAACCAACAAGAATAGATCACACATGCGCTAGATCGATGAACACAAAGGTAAGATACAAGATCCAAAGTCAACAACGGACAATACAATGGGTAACCAGTTCTTCTCCGTGAGGAGGTCTTGAATCCACGAGGGGATCTTCCCATGAGGGGTCTTGAATCCAAGGTGGATTGAGGGAGTCCTGGACTAGGGGGTGTCCGGATAGCCGAACTATCATCTTTGACCGGACTCCTGGACTATGAAGATACAAGATTGAAGACTTCGTCCCGTGTCCAGATAGGACTTTCCTTGGCGTGGAAGGCAAGCTTGGTGATACGGATATGTAGATTTCCTACCATTGTAACCAACTCTGTGTAACCCTAACCCTATTCGTTGTCTATATAAACCGCAGGGTTTTAGTCCATAGGACGAACAACAATCATACCATAGGCTAGCTTCTAGGGTTTAGCCTCTCTGATCTCGTGGTAGATCTACTCTTGTACTACCCATATCATCGATATTAATCAAGAAGGAGTAGGGTATTACCTCCATCGAGAGGGCCCGAACTTGGGTAAAAACATCGTGTCCCTTGTCTCCTGTTACCATCCGCCTAGACGCATAGTTCGGGACCCCCTACCCGAGATCTGCCGGTTTTGACACCGACATTGGTGCTTTCATTGAGAGTTCCTCTGTGCCGTCACCTATAGGCCCGATGGCTCCTTCAATCATCAGCAACGATGCAGTCCAGGGTGAGACTTTTCTCCCTGGACAGATCTTCGTATTCGGCGGCTTTCTTGCTGCGGGCCAATTCGCTAGGCCATCCGGAGCAGATTGAAAGCTACGCCCGCCATCAGTCGATTAGGAAGCTTTGAACTATACGGCCGATGTCCGCGGAGATTTGATCTTCGACGGATCCGAACCACAGCGGCGTGCCGCCTTTGTCTCGATGGAGTGCGATCTAGCTCTGCCGCCAACAGCGCCTGGAGGCGCAAGATATCCGCTCCGACCCTTAATTCGGAGCCGGTTTACCGATCGAGGATGGTTGGTTGGACACCGCCTCGGGGCTGAAATCTCCACGGCGATTGAGCGAACACCATCCTGTCCTTTGTGAAGCTCGTGACTCCCGTGTGCGGACTCCTTTCGGACTCCGAACCTCCAGCGCCTCTACCGGTCGAATCCGATGGCGCGATTATGGAGTTCACCGCCACGGATATCTTTCAGCACTCGCCCTTTGTCGATATCCTGAACTCATTAAAGTCTCTCTCTTTGTCAGGGGAGCCCTGGCCGAACTATGGTCAGGAAGGTTGGGATTCGGACGACGAAGAAATTCAACGCCACCCACCACCCACTTTGTATCCACAGTCGATGATTTAACCGACATGCTCGAATTCGACTCTGAAGACATCGACGGTATGGACGACGGTGCCGGAGACTATCAAGAGCCAGCGCCCACGGGGCACTGGAAGGCCACCTCGTCATATGACATATACATGGTGGACATCCCAAAAGATGGGAATGGCGATGGAACGGCGGAGGATGACCCTCCAAGAAACAACCCAAGCGCCGACGTCGTGGCGCCGCTCTAAATCCGTCCACGGTAAAAATGGCGATTCGGTATGGGAGACAATAATACCGGACGGTGCGAAGACCCCCTCCAGCAGGACTGGCGCAGAGGAGGTTGAAACAAGTCCGCACGACGGCGACAGAAGAGAGGTAGAGGACGATAATTATCGCCCCCCTCGAAGGCGAGGCAAGCCTCGACGACGATTTAATTCGTCGTGCAGAGGACCCCGTCCGAACAAGAGCATTTTAAACGCAGGCTCATGGCCACGGAAAGAAGCCTCAATAAAAAGCAGCAACAGCTTAGAGCTGACCAATACACGCTAGCTGACTGATGGATCAAGTCCTTGCGGTCGAAGAGTATGAACTTCGAACGCCCTCCAAAAGCTACCCCAAGCGCAGGCCGTTGCCTCGATCGGAGGAGGAAGCACCCACGTCACGGTGCACGACATGGCAGACCGGCCACCCGTGCGGGCAGCGACAGAGAAGCCTCTCGGCCCTCCGCTCAAGCCACGCCCGACGCCGCTCAAAAAGTACCAAGGCACGGGAAAAGCGTGCGGACTTGCAAGATATATTGGAGGATAAGGCAAAGCATACAAGATCGATCTACAGATCGCGTGGGCGTAACGACTCGGGATGATTACCGTCACGTCGGATCTGACAAACCCGCCGGGCCGAACCACGATGAGACAAAGCTCATATGAGTTACGCCGTGATATAGCCCAATCTGAGGCGCCAAGACACCCACTATGCTTCACAGATGAAGTAATGGATCATCAAATCCCTGAGGGCTTCAAACCCGTAAACATCGAATCCTACGATGGTACCACAGATCCTGCGGTCTGGATTGAGGACTATCTCTTCCATATCCACATGGCCCGCGATGATGATCTACATGCCATCAAATACCTCCCACTCAAGCTTAAAGGACCAGCTCGGCATTGGCTCAACAGCTTGCCCGGCCAGAGTCAATCGGTTGTTGGGAGGACACGGAAGCCGCATTCCTTGATAACTTCCAGGGCACATATGTGCGACCACCATATGCCGATGACCTTAGCCATATAATTCAGCAGCGGAAGAATCGGCCGGACAATTACGGACACGGTTCCTAACAAAGAAAAAATCAGATCGCCGATTTGTCCGGATGCAGAGAGGCGCTTAGCAGCCTTCAAACACAACATCATGACGAGTGGCTAGCCCCGCACCTAGGACAGGAAAAGCCGAAATCCATGGCAGCCCTCACCACACTCATGACCCGCTTTTGCGCGGGAGAGGACAGCTGGCTAGCTCGAAGCAACAACTTGGCCAAACACCCTGGTAGTTCGGATACCAAGGACAGCAATGGCAGGTCATGTCGCAACAAGCATAAACGCCGCATTAACGGTGATAATGCTGAAGATATGACAGTAAATGCCGGATTCATAGGCTCTAAACCCGGTCAGCGGAAGAAGCCATTCAAAAGAAATACCCAAGGCCCGTCCAACTTGGACCGAATACTCGATCGCTTGTGCCAGATACATGGCACCCCCGAAAAACAATAACCAACCACACCAGCGAGGATTGTTGGGTTTTCAAGCAAGCAGGCAATCTATGCGTCGAAAACACCGACAAGGGGCTGCATAGCGATGACGAGGAAGAGCCCCGGCCGCCGAACAATAGATACAAAAGGGCTTTTCCACACAAGTGCGGACGGTGAACATGATATACGCAACCCACATACCCAAAAGGGAGTGGAAGCGCGCACTAAGGGACGTATACGCGATGGAGCCAGTCGCCCCAAAGTTCAACCCATGGTCTTCCTGCCCGATCACCTTCGATCGAAGGGACCACCCCACTAGCATCCGTCACGGCGGTTTCGCCGCATTGGTTCTTGACCCAATTATTGACGGATTTCACCTCACCAGAGTCCCGATGGGCGGCGGCGGCAGCCTGAACTCGATTTATCGAGGATACGGTCGCAAAATGGGCATAGACCGTCAAAGATCAAACCCACAAAGACGACCTTTAAAGGCGTCATTCCAGTGTAGAGGCCAACTGATCGGCTCCGTTACACTTGAAGTGGTCTTCGGATCCCGGATAACTTCCGGAGTGAGGAGTTAATCTTCGACATAGCCCGTTCAGCGGCTATCACGCCTTTGCCGGACGAACCGCATTCGCAAAATTCAATGCGGTGCCCAACTACGCGTACCTCAAACTCAAGATGCCAGCCCTCGAGGCGTAATCACGGTCAATGGAAACACCGAACGCTCCCTCCGAGCGGAGGAGCATACGGCCGCCCTTGCGGCGAAGTGCGTAACAGCCTCTTAAGGCAATTCTCGGTCCGCCAATAAACAATCGGACACTGTCAAGCGTGCCCGGAGTAACCTACAGCAAGACCGCCTGGCACGTTCCGAACAAACGTAGTAATGCAGCCCCAACCCCAGCCCTCACGAACTTGCGAAGCCACTACTACGTGCACGTAATTGCGCTCTGAAGCACCATGGGCATAGGGGACGGGCCATGACCACGGCACGCCCAGAATGCGGCTAGACCGCACTAGGGGCTCCCGTTTGTGTCATTCCTTTTTTTTTCTTTTTCTTCCTTTTACTTTCGGGACTCTGTTCTCCGAAGCCCTATCCAAAGCATTCGCGCCCGAATACACGATGCAACAGCCAGGAAGCGAGAAAACTGCGTCGAGTGTCCGGTGGTCTCTATTACGAGCGGTATACATTTTACATACCACACATAAACTTACCCCTGGAAGGGGGACATGTCAAAAGTCCCGTACCTTGCTTATCGCACAATTTGTATCGTTTTGCTTTTATTTGCAGTTTCTTTTGAATAACCAATATATAGCTCTTGCCTATTATTGCATTCTTTCCCATTATATATGTTCACTTATGACATTGCGCAACCGTACAATTTGGTACGGCCAATACACCAGGGGCTTATGTACCCCAAAAACATGGTGTGACAAGTCCGAACACTTTCACAAGTGCGGCACCCGAACTTATAGCATTATATGCATCAGCTCGAATCATGTCTTGGGTCAATAGTTGGGTTTGCCCGGCTCCCATGTTTTGGTACCTTACGTTCCGTTATATCGGCTAAGGTAGCGCTTGGGAGAACCAACTGCGATTGTGCCCGGTTGAGCTGGGTTGAGCACCTCGATGGAGAAAGCTAAACCCATTTGTCATGATAAGGCGAGAGCCGATCGCTGTTCGAGAGGTTTCTTGAGTCCCTAAAGACTTATGCCGCTTAGAGCGAGGAACCGACATTGTCCGGCCAAGGCGTGGATAGCGCCCGAACTCGGTCTTAGAATACTAGGGGCTTCACGAAATTTAAAATTATAGAATTCTATGGCTAAGTGAGAGTGTTCAAGCATTATAGTCCGGTTGCTCGGTTCGTTGCATTGAGCGCCTCCCTCGAAGGACCCAAGTATGGGAACAAGAGCGCTCAAGTTTATCCCGAACACCCCAAAGACTGTGGCATGAAATTTGAAATAACGACTCGCCATCTCTCAAATTTGATAAACGGCCGCACAGAAGGTAATATTTTAAATTCAAAAGCATTGCTTAGCGCATATGAAAAAGTTTTCAGCGTACAGGATAACAAATGCGAGTCTACTCAATTATTACATCTTTGGAGCATTCACTCGCTATAAGACGGGCACCCTTCAGGATGCCCTCATAATACTTCTCGGGCTTGTGATGTTCTTTGCCCGGCGGCGGCCTGTCCGTCACCAGCTTCTCCGTCCAGGCTTGCCCAAAGTGCACCTTAGCACGGGCAAGGCCTCTGAGCACCTTCAATACAGACGGAGCGCTTGATGACTTCGATCCATGGACAGGCATCCACCAGCCGCCGTACTAGCCCGAAGTAGCTCCCATGCATGGCCTCATTTGGCCACAACCGAGCTATAAGGCCCTTCATGGCCTGTTCGGCGACCTTGTGGAGCTCGACCAATTGCTTCAGTTGGTCGCTCAAGGGCACTGGTGTTCGGCCTCGACATCGAGACCAAAACACCTTTTCCGTCGAGCTCCCTTCTTCGGCTCGGTAGAAAGCGGCGGCATCAGAGACACTTCGCAGCAGATCTGCGAACGCTCCTGGAGAGCTCCGGATTCGGGTAAGTACTAGATAATTGACTTTTACATTCTTGCTCTGCATAAAGAATGCCTTACCCGCCGCGATCTTCTTTATTGCCTCAATCTCCTGAAGGGCTTTTTGGGCCTCGGCCTCAGCAGCTTTGGCAATCTCAAGAGCCGAGGCAAGCTCGGACTCTCGGGTCTTCGAGTCACGCTCCAAACCCTCGTGTTTTTCCATGAGAGCCTGGAGCTCTTGCCGTACCTCCGCCAGCTGCGCTTCCCCCTTCTCTCGCTCGGTGCGCTCTGCGGCCACTTTGTTTTCGGCCGCGGACACCGCCTCCTTCAGGGTCGCCACCTCACTCGTGGCCCCTGCAGTACCCATGTTATTCCTGCTATCTTTTGCAACCAAATTTTTTAAATTCCATAAGGTATTACTTACCTTCCTTGTCCTCGAGCTGCTTCTTGGCTTGGCCGAGCTCGTTCTCGGACCGCTCGAGGCTCTCCTTTAATGCATTGACCTCCATGATCGGTCTGGCAGAGGTCAGCAGGGCAGCCTGCATTCCCATATTGACATAATTATGTTAGACTCCTGCGTATATCTTTTTAGATCCTCAGTCCGGCTTTTCTTTCCGAACACCGAACAAAGCATCAGGGGCTACTATCCATGCGGTAATCTTCTTACATATATTTAAAACTTACCTCAAAGCTAGTTAGAAGGCCGTTGCAGGCTTCAGTCAGCCCGCTCTTGGCGGACTGAACTTTCTGGATCACACACTCATAACAATGCGGTGCTCCTCCTCGATGGAGGCGCTATTAAGCGCCTCCAGTAAGCTATCCAGTGCCTCCGGTTGGACGGAGGACACCGGCGTCTTACCCTTCCTACGAAGGGGCCGCTTGCCGGACTTCGGAACCGCTGAAGGTTCCGGTATGGAGTCCGGACAAGGGTCGGGCTTAGAGCCCCTGGGGGCCTCGCTCCCCCCGCGCCTGGAGTCCGGGAGGCTGCCTTGCGGCGCCTCCTGCGACACCTCCTCTTGACCAGGCCTCCCTTGGGGCCCCACCTCGGCGTCGTCAGCAGCGTGAGGTGAGGTGAGGCGGCCGGAAGTGAAGTACTCTCCACTTCCGGCAATTGAGGACCCGCTTCGACGGCGGCGAGCCTGCGTCCTGGGCGGGCTGCATGATTGTTCGACATTAGAGAACACTATGCAATGAAAAAAAGCCATGGCTATCCAGACACTTACGATCTCGCTAGGGGCTTGGCCCTCGAGGGCCACTCCTCCTCGCCGTCGTTGGCGTTGGTGGAGATTTCCGGAGGAAGGGTTCTTCCCTTCTTGAACCCTCCGGCCTCCCGATTAGGCGGCCTTTCTTTCTTCTCTCCCCCCGGGGAGAGGCTTCTATTCCTCCTCCTCGTTTTCCACGGCAGAGTCCGCCTCGAGTCGTCGGACGATGAGTCCGACAACACTGGCGCCGGGCACTCCTTCGAGTCCCGTGGCCTTCTTCTCCGGCACCACGTAAGGCGCGGAGCGGGCAACCCGCCAAGCGGGCGTATACTGGGTCTTCTGGCAAAGGAGCCGGACAGTTAACCTTCCCGGATGTGCTCCGCCAGTCCTGTCAAAGGCAAGGGAGTTTAGATCCCACATAGAATCAAACTATGAAAAACAAGATTCCCGTGAAGGGCAAAATAGCTTACCTCGGTAGCTTGACGCTGCGAGCGGAATCCGCGATCTTCTGTAGCGGATGAGGGAGCCTCGGCGCCCTTGAACAGCACCTTCCAGGCATCTTCGTACGTAGTGTCGAAGAGCCTCTTCAGGGTTGGATGCTGTGCCGTTCGAACTCCCACAATTTGAAGGCCCGTTGTTGGCATATCCGGCGGATGAGCATAACCTGGACCACATTGACGAGCCTGAGATTCTTGTTCACCAAGGTCCGCATGCAGGTTTGGAGTCCGGTCAGCTCTTCCAATTACCCCACGCCAGGCCAGTCTCATTCCAAGAAGTGAGCCGCGTGGGAATACCAGACCGAAATTCGGGGGCCGCCACCCATTTAGGGTCGCGCGGCTCGGTAATGTAGAACCACCCCGATTGCCACCCCTTCACGGTCTCCACAAAGGAGCCATCGAGCTATAAGATGTTGGCGATCCTGCCGACCATGGCGCCTCCGCACTCCGCCTGGCGGCCGCCCACAACCTTCGGCTTGGCATTGAAGGTCTTCAACCATAAGCCGAAGTGGGGCTGGATCTGAAGGAAAGCCTCGCACACGATGATGAACGCCGAGATGTTGAGGATGAAATTCGGGGCCAGATCGTGGAAGTCTAGGCCGTAGTAGAACATGAGCCCCCGGACGAATGGGTGAAGTGGAAAACCCAGTCCATGGAGGAAGTGGGCAAGAAATACGACCCGCTCATGGGGCTCAGGGGTGGGGATGAGCTGCCCTTCGTCGGGCAGACGATGTCTTGTTATCGCCAGACAAGTATCGGCCTTCCGCAGTCTTTTTACTTGGCCTCCGTGGCGGAGGAGACCATCCACCCGCCTCCCGCTCCGGACATGGCTGGAGATGGTTGAGGAAGGATGTCGCGGACTTGGGCGCTGGAGCTCAGAGTCTTGTGAAATGGATGAGCAAGGGAGGAGGAAGGCGTAGGTGAAAAGGGTGGATCCTTATCCCCTTATATGGACGGACGAGGCTATGTGTCCCCCACCAGCCTGATAAAACTCGATTATCTCCCAAGCGCCACAATCAATGGCGCGGTTGGGTTACCCACGTCCGTATTGATGAGAATCCCAGAATAAGGGGGCACGATCTACGCTTTGATAAGACGTGCCAAGGAAACCGCCTCGCTAAACGCACTGAGGTGGGACAGTAAAAAACGATTCGAATAAAGGCCTGGCCGTGGTGTGATGTCACGCATACGGAATACGTCGGCCAGATCTGTGCAAAAATTATTCTCTCTACGGTGGTATGTGGAACTTGTTTTGCAGAGCCGGACACTATCCTTGTGTTCAAAACCTTCTATGAAGTATTCGGAGTAGGAACCCGCCTTGCAATGCCGAAGACAATATGCACGCCGGACTCGTAGTCATTGAAGCCTGGTTCAGGGAGACTCTTGAGGAGTCTGGACTAGGGGTGTCCGGATAGCGAACTATCATCTTTGGCCGGACTCCTAGACTATGAAGATACAAGATTGAAGACTTCGTCCCGTGTCCGGATAGGACTTTCCCTGGCGTGGAAGGCAAGCTTGGCGATACGGATATGTAGATTTCCTACCATTGTAACCAACTCTGTGTAACCCTAACCCTATTCGGTGTCTATATAAACCGAAGGGTTTTAGTCCCTAGGACGAACAACAATCATACCATAGGCTAGCTTCTAGGGTTTAGCCTCTCTGATCTCGTGGTGGGTCTACTCTTCTACTACCCATATCATCGATATTAATCAAGAAGGAGTAGGGTATTACCTCCATCGAGAGGGCCCGAACCTGGGTAAAAACATCGTGTCCCTTGTCTCCTGTTACCATCCGCCTAGACGCACAGTTCGGGACCCCCTACCCGAGATCCACCGGTTTTGACACCGACATGGATATTCTCTGAAGAGGGGCCGCGGTCTCTCTCGTGGAGTAGATCCGATATGGATGAGCAATGCTCTATCTCAAGTATGAGCTAAAACCAATGCTAACAATAGCTAGGAGGAGGTGAGGGAGTATATATAGTGTTAGCCCACAAAGGGGTAAGTGAGAGGGGGATATGTGGGCCCTTGGCCCGTTCACTGTGCGCAGACAGGCGCCGGATGTCCGGCGGCTCACGAGGAGCCGGATGTCCGGGCCTCGGGCTGGATGTCCAGGCTGGAGTGGCTGATTCTTCTGCTCTCTGGATAGTGTGCGCCGGATTTTCGGGCAGGCGCCGGATGTCCGGCCCGTCGCGTGGCGCCGGATGTCCGGGGGTCGGCTGGATGTCCGGCCGCTGTAGAGTCGCCTGGCTTCGGCCTCTCTCTGGTCTTCTTCGGGTTGGTGGCGCCGGATGTCCGGGCTCCTGCCGGATGTCCGGCCGCTGTAGCTCCGCAGCGACTCCACTTGAGGCACTTCTTGATCCGCTTCCGTGTGGACTTGGATCATGTCTCGAGCATCTCCATGGTCGTCTCCTTGGTTCCTAAGAACATGTAGCGTCTTTGCATTAGGTAGCAACCATGTCTCGTACGAGTGGAAAGGGGAAGCATGTAGGAACGGGTTCACCTTAGGTCCAATGGCGTATGCTCGAGTGTACATGGGCATGATCGTAGGATGCTCCGCATCACTATGGTTCGCCACCCAGGCTCAAAGGGGTCGTAAGATTATTCATGCTAGAAACTTCCGTGTGCAGCCACAAGCCATTATGGGTTCTGGCATAGTTGAGTATGTTGTGTGACCTCTTTCAGTGGTAAACTAGCAGATGTAGGGGATGTAGGTGGTACGGTTTACCCATCGAAAGAGTTAATGCTTCTGAAAGACTGTGTCTCGGCCATCCATTTCTCAAACACCATGCAGTGCGAGAAATTCAACGGAGGAGATCGAGTCTTGTGGGGAAAAGTGCGCAAACCTCTGCAGAGTGTACAAACTAATCATGGTTAGCCGTGTCCCGGTTATGGACATCTTGAGTATCTGGTACTTGAATTATTAATTTGATCTCATCACTTTACTTAATTAATTTGTTGGGTTATAATTATTATTTTTGGATTGAGTTGGAGGAACCTTCTCAATATTTCTTTAACCAACTTGGTAGTTAAATAAAAGATATTCCTTTGTTGTAGGGAAAACTAGCTTTATGCAAAATTAAACCTAGAGCCTCCACCAGCCAAATATGCATGCAGTGGTAGCTATTATTCATCATTGCTCTATGGTGTGAATTTGCCAGTACATTCAATGTACTGACCTACATGGCTGCAACGTCTCATGTTGCAGGATTCTTACGACGAGTAAGTGATACGTTAGGGTTATGATTTCTACACTCAACTTTGCCATTGGTGTTGATGGGAATCCACAACCTTGTTGTTACTTCCGCTATTTGGATTGAGGTAATAGTATTTATGTTACTTTATACATGTGATTTACCTCTGTTATAAAACCCTCGAGTGTTGTGTGTGTCAGCATACCGATCCAGGGATGACACTTAAGTGCAGAGACTTGATCCATTCGGGCCGGGTCGCTACAAGATGGTATCAGAGCACATGTTGACTGTAGGACGTGACCCCTAGAAACTGGCAAGCCCATAGGAAAGATTTTCTCTACGACTTCATTTTCAAAAAGATCTTTTACCTCTCTTCTTTTCTGAGCTTTATCAAAATATTCCCTTTTAGTTAGACTATGCCCGTTTCCCCTTTTGACCACATGAAGATTCGACTGATGAGACCACTCCAAGAAGTACAAGATTCGGACAACTAAGACCACTTCAGAATGAAGAGGATTTTAGAGTGCATTATAATAATGGAAACTACAACGGCTGAAGACTCCGAAGAATATGATAATTTGAAGGCTCTGAAGAATTTCCAGATTGGTATGACCTAGGAAGGCTACCCTTATGGAACTTGTCAGCCTATTGAAGCTGCCAATACCCGAGATCAAGGTGTGTTGGAGAAAGACCGGAACTTGGAGCGTTAAAAAACTCAATGTTTTTATCAAGAAAACCCCAAGGCAGGAGATATCAACTACGGAATGATAGCTCATGGCGGAGACATGGGCATAAACATGGATATCCATGATGTTATCGCCAGCTTTATGCTATTGTCACCGTGCTGAGTTGAGCATGCATTTCTTCAGAAGGATTGGATGACAAAAGGGCTAATGGAACACCTATTAGCAAAAGATGAAGTTTTAACCTTAGCTGGTGTCTTGCTAGGATCTGGAGTATTACATCAAGAATTTGATGGACCTGCAGGAAGCCGTATTTGATAAGGAAGCATTTCGTGAAGAACCCAGGACCCAGAAGCTGAAAGTAGCCTAGCTGGAGGAGCAAAACCTCGAGATACAGGAGATTCGTCAGGAACTGAAGGACAGTAGGACCATGGTTCATGCCAAGGATGTTGAATACCCAGAAGTTTGGAACACAACTCCAGAATTTTAGAGGACATCACGAGAGACTTCGCGTTAATAGAGATGATCTAGCAAAAGAACGTGAGAAGGACAAGCACGATCGGAAGAAGCCATCGGAGACATGATCCAGACTTGAAGAGTTTGGCTACATTGAAGATTTATTTAGAAGACCAAACCCTGTTATATACCTATGTTAGATGCGACTTTTGTGAGCTGTCATTTGTTTGATGTTTTTTTGACAGCCACAAATAAAATCTGTCTTTTCAAAACTTTTGTTGGTATTGTGTGTATCCCTCCCTATATATCTTATCTCACCCCAAAACCCCTGGACCCAATAGAGGATGAATGGAGATGAACTCACATTTCTGGGACCGATAACTCAATTGGAGACGGACCGATGGATTTAGAACATGGAAGATCACATGGAGAATAACACTATAGCCGGAAAGGGTATGGCCTAGCATGCTCTTCAGTGCTTTGAAAGAGGTGCTGCTACTTGGTGGAGGATGTACCAAACCATCAATGGATGGCAAGGAGTATCCACTTGGGAAGAATTTAACTTGACTCTACTAAAGTCTTGGCTTGTGTCCCAGAAGTTGAAACCTTATGGAAAAGATATGAAGAAACCTTGTGCATGCAAGCTCTATGGAGAAATAGGACACAACCATAAAGAACACAAGGATGAATGCCCTCATTGTGAATAGAGTCACCTAGGTGAAGAATGCCCAACTAGGCAGATTACTTGTTTCTTGTGTGAAGGGACTACCCACTACCTTGCTGAGTGTCACATTTATCCCATGGTACAAATAACCATCCAGCAGAAGAAAGAAGCAATGAAAGGAGCCCTCAGGGAAATTTTAGAAAAACCTGTGATGAAGGAAGAGGTGGAGGACACACCCGAAGAAAACCCAATTAAACCCTGCACCAAGTCTTGTTATTCATGTGGAGAAGAAGGACACATCTCCCAGAATTGTATGAATGGGGACCTAGTAGAATTCCTGGCAGAGGAAGTAGAGTATGACCCACAGGAAATAGAAGCCCTAATTGGAACGGAAAAGTCCAGTAAGAGAAATAGATTGGATTCCAGGAAGGACCTGAATCATATCACCTGTTTCAGGTGCAAGGAGTCAGGGCACTACTTCAGCGGTTGCTCAAAAAGGAAGCCGAGGACCCAAGGAGGCTATAATCACAAGGAAACCTTGAGACTTGAGCAGGGCACTTTGCCAGAGAATGCCCCAAGGAGAAGGAGACTTGTGATAAATAGTTGAGTTGCAACGAGAAATATAGTAGTAGTAGTGGGGACATTTCTTTTATTAGTGAGGTGTTGAGTTGAGGCATGTAATGGAAGTGCAGGAGATTGTAATACTTTGAGAATCAATAAAGTTAGTATCGTGGGTACTGATTTGGATTTTATGAGTTGTTACTCTACGAAGAAAGATGTTGACCATTTTCGAGGATATGAGAAATATGGTCTATGGAAGACTTTGTGCTTTTCAAGTGTGGTAGTATCCTTTGAGGACCCTTGACCCCTGGAAAAGATAATGATATTCCATGAAGTGGACTACGGACAAAATAAGTACGAGTTTTATCTCGATGTGTGGGACACCCCAAGAAGTATGAAGGGATGAAGTACTACTGGATATAAAGGAGGTATAATGTTGGTAATATGGAGCAATTGTCACTCCATGATGATCTGAGTAATCACGTCTTAGTTTGGTGCCAATAGAAGGAAGGGAGACAATACCATTGGATGGATTTAAGAATGCTAGGAAGTTGGATGTTGGAAGAGTGATTAGTTGCCCCGATGATGAGTTCAAGGTTTAAAAAGTGATGAGATGGGCCATAACCCACATGCTCCAGGACTTGCCAAGAAGCAATCACACTCTTGCTGAAGGAAAAAACCTGGAAGAGGATATGCCTTATTGACAGACGATCTTATAGGAGTAAGCAAAACCTGAGAGTTGTGAAGGAACGATAGATGTTTGTTTGGCTTGCAGAATCAATGGATAAATCCGAACTTGGTTTGTCAACAAGAGAAATTCTGCAATGCTTGTGAGGGTGACCGAGTGTTAGAATGCGAGATTCGCTAAACCATATACAAGGTAATGATTTGGGTGCAGGATGGATTGATCACCATACCGACTTAATCTTATTATTCGCCATGCTATTTGGGATGGTAAATCTGAGTAACTTACCCGTAGTAGAGCGACGATGATCAACTCCTTGTTTGAACATACCACTCATTTTAAGGGTGGTAGGTTTGTAACATCCCAAAATTCTAAATTTTTGAATGTTATATTAAATAAATAACTTTGATTGTTTGTTTGACTGTGGTGTGGTTGCTTGTCTGAAATTGAGTGAAATTTGAAACTTTTTGAAAGTTAAATGAGAGGGAATAAAAGGACTTTCCCAAACTTTCACCTTTGCTTTCTGATCTCCATGAATTCAAATTCTTTTCAGATACAAAACCCTAGAGAGAAGATGACATGACTTCTTCCATTTAAAATGAAAAGGGTTTTGAAAATATTTGAATTTCATTTGGAAATATTTCAAATTTAGAAACTTTATGCAACTCAATGATTTTCATGAGAGAAGATAAAATGACTTCTTCAAGAGTTGGAAGTTTAAAATGATCGAATTTAAAGTCCCTTTGAAAATTAATTTCAATTTGGAGTATTTCAAATTATTTTCCTCCGAAAATAAAATATATGGAAATTAGGGTAAAATGATTCCCTACATTAGAAAATTGGACAGAAATAAATTTGAAATCATTTTGGTATTTTTAAAATGATTTTTATGGGGTTTTATTGCACTAGTAGCACTCTTTGATTTATTTAAATTTTTGTGTAATTTACTTGACCTTGGAAAATAGTTCTTGTTGTATAAAATCTTTTTCTGAAAATTTTGATATATTATATGCCTATATAATATTTTTATTTCTTTTCTTTTTATTATTTTTGTTTGCCTCTGTTAAAAAAGTGTTAGCCGACCGAGCCAGGCCGCGACCTAGTGGCCCACCCCGGTCGTCCCCGACCCCGAGCTGGAGTCCAGCTCCTCACGCGCCGCCGGTCGCCCCCGTCTCCGCCCCGGATTCCACTCCACCGCCTCGACCTCTCCCCCTCCTCCAAGTCTCCTCCGCCCCCTTTATATAGCCCGGACCCCGGTCCTGTTTCCCTCGAAACCC
This sequence comes from Aegilops bicornis, assembly GCA_021605145.1. Taxonomy (NCBI): domain Eukaryota; kingdom Viridiplantae; phylum Streptophyta; class Magnoliopsida; order Poales; family Poaceae; genus Aegilops; species Aegilops bicornis. The sequence continues at coordinate 242,597,119 of CM038669.1, forward strand.
GAGCCACCGGAGCCCGCAGCCGCCGCCACGCCCTCGTCGGAGTTGCCGCCGATGCCGAGCTCCGCCGTCGCGCCACCGCTCTGCCCCGCCACTCCCGACCAACGCCGCCCCCTCCGTCCTCACCGCCGCCCGGCGCCGAGCCCCCTGATGCCCTCGCCGCCCCGGAGACCCACCGGAGCCGCCGCCCCGTCGATGTCCGAGCCACCGCCGTCGTCCCCCTTACCACCGGCAACCACCGTCGCCGCGGTACGCCTCGCCTCTTCCCTTCCCGTTGATCTACGATCTACGGTCCGGATTAGATCTAGGTTTCATTTTTTTCAAACCGGTATCCTTTAGTTAGTGAATGTTCGCTGGTTAGGTCTATTTCTGTTTAATTTCGGCCAGGGACCCATTCATAAATATTTTATTTACAGATTAGTCCCTAATCTTCAAACATTCGCTACTTTTCGCCCGTTTATCCAAATCCAACGAAACCAATGCCCACTTCTTCATTATGATCCCTTCTTTCCATAAAAAAACTTAAACAAGTTTTTGAAAGTTTTAAAATTTGAATTCAAACAAATTTGTATTTGAACTTCGTTTGATCATAACTTGAGTTTTATAACTCCTTTTGAGATGATTCTTTTTGCAAATCGAAGCTCTTGACCTAAATTTTTTGATAAGGCCAAATCCACCTAATTATGGTACTGTTAGAAATTGTTTTCTGTTGCAAGAGTTAATTTCTTGTTTTCGAAGTTTTCCGCGATCTTTTTTCTCCGATTCTTTTGCATGAGTGCTTATGTATTCAATTGCTTGCTTACGATAGATTGAACGGAGTGTGACGAGTAGAACTATCAGGAGTTATGAGTGCGAATCATCTTCATAAACAGTACATGCAAGTTCAGAATTTGATCATACTCTTTATACCCAGTTTTTATGCATTAGTTTCAACCCTCAAACATTGTACGAGTAGGATTTTGGTAACATGTGGGTATTGGGAAGTAGTTGATGAGGTAGGAACGTATTGTCTTGCATTCAAACCCTGGGTACTATTGCGTTATGCTTGCACTACTTTGCTATGCTCGTAGACGTGGGTTGGTATGTGAGATTCATGAAAGATGTGAGAGTCATATTTAACTAAGGGAAACTTAGGGTGGCTACTTTAATACACATCTGGGTGGAATGGTTAGGGCACCCTGGGGATACCAATGGATTGCCCGGACACCTCGGGAATACAGTGTTGTCCAAGGAGATCCCGAGGAATCCGTGTGATCATCCTATGGTTCGCCACCCAGGCTCAAAGGAAACATAAGCTTATTCATGCTAGAAACTTCCGTGTGCAGCCACAAGCCATTATGGGCTCTGGCATAGTTGAGTATGTTGTGTGACCTCTTTCAGTGGTAAACTAGCAGATGTAGGGGATGTAGGTGGTACGGTTTACCCGTCGAAAGAGTTAATGTACGAAAGACTATGTCTCGGTCATCCGTTTACGAAACACCATGTAGTGCGAGAAATTCAACGGAGGAGATCGAGTCTTGTGGGGAAAAGTCATAAACCTCTGCAGAGTGTACAAACTAATCATGGTTAGCCGTGTCCCCGGTTATGGACATCTTGAGTATTTGGTACTTGAATTATTGATTTGATCTCATCACTTTACTTAATTAATTTGTTGGGTTATAATTATTATTTTGGGATTGAGTTGGAGGAACCTTCTCAATATTTTTTTTCAACCAACTTGGGAGTTAAATAACAGATATTCCTTTGTTGTAGGGAAATTAGCTTAATGCAAAATTAAACCTAGAGCCTCCACCAGCCAAATATGCATGTAGTGATAGCTATTATTCATCATTGCTCTATGGTGTGAATTTGCCAGTACATTCAATGTACTGACCTACATGGCCGCAACGTCTCATGTTGCAGGATTCTTTCGACGAGTAAGTGATACGTTAGGGTTACGATTTCTACAGTCAACTTTGCCGTTGGTGTTGATGGGAATCCACAACCTTGTTGTTACTTCCGCTATTTGATTGAGGTAAGAGTATTTACGTTACTTTATACATGTGAATTACCTCTGTTAAAAATCCTCGAGTACTGTGTGTGTCAGCATACCGATCCAGGGATGACACTTAAGCACAGAGACTTGATCCATTCGGGTCGGATCACTACACATGGTCTGTCGCTCGCCCCGCTACCACCCTCACTTTTTCACCAGCAGCTGCATTATTCTTAAATGATAAAGTACATAACTGCTCTTCCTCATTATGTTTATGCACACGAAAAATTATAGGGAATCCCAAATGGTGCAAGATGGCTCATCGGCGCGAGCAAATTACCCGGAAAGTTGATTTCACGGGACATCCCCCGATGTTGTATCCACAAAAGGATCACAATTTGGCCATACGAACTCCATCACCCGCCAAAACGATCACACCTAAACGGGGTACGCCTCCATCACCCTCTTCGTCGGCGTCGACAACATTGGGGGGGCCGGATCCAGGTTGAAAAACCGAGTTCCGGATGATTTTATCTTTTACGTGTACTCTACCACCCTTCTATGAGCATACCCACGGACAGATATACAGACAATAACATATAGAGCAATGCACCATCCTTCCATTTTCAATTTGGAAATACTACAGGTTTAGTCAGGACAGAAGGAGGAGGCTCTTTGTTGCATAGAAACCCAAGAATTCATGCCATGGTCTATCGCCCGCCCCGCTACCACCCTCACTTTTTCACTAGCAGATGCATTTTTCTAAAATTATAAAGTACATAATAGCTCTTCCTCATTATGTTCATGCGCACGAAAAGTTATAGGGCATCCCGAATGGTGCAAGATGGCTAGTCGTCACGATCAACTTACCCTGAAAGTTGAATTCACGGGCCGTCCCCGAATGTTGTATCCACAAAAGGACCACAATTTGGCCATACAGACTGCATTTGAGCTCCACCGCCCGCCAAAATGAGCACAACTAAACTTGGTACGTGTCCATCACCCTCTTTGTCGGCATCGGCAAAATTTCTAGGGCCGGATACAGGTTGAAAAACCAAGTTTTGGATGATTTTATCTTTGACGTGTACTCTACCACCCTTCTGTAAGCTCACCCACGGACAGATATATGGACAATAACATATAGAGAATGCAGCATCCTTCCATTTTCAAACTAGGAAGACTACAAGTTCAGTCAGGAAAGAAGGAGGAGGATCTTCGTTGCATCGAAACCCAAGAATACATACTTTGCATGGTCTATCGCCCGCCCTGCTACCACCCTCACTATTTCACACCAGATGCATTATTCTTAAATGATAAAGTACATAATAGCTCTTCCACATTACGTTTATGCACACGAAAAATTAAAGGGCATCCCAAATGGTGCAAGATGGCTCGTCGGCGCGATCAACTTACCATAAAAGTTGAATTCACGAGCCTTCCGCCGATGTTGTATCCATAAAAAGGACCACAATTTGGCCATACAGATTCCATTTGAGCTCCGTCACCCGCCAAAATGATCACAATTAAACGTGGTACGCATCCATCACCCTCTTCGCTGGGGTTGAAAACATTTCTGGGGCTGGATCCAGGATGAAAATCCGAGTTTCAGATGATTTTATCTTTGACGTGTACTGTACGACCCTTCGGTGAGCTCACCCATGAATATACATATATTAACAGTAACATATGGAGCAATGCACCATACTTCCATTTTCAAGCCGGAAAGACTACAATTTCAATAAGGAGAGAAGGAGGAGGCTCTTCGTTGCATCGAATCCCCAGAATTCATGCATTCCATGGTCTATCGCCCCCCACTACCACCCTCACTTTTTCACCAGCAGATGCATTATTCTCAAATGATAAAGTACATAAAAGCTCTTTCTCATTACGTTTATGCACACGAAAAATTATAGGGCATCCTGAGTGGTGCAAGATGGCTCGTTTGCGCGATCAACTTACTCTGAAAGTTGATTTCACGGGCCGTCGCCCGATGTTGTATCCACAAAAGGACCACAGTTTGGCCATACGAACTCCATCATCCGCCAAAACGATCAAAAATAAATGTGGTACGCGTCCATCACCCTTGTCATCGGCGTCGTCAACATTTCAGGGGCCGGATCCAGGTTGAAAAACCGAGTTTCGTATGAGTTTATCTTTGACGTCTACTCTATCACCCTTCTGTGAGCTTACCCAAGGATAGATATACGGGCAATAACATATAGAGCAATGCACCATCTTTCCATTTTCAAACCGGATAGACTACAGGTTCAGTCAGGACAGGAGGAGGCGGTTGTTCGTTGCATCAAACCCCAAGAATTCATGCCATGGTCTATCGCCCGCCCCACTACCACCCTCACTTTTTCACCAGCAGATGCATTATTCTTAAATGATAAAGTACATAACTGCTCTTCCTCGTTATGTTTATGCACACGAAAAAATTATAGGGCATCCCGAATGGTGCAGGATGGTTCGTCGGCGTGATCAACTTACCCGGAAAGTTGATTTCAGGGGTCGTCCCCCGATGTTGTATCCACAAAAGGACCACAATTAGGCCATACGAACTCCATCACCCGCCAAAACAATCAAAACTAAACGTGGTACGCCTCCATCACCCTCTTCGTTGGCGTCGACAACATTTCGGAGGCCGGATCCAGGTTGAAAAACTGAGCTCCGGACGATTTTATCTTTGACGTGTACTGTACCACCCTTCTTTGAGCTTACCCACGGACAGATATATGCACAATAACATATAGAGCAATGCACCATCCTTCCATTTTCAAACTGGAAAGACTACATGTTTAGTCAGGACAAAAGGAGGAGGCTCTTCGTTGCATCGAAACCCAAGAATTCATGCCATGACCTATCGCCCGCTGTCGGTGTCAAAACCGGTGGATCTCGGGTAGGGGGTCCCGAACTGTGCATCTAAGGCGGATGGTAACAGGAGGAGGGGGACACAATGTTTACCCAGGTTCGGGCCCTCTCAATGAGGTAATACCCTACTTCCTGCTTGATTGATCTTGATGATATGAGTATTACAAGAGTTGATCTACCACGAGATCGTAGAGGCTAAACCCTAGAAGCTAGCCTATGATTATGATTGTCCTTGTCCTACGGACTAAACCCTCTGGTTTATATAGACACCGGAGGGGGCTAGGGTTACACAAAGTTGGTTACAAGGGAGGAGATCTACATATCCGAATTGCCAAGCTTGCCTTCCACGCAAAGGAGAGTCCCACCCGGACACGGGACGACGGCTTTAATCTTGTATCTTCATAGTCCAACAATCCGGCCAAAGTATATAGTCCGGCTGTCCGAGGACCCTCTAATCCAGGACTCCATCAGTAGCCCCTAAACCAGGCTTCAATGATGATGAGTCCGGTGCGCAAATTGTCTTCGGCATTGCAAGGCGGGTTCCTCCTCCGAACACTCCGTAGAAGATTTTGAACACAAGGATCGTGTCCGGCTCTGCAAAACAAATTCCACATACCACCGTAGAGAGTATAATATCCCACAAATCTAATCTGCTGACAAATTTTATAGTGTGACATCACGCCATGGCCCGTTCATTATTCGAACCGTTTTTGTCAACCAGCTACTGCACATATTGCGAGGTGGTTTTCTTGGCACGTCTAGTCGAAGCAGAGATCGTGTCCCCTTATCACGGGATTCTCATCAATACGGGTGTGGGTAACCCCACCGCGCCATCAATCACGACGCTTGGGGAATAAGCGAGTTTACCAGGCAAGTGGGGAGGCGCACAGTTTCTGCTGCCCTTATAAGGGGATAAGGACTCCCTTTCGCACACACACTTTCTTCTTCCTGATCCATTCCCCTTCGCTCGAGCTCCAGCGCCCGAGCGTTCGTCTTTTCCGCCCACAAAGGTCTTCCGAAAATGTCCGGACCAGAGTAGGAGGCAAGTGGATGGCCTCTACCATCCGGGAGAAGGATATCAAAAAGCTTCGGGAGGCCGGGTATCTGGCCTAGAAAATTTGCCACCGTCTCCCGATGGTGGGACAGATCGTCCCTACTCTGGAACCCCACGAGAGGGTTGTATTCCTCCCTCATTTTGTCTGCGGGCTAGGGTTTCCCCTCCACCCGTTCGTTCGCGCATCATGTATTATTACGGGATCCATTTTCATGATCTATCCCCCAATTCCTTCCTCAACATCTCGACATTCATCGTCGTGTGCGAGGCTTTTCTCCGCATCTCGCCACACTTCGGCTTATGGCTGAAGATCTTTAATGTGAAGCCCTAGGTAGTGAGTGGCGAGCACGCTGAGTGCGGGGGCGCTATGGCGAGCAAGATGCCCAATGTCACATGGCCAACGGGTACCTTTAATGATTCCGTCAAGGAGTAGCAACAGTGGTGGTTTTACATCACTAAGCCGCGCGGCACGGAATGGGCCGCTGCTCCCGAGTTCCGATCCGGAGCCCCTCTATGGCTTATGTCCTGGCCCAAGAAGGGCCTGAAATGGTCTTCGTCCGACGAACTGCCGGTGCTCCAGACGCGCGTTAAGGATATGGAAGACAAGAATATCGAACTTGTCAATGTAGTCCAGGCGATGTTAGTTCGCCAGATCCTGCCTTGTCAACACCGGTCTTGCAAATTGTGGGAATTCGATCCGGCCAAGCACCAGACCCCGCGAGAGCTCTTTGGCTCCTTGCACAAAGACATCTGGAAGGTGCTTTTTAAGTCCGGCAAATCATGGCCAGACAAGGCCGAGGACCGCGGGTACCAACTGTCTCGCCCTGCAAGCTTGGTAAGTTATTATACGTTTTATCTGCATAACCCAAGGGAAATGCTTAATGCGTTTTTCACAACTCTCCTATGGCTGGATGAAGAAGGCGGGACCGATCCACTGTCCGGCCCCGCTGCCCGAAGAACCGGCCGGCCCACTTCTGACGAAGATGCTGGCCCCGGCGCCTTACAAGGCGCCAAAGAAGAAGGCCGAGAAGGAGGCCAAAAAGACCCGAGGCGGCCTTCGTTGCCGCAGCACTTCGGACGCAATATCCGAAGGCTCCAACACCCGTTCTGCCTCCGAAGAGGATGAGGAGGAGGAGGAAGACGAATCCCTGGCGGGGGGAAGAAAGAAGAGGACGGCCTCCATACGCTTGGAGGCCGAGTCGCCTAAAAGGGGAAAACTCCTCTTCCGGAAGAGTCCACTCCCGCCGCCGACAGCAGCCCGGCGTGGGATCCCAGGGCCCAGCCCCTGGTGAACTCGTGAGTATATAAAATCCGAACACGTATATGCGTCCAGACACATCATGGCATAATATTTTAACCTGAGCCATATTTTTGGTAGTCCGGCGAGGTCCCGCACCGAACAATCCTCATCAGAGGATTTGCTGACCTCGGATGCTATGGAGAGCGGGACGCCCCCGAAGGCTCCTTCCCCCAGATATGTGAATAACACCAAGGATTCGTCCCAGAAGGACCCCGGCCAAGGAGGGGGGGAGAAAGATCGTGAAGGCGGCGCCTGAAGGTCAAACTTCAGGGGCCGGAGGCATGGGGAGAAGATTCCCATGGGAGTCAATGGCGGGGGCCATCTTGAATTTGGCCCCCAGCCGGACGCAGTTTTGGAGACCAATACGGCTCCAGAATCAAGCAGGCGCCCTCCCTCGGCTGGAGGGGGCATGCCTGTTCCACCGACAACCTCTGTCCAACTAGAGGTGTCGGATGCTTTGTTAGCGGCGCTGAAGAGCGCCTCCGTCATCGATGAACACCGTGCCCTTATGGGTGCGGTGATTGAGAAGATTCAGTCTGCTGAGAGTGGACTGAATGAAGCCTGTATCAGCCTTATAAGAGGCTTTGAGGTATGTTTTATGAAGTTTCGAAGGGTGTCATAGTATGCATAGTAGCCCCTGATACACTGTTCGGTGAAAGAAAGAACCGGACAGAGGATCAAATTTATGTTCGCAGGAAGACTCACTTGATGACATCTATCTCTCTTCTTTTATAAGCAGGCGTCTGCAGCGGCTGCTGCCTCTCATACTGCGGAGGTCTCCGGACTGAATCAAAGTCTGGAGCGGGCCAAAGAAGAACTTGGCCAGTTGAAAAGGCAGTTGGAAGATAAACAAGGTATGCGCAAGCCTTGTTCGTGTTCTGTGCAAACGAATTTCCCGTATGATAAAATATGTTTCATGATTTGTGCCAGGGGTGATGACCGAAGTCGAGGCTCTGAGGAAGGCTATTGCCGAGGCCGAGGAAAAGGCAGCCGCAGAGCAGGCTCTTCGTGAGAAGCACGAGGCCAGGGTTATTGAAGCTGAGCAAGAGCTTCAAGAGGCCGTGAAGAAATGCGAGACCTTGGAGCAGAGTTTAACGGAGAAAGAATCCCAACTCACCAGGGCTCATCAGGCCGCGCGCGATGCCCATGGGGGAACCCAAGGCACCCTGCAGGAGATCGAAGAGGCGAGGAAGATCGCGGCGGGTAAGGCTTTTTCCATGTAAGGCAAGTATTTGAGGAGAAAATCATGTTTCTAATTTTGAGTTCGCTCCAAGGGTATTTGCGGCACTGCCCCGCAGCATATTGGATGCTGCCTAATTCTACCAAGCCGAAGAAAGGAACACTATGGATAAGCTCTTACGTCGCGAGATTCGCACCGAATTATCCGGTGCCTTTTGTCGATCAACTGAAACAGCTGATCGAACTGCATAGGGCGGCCGAACTAGCCATGAAGGATTTGATTATCTGGCTATGGCCCGCCGAACCGATTCCAAGCAGCTACTTCGGGCTCGTGAAGCGGCTTGTGAGTGCCTGCCTCGACTTGACGTCATCCAGCGGTCGTTTTGTATAGAGGGTGCACGAATGGCCTTCGCCCGCGAAGGTGCACTGGGGGAAGATGGATGCTGAAAAGCTGATGACCGAGGGACCGCCAGAGGGAAAGGAGCACCGCAAACTCGAATTATATTATGAAAGTGTCTGAAAGGATCACGCCTTCTTGGCGAACAATGCACCAAGGACATTATGTTTCCATGAATACAATCATGTTGTCCTTTGTAATGTTGAACAAGGTCATTTCTATTATTTATTGCCTGTTATATAAAAGTTTATCATCCTGTGCAACCGTTTTATATATTAACCTGAGAGTTGGCGGTCGTAAACCCCTTTACGTCGGAAATGCAGGGGTGTTCGGGATAAACCTGATCACTCTTTATCCCAGTTTTGGGTCCTTCGAAGGAGGTGTTCAACACAATGAACCAGGCAATCGGACTATAGGGCTTTATCACTCTCACTTAGCAATAGGAGCTTTAGAAAAGGAAGGTAGGCGCAGTCCCTGCTGTTCGGAAGACCACACGAGGGGCTCTATAAGCACCTGATCGGAAGAAAAACCGATCCATCACACGCTGCATTGGTTATGGCATTATGCTGGAGAAATCCTTAAAGATTTTACAACCTCTCGAACAGCTGACCAGCTCTCGCCGTATCATGACAGTCAGTTTTCGGCTTTCTCTACTGAGGTGCTCGTCCGAAAGAACCGGGACACAATCGCAGTAGTTCTCCCTGTGCCGCCTTAGCCGATATAGCGGAACGTAAGGCAGCAAAACATGGGAGCCGGGCAAACCCAACATTTGACCCAAGACATGATTCGGAGCTGATGCATATAATGCTATAAGTTCAGGGTGCAGAACTTCCATGAAGGTGTTCGGACTTTATTGTCATATTATGGGTAAAACAAAGCCCGTGGCATATTTAAGGCATATCATGGTGTACGAATGCCACTTGACAAAAGAATTTCAATAAGAAATAACAGCAGATAAGCGTCATATAAATCCATATGTTGTATTTGAATAGTACGTCGATGCGTATGAGTACAGGTAAAAAAAAAGAAATATGACTGTGGAACCTGCTGAGACCAGGGGGAAGGAGCTGTGTGCGGATCCGGAGTATAGTCGGATGGTCATCGTGGGGAATATCTAAGGATTCCCCTGCGCGTTCGAGCTGCTTCCATATCGCCAGTCCTAGTCTGCGCAAAGGTGAACCTACAAAGAAAATGTAAGAAATGTTTGTGTGCCGGAGAGCGGTTGAGCCGCGGTATGTGGCCTGTCCTGGCCTTCACCGGAGTTTTTAATTGAGCTATGGACGAGCCGGGCCATCCTGCCACGAAGTAGTTCGGAGTCCATTGGCGGTGTCCGGGAGCCTGGCCATCGACTCGAGGTTCGATTGAAAGATGCCACTCGTTGCTTCTGCTGTATACTCCTCGGTGCCGAGGGAAAGTTCGGCCTTGCCATTAACCGTGATGACGCCGTGCAGACCGGGCATCTTGAGCTTATGGTAGGCGTAATGTGGCACCGCGTTGAATCGAGCGAACACGGTTCGTCAGAGCAGTGCCTGATAATCACTGCAAAAGGGGATGATGTCCAAAGACACGGTAATTGTCTGGTGATCCGAAGACTACCTTAAGGGCGATGGTGCCTGTACAGCTGGCCTCCTCGCCTGGTATAATACCTCTGAAGGTGGCTTTAGTGGGCTTGATCACCGAATGGTCGATGCCCATCTTGCGCACTGTGTCCTGGTAAAGCAGGTTTAGATTGCTGCCTCCGTCCATAAGGACTCGTGTGAGGTGGAACCCGTCAATTATTGGGTCGAGGACTAGTGCGGCTGGATTGCCCTGATTAGTGTTAACCGGATGATCCGTGCGGTTGAATGTGATCGGCCCTAGTTTATATTGTGGGACGACTGGTTCCGTTAAGTTGACATCCCTAAGGGTGCGCATCCGGTCCGGGTTGGGAATGTGGGTGTCGTTTACCACGTTCACCGTTTGGATTTGCGAGGGAAATTTCTTTTGCCCTCCTGTATTTGGTGATCTGGGCTCCTCGTCACCATCATCGCTTTGAGACCCCGTATCTTTGTTTTTGGCGCCTAACCTGCCGGCTTGTTTGAAGACCCAACATTCTCTGTTGGTGTGATTGGCTGGTGTTCCTGGGGTGCCATGAATTTGGCATTGGCGGTCGAGTATGCGGTCCAGACTGGACAGAACCGAGTTGACTTTTTTGAGTGGCCCTTTCCACTGACCGAACTTAGAGCCACTAAATCTCGCATTGACTGCCGTATCTTCGGCATTTTCACCATTTTTGCGGCGCTTGTGTTTGTTGCGTCGGGGTTTGCCGTTGCTATCTCTGGCCTCTGATGAGGGTTGCTTGCTGTGTCGTTGCTACGGGCTAACCAGCTATCTTCGCCCGCGCAAAAGCGGGTCATGAGTGTCGTGAGGGCTGCCATGGATTTTGGCTTCTCTTGGCCGAAATGTCGGGCTAGCCACTCGTCATGGATGTTATGTTTAAAGGCCGCTAGGGCTTCGGCATCTGGACAGTCGACAATTTGGTTCTTTTTAGTTAGGAACCGAGTCCAGAATTTCCTGGCTGACTCTCTGGGCTGTTGTATTATGTGACTTAAATCATTAGCATCCGGTGGTCGCACATAAGTGCCCTGGAAGTTGTCCAGGAATGCATCTGCCAGGTTCTCCCAACTTCCGATGGATTTTGCCGCCAAGCTATTCAGCTAATGCCGAGCCGGCCCTTTGAGTTTGAGCGGGAGATACTTGATGGCGTGTAGATCGTCCCCGCGGGCCATGTGAATGTGGAGGAAGAAATCCTCTATCCATACCGCGGGGTCTATAGTACCATCGTATGATTCAATGCTCATGGGTTTAAACCCTTCTGGGAATTCATGATCCATTACTTCATCAGTGAAGCATAGGGGGGGTGTGGCGCCTCTGTGCCTGGCTATATCACGGCGCAGTTCATACGAGTCTTGTCTGCTGTGTTTGGCCCGGCCGGATTTACGTTTAGTATATCCGACGTGACGGTTGTCGTCACGCGTTGGGGCACGCCCCCGTGATCCGTACATCGATCTTTTATGTCCTGTTTTGTTGTCCAATACGTCTCGCAGGTCCTGCGTGTTGCCCCGGGCCTTGGTGTTTTTGTTTGGGGCAGCAGGGGTGCGGGCTGGCTTGATGCGATATGCCGCTTTGTCTCGGCCACGAGGTGGCCAATCAGCTGCATCATATGCTGGTAGTGTAGGCTCTAATGCTTCCTTCTCGAGTTGGGGTAGCAACGTACGCTTTGGGTAACTTTTGGTTGGGCGCTCGAGTTCGTATTCCTCGACCGCCAAGACCTGGTCCATCTATCCGCTAGCAGATCTTGGTTAGCTTGAAGCTGTTGTTGCTTTTTCTTCAGGCTTTTTGCTGTGGCTATAAGCTGGCACTTGAAGCGCTCCTGCTCGTTCTGATCCTCGGGCACGATAAATTCTTCGTTGCAGAGGCTCACCTCGTCTTCGGAGAGGGACATGTAATTGTCATCCTCTGATTCTCCGTCTGCTACCTGTTCCTTAGGGCTAGCTTGCCCATCCTCCCGCTCGAAACCTGGCTGGAGGGGATTGTCTTCGTCTTCGGCACTATCCGCAGTGTTATTGTCTCTTGTGCCGGTATCGCTGCTTTTGCTATGGCGGGGCTTAGAGCGGCGCCAATGACGTCGGTGCTTAGATTGACTCTCGGGGGGATTATCCTCCGTTGCCTTATTGCCGTCGCTTTCTTTGTGGGTGTCCACCATGTATATATCATATGATGAGGTGGCAGTCCAGTGCTCTGTGGGCGGTGGTTCCTGTTCTTCTCATGCATCGTCGTCCATACCGTCGATGTCTTTGGAGCCAAAATGGAGCATGTCGGTTAAGTCGCCGACAGTGGCTATTAAGTGGGTGGTGGGTGGGGAACGAATTTCTTCGTCGTCCGCTTCCCACTCGAGCCGGACATAGTTCGGCCAAGGGTCTCCTGACAAGGAGAGAGACCTTAATGAATTTAGCACATCGCCCAGGGGCGAGTGCCGAAAGATATCCGAGGAGGAAAACTCCATGATATGTGCCCAATCAAATTCGATAGGCACGGACGCAGGCGGTTCGGAGCCCATGGCCGGCGACGAATCCAAGTGTCCGCCAACACTGGTCTCATAGGAGGTGAAGTCAGCATTCGGCTCTATCGCCGTTGAGTGTGCGACCTCCGTGGAGGGGTCCATCCACCCGTTCTCAGACGGCGCGATCTTCTCCGGATTGAGGGCCGGAGTGGCCACTGGTGTGATGTCCCGAACACCGTCCGATGGCAGAGCTAAGTCATGCTCATCGTGACTGTGCGGCGCACCTGACATGGGCTCGAATCCGTTGAAGATCAAGTCTCCGCGGATGTCGGCAGTATAGTTCAAGCTTCCAAACCTGACCTGATGGCTAGGGGCGTAGCTCTCGATCTGCTCCAGATGGCCAAGCGAGTTGGCCCGCAGTACGAAGTCGCCGAATACGAAGATCTGTCCGGGGAGAAAAACCTCACCATGGATCACATCGTTGCCGATGATTGAAGGAGCCATCAAGCCTTTATCGTGACGGCACTGTGGAACTCTCAATGAAAGCACCAATGTCGGTGTCAAAACCGGCGGTTCTCGGGTAGGGGGTCCCGAACTGTGCGTCTAAGGCGGATGGTAATAGGGGGCGGGGGACACAACGTTTACCCTGGTTCGGGCCCTCTCGATGGAGGTAATACCCTACTTCCTGCTTGATTGATCTTGATGATATGAGTATTACAAGAGTTGATCTACCACGAGATCATAGAGGCTAAACCCTAGAAGCTAGCCTATGATTATGATTGTCCTTGTCCTACGGACTAAACCATCTGGTTTATATAGACACCAGAGCGGGCTAGGGTTACACAGAGTCGGTTACAAGGGAGGAGATCTACATATCCGAATTGCTAAGCTTGCCTTCCACACAAAGGAGAGTCCCACCCAGACATGGGACGAAGCCTTCAATCTTGTATCTTCATAGTCCAACAGTCCGGCCAAAGTATATAGTCCGGCTGTCCGAGGACCCCCTAATCCAGGAGTCCATCACCCGCCCCGCTACCACCCTCACTTTTTCACTAGCAGATGCATTATTCTAAAATTATAAAGTACATAAAAGCTCTTACTCATTATGTTTATGCGCACGAAAAATTATAGGGCCTCCCAAATGGTGCAATATGGCTAGTCGGCACGATCAACTTACCCTGAAACTTGAATTCATGGTCCGTCCCCCAATGTTGTATCCACAAAAGGACCACAATTTGGCAATAAAGACTCCATTTGAGCTCCATCGCCCACCAAAATGTTCACAACTAAAAGTGGTACGCGTCCATCACCCTCTTTGTCGGTGTCGACAACATTTCTAGGGCCGGATCCAGGTTCAAAAACCGAGTTTTGGATGATTTTATCTTTGATGTGTACTCCACCATCTTCTGTAAGCTCACCCATGGACAGATATATGGACAATAACATATAGAGCAATGCAGCATCCTTCCATTTTTAAACCGGGAAGACTACATGTTCAGTCAGGAAAGAAGTAGGAGGCTCTTCGTTGCATCGAAACCCAAGAATACATACTTTGCATGGTCTATCGCCCACCCTGCTACCACCCTCACTTTTTCACACCAAATGCATTATTCTTAAATGATAAAGTACATAACAGCTCTTGCTCATTAAGTTTATGCACATGAAATATTATAGGGCATCCCAAATGGTGCAAGATGGCTCGTCGGCGCGATCAACTTACCATAAAAGTTGAATTCACGGGCCTTCCGCCGATGTTGTATACACAAAAGGACCACAATTTGGCCATACATATTCCATTTGAGCTCCATCACCCGCCAAAACGATCACAATTAAATGTGGTACGCGTCCATCACCCTCTTCACCGGGGTTGAAAACATTTCTGGGGCTGGATCCAGGTTGAAAAACTGAGTTTCGGATGATTTTATCTTTGACGTGTACTGTACCACCCTTCTGTGAGCTCACCCACGGATATATATATGGACAATAACATATAGAGCAATGTACGATCCTTCTATTTTCAAACCGAAAAGACTTTATTTAAATAAGGAGAGAAGGAGGAGGCTCTTTGTTGCATCGAATCCCAAGAATTCATGCTTTCCATGGTCTATCGCCTGCCCCACTACCACCCTCACTTTTTCACTAGCAGATGCATTATTCTCAAATTATAAAGTACATAACAGCTCTTCCTCATCACGTTTATGCACATGAAAAATTATAGGGCATCCCGAGTAGTGCAAGATGGTTCGTTGGAGCGATCAACTTACCCTGAAAGTTGATTTCACGGACCGTCCCCCGATGTTGTATACACAAAAGGAACACAATTTGGGCATACGAATTCCAGCACCCGCGAAAACGATCACAACTAAACATGGTACGCTTCCATCACCCTCTTCGTCGGCGTCGAGAACATTTCGGGGGCCAGATACAGGTTAAAAAACTGAGTTTCGGATGATTTTATCTTTGATGTGTACTCTGTCACCATTCTGTGAGCTTACCCACGGACATATAGAGCAATGCGCCATCTTTCCATTTTCAAACCAGATAGACCACGGGTTCAGTCAGGACAGCAGGAGGAGGCTCTTCGTTGCATCGAAGCCCAAGAGTTCATGCCAAGGTCTATCGCCCGCCCCGCTACCACACTCACTTTTTCACCAGCAGATGCATTATTCTTAAATGATAAAGTACATAACTGCTCTTCCTCATTATGTTTATGCACACGAAATATTATAGGGCATCCCGAATGGTGCAAGATGGCTTGTTGGCGCGATCAACTTACCCTGAAAGTTGATTTCACGCATCGTCCCCCAATGTTGTATCCACAAAAGGACCACAATTTGGCCATACGAACTCCATCACCCGCCAAAACGATCCCAACTAAACGTGGTACGCCTCCATCACCCTCTTCGTCGGCGTCGACAACATTCGAGGTGAAAGAACAAGTGCTCCCTGGGTGGTTTTGGTAATTAATGTCAACATATCTCTTGTTGGACTAATGTTTTTATCTAGTATATTTCAAATAAGTTCAACAAATGGAGTCGCGTGGACAAGAGGATGTGGAACCCCTGCAAGATGCGAAGAACAAAGGATTGGCAAAAGCTCAAAAGCTCAAGACTCTACATTTTCATTTTAGTGATCCAAGATCACATTGAGTCATTAGGAAACCCAATACTATTAAAAGGGGATGTGGGTGTTGCTTAATGGCTTGCTTTCTCAATGAGCTTAGTGATATGCTCCAAAGCCCTCAACCACTTTCTCATATCCACATAAGTCCCAAACCAAAAGTCAAACTCGGCCCCACCGATTTGATCTATCCGGCACCACCGAGTACACTTGTCATAGCCACTGCCAGAAACCCTAATCAGTTCGATCTCACCGATGGGATCTCGGTCTCACCGAGATGGGCTTGCAAACTCTCTGGTTCCTGTTTCAATAATTTTTGGTCTTACCGAGATTTGTAATCGGTCTCACCGAGTTTGCTTGACCAACTCTCTGGTTAGATCATTACCAAAATTGGTCCCATCGAGTTTGTGTAATCGGTCAAACCGAGATGAGGTTTTACCCTAACCCTAGCACATCGGTCCCACCGAGTTGATCATATCGGTCCCACTAAAAATCCTAATGTTCACATTTTGAACTAAGTCGGTCTGACCGAGTTTTCTGATTCGGTCCCACCGAGTTTGGTAAATTGTGTGTAACAGCTAGTGTCGGATCTCGGGTTCCGGCAGAACCCTTAAGGTTCGAACTCTGGGGTGCGCGCGAAGATCTCTCCCTCATAGATCACACCCTCACACGCTTCACGATCTCTAGGCTAGCTCGACGAACTCGCAACACAAGGGACACATGATTTATACTGGTTCGGGCCACCGTTGTGGTGTAATACCCTACTCCAGTGTGTGGTGGTGGATTGCCTCTTGGGCTGAGGATGAACAGTACAAGGGGAAGAATAGCCTCCTGAGGAGAGGTGTACTTGTGCTTGGTGAACTTGTGTGGGTGAGGATTGCTCAAAATGAGATCGATCTGCCTCTGAATGAGTTGCCTCCTACGGTGGTGGCTAGTCCTATTTATAGAGGCCATGGTCCTCTTCCCAAATATTGAGCGGGAAGGGATTCCACAACGGCCAATTTGAAAGGGGATAGCTAGTACAACTTATCCTGACAAAAGTAGTCTTCGCCTGCCAAAGGCTCTAGTGGTGACACCGCCTTGGGCTCCACGGTGACCTCCGTCTTGCCGTCCTGCTGGTCTTGGTCTCATTGCACCGATAGGGAAACCTTTGCTTGACGCCTCAGTACTCCTCGCCTACGCTTGCCTCCTTAGCACCAAAGAGGAAACAAGGACACTGCGCGCACTTGCGCCCGCCTGGTCTCGATCGTCATGGCTCACGTCACGAGAACCTCGCGAGGTTTGCCTTGCCTTGATCTCTCCACCCCTCACGAGCCAGCCTAGTGAGGCCGCTTCCGAGGAGGTCTTGTGTCGTCTGCCTCGCGAGGCTTGGCCCCTCCCGAGGGTCTTGAAAGCTTGTTCGTGAAGATGGGCCGTACAGGCCTGCTCGCAGAGCCACGCCGTGGGCCGCAAGCAGGCAAGTCTGGGGACCCCCGTTCCCGGAACGCCGACAGCTAGATTTTGTGTGTAGGCTATATATACCCCTCCACCTCTCTTCATTCGTGGAAAAAGCCATCAGAACGTGCCTACACTTCCAGCATTCACTTTCTGAGAGAGAACCACCTACTCATGTGTTGAGACCAAGATATTCCATTCCAACAACAAGAATCTTGATCTCTAGCCTTCCCCAAGTTGCTTTCCACTCAAATCATATTTCCACCAAATCCAAATCTGTGAGAGAGAGTTGAGTGTTGGGGAGACTATCATTTGAAGAATAAGAGCAAGGAGTTCATCATCAACACACCATCTATTACCTTTTGAAGAGTGGTGTCTCCTATATTGGTTAGGTGTCACTTGGGAGCCTCCGACAAGATTGTGGAGTTGATCCAAGGAGTTTTTAAGTGCAAGGAGACCGCCTACTTCATGAAGATCTACCCTAGTGAGGCAAGTCCTTCGTGGGCGATGGCCATGGTGGGATAGACAAGGTTGCTTCTTCGTGGACCCTTCATGGGTGGAGCCCTCCGTGGACTCGCGCAACTGTTACCCTTCGTGGGTTGAAGTCTCCATCAATGTGGATGTATGATAGCACCACCTATCGGAACCATGCCAAAAATCTCCGTGTCTCCAATTGCGTTTGCACACTCCAATCCCATCCCTTTACATTCTTGCAACTCGTCTGCTTTACTTTCCGCTGCTCATATACTCTTGTCTTGCTTGCTTGAAATGTATTGTGAATGTTTAAACTTGTGCTAAAACTCTACCTTAACTTGAAGAAATTAAAAATTGCCACTTCTATTAGTTAAGAGTCTATTCACCCCCCTCTAGACACCTCTTCTCGATCCTATCAATTGGTATCAGAGCATTGGTCTCCATTGCCTTGGTTTAATCACCATTGGAGGAAGAAGGATGAGTCTACGTTGGGGAGTCTTACACTTAGAGTGCCTATACTTAATGGAGAGTTCTTTCATGAGTGGAAAAATGACATGCTTGTGATTTTCAATGAATATCATTTGAACAAGTACATTACTAGCCCTTGTGCACCTCATGTTGATCCTTTGCATCCTACCCTTGATGAGTCTATTGACATGATCCACAACCTTAGAACTGCTAATCTTATCACTAGAGGTTTGCCTAGAAATTTGCTTGGTTGCTTGCCTACTCTTGACTGTGCCTACACCATATGGAGATTTCTTGAGGAACGATTTCCAAACTATTCCTTGCAAAACTTATATGAAATTCTTCATAAGTCTATTGCCTTAAGTAAGATGAATTCCAATGATCCTAAGTCTGGTGATTGTCTATTTGAGCTTACTAAACTCATGCGTGCCAAAGGAGATGTCGGAATCATTAGCGATATCATCTCCCAAGCCATTAGAATTCACAAAGATGATTATTGTGATGATCATTTATCTAATGAATCACTCTCTCTAGGAATTGATCCATCACAAGACGATGTTGAACATGGATACTATGATGAGGATGATGATAGTGACTTTGATCTCGACGAGTCTATGAGACACTTTGGTCTTATGGCAAATCTTCGCGGCTACGTGGCTGGAGGAAAGGAATGGGTTCTTGATAGTGGATGTACTGATTACAAGGACAGATTGTGCAGTGCTTGTCAAGCAGGAAAACAAGTTGGAGGAATTCACCCCGTGAAGAACATTATGACCACGAGAAGACCGCTCGAGCTACTTCATATGGATCTGTTTGTCCCAATGCCTACAGAAGTCTCGGTGGAAACTCATTTGGTCTAGTTATAGTTGATGATTTTTCAAGATTTACGTGGTGTTCTTTCTTGATGATAAATCGCAGGTCCAAAAGATCTTCAAGAACGACAAGATCAAGAAGGCCCAAAATCAATTTGAAGTGAAGATCAAGAAGGTGCGAAGCGACAACAGAACGGAGTTCAAGAACGCAAATGTGGATACCTTTCTTGACGAAGAAGGGATTTCATATGAGTTCTCGTCTACGTACATAATGTCTACTACACAACCTTCTTCTTGTAGACGCTGTTGGGCCTGCAAGCGCACAGGTTTGTAGGACAGTAGCAAATTTCCCTCAAGTGGATGACCTAAGGTTTATCAATCCGTGGGAGGCGTAGGATGAAGATGGTCTCTCTCAAGCAACCCTGCAACCAAATAACAAAGAGTCTCTTGTGTCCCCAACACACCCAATACGATGGTAAATTGTATAGGTGCACTAGTTCGGCGAAGAGATGGTGATACAAGCGCAATATGGATGGTAGATATAGGTTTTTGTAATCTGAAAATATAAAAACAGCAAGGTAACAAGTGGTAAAAGTGAGCGTAAACGGTATTGCAATGATAGGAAACAAGGCCTAGGGTTCATACTTTCACTAGTGCAAGTTCTCTCAACAATAATAACATAGATAGATCATATAACAAGCCCTCAACATGCAACAAAGAGTCACTCCGAAGCCACTAATAGCGGAGAACAAACGTAGAGATTATGGTCGGGTACGAAACCACCACAAAGTTATTCTTTCGGATCGATCTATAAAAGAGTTCGTACTAGAATAACACCTTAAGATACAAATCAACCAAAACCCTAATGTCACCTAGATACTCCATTGTCACCTCAAGTATCCGTGGGCATGATTATACGATATGCATCACACAATCTCAGATTCATCTAACCAACATAAAAGTACTTCAAAGAGTGCCCCAAAGCTACTACCGGAGAGTCAAGAACGTGTGCCAACCCCTATGCATAGGTTCCCAATGTCACGAAACCCGCAAGTTGATCACCAAAACATACATCAAGTGGATCGCAAGACATACATCAAGTGTTCTCATAAAAGACTCAATCCGATAAGAAAACTTCAAAGGGGAAACTCAATTCATCACAAGAGAGTAGAGGGGGAGAAACATCATAAGATCCAACTACAATAGCAAAGCTCGGGATACATCAAGATCGTATCACCTCAAGAACACGAGAGAGAGAGAGAGAGAGAGAGAGATCAAACACATAGCTCTTGGTACATACCCTCAGCCCGAGGGTGAACTACTCCCTCCTCGTCATGGAGAGCGCCGGGATGATGAAGATGGCCACGGAGATGGATCCCCCCTCCGTGAGAATGCAGGAAAAGGGGTCCCGATTGGTTTTGGTGGTTACGGAGGCTTGCGTGGCGGAACTCCCGATCTATCTTCTGTTATGGAAGTTTTAGAATGCTGACGGTATATATGGGTGAAAGGAGAGCGTCGGTGGAGCTCTGGGGGCCCCACGAGGCGGCGCGCCCGAGAGGGAGAGGCGCGACCCCCACCCTCGTGAGCTCCTCCGTATCTTGACGTGGGGTCCAAGTCCATCAGTGTGTTTCCTTCCAAAAATAACTTCTCCAGTTGATTTCATTCCGTTTTGACTCCGTCGATATTCCTTTTCCTCGAAACCTTTGAAATAGGCATAAAACAACAAATTTGGGCTGGGCCTCCGGTTAATAGGTTAGTCCCAAAAATAATATAAAAGTGGATAATAAAGCCCAATATTGCCTAAAACAGTAGATAAAGTAGCATGGAGCAATCAAAAATTATAGATACGTTGGAGACGTATCAAGCATCCCCAAGCTTAATTCTGCTAGTCCTCGAGTAGGTAAATGATAAAAAGAATTTTTGATGCGGAGTGATACTTTGGCATAATTTCAATGTAATTCTTCTTACTTGTGATATGAATATTCAGATCCGAAAGATTCAAGACAAAAGTTCATATTGACATAAAAATAATGATACTTCAAGCGTACTAATCAAAGTAATCATGTCTTCTCAAAATAACATGGCAAAAGAAAGTTCATCCCTAAAAAATCATATAGTTAGGCCATGCTTCATTTTCGTCACATAAAGATGTTCCCAACTTCTATACCCTCGATGACAAGCCAAGCAATTGTTTCATACTCAAATAATCTCAAACATTTTCAACCTTCACGCAATACATGAGCGCGAGCCATGGATATAGCACTATGGGTGGAATAGAATATGATGATGGGATTGTGTGGAGAAGACAAAAAAAAGAGAAAGTCTCACATCAACGAGGCTAATCAATGAGCTATGGAGATGCCCATCGATTCATGTTAACATGAGGAGTAGGGATTGCCATGCAACGGATGCACTAGAGCTATGAATGCTCAACAAAAGAAAACTAGTGGGTGTGCATCCAACTTGCTTGCTCATGAAGACCTAGGGCATTTGAGGAAGCCCATCGTAAGAATATACAAGCCAAGTTCTATAATGAAAGATTCCCACTAGTATATGAAAGTGACAACATATGAAACTCTCTATATGAAAAACATGGTGCTACTTTGAAGCACAATATATGAGACTCACTACATGAAGAACAAGGTGCTACTTTGAAGCACAATATATGAGACTCACTACATGAAGAATAAGGTGCTACTTTGAAGCACAAGTGTGGAAAAAGAGATAGTAGCATTGCCCTTTTTATTTATTTTCTTTTTTTAGGCCTTTCTCTTTTTTTGGGCCTTTTTTTGGCCTTTCTTTTTTTGGCCTTTATCTTTTTTTTATTTGGGCAATGCTCTAATAATGATGATCATCACACTTCTATTGATTACAACATAAGGATTACAAATCGAAACTAGAACATAGTATGACTCTATATGAATGCCTCCGGTGGTGTACCGGGATGGTGCAATGAATCAAGAGTGACATGTATGAAAATTATGCATGGTGGCTTTGCCACAAATACAATGTCAACTACATGATCATGTAATGGCAATATGACAAAAGTAAGGTATGTCATGATGATGATGAACGGAACGGTGGAAAGTTGCATGGCAATATATCTCGGAATGGCTATGGAAATGCCATAATAGGTAGGTATGGTGGCTGTTTTGAGGAAGATATAAGGAGGTTTATGGGTGATAGAGCGTATCGTATCACGGGGTTTGGATGCACCGGCGAAGTTTGCACCAAATCTCAAGGTGAGAAAGGGCAATGCACGGTACCGAAGAGGATAGCAAAGGCGGAAAGATAAAAGTGCGTATAATTCATGGACTCAACATTAGTCAAAAGAACTCATATACTTATTGCAAAAATTTAGAAGTCATAAAAAATCAAGTACTACGTGCATGCTCCTAGGGGGATAGATTGGTAGGAAAAGACCATCGCTCATCCCCGACCGCCACTCATAAGGATGCACAAGCCAGGTACACTTCATGTTTCAAATTTGTTACACAACTTTATCCACGTGCATGCTACGGGACTTGCAAACTTCAACACAAGCATTTCTCAAATTCACAACTACTCAACTAGCACGACTTTGATATTATCACCTCCATATCTCAAAACAATTATCAAGCATCAAACTTATCTTAGTATTCAACGCACTCAAAAGAAAGTTTCACATATCTTGAACACCAAGTATATTAACATTAAGCAAATTACCATGCTATTAACGACTCTCAAAATAATATAAGTGAAGCATGAGAGTTCATATATTTCTTGAAAATAAAACTACCACCGTGCTCTAAAAGATATAAGTGAAGTACTAGAGCAATAACAAAAACTACTCCAAAAGATATGAGTGAAGATCAATGAGTAGTCGAATAATTATGTAACTGAAGACTCTCCCATTTAATAATTTCACATCTTGATACTCTATTCAAACAGCAAGTAAAGCTAAAGAGACTACATTGCAAGGATAGCACAGCTCATGTGAAGAAGCAAAAACTTAGGCTCAACCGATACTAACCGATAGTTGTTGAAGAAGAAAGGTGGGATGCCTACCGGGGCATCCCCAAGCTTAGATGCTTGAGACTTCTTGAAATATTATCTTGGGGTGCCTTGGGCATCCCCAAGCTTGAGCTTTTGTGTCTCCTTAATTCCTTTCATGTCACGGTTTCTCTTTTTATCAAAAGCTTCATTCACAACAAACTCAACAAGAACTTGTGAGATAGGTTAGTATAAACCAATGGAAAAACTTATCATTTTCTACTGTAACAAATCACTAACATTATTATTCAACATTTAATACTAAATGTCTCTGTATATTTAATACTCCTATCCTCAAATAGTGATAGAGGCGAGGGTGTCCCGATCTTTCGATGAGATGATAACTATTGATTTGGTGGAGACGACTTTGACGATCCGACTACAAACTTGCACGACGTTGCGCCTTAGCAATCGCTAAACCAACTCCGAGAGGTTATTGACCACGCCGGAGCACAATCAACCTGACCACGAAGGTCTATTCCTGCAAGCAATCGAAAAACAAGCAAGAATATGATAAAGCAATCTGAATATTGCGAGTATATATGAAGTATTGATAAAGGTGGGGATCCGTAAGCGGTCTTGGTGCAGTCGTTGGACACAAGCGAAGTACACGAAGTTGCAATGGCTAACTTTAACTAAACAAATCCCAAGGAAAAAGCTACTAGATGGATCTACTTATATAAGATCAAGGGGTGGCGGCCAAGGAGGTGGTAGGACGTCCCAAGGCAGCCTAAAACTAACCCTAGGTCGTACAAGGCCAATGGGCCCAAGCGGAGGTGACGTAACACCTTTGGACTTGTAGTTTGACTCGGATTCTGCTGCAGCATCAGATTGTTTCGTCCATAACTCAACGCTCCGGATGAATTTGAATGTGAATCCGATTGGGTTGGAAGGTGCACGAAATCTATTTTCCAACAAAAAAAGAATCGCCCAATTTGGAGTCCGGATGAAAAAGTTATTGACGTTTTGAGTCAGGTATGTCTGTCTTGATCGAATCTGAGTCCGAGAACGTGAGAGACTTGGACTCTATCTTCTCTTGGTCCAAAAGTGACGTGAGAGGACTTTTTGAACAGCACCTAAACTTCTCCTTTTCCCTTATCTTCATATGTGTATTGTACAAATGTCTCATACACCTACAATTAGACAAAACACAAAAGTATGTGATGTATTTTTGTTACGGATAACATAAATAGATTATTGAATAGTTTGCACTAGAAATCACACGACAAATATGCATGTATGCAATATTTTGGTCTTATCCAAGGTAGTCATGTCCTCATCATGCTCCACTTCTTGAAAACAAAGCCGTCCTCGGCGGTTCTTAGTCTGAAATGTGGCTAACAAAAGAGACAAGGTGTACATGTTGTATATGTATATGTCATCCATTTTATTTCCCTTGATTTTTGCACATATGACACATAAATAGATGAGTAACTTGCATAGTTCATAAAATCTAAAGCCAAAACATTATCACAAGAAGTAGAAGGCATGAAAATATTGCAACTCAGTTTGCACATATAAGTGAAGCTCTTATTCATTTCAAAAGATTGACAATGTTCATCATTAAACCATCCCAACATTGGTGAATAAACCTTACTTGCATCAAGTTTACATGCTACAACATGCTTAAATAAGTAAACATGCAATAAGTCATTCGACATAGAATCATCACCAAGATTAGAGGTCATATCGAAATGATTAAATATTGATTCTTTTGCATCAACAATTAATTCAATGGGTGCACTCAAAATTGTTGGTATTTCAGTTGTTTGATCACATGGCAAAGTCAAATTATCAATATAATCCTCTAAAATAGGTGGTGTGATCAAAGTAGTGGGTAGCTCAACACATGATGTATTCAAGTTAACTAGGCATGCATCATTCTCATGTAAAAGTGGAAAATCTGTACCTTTGTCATTACCTCTTATAGTCAACTCAGATGATCACGAGCACTCTCGATGATGATGTGTCACATGGTGGAGATGATGTAGTCCTCGCAACAACGGATGTGGTTGTCATAAATCGCCTAGTAGTTGAATAAACATCTGTATCAACAGTTGGAATGTGCACCGTGCACTTGTTCTCCTTGTGGGCAACACGTCGTTTTATTTCCTGTTCAGCTTTGCAAGCAAGACGAAACAAATGGTCCATAGGATAACACTCTTCATGAATTAGTATCTCCTGAATATTATGGTTTAATCCTCCCCAAAATCTATCCATAAAATCTTCTTCACTTTCTTCTAAAAATGAGTGCAATAAGGTAGTTTGTAAATCATCATAATATTTTGTTACGGTGTCACTACCTTGTTTTAAATGTTCCAGTTTTTAATCATGCCACGAGTATAATAAACATCGATTTAATCTATCTCTCATGACATGTTTTAAATCATCCCAAGTATTAGGTAGATAATCAGGGTGTAACCGACAATATTCACTCCACCAAACTAGAGCATAACCAGTGAAAGAACCAACCGCAACCATAACTTTTTACGTTCATCAAAATTATGGGAAGCAAATATATTATTTATGTCTAACTCCCATTCAATATATAAAGGAGGTCTAAAACGGCCATTAAATGGTGGTATAGAAACATGAACCTGATCATGTGCATTTGGATGTTTGTGCACCTCTCGTGACGGTTGTGGTATTTGCATAGGTGGTGGCATGTCTCCCACGATCGACAAAGCCCATGAATTGACTCTGGATCCTGTCATGATTAGTAGAACAAGAAACAAAATCCAAAAATAATGTTTCTATAACTACTAGGATGTGGTGGTAAAACGCTCACAGTAAAGCAAATATCAATGTCTTACAAGTTCTTACCATGCAGCGGCGGTGACAGGGCAACCAGCGGTGTCAAGTAACTCTGAAATTGTGTAAAGAGATTGCCAGGGAGCGTCACGTATACGGTGTAGAAATATGTGGAGCTGGGTTGGCTATATATGGTAGCAAAAGATTAGCAATAATCAATTCAAAGATGCAATGTTGAATAAACGCTCAACCCAGATCTTGTGCTGGTCCTAGGCTAGACCGGACTAGAGACGCGAGCCTAGAACACTAATGAGGTCACGGCGTAGCACAACTAGCATCAATGAAGGATAATGAGTAGCTCTAGACAGCAAGATATAAGTGAAGAGCACAACGGCAGTAAAGATAATGATGAAAAACAAGCGCCAAGCAGGATATACAACAACTCTCTCTCCAGTTTTCCTCTTGAAAAGTTTGAGCCAATTTTCTGATAACTTTTTTAAAGAATGCTACTAACTCAAGCTTTCCAATGCAAAAAGAATCACTCAATTCCGAGTTGATATGAGGAGTCAAAAAATTCTAAAACTGGTTTGAAAAACTGGAATAAGCTGTGTTCACGAACTTCGGAGGGCAAAAAGACCTATTTAGGAGCCGATTTTGATGTGCCAAATATTGAACTAGCTTCTGCAACTATTTAGATGCGGCTCGTCTCTAGCTTTAATTTGAGTACTCGCGGAGCCAAAGCGGACTTCGTATGAGGAAGTTATGCCTGTTTTACTGAACAGTGCATAAAACAGATTCCAATCCGAATTCAGCTACGAGATTGAGTCTAGATAGATCCAAACTTTGTTTTTTCTTCTCTCTTTTTTCACACTTTTTTCCTTTTTCTTTCTCTCTTTTTCTTTGACTTTTTTACTTTTTTTTTCTCTTTTTTTCTCTCTTTTTTCTCTTTTTCCAAAACAAACTAGATAAGATGCAGATTGGATCAATCGAAGATGTGAATGACCTCAACTATGATTATGACAATGAATAGTGCGTAGCACATGGTGGAAATTGATGGATGATATGGTGGACAGCGGAAGGGATAATGATGCAGCGGCGGCGTGACTAATGTGAACAGAACTCGAAACTCTAAAGGAACTAGACACTAAGACCAGCAACTCGACACGACGACGTACCCGCAAATTCAACAAAGCAAAAAACCCTAACAAGATTATGCAAAGGCTCAGATTGGTTCGGATATGATGAACTAACCCTAATTTTTTTGTGGCTTTTTCGTGGACAATAGGTATGAAGAACAGACTCGATCTAAACTACGAAAAAACTGTAAAATCTTACCGAGCAACCTGAAAATCTGATACCACTTGATAGAGGCGAGGGTGTCCCGATCTTTCGATGAGATGATAACTATTGATTTGGTGGAGACGACTTTGACGATCCGACTACAAACTTGCCTGACGTTGCGCCTTAGCAATCGCTAAACCAACTCCGAGAGGTTATTGACCACGCCGAGCACAATCAACCTGACCACGAAGGTCTATTCCTGCAAGCAATCGAAAAACAAGCAAGAATATGATAAAGCAATCTGAATATTGCGAGTATATATGAAGTATTGATAAAGGTGGGGATCCGTAGCGGTCTTGGTCTGGTCGTTGGACACAAGCGAAGTACGAAGTTGCAATGGCTAACTTTTAACTAAACAAATCCCAAGGAAAAAGCTACTAGATGGATCTACTTATATAAGATCAAGGGGTGGCGGCCAAGGAGGTGGTAGGACGTCCCAAGGCAGCCTAAAACTAACCCTAGGTCGTACAAGGCCAATGGGCCCAAGCGGAGGTGACGTAACACCTTTGGACTTGTAGTTTGACTCGGATTCTGCTGCAGCATCAGATTGTTTCGTCCATAACTCAACGCTCCGGATGAATTTGAATGTGAATCCGATTGGGTTGGAAGGTGCACGAAATCTATTTTCCAACAAAAAAAGAATCGCCCAATTTGGAGTCCGGATGAAAAAGTTATTGACGTTTTGAGTCAGGTATATGCATGTCTTGATCTGAATCTGAGTCCAGAACGTGAGAGACTTGGACTCTATCTTCTCTTGGTCCAAAAGTGACGTGAGAGGACTTTTTGAACAGCACCTAAACTTCTCCTTTTCCCTTATCTTCATATGTGTATTGTACAAATGTCTCATACACCTACAATTAGACAAAACACAAAAGTATGTGATGTATTTTTGTTACGGATAACATAAATAGATTATTGAATAGTTTGCACTAGAAATCACACGACAAATATGCATGTATGCAATATTTTGGTCTTATCCAAGGTAGTCATGTCCTCATCATCCTCCACTTCTTGAAAACAAAGCCGTCCTCGGCGGTTCTTAGTCTGAAATGTGGCTAACAAAAGAGACAAGGTGTACATGTTGTATATGTATATGTCATCCATTTTTATTTCCCTTGATTTTTGCACATATGACACATAAATAGATGAGTAACTTGCATAGTTCATAAAATCTAAAGCCAAAACATTATCACAAGAAGTATAAGGCATGAAAATATTGCAACTCAGTTTGCACATATAAGTGAAGCTCTTATTCATTTCAAAAGATTGACAATGTTCATCATTAAACCATCCCAACATTGGTGAATAAACCTTACTTGCATCAAGTTTACATGCTACAACATGCTTAAATAAGTAAACATGCAATAAGTCATTCGACATAGAATCATCACCAAGATTAGAGGTCATATCGAAATGATTAAATATTGATTCTTTTGCATCAACAATTAATTCAATGGGTGCACTCAAAATTGTTGGTATTTCAGTTGTTTGATCACATGGCAAAGTCAAATTATCAATATAATCCTCTAAAATAGGTGGTGTGATCAAAGTAGTGGGTAGCTCAACACATGATGTATTCAAGTTAACTAGGCATGCATCATTCTCATGTAAAAGTGGAAAATCTGTACCTTTGTCATTACCTCTTATAGTCAACTCAGATGATGCAGGCACTCTCGATGATGATGTGTCACATGGTGGAGATGATGTAGTCCTCGCAACAACGGATGTGGTTGTCATAAATACGCCTAGTAGTTGAATAAACATCTGTATCAACAGTTGGAATGTGCACCGTGCACTTGTTCTCCTTGTGGGCAACACGTCGTTTTATTTCCTGTTCAGCTTTGCAAGCAAGACGAAACAAATGGTCCATAGGATAACACTCTTCATGAATTAGTATCTCCTGAATATTATGGTTTAATCCTCCCCAAAATCTATCCATAAAATCTTCTTCACTTTCTTCTAAAAATGAGTGCAATAAGGTAGTTTGTAAATCATCATAATATTTTGTTACGGTGTCACTACCTTGTTTTAAATGTTCCAGTTTTTAATCATGCCACGAGTATAATAAACATCGACGAATCTATCTCTCATGACATGTTTTAAATCATCCCAAGTATTAGGTACATAATCAGGGTGTAACCGACAATATTCACTCCACCAAACTAGAGCATAACCAGTGAAAGAACCAACCGCAACCATAACTTTTTACGTTCATCAAAATTATGGGAAGCAAATATATTATTTATGTCTAACTCCCATTCAATATATAAAGGAGGTCTAAAACGGCCATTAAATGGTGGTATAGAAACATGAACCTGATCATGTGCATTTGGATGTTTGTGCACCTCTCGTGACGGTTGTGGTATTTGCATAGGTGGTGGCATGTCTCCGCGATCGACAAAGCCCATGAATTGACTCTGGATCCTGTCATGATTAGTAGAACAAGAAACAAAATCCAAAAATAATGTTTCTATAACTACTAGGATGTGGTGGTAAAACGCTCACGATAAAGCAAATATCAATGTCTTACAAGTTCTTACCATGCAGCAGGCGGTGACAGGCAACCAGCGGTGTCAAGTAACTCTGAAATTGTGTAAAGAGATTGCCAGGGGAGCGTACGTATACACGGTGTAGAAATATGTGGAGCTGGGTTGGCTATATATGGTAGCAAAAGATTAGCAATAATCAATTCAAAGATGCAATGTTGAATAAACGCTCAACAGCAATCTTGTGCTGGTCCTAGGCTAGACCGGACTAGAGACGCGAGCCTAGAACACTAATGAGGTCACGGCGTAGCACAACTAGCATCAATGAAGGATAATGAGTAGCTCTAGACAGCAAGATATAAGTGAAGAGCACAACGGCGGTAAAGATAATGATGAAAAACAAGCGCCAAGCGGGATATACAACAACTCTCTCTCCAGTTTTCCTCTTGAAAAGTTTGAGCTAATTTTCTGATAACTTTTTTCAAAGAATGCTACTAACTCAAGCTTTCCAATGCAAAAAGAATCACTCAATTCCGAGTTGATATGAGGAGTCAAAAATTCTAAAACTGGTTTGAAAAACTGGAATAAGCTGTGTTCACGAACTTCGGAGGGCAAAAGACCTATTTAGGAGCCGATTTTGATGTGCCAAATATTGAACTAGCTTCTGCAACTATTTAGATGCGGCTCGTCTCTAGCTTTAATTTGAGTACTCATGAGCCAAAACGGACTTCGTATGAGGAAGTTATGCCTGTTTTACTGAACAGTGCACAAAACAGATTCCAATCCGAATTCAGCTACGAGATTGAGTCTAGATAGATCCAAACTTTGTTTTTTCTTCTCTCTTTTTTCACACTTTTTTCCTTTTCTTTCTCTCTTTTTCTTTGACTTTTTTTACTTTTTTTCTCTTTTTTCTCTCTTTTTCTCTTTTCCAAAACAAACTAGATAAGATGCAGATTGGATCAAGCGAAGATGTGAATGACCTCAACTATGATTATGACAATGAATAGTGCGTAGCACATGGTGGAAATTGATGGATGATATGGTGGACAGCGGAAGGGATAATGATGCAGCGGCGTGACTAATGTGAACAGAACTCGAAACTCTAAAGGAACTAGACACTAAGACCAGCAACTCGACACGACGACGTACCCGCAAATTCAACAAAGCAAAAAACCCTAAAAAGATTATGCAAAGGCTCAGATTGGTTCGGATATGATGAACTAACCCTAATTTTTTTGTGGCTTTTTCGTGGACAATAGGTATGAAGAACAGACTCGATCTAAACTACGAAAAACTGTAAAATCTTACCGAGCAACCTGAAAATCTGATACCACTTGATAGAGGCGAGGGTGTCCCGATCTTTCGATGAGATGATAACTATTGATTTGGTGGAGACGACTTTGACGATCCGACTACAAACTTGCACGACGTTGCGCCTTAGCAATCGCTAAACCAACTCCGAGAGGTTATTGACCACGCCGGAGCACAATCAACGACCACGAAGGTCTATTCCTGCAAGCAATCGAAAAACAAGCAAGAATATGATAAAGCAATCTGAATATTGCGAGTATATATGAAGTATTGATAAAGGTGGGGATCCGTAAGCGGTCTTGGTCTGGTCGTTGGACACAAACGAAGTACACGAAGTTGCAATGGCTAACCTTTAACTAAACAAATCCCAAGGAAAAAGCTACTAGATGGATCTACTTATATAAGATCAAGGGGTGGCGGCCAAGGAGGTGGTAGGACGTCCCAAGGCAGCCTAAAACTAACCCTAGGTCGTACAAGGCCAATGGGCCCAAGCGGAGGTGACGTAACACCTTTGGACTTGTAGTTTGACTCGGATTCTGCTGCAGCATCAGATTGTTTCGTCCATAACTCAACGCTCCGGACGAATTTGAATGTAAATCCAATTGGGTTGGAAGGTGCACGAAATCTATTTTCCAACAAAAAAAGAATCACCCAATTTGGAGTCCGGATGAAAAAGTTATTGACGTTTTGAGTCAGGTATGTCTGTGCAGTCTGAATCTGAGTCCAGAACGTGAGAGACTTGGACTCTATCTTCTCTTGGTCCAAAAGTGACGTGAGAGGACTTTTTGAACAGCACCTAAACTTCTCCTTTTCCCTTATCTTCATATGTGTATTGTACAAATGTCTCATACACCTACAATTAGACAAAACACAAAAGTATGTGATGTATTTTGTTACGGATAACATAAATAGATTATTGAATAGTTTGCACTAGAAATCACCTGACAAATATGCATGTATGCAATATTTTTGGTCTTATCCAAGGTAGTCATGTCCTCATCAAATAGAATCATTAAACAAGCAAACATATGCAAACAATGCAAACATAACAGCAATCTGCCAAAACAGTACAGTCTGTAAAGAATGCAAGCGTATCAATACTTCCCTGACTCCAAAAATTATGAACTACAATTCCCACTGTAATAAATTTATCAGAGCTCAATATGCAAAAAGATTCAACATTATACCACTCTCTGACTTTTCTAGAGAATTTTTGCAACAGCGGTAAACTTCCTGTTTTCAAACAGCAACATGTATACTAGCAAGATAAGCATGGCAAAGGCTATCCTTGACTTTTTTTATTGAAACTAAAGATGCAAAACACTAATCTAACTAACAGAAAGCAAAACAAAACAAAATGACATGACGCTCCAAGTAAAACACATATCATGTGGTGAATAAAAATATAGCTCCAAGTAAAGTTACCGATGAACGAAGACGAAGGAGGGGATGCCATCCGGGGCATCCCCAAGCTTAGGCTCTTGGTTATCCTTGAATATTACCTTGGGGTGCCTTGGGCATCCCCAATCTTAGGCTCTTGCCACTCCTTATTCCATAGTCCATCGAATCTTTACCCAAAACTTGAAAACTTCAACCACACAAAACTTAACAGAAAACTCGTGAGCTCCGTTAGCGAAACAAAACAAAACACCAATTCAAGGTACTGTAATGAACTTCTTTATTTATATTGGTGTTAAACCTACTGTATTCCAACTTCTCTATGGATTATAAACTATTTTACTAGCATAGAGTCATCAAAATAAGCAAACAGCACACGAAAAACAGAATCTATCAAAAAATAACAGTCTGTAGTAATATGCAACTAACGCTAACTTCTGGAACTCCAAAAATTCTAAAATAAATTGGTGGACCTGAGGAATTTGTCTAGTAATCATATGCAAAAAGAATCAACTAAATAGCTGATGTAGTGCGGAACCCTACGTGGGCGATCTTTCACGTTGGAGCGGATCCTACGGGGAATCGCGAGGAACACGAGGAAGAACACAAGAGAAACGAGAGAGAAATCACGAAACCGACAAGAGATCAATCACACAAGTGCTAGATTATCGATCACATAGAGTGGCACAAGATTCAAGATCAACAAAGGTAAGATACAAACGGTAGCCG
The DNA here is from genome assembly GCA_021605145.1 of Aegilops bicornis. Classification (NCBI taxonomy): domain Eukaryota; kingdom Viridiplantae; phylum Streptophyta; class Magnoliopsida; order Poales; family Poaceae; genus Aegilops; species Aegilops bicornis. Next base: position 242,630,290 of record CM038669.1, read on the forward strand.
TTCTTCTCCGTGAGGAGGCCTTGAGGGTCCACCCTAGAAGGGGTCTTGAATCCGCTTGGGGGATCTTCTCCGGAGAGGTCTGATCTCGGTGGAGAAGTAGCCAAGTGGATGAGCAAAGGCTCTCACACAAGAATATGAGCTAATCCAATGCTAACCCTAGAAAGAGGAAAGGGAATAAGTATATATAGTCTCGGGCGAAGGGGTACAAGGGACAAGGCCCTGAGGCATTGCGCGCAGGCAGGGGAGGCCGGACGTCGGGGCGTCGGACCGGATGTCCGGGCTTTCCCGAGACGCCGGATGTCCGGGCTAGGGGGCCGGATGTCCGGGCTGGCGAAGTCTTCAAACGCAATCGGTGATGGGGGCGGATTCAGGCGAGGGCGGATATCAGGGCTTCCGGAAGAGCGGATGTCCGACCAAGGGCGGATGTCGAGGCTGAAATGACCGTTTCAGCCGAATCGGGAAAGGGGCGCCGGATTTCCGGGCTGGGGCCCGGATTTCCGGGCTGGGGGCCGGATGTCCGGGCTTGGACGCCGGATGTCCGGGCCCTGGAGACATGGCTAGATGGGATCCTGGTGAGGTAGAAGCTCCAGGGGCCGGATGTCCGGGGCCATGGCCGGATGTCCGGGGCCTGGAAGGTGTTCTTGGCCTTCTCCGTTGTTTCTCTTCATCCGCGGACTTGGTGGCTTGTCCATCTTCACGTGTGTCCTCGGGAGGTTCCCCTTGACACCTAATCATGCATAGCATATCGGACTTAGGTAGTAGCCATGTCTCAAGAGGATCATATGCGATATCAATAAGGAAAGAGGTCACCTCTTTCTCGAGAGCTCTAGCTCTAGCTCGTGTCATGGGTCCTCTTGGCTCTTGATGAGACGGTTGTAAGTCCATGGGGATGATCGTGGAATGCTCCGCATCATCTCCCCCCCTTGGGAGAGATCCGACCTCGGATCAAAAGCTTCATCTCCATGGAATGGTGCGAGGTCCTTGACGTTGAAGATGTCGCTCACGTTGTATTTGTCTCGAGGTAGGTCGATCTTGTAGGCGTTGTCGTTGTAGCGTGCTAGCACCTTGAAAGGTCCATCGGCTCGAGGGAGAAGCTTGGACTTGCGTTTTTTGGGGAAGCGGTCCATGCGAAGGTGTAGCCACACGAGATCACCGATGTTGAAGACGATGGGTTGCTTGTTGGCGTTGAGCTTGTTTGCTTGACGTTGTACTTGGCGCTCAATGGTGTGCCTTGTGTCTTCGTGCATCTTCTTGATGTAGCTTGCACGTTCGATTGCATCCATGTTGGTGCGCTCTTGGAGAGGAAGAGGTAGAATGTCCAATGGGGACAATGGGTTGAAACCGTAGACGACCTCGACAGGGGACTTGCCGGTAGTTGAGTGTCTTGCACGATTGTAGGCGTACTCGGCGATGGGTAGACATGCTTCCCATTCCTTGATGTTCTTCTTTATCAAGACGCGAAGTAGAGTGGATAGTGTGCGGTTCGTCACCTCCGTTTGGCCATCGGTTTGAGGATGGTATGCCGAGGAGAACAAGAGCTTGATTCCGAGCTTGGCGCATAGGGTCTTCAAAAGTAACTCAAGAACTTGACGTCACGATCGGAGGCGATTGTCTTTGATGCGCCATGGAGTCGCAAGATTTCCCTACAAAAGAGATTGGGAACATGTGAAGCATCGTCTATCTTGTTGCAAGGTATGAAATGTGCCATCTTAGAAAATCTATCCACAACAACAAAGACGGAATCCTTGCCATTTTGAGTCCTAGGCAAACCGAGTACAAAATCCATACTAATGTCTTCCCATGGTTTATATGGAATTGGAAGGGCATGTAAAGACCATGAGATTGGGCTTTAGACTTAGCTTTGCGACATGTGTAGCATCGGTTGGTGAAGCGTGAGGCGTGGCGGAACATCTTGGGCCAAAAGTAGTTGTTGGAGGCGTGGCGAATGTCTTGTCGCGTCCAAAGTGTCCCATGAGTCTGCCTCCATGAGCCTCTTGCAAAAGGAGCAAACGAAGAGAAGACTCGGGAATGCAAAGTTTGTTAGCTCTCATAAGATAACCATCCTTAATGTAATATTGTTCCCAAGACGTATCGCCAAACACTTAGCATAAGGAGAAGCAAAAGATGGATCATGCTCATACAAGTCTTTTATATGTTCAAAGCCAATAACATTCAACTCAAGTTGAGTGACAAGCATGCATATGCGTGAAAGCGCGTCGGCAACTACATTTTCTTTACCCTTAATGTACTTGATCACATAAGGAAAAGATTCAATGAATTCACTCCATTTTGCATGACGCTTGTTCAATTTAGTTTGACCTTTCGGTACTTAAGCGTTTCATGATCGGTATGGATGACAAACTCATGAGGTCTAAGGTAATGTTCCCAAACATGTAGCACACGTGCTAAAGCATACAATTCTTTGTCATAGATGGGATAATTAAGTTGAGCACGGAGAGTTTTTCACTAAAATAAGCAATGGCTCATTTTTCTTGCATCAAAACTCCGCCAATTCGGTACCACTTGCATCACAATGAACCTCAAAAGTTTTGTCAAAATTGGGCAAAGCAAGAATCGGAGCATGAGTAAGCAAAGACTTGAGCTCATCAAAAGCGGTTGATTGCAAAGTTCCCCAAACAAAGGGAGTATTCTTCTTGCTCAAAGCATGCAAAGGAGCGGCAATTGTGCTAAAATCTTTCACAAAGCGGCGATAAAAACCCGCAAGACCAAGAAAACTTCACACTTGTTGCAAATTTGTGGGTTGGGGCCAAGTTTTAATTGCTTCAATTTTAGATTCATCAACATGGACACCCTTTGAGGAAACTACAAAACCCAAGAAAACCACTTTGTCAACCCCAAAAGTGCATTTTTTCAAGTTTGCATAAAGGCTTTCCTTGCGAAGAGTTTGCGGCACAGATTTTACATGATTGATGTGCTCTTTCATGGTTTTGCTAAACACAAGAATATCATCAAAGTAAACCACAACAAAGACTCCAATATAAGGACGAAGCACATGATGCATAAGACGCACAAAAGTACCGAGCTTCGAAAGACCCATAGGCATCACTAACCATTCATATAATCCAAATTTGGTTTTGAAAGCAGTTTTCCATTCATCACCCTCTTGTATGCGGATTTGATAATAGCCACTTTTAAGATCAATTTTTGAGAAAAAGTTGGCTCCACTAAGTTCATCAAGCATGTCATCTAAGCGAGGAATGGGATGCCTATATCGAACGGTAATAGCATTGATAGGTCTACAATTGGAGCACAAGCGGAAACTTCCATCGGGCTTAGGCACAAGAATAACGGGAACGGCACAAGGGCTTAAGCTTTCACGTACATGACCGTTGTCGATGAGTTGTTGTACTTGTCGATGAATCTCCTTGGTTTCTTGAGTAATGACTCGGTATGGAGCTTTGTTTGGTAGAGGTGCTCCGGGGATGAGGTCAATTCGATGCTCTATCCCTCGAAGAGGAGGTAGACCCGGAGGTAGCTCATCGGGAAAAACATCTTGAAATTCCTGCAAAAGAGATTGAAACACCAAAGGTAGCTCGTGAATGGTGTTAGTTTTTGGTTCTCCATCCTTGCACACAAGGACAAAGTGCATCACACTCGATGGGTTCTCACACACTTCTCTCATCTCACTTTTGGTGGCAAATAGAATGAGGTTTTTCTCTCTAGGCGAAGAGTCGCTCAAATTTGGCTTGTGGCTCTCACTCACTTTTGGGTGGATCACTTTCTCACTCTTTTCTCTATGATGTGTGGCTTGCTTATCGGCTATCACTTGAGTAGGAGACATAGGTCGTAGCACATATTCCTTCCCTTTCATCTTGAAGCTATAGTGATTGGTGCGCCCATTGTGGATGACACCACGGTCGAATTGCCATGGTCGACCTAGAAGTAGGTGGCAAGCGGTCATTGGGACCACATCACATTCCAATGTGTCTTCATAAGCACCAATTTTGAAGGAGACTTGGACCGTATGCTCGACTTCGTATAGTGCCGGAGTCACTTAGCCATTGAACCTTGTAGGTGCGTGTGCTTCCTCTTGACCAATTGGAGCTTGGAGCATAGTTCTTCACTTGCCAAGTTGTGGCAACTACCTCCATCGATGATGACCTTGATGGACCGTCCATTGATGCCGGCTTTTGTGTGGAAGATGTGGCATCGTTGGTCTTCTTCTTGTTGATGTTGAAGAGTCAAGACCTTGGAGACAACGAGGGCGGGCTCGAATCCTCATCACAAAAGACTTGATGATCTTCTTCTTCGTTCACTTGCCGGTGCATGGCCACTTGCTCAAGAGCTTCCATCTCCTCTTCACTCATGGAGTCATATGTGCCATCTTCGTTGAGGATCATGGTGCGCTTGTTGGTGCATTCGTATGACTTGTGGCCTCGGCCGCCGCAAGTGAAACACTTGAAGGAGCTTGTCTTGATGGTCTCATCGGTCGGAGTAGAGGATGAAGCACGCGGCTTGATGTTGCTTGTAGTAGGAGGAGGACGACTTGAGCTTGTCGAAGTCTTCTTGTAACTTGAGTTGTCGTCGTTTCTTGAAGAAAGTTTGGTTGATGTAGATGTTGAAGGAGTCGTTGACGCTTGGTTGTTGGAGAAGCCGTAGGTCTTGGATGAGTACTTGGCGTACTTGAAGTCATCTTGTACTTGGCGTTCCGCCTTTGTAGCTTGATGCACGAGCTCAATGAGGGATGAGTATGGTTGGAAGTCGGCGATCTTCTTGATGGGATGATTGAGTCCATTCAAGAAAGCGTGCCATAGTTTGCTCATCATCTTCCTTGACATTGGCTCGAATCATGGCTATCTCCATTTCCTTGTAATATTCTTCAACGCTCTTTGTTCCTTGCTTGAGTAGTTGGAGTTTCTTGAAGAGGTCGCGGTTGTAGTAGGTTGGCACAAAAGCGTGCTCGCATGACATCCTTCATTTGAGCCCAAGTGGTGATTGGAGGTTCACCTCTTGCTTGTCGTCGCTCAATGATTTGTTCCCACCATATGAGCACATAGTCTTGGAACTCAAGTGATGCCATAGAAATTTTCTTTGCTTCATCGTAGTTGTGCAAGCGAAAGATTTTGTCAACCTTCAATGCCCATGAGAGGTAGTCTTGAGGTCATTGCTTCCATTGAACTTGGGCATGGTGAATTTTAGCTTGCCGTAGCGTTGCTCTTCATTGTTTTGTTCGCGATGTTGATGATGACGTCCTTGGCGTGGATTGTATTCGTCTTCATGTTGCTCTTGGCGCGGAGGAAGACCATGATCAACTTGCCCTTGTTGAACTTGAGGTTGAGGTGGAGCTTGACGAGCTTGTGGAGGAGCTTGAGGAACTTGTCGTTGTGCATGAGGTTGGTAGTTCCTCTCTTGATTTCTTCTCGAAGGGCTTCCTCTTGATTGCGCCGTTCGCGATTGCGGTTGGCGAAGGCTCTACTTGATTCTTGAAGGGCACGTTGCGCCTCAAGAGCTTGCGCCTCACGTTGTTGTTGTTGAAGGCGTTGAGCCTTGGCGTCTTGTTCGTCTTGGTGAAGGCGTGCTCGTTCTTCCTCTTGTTGGCAACGAAGACGTTGTCGTTCTTGAGCTTGAGCAAAAGCCTCTTGATTAGATTGAGGACGAGGAACTTGATCATCAACTTGCTCTTGTGAATGCTTGACATGTAGCGGGTTGCAAGATGCATGACGGTCTTGGCCTTGCTCGTCGAAGAGTGTTCGATGGCGGTGTAATTGAGTCGTAGAAGGTGTCGTCGGAATGTCGACTCGGCGGCTCCGTCTTGATGATGAAGAAGTTGAATGGCGCGGTTTCTCATCAACGCAGCGGATCTCGTCCATTCTTGCATCATTCTCTTGCTTGTGAGCCTCGAACTTGTTGTCGAAGTAGTCTCTTATGCGTTGCTCGGAGAGTCGCAAGTCGGTGGCGAGGTTGTCCATGCGGTCGCTCATTGCTTGTTGTTCTTGGTGCAACGCTTCGTTGTGCACCAAATAGGTGGTTCTTGGTGACATATGAAGACATGTCGTCGTCTTGCTCGTTGAAGAGTGGGTTGGTAGAAGAACTTGGCCTATCCATCATTCCAAGCAAAATATGAGTGGTAGAGCGGAAAAGAACTTATACCAATGTACCTTTGACCGATGTTGAAGATGAATCAAGTTCACTCAAATGCGGACAATGAAATAGCACTCTTGGTACCGATTCTTGTCGGTTCTCACACCTACACAAGTAAAAGCTTATGGTGGAGCTCGGTTAGGATGGTGGCACAAAAATCTGATGCAATTGTAAGTGAGACTCAATAAAATTGGAAATGATTCACAAATTTGCAAATGCAACAAGTAGACCGCTAGCAAGATAAGGTACACGGAAACACACACGCAAAAGATAATATGGGGTTATGCAACCAAGGATGAGCCAAAATGTGGAATTCACCAAGATGCTCTTGTTGCACAACACTAGAGAGACGCTAGCACGATTGCACAATAGGCGGATACTGAACTTGTGCACAACCTACTAAGCAAAATGCAACGACTTCTACCCAAGTATGCTATATGTATGGTGTTTCGATGTGTTGATCCAAGATGATCAAGTATGACAATCTTAATGTTGTATGATGCTATGGTTCTTGCTCATAAGCTCTTTGCTTATCTTCCTCTCTTTGCTTAAAAGCTTGAATGGCTCTTTCTCTTTTGAGCTCTTTCTCATGCAAAACTTCACGAACCAAGATAGCAAATGTGTATGCGATGACAACTTTGTGACACACAAGTTGATGGTGAGATATGCACCACTTTGGTATGGTATGTATGTTATGGAGTATGATCACTAATGTGCACAAGTCACGTTGCCGGCAATACTCAATGTCTAGTCTCGATGGGTAAGCAACGCGAAAGATGGGCTATGATGGTTATCAATGCAATTGCAAGTAATGTCAAGGGTGTCGACGATGTTACCGTCCTTGACGAAGATGAGCGGTGGTGATGTTGATGTTGAACCGTATCTAGATAGCGAAGCAGAAAAGGATACGGAAAACCCCAACTCAAATTCTCAAGGCAAAATTTGGCAGCGTTGTCGAATTGGAAGTGGGAAAGGCTAAGGTGGTGTTATGCGGAAGTGGAGGAGGTAAGTGGAAGTGTATGTGGGCACGGGACAAAATTTGGCGAAAGTTAGGCGGTGATCGGGGTGGTGGAAGGATTGTTGTTACGGGGCGGAAATCCGGTGGAAGCCGGATGTCCGGCGCCGGATGTCCGGGCTGATCGGGCGGATGTCCGGACTGCGGATGTCCGGCTCTCTTGGGCGGATGTCCGACTCGATGAACACCAGCGGGGAAGGTGGGAACCGGGGCAAAATTCGCGGGATTTTGTGGATGGAAATTGTGGAAATGGTGGGAGAAAGCTAGATCTACCTGTAACACACGAAATCCATGGATCAAATCCAACAAAACTTCATCACACGAACAAATCGCAAAAAATTTTGGGGCTATTTTTGTGGGGATTTTCGGATTTAGGACAAAAACAACAAAATCAAGCTAGAAAAAGAGGGGTAGGGGCTCCAATAACGTGATCAACGTGGCTCATGATACCATAGATGATGTAGGGCGGAACCCTACGTGGGCGATCTTTCACGTTGGAGGCGGATCCTACGGGAATCGCGAGGAACACGAGGAAGAACACGAGAGAAGCGAGAGAGAAATCACGAAACCGACAAGAGATCAATCACACAAGTGCTAGATTATCGATCACATAGAGTGGCACAAGATTCAAGATCAACAAAGGTAAGATACAAGCGGTAGCCGTTCTTCTCCGTGAGGAGGCCTTGAGGGGTCCACCCTTGAAGGGGTCTTGAATCCGCTTGGGGGATCTTCTCCGGAGAGGTCCCGATCTCGGTGGAGAAGTAGCCAAGTGGATGAGCAAAGGCTCTCACACAAGAATATGAGCTAATCCAATGCTAACCCTAGAAAGAGGAAAGGGAATAAGTATATATAGTCTCGGCGAAGGGGTACAAGGGACAAGGCCACGAGGCACTGCTACAGGGGGGAGGCCGGACGTCCGGCGTCGGGCGGATGTCCGGCTTTCCCGAGACGCCGGATGGCCGCCTAGGGGGCCGGATGTCCGTCTTGGCGGGGTCTTCAAACGCAATCGGTGATGGGGGCCGGATTTCGGCGAGGGCGGATATCCGGGCTTCGGAAGAGCCGGATGTCCGACCAAGGGCCGGATGTCCGGCTGGGCGACTGCCACCGAATCGGGAAAGGGCGCCGGATTTCGGTGGGGCCCGGATATCCGGCTGGGGCGGATGTCCGGCTTGACGCCGGATGTCCGACCCTGGAGACATGGCGGATGGGATCGGTGAGGTAGAAGCTCCAGGGGCCGGATGTCCGGAACTGGAAGGTGTTCTTGGCCTTCTCCGTTGGTTCTCTTCATCCGCGGACTTGGTGGCTTGTCCATCTTCACGTGTGTCCTCGGGAGGTTCCCTTGACACCTAATCATGCATAGCATATCGGACTTAGGTAGTAGCCATGTCTCGAGAGGATCATATGCGATATCAATAAGGAAAGAGGTCACCTCGTTCTCGAGAGCTCTAGCTCTAGCTCGTGTCATGGGTCCTCTTGGCTCTTGATGAGACGGTTGTAAGTCCATGGGGATGATCGTGGGATGCTCCGCATCAATAGCACTCTCCAGTAAAAAGTTGAAGCTAATCTCGTGAGCGCTAAACTTTCTGTTTTTTACAGCATGATCATAAAGACTTCACCCAAGTCTTCCCAAAGGTTCTACTTGGCACAAACACTAATTAAAACATAAAACCACATCTAAACAGAGGCTAGGTGGATTATTAATTCCTAAACAGAACCAAAAATCAAGAAACTAAAATAAAATTGGGTTGCCTCCCAACAAGTGCTATCGTTTAACGCCCCTAGCTAGGCATTATGATTTCAATGATGCTCACATAAAAGATAAGAATTGAAACATAAAGAGAGCATCATGAAGAATATGAATAGCACATTTAAGTCTAACCCACTTCCTATGCATAGGGATTTTGTGAGCAAACAACTTATGGGAATGTAAGTGCATCTAGTGCCCCTTAGTGATTTTGGTGTATTGAAGACTTATAGGTTAAGGGACTAATGCGTTTGTGAGTGTACACAGGTCTATAACTCTATGAGGAGTTTGATATTTACAGAGAAAGTCGACCCCTAAAAATGAAGTTCTTATTTGAAGACTTTGATATTGAAGACTTTACGAAGACTTTGAAAGTGAAGAAATTGGTGTGACCTTGAAGACTTGGTATTCATTTGAGGAACTTGAAGCGTGAAGACTTTTGTTTTCGTAGTTTCGTTTTCTCTTTCTTGAGTCATAGGAAACACCGTCTTGTTAAAGGGGGTCGAGGAAATACTAAGGAAAAATTTCCATGTGATGCTCAACTCAAAATCCTACACCTACCAATCCCTTGGTGAAGCCTTTGGAAATCTCATACTGATTCAGTCTTTTTCTTGATGTGGACGAAGTTCTTACGGTGTTGAGGAATTTGTTCTGACTGAGGAGTTAGGAATTCGCCGGTGCGGATTGCCTACATAGTGAGGAACATGATAGCCCTGAGGAATTTGAGAGTCAAATTTCCGACCGTTGTCTTCTTGGCGCTACCACTGTCCCAAAACATCTTATCCACCTAACGGTCATATCATTGAAGGGCATTTATGTCTTATCATGTCGGGCTGCTCCTAGGCTATAAATAGCCGCCTACAACCACTAGCTGGTTGGCTGCTCGAGAGAACTTGACACTTGTCATTTGAGAGCAACCCATCCTCCGAGGACTTTGAGCGAAAAGCATCGAGTGAGGAAAAACCCAAAAACCAAACCCCTACAAACCCAAAGTGATTGAGCATCACTGAGGAGATTTGATCCTGCGTGGATCCGATGCTTGTTACCTTTGAAGACTGTGCTTCTTCCAGACGATTAGGCGTCATGGTCTAGAGCATCCAAGAGGAATTGTGGATCGCCGAGTGACCAAGTCTGTGAAGGTTTGGAAGTCGCCTGAAGACTTACCACGAGTGATTGGACGGGGTCTGTTCAAGGAGAATATGGTGAGGACTTGGTGTCCTGAGCTGCGTGCTTTCGCGAATGGGTGTCCGGACTGTTTGTCCTCGAGTTTAAATACTCGATCGCTCCAACCAGACGCATAACCGAGACAACAGTTGGAACCGGGTCTACCAAATCATTGTCTTCACCAACCTAACTGGTTCTATTTCCTCAACTCTTTCATTTCCTCATTCTTGTGTTGAGTGTTCGTTCATATCTGTGTTTGAAGTCTTTGTTGAAGACTTTCTCAATTTCCTCAGTTCAATTCTTGATCTGTTTGTCTTCATCTTGTGTTATCCTGTGTTTACGCTTTACGTACTCTTTGTTGTCTTCATTTCATCATGATGACCATGTCCGCATTCTCTCATGCTTACTGAGTACTTATTCCGCTGCAAGTAGTTCTTCACTTAGGAATTTCCTCACCGGCAAATTCCTCATTGAAGAATTCATAAAAATCGCCTATTCACCCCCCCTCTAGTCGATATAACGCACTTTCAATTGGTATCAGAGCAAGGTACTCCCTTGTTCTGTGTGATTTTGGTTTAACCACCGAGTTTTAGTTATGTCGACCGCAGGTATGATCAAGGTCTCAGCTGGGTGTCCTACCTTTGATGGGACGGACTACCCCTCTTTGGAAGAACACGATGCGAATGCATCTTGAGGCAATTGACAACGATCTACGGTATGTTGTGGAAAATGGTGTTCCCTGTCTCACCCTCCTTTGAACGCTGGCGATGTGAAGAGATTCAAGCAACTCGATTCTCAGCGAAGAATATCATATGTGGCCATCTCGAGTAAAGGACGGTATGGAAGAGTGAGTGCTTTGGAAGCTATGAAGCTTATCCGGGATAGGCTGTCCAAAGTAAATGAAGGAGTCTCAACTCGGCGTGACTCGAGTTGATGTTCTTGGAATCTCTTCAACCGCTTCAAAAGACTCGACAATGAAAATGTTCAACAAACCTTCGATCGCCTCATCGACATCTCAAATGAGCTTCAAGCGCTTGGTGCCATTGACATCACCGACCATGAGGTGGTGAAGAAATTGTTGAGATCGCTTGATTCCTCATTTGATACTCTGGCACTGATGATACAAGAGCGTGCTGACTACAAGTCACTTGATCCAGCTGATTGTTGGGGAACGTAGTAATTTCAAAAATTTTCCTACGATCACGCAAGATCATGGTGATGCATAGCAACGAGATGAGAGTGTCGTCTACGTACCCTCGTAGACCCACAGCGGAAGCGTTGACGCAACGTAGAGGAAGTAGTCGTACTTCTTCACGATCCAACCGATCCAAGTACGAACGACGGCACCTCCGAGTTCTGCACACGTTCAGCTCGATGGCGTCCCTCGAACTCCGATCCAGCCGAGTGTTGAGGAGAGTTTCACAAGACGACGGCGTGACGATGATGATGTTCCACCGGCGCAGGGCTTCGCCTAAGCTCCGCCACGGTATTCTCGAGGTGTAATATGGTGGAAGGGGCACCGCACACGGCTAAGGAAAGATCTCAAGGATCAACTTGTGTGTCATGGGGTGCCCTCCGCCTCAGATATAAAGGAGGGAAGGAGGAGGGGCTGGCCGGCCAAGGGAGGTGCGCCAGGGGTGTCCTACTCCTACTAGGAGTAGGATTCCCCCCCCCCCAATCCTAGTCCAACTAGGTTTCCCCAAGTGGGAAGGGAGAGAGAGGGCGCCTTCTCTCCTAGTCCTAATAGGACTAGGGAAGGGGGAAGGTGCGGCCAGCACTTGGGCCCCTTCTCTCCTTTCCACTAAGGCCCATGTTGGCCCATTAGTATTCGGGGTTAGGTAACCTCCCTGCATTTCTGGTAAAATTCCCAATTTCACGGAACACTTCCGATGTCCAAACATAGACTTCCAATATATGAATTTTATGTCTCGACCATTTCGAGACTCCTCGTCACGTCCGTGATCTCATCCGGGACTCGAACAACCTTCGGTACAGAAACATCATAACAACTCATAGTAACTGTCATCGCCGAAGCGTTAAGCGTGCGGACCCTACGGGTTCGAGAACTATGTAGACATGACCGAGACACCTCTCCGGTCAATAACAAATAGCGGGACCTGGATGCCCATATTGGCTCCTACATATTCTACGAAGATCTTTATCGGTCAGACCGCATCACAACATACGTTGTTCCCTTTGTCATCGGTATGTTACTTGCCCGAGATTCGATCGTCGGTATCCAATACCTAGTTCAATCTCGTTCCTGGCAAGTCTCTTTACTCGTTCCGTAATACATCATCTCACATCTAACTCATTAGTTGCAATGCTTGCAAGGCTTATGTGATGTGCATTACCGAGAGGGCCAGAGATACCTCTCCGAGCAATCGGAGTGACAAATCCTAATCTCGAAATATGCCAACCCAACATGTACCTTCGGAGACACCTGTAATGTACCTTTATAATCACCCGATTCACGTTGTGACGTTTGGTAGCACCAAAAGTGTTCCTCGTGCAAACGGGAGTTGCATAATCTCATAGTCATAGGAACATGTATAAGTCATGAAGAAAAGCACTAGCAACAAACTATACGATCAGGTGCTATGCTAATGGAATGGGTCATGTCAATCAGATCATTCAACCAATGATGTGATCCCGTTAATCAAATAACAACTCCTTGTTCATGGTTTAGGAAACACAACCATCTTTGATTAACGAGCTAGTCAAGTAGAGGCATACTAGTGACACTCTGTAGGTTTATGTATTCACACATGTATTATGTTTCCTGTTAATACAATTCTAGCATGAATAATAAACATTTATCATGATATAAGGAAATAAATAATAACTTTTATTATTGCCTCTAGGGCATATTTCCTTGAGTCTCCCACTTGCACTAGAGTCAATAATCTAGATTACACGGTAATGATTCTAACACCCATGGAGTCTTGGTGTGATCATGTTTTGCTCGTGGAAGAGGCTTAGTCAACGGGTCTGCAACATTCAGATCCGTATGTATCTTGCATATCTCTATGTCTCCCACGGACCAAATCCGGATGGAGTTGAAGGCGTCTTTTGATGTGCTTGGTTCTCTTGTGAAATCTGGATTCCTTTGCTAAGGCAATTGCACGATATTGTCACAAAAGATTTTCATTGGACCCGATACACTAGGTACAACACCTAGATCGGTTATGAACTCCTTCATCCAGACTCCTTCATTAGCTGCTTGAAGCAGCTATGTACTCAACTTCACATGTAGATCCCGCCACGACGCTTTGTTTGGAACTGCACCAACCGACAGCTCCTCCGTTTAATGTAAATACGTATCCGGTTTGCGATTTAGAATCGTCCGGATCAGTGTCAAAGCTAACGGCCGACGTAACCGTTCTGACGAGTTCTTTGTCACCGCCATAAATGAGAAACATATCCTTAGTCCTTCTCAAGTACTTAAGGATGTTCTTGACCGCTGTCCGATGATCCACTCTGGATTACTTTGGTACCTGCGCCAAACTTACAAAGAAGGCACACATCAGGTCTGGTACACGACATTGCATACATGATAGAGCCTATGGCTGAAGCATAGGAACATCTTTCATTTTCTCTCTATCTTCTGCGGTGGTCGGGCATTGAGTCTTACTCAACTTCACACCTTGTAGCACCGGCAAGAACCCTTTCTTTGCACGATCCATTTTGAACTTTTCAAAACTTTATCAAGGTATGTGTTTTGTGAAAGTCCTATTAAGCGTTTTGATCTATCTCTATAGATCTTAATGCCCAATATGTAAGCAGCTTCACCGAGGTCTTTCATCGAAAAACTCTTATTCAAGTATCCCTTTATGCTATCCAGAATTCTATATCATTTCCGATCGGTAATATGTCATCCACATATAATATCGAAATGCTCTGAGCTCCCACTCACTTTCTTGTAAATACAGGCTTCTCCAAAAGTCATATAAAACCAAATGCTTTGATCACATTATCAAAGCGTTTATTCCAACTCCGAGAGGCTTGCACCAGTCCATAAATGGATCATTGGAGCTTGCACACTTTGTTAGCTCCCTTTGGATCGACAAAACCTTCTGGTTGCATCATATACAACTCTTCTTCCGAAATCCATTCAGAATGCAGTTTTAACATCCATTTGCCAAATTTCATAATCATAAAATGCGGCAATTGCTAACATGATTCGGACGGACTTAAGCATCGCCACGGGTGAGAAGGTCTCATCGTAGTCAATCCCTTGAACTTGTCGAAAACCTTTTGCAACAAGTCGAGCTTTATAGGCGATAACATTACCATCGGCGTCAGTCTTCTTCTTGAAGATCCATTTATTCTCAATTGCTTGCCGATCATCGGGCAAGTCAACCAAAGTCCACACTTTGTTCTCATACATGGATCCCATCTCAGATTTCATGGCCTCAAGCCATTTTGTGGAATCTGGGCTCACCATCGCTTCTTCATAGTTCGTAGGTTCATCATGTTCCATCAACATGACTTCCGAATAGGATTACCGTACCATTACAGTGCGGATCTTGCTCTGGTTGATCTACGAAGTTCAGTAGAAACTTGATGCGAAGTTTCATGATCATCATCATTAGCTTCTTCCCTATATGGTGTAGGTGTCTGTAAACTGTTTTTACGTGATGTACTACTTCTCAATAAGGGAGTAGATATGATTATCTCATCAAGTTCTACTTTCCTCCCACTCACTTCTTTCGAGAGAAACTCTTTCTCCAAAAAGTTTCCGAATTTAGCAACAAAAATCTTGCCTTCGGATCTGTGATAGAAGGTGTACCCAACAGTCTCCTTTGGGTATCCTATGAAGACACATTTCTCCGATTTGGGTTCGAGCTTATCAGGTTGAAGCCTTTTCACATAAGCATCGCAGCCCCAAACTTTCAGAAGCGACAACTTTGGTTTCTTGCCAAACCACAGTTCATAAGGCGTCGTCTCAACGGATTTAGATGGTGCCCTATTTAAAGTGAATGTAGCCGTCTCTAAAGCATGACCCCAAAGCGATAGCGGTAAATCAGTAAGAGACATCATAGATCGCACCATATCTAATAAAGTACGATTCTGACGTTCGGACACACCATTACGTTGTGGTGTTCGGTGGCGTAAGTTCTTGAAACTATTCCGCATTGTTTCAAATGTAGGCCAAACTTCGTAACTCAAATATTCTCCTCCACGATCAGATCGTAGAAACTTTATTTTCTTGTTACGATGATTTTCCACTTCACTCTGAAATTCTTTGAACTTTTCAAATGTTTCAGATTTGTGTTTCATTAAGTAGATATACCCATATCTGCTCAAATCATCTGTGAAGGTGAGAAAATAACGATATCCGCCACGAGCCTCAACATTCATTGGACCACATACATCAAGATGTATGATTTCCAATAAATCTGTTGCTCTCTCCATAGTTCCGGAGAACGGTGTTTTAGTCATCTTGCCCATAAGGCACGGTTCGCAAGTGCCAAGTGATTCATAATCAAGTGACTCCAAAAGTCCATCAAGATGGAGTTTCTTCATGCGCTTTACACCGATATGACCTAAACGGCGGTGCCACAAATAAGTTGCACCATCATTATCAACTCTGCATCTTTTGGTTTCAACATTATGAATATGTGTATCATTACTATCAAGATTAAGTAAAAACAAACCATTCTTCAATGGTGCATGACCATAAAAGATATTATTCATATAAATAGAACAACCATTATTCTACGATTTAAATGAATAACCGTCTCGCATCAAACAAGATCCAGATATAATGTTCATGCTCAACGCTGGTACTAAATAACAATTATTTAGGTCTAATACTAATCACGAAGGTAGATGTAGAGGTAGCGTGCCGACCGCGATCACATCGACTTTGGAACAATTTCCCACGCCAAGATCGCCACCTCGTCCTTAGCCAATCTTCGCAATCCGTAGCCCTGCTTCGAGTTGCAAATATTAGCAATGTAACCATTATCAAATACCAGTGCTACTGCGAGTATTAGTAAGGTACACATCAATAACATGTATATCACATATACCTTTGTTAACCTTGCCATCCTTCTTATCCGCCAAATACTTGGGGCAGTTCCGCTTCAAAGGACCAGCCTGCTTGCAATAGAAGCACTTTCGGTTTGAGCTTAGGACCAGACTTGGGTTTCTTCTCTTGATCGACAACTTGCTTGCTGTTCTTTTGAAGTTTCCTTTTCTTTCCTTTGCCCTTTTCTTGAAACTAGTGGTTTTGTTAACCATCAACACTTGATGCTCCTTTTTGATTTCTACCTCCATGCTTTCAAAGATCGCGAAGAGCTCGGGCATTGTTTTGGTCATCCCTTGCATATTATAGTTCATCACGAAGCTCTTGTAGCTTGGTGGCGATGATTGGAGAATTACATCAATGACGCAATCATCCGGAAGATTAACTCCAGTTGAATCAAGTGATTGTTATATCCGGACATTACGAGTATATGCTCATCGACAGAACCGTTCTCCTCCATCTTACTGACTATAGAACTTATTGGAGACTTCATATCTCTCAATCCGGGCATTCGCTTGGAATATTAACTTCAACTCCTGGAACATCTCATATGCTCCATGGTGTTCAAAACGACGTTGAAGTCCGGTTCTAAGCCGTAAAGCATGGCACATCGAACTATAGAGTAGTCATCGGCTTTGCTTTGCCAGACGTTCACAACATCTGGCGCAGCCCTTGCACCAGGCCTGGCACCTAACGGTGCTTCCAGGACGTAATTCTTCCGTGCAGCAATAAGGATAATCCTCAAATTACGGACCCGATCCGTGTAATTGCTGCCATCATCTTTCAACTTTGCTTTCTCAAGGAACGCATTAAAATTCAACGGAACAACAAAGACGAGCCATCTATCTACACATCATAGACAAGCAAGATACTATCAGGTACTAAGTTCATGATAAATTTAAGTTCAATTAATCATATTACTTAAGAACTCCCACTTAGAAAAATATCCCTCCAATTCTCTAAGTGATTGCGTGATCCATATCAACTACACCATGACCGATCATCACGTGTGATGGAGTAGCTTCAATGGTGAACATCAATATGTTGATCATATCTACTATATGATTCATGCTCGACCTTTCGGTCTCCGTGTTCCGAGGTCATATCTTATATGCATAGCTCGTCAAGTATAACCTGAGTATTCTGCGTGTGCAAGCTGTTTTGCACCCGTTGTATTTGAACGTAGAGCCTATCACACCCGATCATCACGTGGTGTCTCAAAGACGAAGAACTTTCGCAACGGTGCATACTCAGGGAGAACACTTCTTGATAATTTAGTAAGGGATCATCTTATAATGCTACCGTCAATCAAAGCAAGATAAGATGCATAAAGGATTAACATCACATGCAATCAATATAAGTGATATGATATGGCCATCATCATCTTGTGCTTGTGATCTCCATCTCAAGCACCGTCATGATCACCATCGTCACACCGGCGCGACACCTTGATCTCCATCGTAGCATCGTTGTCGTCTCGCCAAACTTATGCTTCTACGACTATCGCTACCGTTTAGTGATAAAGTAAAGCATTACGAAGCGATTGCATTGCATACAATAAGCGACAACCATATGGCTCCTGCCCGATTGCCGATAACTCGGTTACAAAACATGATCATCTCATACAATAAAATATAGCATCACGTCTTGACCATATCACATCACAACATGCCCTGCAAAAACAAGTTAGACGTCCTCTACTTTGTTGTTGCAAGTTTTACGATGGCTGCTACGGGCTGAGCAAGAACCGTTCTTACCTACGCATCAAAACCACAACGATACTTCGTCAAATAGACTCCGCTTTAACCTTCTCAAGGACCGGGCGTACACTTTTCAGTTCAACTAAAGTTGGAGAGACAGGTCTTCCACAAGCCATCTATGTGCAAAGCACGTCGAGGAACCGGTCTCGCGTGGAAATGCACGCGTAAGGTTGGTCTGGATCGTCTTTCCAACAATACCGCTGAACCAAAGTATGACATCTTTGGTAGGCGGTATGACTTGTATCGTCCACAACTCACTTGTGTTCTACTCGTGCATATGACATCTACGCATAAAACCAGGCTCGGATGCCCTTTGTTGGGGAGCGTAGTAATTTCAAAAATTTTCCTACGATCACGCAAGATCATGGTGATGCATAGCAACGAGATGAGAGTGTAGATCTCACGTACCCTCGTAGACCCACAGTGAGCGTTGACGCAACGTAGAGGAAGTAGTCGTACTTCTTCACGATCCAACCGATCCAAGTACCGAACGTCACGGCACCTCCGAGTTACGCACACGTTCAGCTCGATGGCGTCCCTCGAACTCCGATCCAGCCGAGTGTTGAGGAGAGTTTCACGTCGACCTGACGGCGTGGTGGCGATGATGATGTTCCACCGGGCGAGGCTTCGCCTAAGCTCCGCCACGGTATTCTCGAGGTGTAATATGGTGGAAGGGGCACCGCTGCGGCTAAGGAAAGATCTCAAGGATCAACTTGTGTGTCATGGGGTGCCCTCGCCCCGTATATAAAGGAGGGAAGGAGGAGGGCTGGCCGGCCAAGGGAGGTGCGCCAGGGGTGTCCTACTCCTACTAGGAGTAGGATTCCCCCAATCCTAGTCCAACTAGGTTTCCCCAAGTGGGAAGGAGAGAGAGGCGCCCCTTCTCCTAGTCCTAATAGGACTAGGGAAGGGGGAAGGTGCGACCAGCACTTGGGCCCCTTCTCTCCTTTCCACTAAGGCCCATGTTGGCCCATTAGTATTAGGGGTTCGGTAACCTCCGGTACTTGGTAAAATTCCCAATTTCACGGAACACTTCCGATGTCCAAACATAGACTTCCAATATATGAATTTTTATGTCTCGACCATTTCGAGACTCCTCGTCACGTCCGTGATCTCATCCGGGACTCGAACAACCTTGGTACAGAAACATCATAACAACTCATAGTAGCTGTCATCGAAGCGTTAAGCGTGCGGACCCTACGGGTTCGAGAACTATGTAGACATGACCGAGACACCTCTCCGGTCAATAACCAATAAGCGGGACCTGGATGCCCATATTGGCTCCTACATATTCTCTGAAGATCTTTATCGGTCGGACCGCATCACAACATACGTTGTTCCCTTTGTCATCGGTATGTTACTTGCCCGAGATTCGATCGTCGGTATCCAATACCTAGTTCAATCTCGTTACGGCAAGTCTCTTTACTCGTTCCGTAATACATCATCTCACAACTAACTCATTAGTTGCAATGCTTGCAAGGCTTATGTGATGTGCATTACCGAGAGGGCCCAGAGATACCTCTCCGAGCAATCGGAGTGACAAATCCTAATCTCGAAATATGCCAACCCAACATGTACCTTCGGAGACACCTGTAATGTACCTTTATAATCACCCGATTCGTTGTGACGTTTGGTAGCACCCAAAGTGTTCCTCGTGCAAACGGGAGTTGCATAATCTCATAGTCATAGGAACATGTATAAGTCATGAAGAAAAGCACTAGCAACAAACTATACGATCGGGTGCTATGCTAATGGAATGGGTCATGTCAATCGGATCATTCAACCAATGATGTGATCCCGTTAATCAAATAACAACTCCTTGTTCATGGTTTAGGAAACACAACCATCTTTGATTAACGAGCTAGTCAAGTAGAGGCATACTAGTGACACTCTGTAGGTTTATGTATTCACACATGTATTATGTTTCGTTAATACAATTCTAGCATGAATAATAAACATTTATCATGATATAAGGAAATAAATAATAACTTTTATTATTGCCTCTAGGGCATATTTCCTTCATCGATATCCTCGAGAGGCTAAATACTCATGAGTTCGACTTCTTTGAAAGAGAGATCTCTATGGTTCTAGCTATGGAAAATCGCGTGCCACGAAGGCCAAGGCGTATGCGAATCTGATTGTGAAGACTACGGTAGTAGCCTTAGAGATCCTGAAGAATTGAGCCAGGAGCTAGCATTGCTCGTGAAGAAATTCGAGTTCTCAAGGCGTGGTCGCTTTGGAAAATCCTCAAGGGCGGTGATTCCTCATCCAAAGTGACTATAAGAGAAGACTTTGCCACAAATGCAAGAAACCTGGTCACTACATTCAAGATTGTCCTTAGTGGGAAAAGGAATTAAAGAAGAAGAAATACAAGGATTATAGTTACGATGGCGCTAAGAAGAAGAAGAAATCGTCGAAATCTTCATCATCAAAATCCTCAAAGTCTTCTTCTCACAAGAAGAGCAGCTCCAAGAAGGCTCGGGCATTCATTGGCAAGGAAATGGACTCTGAAGCTGAATCGAGGAACATGAGGAAGAGGAGACATCGGAAGAATCCAGTGCAGTGTGGCAAGTCTGGCTCTCGCTACTGCTTTCGTCAACAAGTCCATCTTCAATTCTGAAGAAAATGACCTCATCAACAAAGCTGATGAAGATAGTGATGACTACGCTCCCACCTATTGCTTCATGGCAAAGGGTGCCAAGGTACTCAAATATACCTCCTCTGAATCTAGTGAAAATGAATCGATGAAGATCTTAAGCCCGACTACTCAAAACTTGCTAAGATTAACGTAAAACAACAAAGGGCTTTTGAAAAGGTTCAAAACATGCTAGACAAAAGTGAGGATATGTTGGTGAAGAAATGGATCGCACTAAAGCCCCGATTGAAAATCTTGAGAGACTTGATCTAGGTTTGACAGCCTTCAAGGTCATCATAACACTCTCTTATCTGATCATGAGAAATTTTCTTATGAATTTCTTCAAAGAAAGCAAGATCTTGAGAAGCTAAGAGTGAGTTATGAAGATCTTCAGAAGGAGCGCGATTCATTGCTTGCTCAACAAATCAGCGCTTCTCAGGAAGAATTTGTTCCTCCATGCTTAAAGTGCATTGAACGTGAATCGCTAATTCTTCACTGAATGTTCAAATGCTTCAACTGTTACAAATTCTTCACACTCCTGCTATCACTAATTCCTCATCCGAGGACATTGCTAGTATCCTTGACGATGCGAAATTTGAAGGAATTGTACATGACAAGCATGTACAAAAGCCTCAAAGGGCATCAGACTCTTTGTGATGTGCTTAAAAGCGAGATCCTCAACAGGGAACCCTAGGAAAGAGGGTATTGCCTTTGAGAGGAAACTCAATCTTGATGGAACATATTGGAAGCATGAGCGGTACCCCAAAACCTCATGGGTTCTTTGCAAAGGGACCTCCAGTTGATCCATCTAACTTATCTGGCTTTACATGTGAATCTCTGCATTCTTCTGATGAGTCATTTGACTCCAACTATAAACTGTTCAAAAATCAGAATGGTGAAGTATTTGCTAGATATGTTGGCACTAACTGGAGGAACGGTTCCCCTATGAAGAAAATCTGGGTTCCCAAGAAGTGCCTTGAAAGTCTTCAAGTGAATGTCCTCATGACACCACACGTGAAGAATAGGAACCCTGATCAAACTCTTCATATGGACCAAATTCTTCATATGGATCCAAGTCCTCATACGGACCAAATTCCTCACGTGGATCAAATTCCTCGAAAGGATCAAAGTCCTCATATGATTATCATCGTGCTAAAACCTACATTTACATGAGGTAGAGCTAAGGGCTATGAATATGTGCATTATTCTTCAAACCAATATGTTCATAAGTCCTCGAAGAATTTCTCTCGCTTATTCATATGCTTACCCTAACCCCTCTTATGTGAAACGAAATGGTTTGGCTTCTATGCCACCATTCTCATATGGAGCTCGCAGAGTGATGAACTCTTTGCCACCCCTTCAGATGTGGGTGGTGAATAAAAAGAACTAATCTCTTCTGCAGGGTCATGTCTTAACGTCTGAAGAATTTGCTGGGGGCCTGACAAAAATGCCTGAAAGGACGCAGGCTAATCATGAAGAAATGAACTTTCATTTCACATGTCCTCATACTGCTTATACATTATCTTGCCGGATGAAATTCATCTGATGAAATTGATATCATATTCTTCCTTGATGAAGTATATGAGATCGTAAGTTGCACTAATTCATCTACGGGATGATCAACCCAAAGCCAATGAGTGGGTCCTCGATAGTGGATGTACAAATCACATGATTTGGTGACAAGAATCTATTGATGGATGCTCCCTTATCACCGTCACATCTAAAGCATATCATTTTTCTTTGACAAAGGCAAAAGTCAGGTATTGGGTCTTGGTAAGGTTGCGATCTCTAAGGACATACACATGGACAAAGTCATGCTTGTTGAGTCCTTAGGATACAACCTCATGTAAGTCTCAATGCTTTGTGATCTTGATATGGTTGTTGTCTTTGGCAAGTATCGTTGTGTTGTGATCATGGAGGCTGACAATTCCAAAGTCTTCGAAGGCTTTAGGAGAGGAGACTTGTATATTGTTGATTTCTCTATAGGACCACAACCAGTCGTGTGTCTACTTGCAAAAGCTTCAGAAGGCTGGCTATGGAATCGACGACTTGGTCACGCAGGCATGAGGAATTTGCACACGCTTGCGAAGAAGAAGCATGTCATTGGCATTGAGAATGTCAAATTCCTCAAGGATCACTTGTGTGGAGCCTGTGAAGCTGGAAAAATGACCAAGGCCAAGCATCCAAATGAAGACTATCATGACCACTACTCGTCCATTCGAATTGCTTCACATGGACCTCTTTGGTCCTAATCATTACTCAGTAGTCACTAATGATGCATCTCTATATGGCTTTGTTATTGTTGATGATTACTCTCGTTACACATGGGTACACATTGTTACTTACAAACATGAAGTGCAGGAAGTCTTCAAACGATTTTCCTCGAGGGCTTCAACCAACTTTGGTGTGAACATCAGGCACATCAGGAGTGACAATGGAATTGAGTTCAAGAATTCCGGTCTTGATGACTATATTGATGAACTTGGTATTACTCATGAGTTATCTGCTCCCTATACTCCTCAGCAAAATAGCGTCGTGGAGCGCAAGAACAGAACTCTTGTTGAGATGGCTCGCACTATGCTTGATGAATACAAAACGCCTCGTCATTTTTGGATTGATGCAATTGATACCACGTGCCACATCATCAACAGAGTATATCTTCACAAATTCTTCAAGAAGGCGCCTATGAACTCCTCAGCGACAAGAAACCCAATGTGAGTTATTTCAAAGTCTTGATTGCTAAATGCTTGGATTAGAGATCCTCATCACAATTCTAAATTTGCACCGAAAGCACATGAAGGTTTTATGCTTGGTTATGGAAAGGACTCGCACACCTCTGAGTCTTCAATATCGCTCTTCACAAGATTGTTGATCTTTGAGATGTGCGGTTCGATGAAACTAATGGCTCGCAAAGAGAGCACCTACCTTCTGTGTTAGATGAACCAAAGACCGAGGAATCTATCAAGTTCAAGGCGATCGAGGATGTTATTCCTCTTGAAGAATCTGCTTTGAAGAATTCATTCTTGTCTGTGAAGAACGTCGGTGATGCACTGAAGATAATGTTGAAGAAAATGGTGCTGAAGAAAATGGTGCTGAAGAAAATGCTGATCAAATTCCTCGACGACAACCAGCTCATCCTCGCATTGCAAAAGAAGTGCAAGTTCACAAGATCATCGATGACATTGAAGCACCAGGTCCTCTCACACGCTCAAAAGCTTCACATTTATCTAACTTTTGTGGGCACTATGCTTTTGTCTCTATCACAGAGCCCACTAAGGTAGATGAAGCATTTACGGAGCTGAGTGGATCCAGCAATGCAAGAAGAATTACATCGATTCGAGCTCAACAATGTGCGGGAACCGGACAAACGCCCGAGATCCTCATAAGCATAATATTATTGGCACAAAGTGGATCTACCGCAACAAGCAAGATGAAAATGGCCTTGTGGTGAGGAATAAGGCACGACTTGTAGCTCAAGGGTACACACAGGTTGAAGGAATTGATTTCGATGAAACTTTTGCACCTGTTGCTAGACTTGAGGCTATTCGCATATTACGTGCTTATGCTAACCATCATAATATCACTTTATATCAAATGGATGTGAAAAGTGCATTCCTCAATGGTAAGCTTGAGGAAGAAGTATATGTTGCTCAACCCCAGGTTTTGAAGATCCAAAGAATCCCGACAAAGTCTTGAGACTCAACAAGGCCCTATATGGCCTCAAACACGCCTCTACAGGCGTGGTATGATACATTGAAGGAATTCTTCATGAAGAATGGCTTTACACCCGGTTCACTCGACCCTACTCTCTTTACTAAATCATATGATGGTGAACTGTTTGTGTGCCAAATATATGTTGATGATATTATCTTTGGCTGTACTGACCGACGTTATAGTGATGAATTTGCCTATATGATGAGTGAAGAATATCAAATGTTTATGATGGGAGAATTGAAATTCTTCTTATGTCTTCAAATTCGTCAACAACACAATGGCATATTCATATCTCAGGAGAAATACCTCAAAGATGTTCTAAAGAAATTCGGCATGCAAGATTGCAAAGGTGTCAAAATTCCTATGCCCACAAATGGCCATCTATGCATTGTTGAAAATGGTATTGACTTCGATCACAAGGTATACCGCTCCATGATTGGTTCTTTATTGTACTTATGTGCATCTAGGCCAGATATAATGCTTAGTGTTTGCATGTGTTCCCGATTTCAAGCTACACCGGAGGAATCACACCATAAGGTCATGAAGCATATTCTTCGATATCTAGCTCACACACCAACACTAGGATTATGGTACCCCAAGGGCTCAACTTTTGATCTCATTGGATATTCCGACTCGACTATCTGGTGATCGTGTGGACCGCAAGTTAACACCTGGTACTTGTCATTTCCTCGGACGATCTTTTGGTCCGTTAGTCCTCGAAGAAACAGTAACTGTGTATCACCGCTCATCGCGGAAGCTGAATATATTCTTCTGGCTCTTGTTGTGCTCAATTGCTGTGGATGAAGCAAACTCTCAAGGACAACGGCATCAACGTGAAGAATGTGCCTCTCATCTTTGTGACAATTAGAGTGCCATCAAGATTGCACACAACCCAGTTCAAAGACTCGAAGACAAAGCACATTCAGATTCGTCATCATTTCTTCGTGATCATGTGTTGAAGGCGACATCTCCATCGAGCATGTGAAGGCGAAGAACAGCTAGCCGATATCTTCACAAAGCCCTTGGATGAGAAGAGATTTAGCAAGTTGCGGTGTGAGCTAAATATCTTAGAATCTTGAATGTTCTTTGAAAAGGACACACATCGACACTTACGCAAAATTTATGACTTAGATGTGCAACACATGAAGAAACGTTTTTCTTCAATCAATGAAGAATAACACTCTAAGTGTGAGGAAATTAATGAAGAATTTGATTCTCAGAACCCTACGACAATTGTACGCGATGTCTGAAATCATCATTCTTATACGGTGGGTCACGCCACCACCAAAGTTGGAAATCTTCAATTTGAGTTTTTCCTCAGTTTTGTAATTCTTCAGTTTTTCAAATTCTTCAACTTTGCAAAATCTTCACTGTTTCCGATGTCTTTCTTCATATATATGGGTTTATGTCCTCTACAGCATTCACTTATGGCTATTTCTTCAAGTTGCTTTTTCTGCTAAGTGAATGTGATCGGACCCTTCCCCCTCTATGCTATACTCAACCCAAGCTATTCACAAATTCTTCATGTGCGTTCTATTTGAAACTCGTTCAAAATCTTCACTATGTCCTTGTCAGCTGAAGAAATTGCGAACGGAACTTTTAACTTATCTTATCCAAATTTTCGGCTTTGCCGCTCAAACCGTTCCGCATCCCATGATAAACTTATCTATTCACCCACGATCTAATACAATCTCCACTTTTCAAAGACGTGGGTGACACATGTCAGCGAATGAGAAGGGCGAGGCACGTTCGTCCAAAATCTTCGGGCGATCGGTTTTTCACCGTGGCTATATATATACCCTCTCCCCTTCCTCACTTCCTTTACTCCGCTCGACCGCTCTCTCTCTCACTCGAGCTTCTCAAACCCTAGCGCCGCCGCTACTCCATCGTCGCCGGTGAGGAAGAGCTTCACTGCCTCGACCTCGTCGCCGTCGTACTCGCACCGACCGCGGAAATCTTCACTCTGCCGCCGCCGTAGCTGTCTTCCTCCACCGAATTAGGGCGTGGGAGATCTGAACAGACGAACTTCTAATCTACACTTCTCAGTTCGTCGTGTTCTTCAGTTCGGGTAATTAAAAGTTACTTTTATTACTCGCTTTGATTCTCAAACCTTCCTGAAAATATTCAAAGGTGTTTATTCTTCAAATCTTCACACATATGAACACCTCAAACAAAATATGCCCTTGATTCGTTTCTCTAAGCAATGATTTTTCTTCAAGATTCCTCAATTGTGTGGATCCTCGATCTATACAACTCTGGAACCTAAGACAAAGATCGCTTAGTGAAAATTTTCAAGGCTCATCTGGTCAAATTCCTCAAAATAGCTCTTTTTGAAAAACCTTCTGAGAACGCATATGACCTCTCCAAATTCCTCGCAACTATACTCTGTTCACAGGTACTCATGTCATTCTTTGAATCACTAGGTTCTCATCAACTTAACTCATTTGCAGCGTTCCTCGAAGAAAAGTTGCATACTTCTTGAGAGAATTCGATTGTTCAAATTCCTCAAATTTGAAGAATATGGCAGAAGGAAAGAAGCAGCGAGAAAGGAGGAAAGAGGCACGAGGTCATGACTGCGTTTGAGATTCCCGAGGACATCTATGCTGATTATTGCACACTGATGAAGCCAAGTTTGGCAAAGAAAACAAAAATCAGCGCAAGGTGCGCATTCAAAGGATTGAAAGGAGATGGGCAAGGGAATGGAGGGAGTACAAATATGTTACTCCAAAGTACATGAAGAAATTCACTCTGAATCCTCCATGCTCTCCATTGGCACCTGGCCAAGAAGCTGACCCCACCAGCATCAAGCGTGGTGAGGACTTTCCTGAAGAATGGGCCAAGCGCCAAGCCAAGTTGGCGAGACAAGCCAATGAGGCAGTGAGGAAATTTAATGAGGACTACGCCACTTGCTGCTGCCCTTGAGCCCATTGTCAAGCCAAGAAAATCTATGGCAAAGAAGCCCTTTTACAAGCCAAGTGCTTCACCAGCTGTGCCCTCACGGCCAATTTCCTCAGCAATGCCCTCACGGCAAATTCCTCATGCTGCACCTGCTCCTCCCAAATCCTCAGCTCCTACAAAGTCCTCAGCAGCTCCGACAAAGTCCTCAGCACCTGTGCATCTGGCCACGTGCCAAAGGACTGAAGGCATCTCTATTGCCTCTGGTGTCTCAGCAAGTACCTCAGCTGCACCAAATTCTTCATCAGGCCCAACTCTGCTGAAGACTAAGGCAACAGCTGGACGAGGTCCTCGGCCAAGTCCCAAGAAGAAACAGGTTGCCTTCCAAGTGCCACCTGAAGATGATGAGGCTGATGATGATGAACTTGCGGAAATCATAAGAGATAGGCAAGTAAGGGCCGCTAGAGCCAAAGGCACACCTGTGTCGCTGCTGTTGGATCCAAGAGCGATCCCAGACTACATTGATCTCTGGCACAAGGACCCAAACACTCCTATGCCTGACTTCAAGTTGACACCTGGCCAAAATCACATGCTGACTCATTTCATCCAAGAGGATAAATGGAAATTTGATAAGGCCAGAGAGATCAAGAAATCGCAGTACAGAAAAGAGAAACTGCTGAAGAAAAATGTTGTCAAGATGACAACTGAAGAAATTGTCAAGATGCGGTGACATCAAATCCCTCGGCGACAAATTTGACTCATATTATGCCGATTGGCAAGGAGCCAAAGTCAGATTAAATCAACTCGACGAAGAAGTTCACAAATGTTGCAGCCCCAACGCAACAAGAAATTCCTCAAGTTGAAGCTTCGCTCCGCACTTTGAAGAACATGCCAGCACCGATGAAGTTCAGGCTCTTTGAAGACAATGCTAGTTCGGGGCTGATGACTCCATTCCAGCTACCTGAAGAAATTGCCAGGCATCTACTAGTGGTGCGCTTTGAAGAAGCTGAAGAAGTCGAGAATCGCATCGCCATACACGAGGAAATTCAACCAGATTACTCGGCTCCTCCTGCGCCTACACCAACTCCAATCCTTCCATCTGCATCTAATGTGAAGAAGACCAAGGCTGCGAAGCGAGTTCTTTGTGAAGAAAAGGAAAGCATCACCGCTTCAAATTCTTCAGCCCCGAAGAAAATGAAGCCTATGACAAGATCTTTTGAAAATCCGATCGATGTTGTTCCAATTTCCTCCATTCCATCAAAGGACCTTGTTCCTTTTGATGAAGAGTATGAGATCCCAAGCGGATCCGATGAAGAAAATCATTCTGCTGCTTCGTCAGAGCGGATTGATGAAGAAATTGAAGTGGATGCAATCCCTTCAACCCCAATCGTTTCCTCGCCTATGCCCCAGTTCACAGCTGAAGAGGCTGGCGTTGAGGAAATTGAAGAAGATATGGATATTGGAAGCACAACGCCTGTGATGAACGATGACTTTTGGGAAAGTCAGCATCCCAATTCTCCACTCTTCACCCCAATCCAACAGATTCCTCAGTCCCCTGCTCCAACAGTTCAAATGGGCTCTGAAGAAACTCATCCCACTTCATTTGTGCATGAAGAAATTCCAGCCACTAGTCTTTGAAGAACACAGTCTTCTTGATCCTCGGACTGCACATGAAGAGCAACCAGAAATTCCTCGGCTGAAGAACACGAGATTGCGATTCCAGAGGTCATGATGCAACTCAACGACACTCCTTTGCCAAAGCCAAAGAATCCATTCTCAACAAAGCAAAAGTTCAAGGCTGAAGATTTCTTGGCGAAAGCACGTATTCTTCATCGATTACAATCCATATGATTACGCCGCATAAGGAAGAGGCGTTTCTGGACTGCTAGTCAAGCCAATTTCTATTCCTTAGTGCTGTTCAACAAAGACAAAGTCTTCGATCATGCACATATTCCTCATGTGGACATGGAATCTCTGCCAGGCTTCGAGCCAGTCCTCAGTGTTCTTCATGATGCAGGACTCCTAAATTTCTGACCGACATACGTGATTGGAATGAAGAACTCATTCTTCAATTCTATGCGACGCTGCATATCACTTGGAGACGTCAAGATGTGAACTCATGGGTGTTGGACTGGATGTGCTGAAAATACTCACTACAAGGCACCAAAGAACTGAATTGCTTCGTGCCCTCCCACTCGATCCTCCCCTTGATGGTGCTCGTTGCATCTACAACGAACCTGAGCTTTCAAATCATTACATGCAAGTCTTGATGAAGCCTTTGAAGCCGGGGCGGGCACCTCGAACCAAATTCTTCGTCAAGGAATTCTTGTATGTGCCTTGGACTGTCTATCGCATTCTGCCGAAGACAATGAGTCCTATCAAAGGCCACGACTCAAATGATGAAGAAGTCGTTGGCATCATGAAGAATATGCTTTTCAATATCATTCATGGCGTTCCCGTCAACTTCCATGATTTCTTCATGACTCTGGCAAACATTGCTATGTCACCTTTTGAGCTGAAGCCTTATGCACCTTGGATTATGAGATTCATCAGAACAAGGTCTTCACT
This sequence comes from Aegilops bicornis, assembly GCA_021605145.1. Taxonomy (NCBI): domain Eukaryota; kingdom Viridiplantae; phylum Streptophyta; class Magnoliopsida; order Poales; family Poaceae; genus Aegilops; species Aegilops bicornis. The sequence continues at coordinate 242,659,918 of CM038669.1, forward strand.
CAATTACAAGGCTGGTACTCTGAACCACTGCAGCTACTTGCTTCCAATTGAAGTCCTCAAACAGACATTTTCCTCAGCTGATGACAAGGGCAAGGCAACTGCTGTGATAGATGAAGGCATTCGTCCATTGGATGGTCAATTTCACAAAGCTGCATCCTACTCCACCAATGATGACTCTGCCACACATGACTCGCCAAGAAATACCTCGGCCAAGCAAAATCCTCAAGCCCACGGCACCGGGGTGATGGTGATCGTGAGTTACTCCTCAGTCTTCATCAGAAGGTTGATCGCAATCATAAATGGGTCAAGCGTCAGTTTGGTTCAATTCTTAACAACATGACCTCAACACACAATGCAGTGAAGAAAAACAAATAATACCTCCATGAAACCTTCAACCGCACCTGGGCTGTTCTTTCTCATCGCCTACACAAGACAAGAACTGAAGACAATGGGTCTCAAGGAAGAATTTGACTGGTCTGTACCTCCACCGAAGAAATTCAAGAAGGTCAAGGTTCCTTCCTTGGTAGCCAGCTCCTATTCTTCATCGCGCGACACTAATGAAAATGAAGACTTGGACGACACTGCGGCAGGCCCTACTACGACAACCGACCCCGACATCGCTGGCGCTCCTTCATCAACTTGAAATTCTTCAGGGGCGTTAGTCCTCAGTTTCAATCCCTTTGGTCATTTGATGACAAAGGGGGAGAAATTTGAGTTAGTCTTCAAGCGGGTCTATTATATGGGCAATTTTTTGCTAAGTTACAACTCTCGTTCTTCTGAAACTTTTATTGGATCGAGTTGTAATCTTAAACCCGATGGTGATCTGATACTTTTGATGTGTTCCTCTGCATGCTTATTCCTCATTATATGTTAATACACGCATGCTGAACTACATCAGTCACCATATTTCATCATGCATTTCAAATTCTTCATATTATATGTCAAATGCGTGTATGAATTAAAGGATATATGGGGAGATCTCCAATTCAACTCTTCAAATGTGCATTGCCTCAAAAGCAAATTCCTCACTATGCACATCTTCAGGGGGAGTTCTTCTATATCTTGCAATCAAATTCCTCAATATCGGTATTTACACTTCATATGTTTATCCCGTTGAGAACTTAACCTATATTGTCATCAATCACCAAAAACGGGGAGATTGTAAGTGCATCTAGTGCCCCTTAGTGATTTTGGTGTATTGAAGACTTATAGGTTAAGGGACTAATGCGTTTGTGAGTGTACACATGTCTATAAGTCTATGAGGAGTTTGATATTTACAGAGAAAGTCGACCCCTAAAAATGAAGTTCTTCGACTGAAGACTTTGATATTCTGAAGACTTTGAAAGTGAAGAAATTGGTGTGACCTTGATAGAGGCAAAGGTGTCCCGTCTTTCGATGAGATGTTGGTTTTCGCTTTGGAGGAAGTCGACTTTGACGATCCGACTACGAACGTGCGAGGACGTCGCGCCTTAGCAATCGCTAAACCAACTCCGAGAGGTTATTGACCACGCCGAGCACGCATCAACCTGACCACGAGGGTCTGCTTTCCTGCGAGCAAACGAAGAACAAGCAAGAAACTGAAATTGCAATCTGGATATCGCGAATATAAGATGAAAGCTTTATTGATCAAGGTGGGGTTCTGTGGCGCCTTTATGCAGTCGTTGAACACAAACGAAGTACGCGAAGTTGCAGCTATGGCGAACTTTTAATCTAAACAAAACCCCAAAGTCTAAACGATGCCCTAAGGGCTGTATATATGGAGGAAGAGGAGGGAATTTCGTGGCCCTTGAGGGAGGGGTCCGAAACCAACCCTAACTCTTGTTTCCCCACACATACGGACTCTAAAAACAGCCTATACTTAAGTATTTCGATATTACATGGGCTCGGCCCAATAATAAGGTGACGCAGCACCTAGAATAGCCTATGGACGAATATTATGAAGTGGCATCTTGTATATTTCGTCCAAGGCCTCATGCTCTCATTAGGGTGGCTTCAAAGTCCTGGAATCATCACTTGTAACTCCGTTCTTGTTCCCCTTGCGCATGCCAACATCTCCAGGCTTGAACTTGCTCCAAGGTTCATCTTTCTTGTCCATGGTAGGCCCTTCATTTGTAAGCAAAACAAATGTATCCAATTTAGGCAGCATCATATTCTCATGAACATTGGAATCGTTACCAAGAAACGAAAGTACTTGATAATTCAATTGGCGTGCGCGAGCTCTAGTAATTGGTCCAGTATGTATAGCAGCAGGGGCTGTGGGTGTAACAATGGTATTGATGTCCTCATCATCCTCCCCTTCTTGAAATGAAGTCGTCCTTGACGGAAGCTCATCTTCCTCACCCAAATAAGGCTTAAAATCTGCAATGTTAAAAGTGGGACTAACCCCAAAATCTGCGGGCAGCTCAAGTTTATATGCATTATCATTTATTTTCTCTAACACCTTAAATGGACCATCAAGACGTGGCATTAGCTTTGATTTGCACAAATTAGGAAACCTATCCTTACGCAAATGTAACCAAACAAGATCTCCGGTGCAAAGACAACATGTTTTCTACCCTTATCTCCAAAGCAAGTTTATATTTAGCATTCATACGCTCAATGTTTTCCTTAGTTAACTCATGCATTTTTAAAATCAATTCAGCACGTTCTTTAGCATCAAAATTAACCTTCTCCGAAGATGGAAGAGGCAACAAATCAATAGGTGCACGAGGTAGGAAGCCATACACAATTTCAAAAGGGCACATCTTAGTAGTAGAATGCAATGAACGATTATAAGCAAATTCAATATGAGGCAAGCATTCTTCCCACATTTTCTTATTATTCTTCAAAACAGCCCTAAGCATAGTAGACAATGTTCTATTGACTACTTCAGTTTGTCCATCAGTTTGGGGGTGACAAGTTGTACTAAAAAGCAGTTTAGTCCCCAACTTAGCCCATAAACATCTCCAAAAGTGGCTAAGAAATTTAGTATCACGATCTGAAACAATAGTATTTGGCACACCATGCAAGCGAATAATTTCACGAAAGAACAAATCAGCAACATTAACTTGACATCATCGCTTTTATGACATGGTATAAAGTGTGCCATTTTCGAGAATCTATCCACGACAACAAATATGCTATCCCTCCTCTTCTTTGTTCGAGGTAAACCTAAAACAAAGTCCATAGATATATCCTCCCAAGGAACACTAGGTATAGGCAAAGGCATATATAAACCATGAGGATTGAGTCGTGACTTAGCTTTTGACATGTAGTGCAGCGAGCAACAAAACGCTCAACATCCTGGCCTCATCTTTGGCCAAAAGAAATGTGTAGCAAGTATATCCTCCGTCTTCTTCACGCCAAAGTGTCACATTAATCCTCCTCCATGCGCCTCCTGCAACAACAAAAGACGAACAGAGCTAGCAGGAATGCATAGCTTGTTAGCACGGAACACAAAACCATCATTAATAACGAACTTGTTCCATGTTCTTCCTTCTTTACAATTCTGCATTACATCTTTAAAATCAGCATCATGCACATATTGATCTTTGATGGTCTCCAAACCAAATATTTTGAAGTCAAGTTGTGAAAGCATAGTATAGCGACGAGACAAAGCATCAGCAATAACATTTTCTTTACCCTTCTTGTGTTTAATGACATAAGGGAAAGTCTCAATGAATTCAACCCATTTAGCATGTCTACGATTCAGTTTAGCTTGACTTTTAATATGTTTCAAAGATTCATGATCGAATGTATAACAAATTCTTTGGGCCATAAATAATGTTGCCATGTCTCTAAAGTCCGAACAAGAGCATATAATTCTTTGTCATAAGTAGAATAGTTCAGACTAGGCCCACTCAATTTTTCAGAAAAGTATGCAACAGGTTTGCCATCTTGTAATAACACACCTCCTAATCCAATTCCACTAGCATCACATTCAAGCTCAAAAGTCTTATTAAAGTCAGGAAGTTGGAGTAAAGGAGCAAGTGTCAACTTATCTTTCAATACCGTGAAGGCTTCTTCACATGCGGTACCCCAAACAAAAGGCACATCCTTCTTTGTAAGTTCATTGAGAGGTGCAGCAATGGTGCTAAAGTCTCTCACAAAACGCCTATAGAAACCAGCGAGTCCAAGAAAACTCCTCACTTGTGTGACCGTTTTGGGCTGCGGCCAACTCTCAATAGCTTCAATCTTGGCTTTATCAACTTCAATTCCTGTGGTGTAACAACATAGCCAAGAAAAGATACTCGGTCGGTGCAAAAGGTGCACTTCCCAAGGTTACCAAACAAACGTGCATCACATAGAGCATTAAAAACAGCACGTAAATGTTCCAAATGTTCTTCCAAAGATTTGCTATAAATCAGTATATCATCAAAATAGACTACCAGAAATCGTCCAATGAAAGCACGTAAAACTTAGTTCATTAGTCTCATGAAAGTACTAGGTGCATTAGTTAACCCAAAAGGCATGACTAACCACTCATATAAACCAAACTTAGTTTTAAATGCTGTTTTCCATTCATCTCCCAATTTCATACGAATTTGATGGTATCCACTACGCATAAATCAACTTTGGAGAATATTGTAGAGCCACTCAATTCATCAAGCATATCATCTAGCCTAGGAATAGGATGACGATAACGAATAGTAATATTATTAATGCCTCTACAATCAACACACATACTGTGACGTACCATCCTTTTTAGGCACTAGTATAATAGGAACAGCACAAGGACTAAGAGATTGGCGTATATAACCTTTGTCGAGCAGCTCACGTACTTGACGCATAATCTCCTTCGTCTCCTCCGGATTGGTACGGTATGGTGCACGGTTGGGTAGCGATGCACCGGGAATTAAGTCAATTTGATGCTCAATCCCTCGAATAGGTGGTAATCCGGTGGTACGCCTTGTGGGAAGACGTCGTGAACTCCCCGCAAAATGTTAGTTACAGCAGGGGGCAAAGAGGAAGGCACGTCCTCGAATGAAAATAATGCCTCTTTGCACACAAAATCATAGCAAACAGATTTGCTAGAATCTAGCTCCTCAATATCAGATTTGGTGGCAAGTAAACATGCACTTTTCAGGTTTAATTTCGAAGCAACATTAGATGGTTTATTATTAGGCTTCATTTGTTGCTCAAATTCTTTTGCCACAATCTGATTTTCACTCTTATTTTTCTCCTGTTTTGCTTTATTAGCTCTATTAATATCATCTTTCAAAATTGAATCAGAGTCATAGGAAGCAAAGTAATATTTTTATCCTTGTGAACAAGAGTATCTTGATTGTTTCTACCATGGTGTACAAAATTTTTATCAAATTGCCATGGTCTACCAAGTAATAAGGAACATGCTTGCATAGGTACCACATCACAATCAACATAATCAGCATATGTAGAGATACTAAAATACACACGAACAAAGACGTGTTACCTTAACCTTGCCGCTGTTGTTGAACCATTGGATGTAGTAAGGATGTGGATGTGGTCTTGTGGTGAGAGAAAGCTTCTCCACCATATCCATGCTAGCCAAGTTGTTGCAGCTCCCTCCATCTATGATGACGCCTTGAATAGAACGTTCCTTCACAACTCCCTTTGTATGGAACAAGTTATGCCTCTGATTTTGCTCAGCTTGTGTAACCTGCACACTCAAAACACGTTGAGCAACTAAACATTCATACTGTCGGCATCTTCGCAGCCATGTATTGCGTCTCATGATCGTAATCATCTCCACCATGTTCTTCATGTGTAATAAGAGCCAAAGTCTCTTCATCATAGTCACTAGCGGACTCATACCCACCATCCTCAGTAGCAATCATCACACGCTGAGATTGGCATTCTCTGGCAAAATGTCCTCTTCCCTTACAACGCATTTACAAATAATATCACTTGTGTGCCCTGTTGACGCCATGGAAGAAGAAGAGCTCTGTGTAGGCCCAACAGTGCGCTCTTGGCGAGATAGTGGTGGTTGTGCACCTTTCTTGTATCACGGTTGGAGGTGGCAGCCGGCGGAGGTGCCGGTGTAGTAGAACGTGTGGAAGTAGATGATGCACGTGGTGTCCATGATGAAGGTCGACTGCGAAAAGTTAGTCCGCGCCAACGCTCGTCGATCCTGCACTTCACGCTCAGCTTTACAAGCAAGATGGAATAATCGAGTGATATTAGTATAATCCTTGTAGTCTAGAATGGTCTGAATATCTCTATTTAATCCACCCGAGAAAACGTGCAAGCATAGCTTCATTCTCCTCAACAATACCACATCTAATCAAGCCAGTTTGTAATTCACGATAATATTCTTCTACCGAATTTTTTCCTTGTCTTAAGTGCTGCAATTTTGAAGTAATTCACGTTGATAATATGGTGGAACCCAACGAGTACGCATAGCAGTTTTCAAAGCAGCCCAAGTAGCTGGAACAGGATATAATCTACAATGTTCAGACCACCAAACACATGCAAAGCTAGTGAAAGCACAAACAGCGGCGGAACACGTCTCTCCTCGTGGATATTGTAAACATGTAAATCGTTGTTCAGTTTCTAACTCCCAAGTAAGATATATATCAGAACATATCTACCCTCAAATGGTGGAATATTCAACTTCAGTTTAGGGAGATGGTCATGATCTCGTACCTGAGGGGGAGCCCTAACATTGCCATTATTTGCATGTGGACGACCGGGTGGTTGTGGTGCTGGTGGTTGCACGTAGTTCTGAAGTTGATCAACCTCATCCTCGTACTCTCTCACATAATCATCCTGCCCCACATCAGCAGCAGGAGCCACGGAAGTATCAACAAAGACAAAGCAGCTTGGCGGTGAAGAGGGACACGGCTCGCTTCGGCGGAGGGTTGCTTCGCGATGTGGAGGTAGTCGTTGTTGTTGTTGTAGAGGTGCATTAGGTGCAGCCGGTGGTGGTGGTGGTAGACGCCATAAGCAATTCATTAAACTTGTTATCGAGCTTTGTTTCAACGCCTTCTCAATGCCATCTATCTTCTCCATGGCCTCTTCAAATCTATTTAGAACATCTTCCACCTGCCCACTCATCATTTGTTGAAACTTATCATGTAGCGCTTTGTTTGTCATGTTCTCCCGGTCGGTCTAAATACTTGTGATCCTGCCATGGTTAGCAGCAATAGAAACACACAAGAATATGATTCGACGAGACTACTAGGAAGTGGTGGTGGTGGTGTGGTGGGCGATCACAAATCCGTCAAGCAAATCTCAAATTCTTACCAGTTCTTACCCAGCAGAAGCGGTGATCGGCAACCGATGTAGTCAAAACTCTCAAAGCTTGGATAGAGCGATTACCAGGAGAGTCAAGCATACGATGTAGATGTATGTGGAGCTGGGAAGGCTTATAATATGGTAGCAAAAGGGTCGGTAATAATCAATTCAGAGATGCAAAGTTGAATGAACGCTCAACGACGGTATCTTGTCTTTGGTCCTAGGCTAGACCGTGCTAGAGACGCGAGCCTAGAATACTAACAAAATCACGGCGCGCTGCGGAAACAAAGGAAAAGCACACTCTGGAATTTTTTTCGCTCTTTTTTTTTTTGCGCTGCTTTTTTTTGCGCTGTTTTTTTTTTTTTGCGAAAAGTCACTATAATGGCGAGTGTCTCAAAACTCTTCCTGTGTCAAACTGACAGGATGGGCACGGAATTTTTTCGACCAATTTTTTTTTCTACGCCGGACCCAAAAACTGGAAACGGGTCAAAAAAAAACTTTCTATAATGGCGACTGTCTCAATACGCTTAGAAACACCTAAAAATAGGATAGCCAGAAAATTTTTCGACAAGTGCGTTTTCGGAAAATTTTGGGCCTAATTTTTTTTTCCGAAACCTACTCCGGCTAGGAAACACGAATCGGAAACTAGATGGATCTCGAAAACAAACCTAATATGAGAAGAACTCGGATTGGTGGTGGATATATGGTGGTGGTATATGGCAGCGGTGGTGGTATATGGATACGGATTGGTGGTGGTATATGGATATGGATTGGTGGTAGATGGCAAGGCGATGATGATGGTGCGGCGGCGTGACAACTTATGACCGTAACTTCGAAACTCTAAAAGACTAGACTCTAAGACCAGCAACTTGACACGACGATGCAACCGCAAATTCAACAAAGCAAAAACCCTAAAAAGATTATGCGAAGGCTCGATTGGTTCGGATATGATGAACTAACCCTAATTTTTTGTGTGCGGCTTTTTCGTGGACTTTAGGTATGAAGAACAGACTCGATCTAATCTACGAAAAACTGTAAAATCTCACCGAGCAACCTGAAAATCTGATACCACTTGATAGAGGCAAAGGTGTCCCGTCTTTCGATGAGATGTTGGTTTTCGCTTTGGAGGAAGTCGACTTTGACGATCCGACTACGAGCGGCGAGGACGTCGCGCCTTAGCAATCGCTAAACCAACTCCGAGAGGTTATTGACCACGCCGAGCACGATCAACGACCACGAGGGTCTGTTTCCTGCGAGCAAACGAAGAACAAGCAAGAAACTGAGATTGCAATCTGGATATTGCGAATAAAAGAGGAAAGCTTTATTAATGAAGGTGGGGTTCTGTGACGCCTTTGTCTGGTCGTTGAACACAAACGAAGTACATGAAGTTGCAGCAATGGCGAACTTTTAATCTAAACAAAACCCCAAAGTCTAAACGATGCCCTAAAGGCTGTATATATGGAGGAGAGAGGGGGGAATTTTGTGGCCCTTGGAGGGAGGGGTCCAAACCAACCCTAACTCTTGTTTCCCCACACATACGGACTCTAAAAACAGCCTATACTTAAGTATTTCGAAATTACATGGGCTCGGCCCAATAATAAGGTGACGTAGCACCTAGAATAGCCTATGGACGAATATTATGAAGTGGCATCTTGTATATTTCGTCCAAGGCCTCATGCTCTCATTAGGGTGGCTTCAAAGTCCTGGAATCATCACTTGTAACTCCGTTCTTGTTCCCCTTGCATGCCAACATGTCCGTGCTTGAACTTGCTCCAAGGTTCATCTTTCTTGTCCATGGTAGGCCCTTCATTTGTAAGCAAAACAAATGTATCCAATTTAGGCAGCATCATATTCTCATGAACATTGGAATCGTTACCAAGAAACGAAAGTACCTGATAATTCAATTGGCGTGCGCGAGCTCTAGTAATTGGTCCAGTATGTATAGCAGCAGGGGCTGTGGGTGTAACAATGGTATTGATGTCCTCATCAGACCTTGAAGAGTTGGTATTCATTTGAGGAACTTGAAGCGTGAAGACTTTTGTTTTCGTAGTTTCGTTTTCTCTTTCTTGAGTCATAGGAAACACCGTACTGTTAAAGGGGGTCAAGGAAATACTAAGGAAAAATTTCCATGTGATGCTCAACTCAAAATCCTACACCTACCAATCCCTTCGAGTGAAGCCTTTGGAAATCTCATACAGTTCAGTCTTTTTCTTCAGTGACAGAGACGAAGTTCTTCTGGTCGCTGAGGAGTTAAGAATTCGCCAGTGCGGATTGCCTACATAGTGAGGAACATGATAGCCATGAGGAATTTGAGAGTCAAATTTCCGACCGTTCTTGTCTTCTTGGCCATTGTCCCAAAATATCTTATCCACCTAACGGTCATATCATTGAAGGGCATTTATGTCTTATCATGTCGGGCTGCTCCCTAGGCTATAAATAGCGGCCCCCTACAACCACTAGCTGGTTGGCTGCTCCGAGAGAACTTGACACTTGTCATTTGAGAGCAACCCATCCTCCGAGGACTTTGAGCAAAAATCATCGAGTGAGGAAAAACCCAAAACCAAACCCCTACAAACCCAAAGTGATTGAGCATCACTGAAGAGATTGATCCTGCGTGGATCCGACGCTTGTTACCTTTGAAGACTGTTCTTCTTCCAGACGGTTAGGCGTCATGGTCTGGAGCATCCAAGAGGAATTGTGGATCGCCGAGTGACCAAGTCTGTGAAGGTTTGGAAGTCGCCTGAATACTTACCACGAGTGATTGGATGAGGTTTGTGTGACCTTAGTTCAAGGAGAATACGGTGAGGACTTGGTGTCCTGAGCTGCGTGCTTTCGATCGGGTGTCCGGAACTGTGTGTCCTCGAGTTTAAATACTCAGCCGCTCCAACCAGACGTACAACTGAGACATCAGTTGGAACTGGTCTACCAAATCATTGTCTTCACCAACCTAACTGGTTCTATTTCCTCAACTCTTTCATTTCCTCATTATTGTGTTGAGTGTTCGTTCATATCTGTGTTTGAAGACTTTGACTGAAGACTTTCTCAATTTCCTCAGTTCAATTCTTCAGTCTGTTTGTCTTCATCTTGTGTTATCCTATGTTTACGCTTTCTGTACTCTTTGATTGTCTTCATTTCATCATGATGACCATGCCCACATTCTCTTATGCTTACTTCTGACTACTTATTCCGCTGCAAGTAGTTCTTCACTTAGGAATTTCCTCACCTGCAAATTCCTCATTGAAGAATTCATAAAAATCGCCTATTCATCCCCCTCTAGTCGATATAACGCACTTTCAGGAAACAATAATCAACTTGCATAGGAAGGTAAAACAAGCATAGCTTCAAAAATTTAAGCACATAGAGAGGAAACTTGATATTGTTGCAATTCCTACAAGCATATGTTCCTCATAATAATTTTCAGTAGCATCATGAATGAATTCAACAATATAACCAGCACCTAAAGCATTCTTTTCATGATCTACTTGCATAGAAAATTTACTACTCTCCACATAAGCAAAATTCTTCTCATTAATAGTAGTGGGAGCAAACTCAACAAAATAACTATCATGTGATTGAAATTAAGATCAAGATGACAAGTTTCATGGTTATTATTATTCTTTAAAGCATACGTGTCATCCCAATAATCATCATAGATAGGAAGCATGCTTTCATCATAGTAAATTTGCTCATCAAAGCTTGGGGGACAAAAAATATCATCTTCGTCAAAAATAGCTTCCCCAAGCTTGTGGCTTTGCATATCATTAGCATCATGGATATTCAAGGAATACATACTAACAACATTGGAATCATGCTCATCATTCACATATTTCATGCCAAGCATTCTGTGTAATTCTTCTTCTAGTACTTGAGCACAGTTTTCCTTCCCATCATACTACGAAAGATATTAAAAAGATGAAGCGTATGAGACAAACTCAATTCCATTTTTTGGTAGTTTTCTTTTTATAAACTAACTAGTGCTAAAACATGAAACAAAAAGATTCGATTGCAAGATCTAAAGATATACCTTCACTTACCTAGCCTCCCCGGCAACGGCGCCAGAAAAGAGCTTGATGTCTACTACACAACCTTCTTCTTGTAGACGTTGTTGGGCCTGCAAGTGCACAGGTTTGTAGGACAGTAGCATTTCCCTCAAGTGGATGACCTAAGGTTTATCAATCCGTGGGAGGCGTAGGATGAAGATGGTCTCCCTCAAGCAACCCTGCAACCAAATAACAAAGAGTCTCTTGTGTCCCCAACACACTCAATACAATGTTAAATTGTATAGGTGCACTAGTTTCGGCGAAGAGATGGTGATACAAGCGCAATATGGATGGTAGATATAGGTTTTTGTAATCTGAAAATATAAAAACAGCAAGGTAACAAGTGGTAAAAGTGAGCGTAAACGGTATTGCAATGATAGGAAACAAGGCCTGTGGTTCATACTTTCACTAGTGCCAGTTCTCTCAACAATAATAACATAGATAGATCATATAACAAGCCCTCAACATGCAACAAAGAGTCACTCTGAAGCCACTAATAGCGGAGAACAAACGTAGAGATTATGGTCGGGTACGAAACCACCACAAAGTTATTCTTTCGGATCGATCTATAAAGAGTTCGTACTAGAATAACACCTTAAGATACAAATCAACCAAAACCCTAATGTCACCTAGATACTCCATTGTCACCTCAAGTATCCGTGGGCATGATTATACGATATGCATCACACAATCTCAGATTCATCCAACCAACATAAAAGTACTTCAAAGAGTGCCCCAAAGCTACTACCGGAGAGACAAGAACGTGTGCCAACCCCTATGCATAGGTTCCCAATGTCACGAAACCCGCAAGTTGATCACCAAAACATACATCAAGTGGATCGCAAGATATACATCAAGTGTTCTCATAAAAGACTCAGTCCAATAAGATAACTTCAAAGGGGAAACTCAATTCATCACAAGAGAGTAGAGGGGGAGAAACATCATAAGATCCAACTACAATAGCAAAGCTCGGGATACATCAAGATCGTATCACCTCAAGAACACGAGAGAGAGAGATCAAACACATAGCTCCTGGTACATACCCTCAGCCCCGAGGGTGAACTACTCCCTCCTCGTCATGGAGAGCGCCGGGATGATGAAGATGGCCACGGAGATGGATCCCTCCTCGTGGTACCGAAAGGGGTCCCTATTGGTTTTTGGTGGTTCTGGAGGCTTGCGGCGGCGGAACTCCCGATCTATCTTCTGTTGTGGAAGTTTTAGGGTACGATGGTATATATGGGTGAAAGGAGAACGTCGATGGAGCTACGGGGGCCCCACGAGGCAGGGGGCGCGCCTAGGGGGGAGGGGCGCGCCCCCACCCTCGTGAGCTCCTCCCGTATCTTCTGACGTGGGGTCCAAGTCCATCAGGTGTTTTTCCTTCCAAAAATAACTTCTCCAGTTGATTTCGTTCCGTTTTGACTCCGTCTGATATTCCTTTTCCTCGAAACACTGAAATAGGCATAAAACAACAAATCTGGGTTGGGCCTCCGGTTAATAGGTTAGTCCCAGAAATAATATAAAAGTGGATAATAAAACCCAATATTGCCTAAAACAGTAGATAAAGTAGCATGGAGGAATAAAAAATTATAGATACGTTGGAGACGTATCAGTACACGCCTCAACAAAATGGAGTTGTTGCGAGGAAGAACCGGACTCTTATTGAGATGGCGAGAACGATGCTTGATGAGTACAAGACGCCAAAACACTTTCGGGCGGAAGCGGTTGAGACAGCTTGTCATGCAAAAAATCGCTTGTGTCGGTGGGAAACGACACCTATGGGATCACAAGAATCCCTACTGCGGTTGCGGGGCGCGGGGTTGAGAGAAGAGTGGGTCTAACAGAGAGCACGCGGTTTGTTTATCTAGGTTCGGGCCACGAGGATGTGTAAAACCCTACTCCTGCTTTGGTGGATGTATTCTGAGTTCTTGAGCTAGCTACGGAGTGTAACGAGCTCCAAAAAAGCCGAATCCTTCTCCTGGTCTCCTCGGGCCTCCTTTTATAGGAAAAAGGGGTCGCCACAGTGGCACACATGAGGTGGAAAGGTGCTACAGTGACACGAGCTTATCGCTGGTATTACAGGACAAAGCGCATTTAATGCGAGGCTTAGGTGTCCCTTCACTTATCGGGGACAGGGGCGAGGCCCGTCCCGTCCGTCGCTGCTCCTCCAAGCTTCGACACGCGCCCTGGCCAGCGATGTATGCGGTGCCATGTAGGCAGGCAGGCAGCCGAGGTGGCGCAGTGGTGGAGCCTCCACGAAGGGCTGCATGTTGCCACGCAGGTGCCTGCCCAAATGGTTGGGTCGGCAGCTGCATGCGAACGGCGGCGGAGACTTGGCTGACGCGGGCCTGACGGTGGCCTGGCCGGCGCGCTGCAGGGGGCCTTTGTCGGGTGGCCCGGCAAGGGTCTTGCCGTGGCGTGCTGTCGTCCCCGGCAAGGGTCTTGCCGTGGGCCTTGGTAGTCTTCCTCGGCAAGGATCTTGCCGAGAATCGTCGTCTTCTAATCCTCGTCTATTCTTGGATATGTCTTCACAAAGATCTGCATGCCACCACAGAGGTGCCTTCCCGAGCCCTGGCCCCACGTGGATGATGGCGTTGGGGACCGTGGGCTCAAGGGTGGCTCAATCCATTGGTGTGGGGCGAGCTGCCCCGACAAGGGTCTTGCCGGGGCCGCCGAGGTTGCCCCGGCAAGGGTCTTGCCGGGGGAACCTTCTTCGTCCCTCTGCTCTTTGTGGTCTTGGTCTTGGCGTTGTTCTGGCCATCTTGGGCTTCGGTCTTACATTGGCTCACCTCTGTTACTCTGCTTGGTGTGGTCTCGGGCACGGCTCTGACTGCCCGTGCACAGGTAAAGGGGTACAAAAACGTGCCCCAAGTTTTGTACACCGACAGGAGCCCCCGGGCCTGGGCCACACATAAGCGCGACACGTTGTTGGGTCAGGCCCAAAAACAGTGCGCGGGCAGGCGGGGCGGTTTTCACCGCGGTAATATTTTTTGCGCGCTGTTCTTCCCACGACCCGCGCGCGCGGCGCGGCAGGGAGGGGCGTGCGTGATGTAGGCGGCATGCATGGGGCGGTTTTCGCATGCATGCGTCACATCGCAGTAAAGAGGCGGCTCGCGCCTTCCCCGTAAAGGGAGGGAGGCATGGTGGCGCTGCTCATTTACCGAATGGGGCCGGGGCGCGGTCTTCAAGGTGTCCACCGCCCATGATCACGGGGTGGGGAGAGGTCGCCTCACTTGTCCCCTCGGCTCTACACGTCTGCCACGCGTCTTTCATGCGCTCGGGGTGGAAAGCGGTGGAGGCGGGAAACCGGGCCGTCGCTGGTTGGGGCAGCGGGTCGGTCCTGGTCCCCTGCGCCTTCCGTGTCTTGATTGGCCGAGCGGGGCGGCCGAGCCCCAACCCCGTTATTTTATAAAGAGAGGGATGGGGAGATGGCATCCCGCATTCTTCCATATTCTACCTCCCTTGGCTTCCGCTCCTTCCTTTTATTCGTCATGGAGAAAGGGAATCCCGGTCCTTCTATGGTGGCGGCGAGGGTCGCCGCTCGACAACGCGTCCCTCCTCCTTCTGCGCCCGTGGTGGCAGAGCCGGCCGTGAGGGGAAAGGGGGAGGGGGCGAGGTCGGGGCAGAGGTCGCAGTGTTCGGGGAAGAGGAGGGCGGGGCGGCAGGTTAGCCTCTCATCCGCCAGCAGCCCCTCCTCCGATGGAGGGCCATGCCGGGGACAACCCCTGCGAATTCTTCGTCAGGCTGCGCCGGCCACCGCGCCGTCGCCTTCGCCTCCCGACTTCATTCGCGCAGGAGATGGAGCTGGATCCGCCGCAGGCGTTGCAGCTGCATATGAGGGGCTGCAGGATCAGCGACACATGGGCTGACGTCGAGTTCCCCGCCCCTCACGTCATGTATCTCCACCGAGGGTGGAAGACCTTCGCTCGCTTCCACAGCTTGACGGATGGGCTCACTCTCCATTTCAAACTAATGGAGGGTGGCCTCCTCTCCGTCAAGATCTTCGGGCACTTCAGGACTCGCGTAAGGTGCTGCGTGGAGAGCTCTTCTGACAACGAAGATTCCTCCTCGAGCGAGAGTGGCGAGGAAGACAACGACAGCGACGGCGAGGCTAGCGGGCGGCAGGATGACGGGTCCGACTAGGTGTCGGGCGCCGCTCCGAGCGGCACCGGCGACCCCATCATCCGTGTTGCCGGCTCCTTGAACTTCTCAGGGTCGTCTCCTTGGGCGGCTGGCGTTGGGAGGCTACGGAAGAGGAAGAGGGCGGGCGGCAAGGCCGTCAAGTCGGAGTACGCGGGCATCGACGCCTTTGTCGCGTACTGACGTCCTGCCGCCCCGTCTTCCAGCTCTGCCTCCGGCGCCGCCATCACCATCCATCCCTTGGGCGGCCACCAAGATGTTCTCTGGGTGTCTTCTGACACTCGTAGCTCGCCTAGGCGCCCCTTTCGCCCTTTTCGCCTCCTTGACCTGCCTCCTGAGGAGAGGGACAAGAAAGGGATTACGAGCATCTTATCTCTTTTTTTGCTTGTAAGCCTTCGGGCCCTTGTTGAATTTAAAACTTGTAATCCCCTTGTTCATGTTTTTCATTTCGTATGAACTGTACCTGTACGGGATGTTTTTTAATGAAAAAGGGATGTTTGCCGGGTTTTTCATTTCGCGGGTAAAACCCACGACAAGGAGTAAATCCTTGTTACCTTTAAGATAAACGTTTTATCGCCCGGCAACAGGCCTTGCCGTCCCCCCACTTCGCCCGACCTTTGTCACGCCCTTGGCGGAGGTAGGGATGAGGTGGGCTTAGGCTCCTCGTTTCATTTCCTTGCTGCCGCGACTACGACCAAACTCGGTCCCAGGAAATGAGTCCTAGGGTCCGGAATGATGGGAGCACGGTAGCCTAAGGATAAAAACGAGGTTTCACATACCTCGGTTCATAACGAAACGCATGATAAGGGATAGAGAACTTATCTGAATCTGCAGCCCCCGGCAACCTTGGCTTGCCGCGGGTGAATCTTTGCTCTTGTAGCCCCTGGCAATACTGGCTTGCTGGGGCTTGGGCGCCGGTCCATCCCCTTTCTTCCAAAGCAGCTCGACAAGGATATTCATGTGTCCTGCGAACCAAAGAAGACGGAGAAGAACAGAGAGACGCGCACTCGACCTCCAAGCTAGGGGCGGTTAGCCGCCGCTAAGCACTATCAACCCTAACCAAGGATGAGGCTTGACCTAGCATGCATGCTATAACTTAGGGTGCCAGCGCTTCGTTTATTTATGCTTAGGGTCTGCGCCTGGCTTTGTACAGAGGGTCACATGCCTTGCGGCAGAACTCGTACAAAAGGTCACTTGCCGGGGGGCCTGGCAAGCCGCGCCTTATGGCTAAAACTTGCGAAGATGCTAGATGTTCCAGGAATTGCTCACTAGTATGGCATCCTCGGTCTCCAGGCGGACTGCGCCAGGCCTGGTGACTCGTATTACCCGATAAGGGCCTTCCCACTTCGGCGTCAACTTGTTGGAATTCTTGGCCGACAAAACGCGGGGAAGAACAAGGTCGCCTTCCTCAAAGCTTCGGGCATGAACCTTGCGGCTATGGTAGCGGCGTAAGGCTTGCTGGTAGCGTGCCACTCTCACAGCCGCCCGAGATGATCTTCCTCAACGAGCGTCGCATCATCTTGGCGCAGCGGCTCTTGCTCAAGCTCGTCATAAGCGAGCACTCGAGGTGACCCGTATATGAGTTCCGTGGGGAGAACTGCTTCCGCCCCGTATACCAGGGAAAAAGATGTCTCGCCGGTGGCTCGATTTGGCGTCGTCCTGATCGACCAAAGAACCGACGGCAACTCATCATTCCAGCGCCTTCCGCTCTTGTGCAGCTTGTCAAAGGTCTTCGTTCTCAAGCCTCGCAACACTTCAGCATTTGCCCTCTCCGCTTGGCCGTTGCTCCGTGGAGGCGCCACGGAAGCAAAACTGACCTTGCTGCCGAGGTCTTGAATGTATTGCATGAAGGTGTGGCTTGTGAACTGCGTGCCGTTGTCGGTGATGACTCTGTTTGGCACACCAAAACGACAGACCAGTCCTTTGAAGAATTTGACGGTGATCGAAAGCAGTCCACATTCCTCATCGCTTCCACCTGGCCACTTTGTGAACTTGTCGATCGCAACGTACAGGTACTCAAAGCCCTCGACAGCGCGGGGGAAAGGGCCCAGTATATCGAGCCCCCAGACCGAGAATGGCCAGGAGAGAGGGATTGTTTGAAGGGCTTGAGTTGGTTGATGAAGCTTCTTTGAATGGAACTGGCACGCTTCACACTTGGTGACTAGTGCCGTCGCATCCTGGAGGGCGGTGGGCTAGAAGAAACCTTGCCGGAACGCCTTCCCGGCAAGGGCCCTTAACCCTATGTGGGATCCACATATGCCTCCATGTATCTCTACCAACAGCTCCAGTCCTGCCTCCCGGGGGATGCACTTGAGTTTCACACCGTTCGGCCTTCTCGATGCAGGGGCGTCATCGATTTAACCGTGCAGGCGGACCGACAGGCTACTTTCTCCGCTTCTTCATGCTCCTCAGGAAGCTCCCCTGTTTGGAGGAATTGGACGGTGTGCTGCACCCATGCCGGAGCTTGAGGCTCGACGGCAAGGACCAAAGGCATCTCTTTCGCCATGGGAGCGGCCGTCTCTATGGCCAGAGCCTGGTGCCCCACCGGAGCCAGTTGCTCTTGGGCAGGCTCAGCGTCCGTGACAGTACCCTTGCCGGCGGCCCCAGGGGGCTCGGTAGGAAAGTACTTGTCGGGACCTGATTTTCTTTGCTTCCTCTGCCCTGCTGATGGATCGACGGATGGTTGAGTTAACTGGAGCAAAAAGGTACCTGGTTCCACATGTAGCATGAATGCGGCACACTTTGACAGTGTGTCGGCAATGTCGTTTCACCGCCGGGGGCGTGCTCACTCGGATACCGTCAAAGCGTTCCTCCAGCTTCCTCACCTCATCTACGTATGCTTCCATCAGTGGGCTCTGATAATCTCTGTTGACTTGCTTGACAACGAGCTGCGAGTCACCCCTGATGATGAGCTTCTTAACCCCGAGGTCTGCCGCGATCCTGAGACCGGCAAGCAATCCCTCGTACTCGGCGGTGTTATTGGTGGACATCTCCCTGGGGAAGTGCATCTGGATCACGTACTTGAGGTGCTCTCAGGTGGGTGCGACGAGCAGCACACCAGCACCGGCGCCTTGCAGCGAGAAGGCTCCGTCAAAGTACATGATCCAGTTGCGGTCTGTTTCCTTGCTGGGGAGAGTAGTCTCTTGGATTTGTTCGTCAGGTGTCGAGGTCCATTCCGTGATGAACTCCGCCAAGACTCTGCTTTGAATTGTCGAGGTACTCTCAAACTTTACGCCGAAGCTTGACAACTCCAAGGCCCATTCCACAATCCTTCCGGTTGCGTCCGGGTTGTGCAGTATCTGTTGCAATGGGAGCCGGGTGACGACAGTGATCTCGTGGGCCTGGAAATAGTGATGCAGCTTCCTCGAGGCCATAAGGAGGCCGAAGAGCAATTTTTGCACACTGGAATACCTTGACCTAGCCCCCTGCAAGAGGGCGCTGACAAAGTAAACCGGGTGCTGCATCATCTTTTTCTTGGGCACCACTTCACTCGACTGCGCGGGCATTGCCTTTGTGGCACCAGACTCTGCCGGGGGCTGCGCCTTGTCGGCACCAGGCCCTGCTGGGGGAATCTTCGGCTCGCCATCCGCTGGTCCTGCCGCCATTGTTGCCTCATCGTTGACCTCCCTCTGTGCCACTAGCGCGGTGCTGACCACTTGATTCGTTGCCGCCAGATACAGCAGCAACGGTTCTTGTGGTTTAGGTGCAACTAGTATTGGCATGGAGGAAAGGTATTTCTTCAGGTCCTGCAGTGCGGCCTCGGCTTCTGGGGTCCACTCTATTGGGCCCGCCTTTTTCAAGATCTTGAAAAAGGGAAGGGTGCTCCAGGAACCATCAATGAACCGACGAACAAAAAGCAATCGGAAGGAAACCACAATCGCAATGAAAACGGGAAAAGAATAGGATGTGAGAATCGGTCGGTGCTTCGCAAAAAGAAGATTCTTGGAATGAAAATATAACAGCATCACAGATTCGCCCACCTTTCCTTCGTCGGTACAGAAGAAAAATGGCAGAAGTGAGTAGCCTGGAGTGAGGTTCTCTTCAAGAAAGGTGAGAAAGGGCTTCAACGAGCATTCTAGTGAAATGATGGTTGCTTCGTCCAGTCCAACTTCGAGGCCACTTTACCACTGCTGGTAAAGGTGTGGGTTTTGTGATATGATGGGTCATGAGGCCACACCGAGGGGACCGGTGAGTTTCGACTGTAGCACCTCGCTGTGATTTGGTGGATGGGACGCGGGCCCGGATGCTTTGATGTCCCGCGTGTAGATAGAGCGGCTAGTCATATAGGAGTGCTCAATATTGTGCACCGCGACCAAGGCGGAGAGGAAAATGAGAGAACTACGTAATTAATGCGTGAGTTTAATTAGGGTAGTTTTGTAAAGTACGAGATACATTCCTCCAATCGCAAAATGCCTTGGTTGATGAGATTTGAGATTTGAGCCCTATAAACTGGAAGGGATATTTGAGATTTGAGATACTGCACGCGGTGTAGTCTAGTCACTTGTTGGAATCTCTAAAAAGACTTATACTGCATGATTCTTTGCTCCTTCTTACTACTACGTACTACTTCACCGACATGTGGGACAGCCAGCAGCATCCGGGTCGATGTAATACGTGCCATGCACTAGATTACAGTGCGGAACGGAAGGGGGGCATCACCCCGGTCGTACCGCCTGGCCCTGTTTGGATACTCTAACTCAGTTAAAGGTTAGAGTTAGATTCTAATCCTGAACTAACCCTGAAGTAACTCTAGCGAAAGAGCTGTTTGTATGACAGGGTTAGAAGGAATGCGGATACGGAAAGGTGCCTTCATGGGCTGTGCAAGAGGGAGGGAGGGAGGAGAAGCTTCAAGGAAGTGGGGAGGGATCTGCTGCGGGGAGAGCGAGAGAAAAATGTGTTTTTTAGTGTCCCGAGAAGAACTAACCCAAATAAGCACCTCTTGGCTGGGTTAGATTTTTTTGGGTTAGTTGAGTTCAAACTAATCCAAACTAACTCTAACACATGGATCCAAACAGTAACCCAAACTAACCCTCCTGTTTGGATATTTTTGGGTTAGTTGAATTCAAACTAACCCAAACTAAGATCCAAACAGTAACGTGCCGTCAAATCGCACAGCCCGACCTTTCCAGCAGTAAGTCGAATCCGCTACTCCCTCACCCACCTCGGCGTCATGTCAAACCGCCTCTGCTGAAAACTCGCCAGACGTCTTGCCGGGAAAAGCCCCGCCCTCAACTTTTAACTACGCAAAAATAGCTCGAGCTTGTTCGTTCTATATAAATACTAGTACTGTATGTTTATTCACCCGTGGGGTTGTTCATTGAATGGAGGCCCGGGGAGCACAAGTGAACAATACTACTACTACTAGTAGTAAGTAGGAGTCGTACAGGTAGTCACCTTAAATAGAGAGTTTCTTTTCTTTAGTGCCACGTACACAAATTGAAACACTTGTTGTGTAGAGAAAAGATAATCACTCCACTATATATGTACGCAGGGGCCTAAGCGCTTGCTTTACTAGGGTTGCTCTCCTCTCATCCTCTCCAGATATAAACAAGACAGCGGTAGCGACATTTTCTCTCTGCTCACCGCTAGTCACAGATCTGGCCGGATCCCTTCGGCTGGTGTGTGTAGAGGACTAGGTGCATCATTCACGCGGTCATCGCCGACGAGGGAGGAAACCCACAACTGCCGGAGGGGCCCGATCCTCTGCCCATGCCGTTCTCTCCGACACAACGCCAGCTCGGGAGGTCCTCCGACCGTTCTTCCTCCCTGCCGTATTGTCCGCAGATCCGACCTGCCGCCGCCGACATCCCGACGACCCTCAGGTATAAGTTCTTCGAAAGCGGCCTTGCTCTCATCGCCTCAGCCTCCCCACGTGTCTGCATGTGCATCTTTTTCTACTTCCATCAGCTCTTCCAAAGCCACCTAAATTTTTAGTATTATTAGAGGTAAAGCTACTTCATGCATTCGAATCTAGGGTTTTGTTCAAACAATGAAGAAAGGGGGAAAGTTGTAGCATGAATCTAGGACTTGATTCAAAGAGGAAATAATATGGTGAAAGTAGTAGAGACCGGATACCCAACCGGCCTCTTGGTTGAAAAGGAAAATAATGGGAAAACACAGTACAAACTGGATAAGGAATAGATCTATTATTTGTTGAAAACAGGATAGAAAGTGGCGGCTGGTGGACAAGTCAACAGAGTATGTCCAGGATTAGATTTGTTGCCCTCACATAGTAAAAGGTCTCCAGGATTAGAATTGCTGCCCTCACATAGTAAAAGGTCTCAGGATTAGATTTGCTGCCCTCACATAGTAAAAGGTCTCCAGGATTAGATTTGCTTCCCTCACATAGTACAAGGTCTCCAGGATTAGGTTTACTGCCCTCACATAGTAAAAGGTCTCCAGGATTAGATTTGCTGCCCTCACATAGCATGAACAAACTCGGCATCACCATTTATGCCTCCTTGTAGGTACATTGTGCTGATGCGTCCACTTTCGCATGTCCCTATACCAACCTTTTGCAGTTGTTAATGTAAGGGCGCATATAAAATGAAGCGATCACACTGTTACCTTAGGGACATGTCTAACCAGTGTTATTGTTAATCTAATGCCTCCAGTGATAAGATGCAATTAAACTGTTTTACAAATGGCACTCTGCTGTTTTCCCCAAAGATGATAAGTAAGTTGCTCCTTTACGCTGCCGAGTGTCCCGGTGTCCCCACGGTCCCATGCCCTTAAACCAACTCTTTAGCTGCTTTGTTGATTTACTTGTATCACGGTAAACAAGCAATGCCACCATTAAAGTAATCCCATATTTGAGGAATCTCATTGTTGATCATAATGCTTCTGGTAACATGAAGCATTGCTGACGTTTTAAAATTTCTACTGTCCTTGCGTGATTGCCATGAACATAATTAAGATGCTTCTTTTCATTTCGTATATTCTTATTGACCAGCAACTGTTTACTTTCTATGTTTGTGTAGATAGGGATATCCATTTCACCTTGTTGCTATTGTGACCTTTTGATGAACTGCACAAAACACTTTTTTGGAATGAGTGCCTTGTGCAGTTCAACTAAAATGTCACGTGGGCAACATATCTCAATTTTGGTGGTACTGCACAAAATGGTGATTGGAGTTTCCAAAATCTCCGTCAAGTTCTCCTGGTAATCTCGTGCAACATTTTATTAGCCTTTGCAAGATGAGCCATCACTGTCACCACATTGGCACTTTATTTTAGTGGAACTGCACAAAAGGATAAAAAAATTATAGTTGCACCTTACATGAGCCAGACAGCCAACCTTAATGTTCCTCAATTTTAGTGCAATTACTAAAGAAGAACCTGCCAGCTCACGAGAGCAAGTACTTCTTGCTAGCTGAATGATGCAATATTTGCTTATTTCAGGTGAAATGTAGAAAAAGGCGCATGAATTGAATCATGGAACTCCAGGAAGGCCTCTTCCGAGTGGAGCTGCAGGTTGAGTTCAAGGAGGCCACTATTAAAGTGAAATCATGCTCTTATTGTTTGTCTTTGTGCAAACAGGAATACTCAACTACGAGATATTGTGACGGCCAAGAGCATTCGCCAAGTTCTTCGATTGTATGACATGGCTAGCCAAGATGGATTTAATCCTATATTCACTTTATCAAAGGGCTCTAATGGGTTGGTTACGAATCTTGCAAGTCGGGAATCAATGAGATGTGTAGGCATCTTTGTTGTACTTACTATTTGAATCTTATTTGTTGGTTTTTAATCTTGCAAGCTGGGAATCAATGAGATGTGTAGGCATCTTTGTTGTACTTATTATTTGGATCTTATTTGTTGGTTCTGAATCTTGCAAGCTGGGAATCAATGGGATGTGTAGGCATATTTTTTGTACTTATTATTTGGATCTTATTTGTTGGTTCTGAATCTTGCAATCTGGGAAACACGACATGATGATGCAGAGGACAACAACCATAACAAACAGTTCAAACTTGGTAGTATTATCTTTGTGAAAGTGCGACAAATGTGCTGATCTTGTGCGTCCTGAGAATAATAATTCTAATTGTTGGGCATGTTGATCCTGTGGCACTGATAGAACGAGCCAATGCATTGCTTGTTTTAAGTATAAATTTCTATTAAAGCTAATTAAATTGAAGTAAAGGTACCACTAACTCCTGTTATTACAGTACCAATACAGACCCGCTCGTGAACCGACGTGTGGCCGGAGTAGGTTTCTTAATGGAGGCGTTTGAATGCGCCTAGGGTGCATCTTCTGCCCGGCGTGCAGCGGACGAGGGAGGGGTAGTAACTGTTGTCGCCTGTACACACTCAGTTTAAATTTGAATCCAGTTCCCCAAGGGCTGAACAACGAACTGCTGCCGCCACCTACACACTCGTTCACTTGAAGAGACTCCAATGGCGATCCGAGGGATGAACCTGCTGGATATGGACTTCGGCAAGGAGTTGCCCTTTGAGTTCGCCGTTCAGTCCTATGGCTGCACCAAGTTGAATGTGGTGTACACCAACTATCCAGACTCGGTGAAGCTCTGCCTCGTTGAGTTCAAGCAGTACCTACAGGACAAGAAATCACAAGGTTGCAGGACTAGACCTTGTGCCCATCCATTCGTCTCTTGACAGGGACTAGTGGACCGCCGTCGCCAAGGTATGTGTGTGGGACGAGGTTCTCATCTACCACTTCTGTAGGTCCATCAGAGGTCCTAGAGCATTAACCCGTTTCATTGGCAGTGCCGACTGCACCTTCGTTACGGTGGAGAGAAGGAAGAACGCGGCGATTCGGCCATCTGGTGCAACAAGCTTGTCGACATCTAGAAGCAATACAAGATCATCAGTAATGGGCAGGAGAAGGATTCCGTGGTTGACCTCGCCGATACCATCATCGACCCCTGATACGCCAACATGAAAGAAGACAATGATACCAAGGACCTGAACACCTGGGAGGTACCTCTGAATCTAGCCTACATAACCTATGCGGCCAAGGACGCATACACATGCTATGACATGTACATGCAGATCTTGGACATGAGGGCGTGTCTGCTTCCCTTAACCGACGAGTACACGGATAGCCGCATCGTCATGATCAAGCGTGCCAGGAAGGTCTAGATGTTGTACTTTATCTGTTTATCAGCACCTTTATCATCTGAGTGTTTCATGCATTAGCCTATGTTTCGTAATTATCTGTTTTGTCCGAAATATTTCTTTTAAGAACCCATTAACCTATTTGCTTTTTTTAGTGGCTATTTTCTTATGTATGTAACTAGTTCACTTCTCCGTTAAAAAAAATTAGTTCACTCGGCTGCCGTGCTTTGAACCTCCTTCCTCCCAACATATTCCCCTCCTCAGGTGGACCAAGCAGGTCTCGTACACAGACATATGGGACCAACCACCTATCCATTTGTATTTCTTTATTTTTTTCAATCTTTCGTCCTCTTCCTATACAGCGGCTGGCCATCATAGCCTCTGGCATTGGCCAGGCCATCCCTCTACTACCACATATTGTCCAGCGGCGGCAGCTCCACCGGCCCACCTTGCACTCGAACAAGTCAACCCTCGTACTCCCCTCCGCCTGCGTCTTCCCCCGCTCCGGTTCGTTTGGTCCGAGGCATCGACATCGTCCTCCGCCTTGGTGCTCTAGCCGCGGCGCCGCCGTCTGTCGTTCCCAACATGGTCAGCAAAACAAGAGGAATCGGGAGACAACTGTTCGTCGAGAGGCTGGTCCATGGCCTAGGTTTTGTTGTTTAACATGGGCAGCCCACGACATGTTTCAACATTTTTGGATCCAGCGGTATCAAGCGGCCTCTGGGCCTCTCAACCTAGCTTGTCTATAACATCAACAACCCAAGTTATGTTTGTTTTTCAAGACGCCTTTATTTCAGTTCTATTTTTCTATAAGAATGCAAAACTAAACCTGTTTTCTATAAGAATGCGAAACTGCACGATAGGTTTAACGGAAACTTATCGTTCGTCCAACCATTTTATAGACCTTCACACTTCCTTTATTTTTCGTTTTCATTAATCCTATATTTGAATTTTCTCCCACTTTCTTTTTCGATGTAAACTGAGTTTTCTCCAAGATTTCTTTTCCCTAGAACCAACTCAACTGTCCCACGTCTAGCCTAAAAAATAATAATACCCCATGTACTATTAACTCATCAAACTAAAATGATATTTCATTTCGTAAGTTGAAAGTTCTTACAAAATAATAATAATAATAATTGTTTATATATAACTTGGCAAGTTAACTCCTAGTGATTGCGTACATAAGCTTGCAAAGATTTTACTGACCAATGCAGTAATAGACGTGCAATCATGTGTTTATGTTTTATAACATTTCTCCGTCTAGCCCAACATGATATTTTCACCCAGCCCAGCAAGTCCATGGATTTAGAAAAATACAAATGGGCTTTAAATTCTACCATATATATAAGCGGGCTGCATAGATGCTACATCATTGTTTCACCCAGCCCACCAAATGGACTAAAAAACAAATGGATCGGCCGACATGTGGGCTAGTAGGTCGAAGCCTAAGAAGGCGTTGGATTTACATCCAACGGCCGACGTTCTTCTTGAATCTCTCGTCTTCTTCCCCCAGCGCTGCCGGGACCGCCTGCTCCAGCCTCCGGCGTCAAGCAGCGATGTTTTGCGCTCCTCAGCTAAACGCTACCCCGTCAACGGCCAGGCCATCCCTCCACTCCGCACCTCCTGTTATTCTCTGTTGAGTGTAGGCCTACCCCGCACCTGAACGAGTCAAGTTTCCCACTCCTCTCCGTCTGCGACTCCACTGCCGCGTCTTCCCCATCTCCGAGTCGTTCCAGTCTAGGGCCTCGCCGTCTTCCACCGCCTCGGTACGCTCGGTGCGGCGTGGTCAACATACGAGAGCCATCGAAAGAGGACTGTACGTGGAGAGCCTGACGGCTGGGACCCACGAGGTCCATGGTCGCACGCAAGGAAAGTTCCTCCTTATTACGCATTGTACGTGGACTGTACGTGGGAAGGGCTTCTGTATTTCGCGAAAAAACGTTCCCCCCGCTGACAGGTCGGACCCACCAGCTATATCTTCGCATGCAAGGAAGTGCCTCCTTATTACGCACAAAAAAATGAATACCCCCAGCTAGCTAGGACCCACCATAGTGGGTGGCTGACTTGTGGGCCTACTAAGTTGACGGGGACGGAGGGCTTTGTCAACTTAGTCAATACAAATATGAGCGATTCTAGCTCCAGTGACCATACGATGTCCATCCAACGGCCATAGTGCTTCTTCAACCTCTGGTCTTCTTGCTCCAGCCGCCCAAAGCAGCGCCGGTCGTGCTGCCTACTCCTGCCTCCCGTGGCCGGCTGTCTTTGGAGGCCTCATCGCCCCATACTACTCCCACCGCTGGGCAGGCCATCCCTCCACTCACCCACACCCCTGTTATTCTGCGGACGGCAGCCTCACACCGCACCAACCAGTGAACCCTCGTACTCCTCTCCGCGTGGGCATCCACCGCCACGTCTTCCCGGCTCGCGTCGTCCCTTCCTAGGCCTCGCTGTCGTCCACCGCCTTTGGTGCTCTCGGTGGCGTGGTCAATGTGGTCAATGACCGACTTCCATCTAAGAGTATCAGACGTGGAGAGGCCGATACCGGGTCCACTACCGCAATGGGTCCATGGTCACAGCCAGTTTTTTGTGATTTGCCAAGTAAGTCGCTTTGTCGGGCCTGTTGGGCTGCAAATCTTTCAAGACGAGGAGAGCTTCATTAATTGGCCGAGAAAATGGCCTATCAAGAATGAGAAATGGGTTGTACATTTTTAAAACACATCGCACCGCAATTAGTTTCAAATTTCTTTTTTCATTTCGAGATTTTAAATTGCATTGATTTTTATGCGTGGACAATTTGTTGGATTTTATCTTGATATACATTTATTTTTAAAATCAGTTTGAATGTGACTCGAAATTTCGGGATTAAAAACAGTTCGGACCGCACCGAAATATGCAAAATTTCGTACAATTTTTTAACCGTGGCCATAATATGGGCTGTAATGCTAACAAAAAGAATATGGGCTCTAAAAAACCCTTAAGTATTAGCAAATGCGCTTTAAATTATTAGAAATAATGGCAGATGGGTTGTATGCTGTTTTCCACAGATTTGAGGCTTTCCTAAAAAAACGTTGACGCACAAGCAGTGAGTGTTGGATGTCCATCCAACGGCTGTCGTGCTTCTTCAATATCTGCTCTTCCTGCTCCAGCCGCTCAAACAAGCGCCGGCAGGACTGCTTCTCCTCCTCCTCATGTCGGTGTCAAGCCGCCACAGCAGCATCACCGCCCCACCGTACTACCATCGCTGGCCCAGCCATCGACATGCATCTGAAGTGGACTGTATGTGGAGAGGCTGACAGCTGGGTCCACGGCCGCACGCAAGGAAATGCCTCCTTATTACACGCAAAATAATGATTCATCCACCTGATATCTGGGACCCACCGAAAGGGCCTCTGTATTTCACGAAAAAATGTTACCGCCGCTGACAGCTCGGACCCACCAGCTATATCTTCGCACGCAAGGAAGTGCCTCCTTATTACGCACAAAAAAATGAATACTCCCCATATTAGTGGGACCCGATAGTGGCAGGCTGACTTGTGGGCCTACTAAGTTCATGGGGACGGAGGCCTTTGTCAACTTAGTCAATATGCACGATTCTAGCTCCAGTGACCGTACGATGTCCATCCAACGACCGTAGTGCTTCTTCAACCTCTGGTCTTCTTGCTCCACCGCCCAAACTAGCGCCGTGGTGCCTCATGCTCCTGCCTCCCGTGGCCGATTGCTACCTCTTGAGCACTGCGTTGGTTTTCCCTTGAAGAGGAAAGCGGTGATGCAGCAAAGTAGCGTAAAGTATTTCCCTCAGTTTTGAGAACCAAGGTATCAATCCAAGAGGGAGGCCACGCATACGAGTCCCTCGCACCTACACAAACAAATAAATCCTCGCAACCAACACAATAAAGGGGTTGTCAATCCCTTCACGGTCACGAGAGCGAGATCTGATAGATATGATAAGATAATATTTTTGGTA
The DNA here is from genome assembly GCA_021605145.1 of Aegilops bicornis. Lineage (NCBI taxonomy): Eukaryota > Viridiplantae > Streptophyta > Magnoliopsida > Poales > Poaceae > Aegilops > Aegilops bicornis. The sequence continues at coordinate 242,688,331 of CM038669.1, forward strand.
TTTTTATGATAAAGATGCAAAGTAAAGCAAAATACAGACGGCGCCAGAAATAGCTAAGTGTTGAAAGATTAATATGATGGAAAATAGACCCGGGAGCCATAGGTTTCACTAGTGGCTTCTCTCATGAGCATAAGTATTACGGTGGGTGAACAAATTACTGTTGAGCAATTGATAGAATTGAGCATCGTTATGAGAATATCTAGGTATGATAATGTATATAGGCATCACGTCCGAGACAAGTAGACCGACTCACATGCGCATCGTGATATTACTCCACACATCAACCGCTATCCAGCATGCATCTAGAGTATTAAGTTCAAAAGAACGGAGTGACGCTTTAAGTAAGATGACATGATGTAGAGGCATAAACTCATGCAATATGATATAAGCCCCATCTTGTTATCCTCGATGGCAACAATACAATACGTGCCTTGCTGCCCCTACTGTCACTGAGAAAGGCCACCGCAAGATTGATCCCAAAGCTAAGAACTTCTCCCATTGCAAGAAAGATCAATCTAGTAGGCCAAACAAAACTGATAATTCGAAGAGACTTGCAAAGATAACCAATCATACATAAAAGAATTCAAAGAAGATTCAAATATTGTTCATAGATAAACTTGATCATAAATCCACAATTCATCGGTCTCAACAAACACACCGCAATAGAAGATTACATCGAATAGATCTCCACAAGAGAGGGGGAGAACATTGTATTGAGATCCAAAAAGAGAGAAGAAGCCATCTAGCTAATAACTATGGACCCGAAGGTCTGAGGTAAACTACTCACACATCATCGGAGAGGCTATGGTGTTGATGTAGAAGCCCTCCATGATCGATGCACCCTCCGGCAGAGCACCGGAGAAGGCCCCAAGATGGGATCTCATGGGTACAGAAGGTTGCGGCGATGGAATTAGGTTTTTGGCTCCGTATCTAGTATTTTGGGGGTACGTAGGTATATATAGGAGGAAGAAGTATGTCGGTGGAGCAACATGGGGCCCACGAGGGTGGAGGGCGTACCTAGGGGGGTAGGTGTGCCCCCTACCTCGTGCCTTCCTGGTTGATGTCTTGACGTAGGGTCCAAGTCCTCTGGATCACATTCGTTCCGAAAATCACGTTCCCGAAGGTTTCATTCCGTTTGGACTCCGTTTGATATTCTTTTTCTGCGGAACTCTGAAATAGGTAAAAAAATAGCAATTCTGGGTTGGGCCTCCGGTTAATAGGTTAGTCCCAAAAATAATATAAAAGTGTATAATAAAGCCCAATAATGTCCAAAACAGAATATAATATAGCATGGAGCAATAAAAAATTATAGATACGTTGGAGACGTATCAAGCATCCCCAAGCTTAATTCCGGCTCGTCCTCGAGTAGGTAAATGATAAAAACAGAATTTTTGATGTGCAATGCTACTTGGCATAATTTCAATGTAATCCTCTTAACCGTGGTATGAATATTCAGATCCGAAAGATTCAAGATAAAGGTTTAATATTGACATAAAAGTAATAATACTTCAAGCATACTAACTAAGAAATTATGTCATCTCAAAATAACATGGCCAAAGAAAGTTTATCCCTACAAAATCATATAGTTTAGTCATGCTCCATTTTCGTCACACAAGAATGCTCTCATCATGCACAACCCTGATGAAAAGCCAAGCAATTGTTTCATACTTTAGTAATCTCAAACTTTTTCAACCTTCACGCATTACATGAGCGTGAGCCATGGATATAGAACTATGGGTGGAATAGAATATAATGATGGGGGTTATGTGGAGAAGAAACAAAAGGACAAAGTCTTGCATCAACGCGGCTAATCAATGAGCTATGGAGATGCCCATCGATTTAACGCAAGGAGTAGGGATTGCCATGCAACAGATGCACTAGAGCTATAAATGCATGAAAGCTCAACAAAAGAACTAAGTGGGTGTGCATCCAACTTGCTTGCTCACGAAGACCTAGGGCATTTGAGGAAGCCCATTGTTGGAATATACAAGCCAAGTTCTATAATGAAAAATTCCCACTAGTATATGAAAGTGACAAAACGATAGATTCTCTATCATGAAGATCATGGTGCTACTTTGAAGCACAAGTGTGGAAAAAGGATAGTAGCATTGCCCCTTTTTATTTTCTCTCTTTTTTTGGGCCTTCTCTTTTTTTTATTTGGCCTTTCTCTTTTTTTATTAGGGAAATGCTCTATGAAAGATGATCATCACACTTGTATTTATTTACAACTCAATGATTACAACTCGATACTAGAACAAAGTATGACTCTATATGAATGCTTCCGGCTGTATACCGGGATAGCAATGAATCAAGAGTGACATGTATGAAGAAATTATGAATGGTGGCTTTTCCACAGATACGATGTCAACTACATGATCATGCAATGCAATATGACAATGATGAACGTGTCATGATAAACGGAACGGTGGAAAGTTGCATGGCAATATATCTTGGAATGGCTATGGAAATGCCATAATAGGTAGGTATGGTGGCTGTTTTGAGGAGGATATAAGGTGGTTTATGTGTGAAAGAGCGTATCATATCACGGGGTTTGGATGCACCGGCGAAGTTTGCACCAACTCTCAATGTGAGAAAGGGCAATGCACGGTATCGAAGAGGCTAGCAAGGATGGAAGGATAAGAGTGCGTATAATCCATGGACTCAACATTAGTCATAAAGAACTCACATACTTATTGCAAAAATCTACAAGTCATCAAAAACCAAGAACTACACGCATGCTCCTAGGGGGATAGATTGGTAGGAAAAGACCATCGCTCGTCCCCGATCGCCACTCATAAGGAGGACAATCAAAGAACATCTCATGTTTAAAATTTGTTACATAACGTTTACCTTACGTGCATGCTACGGGACTTGCAAACTTCAACACAAGTATTTCTCAAATTCATAACTACTCAACTAGCACAACTTTAATATCACTACCTCCATATCTCAAAACAATCATCAAGCATCAAACTTCTCTTAGTATTCAACACACTCATAAGAAAGTTTATTTTACTAGTCTTGAATACCTAACATATTAGGATAAATTTCCCAATTTAAGAAAATTACCATGCTGTTTAAGACTCTAAAAATAATATAAGTGAAGCATGAGAGAATAATAGTTTCTATAAAACAAAACCACCGCCTTGCTCTAAAAGATACAAATGAAGCACTAGAGCAAAAACTATATAGCTCAAAAGATACAAGTGAAGCGCATAGAGTATTCTAATAAATTCTAAATCATGTGTGTCTCTCATCAAAAGGTGTGTACAGCAAAGATGATTGTGGTAAACTAAAAAAAATACTCAAATCATACAAGACGCTCCAAGCAAAACACATATCATGTGGTCCATAAAAATATAGCTCCAAGTAAAGTTACTGATGGAAGTAGACGAAGGAGGGGATGCCTTCCGGGGCATCTCCAAGATTTGGATTTTAGGTGTCCTTAGATTATCATGGGGTGCCATGGTCATCCTCAAGCTTAGGCTCTTGCCACTCCTTGTTCCATAATCCATCAAATGTTTTACCCAAAACTTGAAAACTTCACAACACAAAACTTAACAGAAAATCTCGTGAGCTCCGTTAGCGAAAGAAAACAAAACACCACTTCAAGGTACTGTAATGAAATCATTCTTTATTTATATTGGTGTTAAACCTACTGTATTCCAACTTCTCTATGGTTTGTAAACTATTTTACTAGCCATAGATTCATCAAAATAAGCAAACAACACACGAAAAACAGAATCTGTTAAAAACAGAACAGTCTATAGTAATCTGTAACTAATGCAAACTTCCGGAACTCCAAAAATTCAGCCAAAATAGGACAACCAAGATAACTTGTTTATTGATCAGCAGAAATTGGAATAAATATTTTATCACGTTCTTGTGATTTTTAACAACTATTTTCGTGAACAGGAAGTTTCTGGAATTTTCAGCAAGATCAAATAACTATCATTCAAGAAGATCCTATAGGTTTAACTTGGCACAAACACTAATTAAAATACAAAAACAAGTCTAACCAGAGGCTAGATCAAATATTTATTCCTAAACTGAAGCAAAAATCAAAAACATAAAATAAATTGGGTTGCCTCCCAACGAGCGCTATCGTTTAACGCCCTTAGCTAGGCATAATATCAAGGATTGATCTAGGTATTGCCATCTTTGGTAGGCAATCCATAAGTGGCTCTTATAATAGATTCATAAGGTAATTTTATTTTCTTTCTAGGGAAGTGTTCCATGCCTTTCCTTAATGGAAATTGGAATCTAATATTCCCTTCCTTCATATCAATAATTGCACCAATCGTTCTAAGGAAAGGTCTACCAAGAATAATAGGACATGAAGGATTGCAATCTATATCAAGAACAATAAAATCTACGGGCACATAGTTCCTATTTGCAACAATAAGGACATCATTAATTCTTCCCATAGGTTTCTTAATGGTGGAATCCGCAAGGTGTAAGTTTAAAGAACAATTGAGGGAGTCCTGGATTAGGGGGTGTCCGGATAGCCGAACTATCACCGTTGGCCGGACTCCTGGACTATGAAGATACAAGATTGAAGACTTCGTCCCGTGTTCGGATGGGACTTTCCTTGGCGTGGAAGGCAAGCTTGGCGATACAGATATGTAGATCTCCTACCGTTGTAAACCGACTGTGTAACCCTAACCCTATCCGGTGTCTATATAAACCGGATGGTTTTAGTCCGTAGGACGAACAACAATCATACCATAGGCTAGCTTCTAGGGTTTAGCCTCTCTGATCTCGTGGTAGATCCACTCTTGTACTACCCATATCATCAATATTAATCAAGCAGGAGTAGGGTTTTACCTCCATCGAGAGGGCCCGAACACAGGTAAAAACATCGTGTCCCTTGTCTCCTGTTACCATCCGCCTAGGCGCAGATTCGGGACCCCCTACCCGAGATCCGCCGTTTTGACACCGACATTGGTGCTTTCATTGACAGTTCCTCTGTGTCGTCATCCTTAGGCCCGATGGCTCCTTCGATCATCAACAACGACGCGGTCCAGGGTGAGAATTTTCTCCCCGGACAGATCTTCGTATTCGGCGGCTTTGCACTGCGGGCCAATTCACTTGGCCATCTGGAGCAGATCAAAAGCTACGCCCCCTGGCCATCAGGTCAGATTCGGGAGTTTGAACTACACGACCGACATCCGCGGAGACTTAATCTTCGACGGATTCGAGCCACAGCAAAGCGCGCCGCACTGTCTTGATGGGCACGATCTAGCTCTACCGCCGAATAGTGCCCTGGAGGCCGCACCAGCGTCCGCTCCGACCCTTAGCTCGGAGCCGACTCCGTCGATCGAGGACGAGTGGTTGGACACCACCTCGGGGGCTATGATCTCTACGGCGATTGAGCCGAACACCATCCTTGTCCTTTGTGAATCCCGTGAATCTAAGGTGCCGGACTCCTCTCCGGACTCCGAACATCCCACGCCCCGGCCAATCGAATCCGATTGGGCGCCGGTCATGGAGTTCACTGCCACGGACATCTTTCAGCACTCGCCCTTTGGCGACATCCTGAATTCACTAAAGTCTCTCTCTCTTTATCGAGAGCCTGGCGGACTACGGTCGGGAAGGTTGGGATGCGACGACGAAGGAATTCAACGCCCACCCACCACCAACTTTGTAGCCACTGTCGATGATTTAACCGACATGCTCGACTTCGACTCCGAAGACATCGACGGTATGGACGACGGTGCTGGAGACGACCAAGAACCAGCGCCTACAGGGCACTGGAAGGCCACCTCGTCATACGACATATACATGGTGGACATCCCAAAAGATGGGAACGGCGGTGGAACAGCGGAGGATGACCCCTCCAAGAAACAGCCCAAGCGCCGGCGTCGGGCGCCGCTCTAAATCCCGCCACAAAGAAACGGTGATTCCGCACGGAGATAATAACACCGGACGGTTGAAGACAACCCCCTCCAGAGGATTCAGCATAGGAGGAGGGAGAAGCCAGCGCTCATGATAGAGCGGCGAGGGGAGGTGGAGGGCGATAATTATATGCCTCCCTCCGAAGATGAGGCAAGCCTTGATGACCATTTAATTTGTCGTGCACGAGGATCCCGCCGAACAGAGCGTTTCAAACGCAGGGCTTATGGCTACGACAGCAGCTTAGAGCTGACCAAGACTTGCTAGTCGGCGGATGGACTGAAGTCCTTGCAGCCAAGAGTCTGAACTCGAACGCCCTCCAAGAGATACCTAAAACGCAGGCTGCTACCCCAATTAGAGGAAGCAGCACCCAAACCTACATCACCAGCGCATGATGCGGCCGACCGGCCACCCCGTGGTCGCGACAGAGAGGCCTCTAGACCCTCCATTCAAGCCGCACCCCGACGTCGCTCGAAAACATACCAAGGCACGGGGAAACACGCCAGACCTGCGAGACATATTGGAGGACACGGCAAGGTGATGAGGACATCAATACCATTGTTACACCCACAGCCCCTGCTGCTATACATACTGGACCAATTACTAGAGCTCGCGCACGCCAATTGAATTATTAGGTACTTTCGTTTCTTGGTAACGATTCCAATGTTCATGAGAATATGATGCTGCCTAAATTGGATACATTTGTTTTGCTTACAAATGAAGGGCCTACCATGGACAAGAAAGATGAACCTTGGAGCAAGTTCAAGCATGGAGATGTTGGCATGCGCAAGGGAAACAAGAACGGAGTTACAAGTGATGATTCCGGGACTTTGAAGCCACCCTAATGAGAGCATGAGGCCTTGGACGAAATATACAAGATGCCACTTCATAATATTCGTCCATAGGCTATTCTAGGTGCTTTGCGTCACCTTATTATTGGGCCAGGCCATGTACTTTCGAAATACTTAAGTGTAGGCTGTTTTTTAGAGTCCGTATGTGTGGGGAAACAAGAGTTAGGGTTGGTTTCGGACCCCTCCCTCAAGGGCCACGAAATTCCCTCCTCTTTCTCCATATATACAGCCCTTAGGGCGTTGTTTAGACTTTGGGTTTTGTTTAGATCAAAAGTTCGCCATATAGCTGCAACTTCGGCGTGCCGTTTGTGTTCAACGACCGGACCAAGGCGTCTCGTAACCCCACCTTCATTAATAAAGCTTTCCTTTTATATTCGCAATATCCAGATTGCAATCTTAGTTTCTTGCTTGTTCTTCGTTTGCTCGCAGGAAACAGGCCCTCGTGGTCGAGTTGATCGTGCTCGGCGTGGTCAATAACCCTCGGAGGTTGGTTTAGCGATTGCTAAGGCGCGACGTCTCGACGCACGTAGTCGGATCGTCAAGGTCGACTCCCACGTAAACGATAGCCACCATCTCATCGAAACATCGGGACACCTTTGCCTCTATCAAGTGGTATCAGATTTTCAGGTTGCTCGGTGAGATTTTACAGTTTTCGTAGATTAGATCGAGTCTATTCTTCATACCTAAAGTCCACGAAAAAGCCACAAAAAAATTAGGGTTAGTTCATCATATCCGAACCAATCTGAGCCTTCGCATAATCTTTTTAGGGTTTTTGCTTTGTTGAATTTGCGGTTGCATCGTCGTGTCAAGTTGCTGGTCTTAGAGTCTAGTCTTTTAGAGTTTCGAGTTATGGTCATAAGTTGTCACGCGCCGCACCATCATCATCGCCTTGCCATCTACCACCAATCCATATCCATATACCACCACCAATCCGTCTCCATATACCACCACCGCTACCATATACCACCACCACGCCATATACCACCACCATATATCCACCACCAATCCGAAGTTCTTCTCATATTAGGTTTGTTTTCGAGATCCATCTAGTTTCCGATTCGTTTTTCCTAGCCGGAGTAGGTTTCGGAAAAAAAAAAATTAGGCCCAAAATTTTCCGAAAACGCACTTGTCGAAAAAATTTCTGGCTATCCTATTTTTAGGTGTTTCTAAGCGTATTGAGACAGTCGCCATTATAGAAAGTTTTTTGACCCGTTTCAGCTTTTTGGGTCCGGCGGTCAAAAAAAAATTGGTCGAAAAAATTCCGTGCCCATCTGTCGATTTGACACGGGAAGAGTTTTGAGACACTCGCCATTATAGTGATTTTTCGCAAAAAAAAAAGCAGCATAAAAAAAGCAGCGCAAAAAAAAAGCGAAAAAAAATCCAGTGTGCTTTTTCCGTTGTTTCCGGTAGCGCCGTGATTTTGTTAGTGTTCTAGGCTCGCGTCTCTAGCACGGTCTCGCCTAGGACCAAAGACAAAGACTGCGTCGTTGAGCGTTCATTCAACTTTGCATCTCTGAATTGATTATTCTTGACCCTTTTTGCTACCATATTATAAGCTTTCCCAGCTCCACATACATCTACATCGTGCGTTTGACTCTCACAGTAATCGCTCTATCCAAGCTTTGAGAGTTTTGACTACATCGGTTGCCGATCACCGCTTTCTTCTTTGGGTAAGAACTGGTAAGAATTTGAGATTTGCTTGACGGATTTGTGATTTGTCCACCACACCACCACCACCACTTCCTAGTAGTCCGTCGAATCATATTCTTGTGTGTTTCTATTGCTGCTAACCATGGCAGGATCACAAGCCGAGACTGACCGGGAGAACATGACAAACAAAGCGCTACATGATAAGTTTCAACAAATGATGAGTGGGCAGGTGGAAGATGTTCTAAATAGATTTGAAGAGGCCATGGAGAAGATAGATGGCATTGAGAAGGCGTTGAAACAAAGCTCGATAACAAGTTTAATGAATTGCTCATGGCGTCTACCACCACCACCACCGGCTGCACCTAATGCACCTCTACAACAACAACAACGACTACCTCCACATCATGAAGCAACCCTCCGCCGAAGCGAGCCGTGTCCCTCTTCACTGGCCAAGCTGCTTTGGTGCTGCTTTGTTGATACTTACGTGGCTCCTGCTGGCGATGTGGGGGAGGATGATTATGTGAGAGAGTACGAGGATGAGGTTGATCAACTTCAGAACTACGTGCAAGTGCAACCACCGGCACCACAACCACCCGGTCGTCCACATGCAAATAATGGCAATGTTAGGGCTCCCCTCAGTGCGAGATCATGACCATCTCCCTAAACTGAAGTTGAATATTCCACCATTTGAGGGTAGATATGTTCCCGATCTATATCTTACTTGGGAGTTAGAAACTGAACAACGATTTACATGTTTACAATATCCCGAGGAGAGACGTGTTCCTTCATTGTTTGTGCTTTCACTAGCTTTGCATGTGTTTGGTGGTCTGAACATTGTAGATTATATCCTGTTCCACTACTTGGACTGCTTTGAAAACTGCTATGCGTACTCGTTGGGTTCCACCATATTATCAACGTGAATTACTTCAAAAATTGCAGCGCTTAAGACAAGGAAAAATTCGGTGAAGAATATTATCAGGAATTACAAACTGGCTTGATTAGATGTGGTATTGTTGAGGAGAATGAAGCTATGCTTGCACGTTTTACGGGTGGATTAAATAGAGATATTCAGACCATTCTAGACTACAAGGATTATACTAATATCACTCGATTATTCCATCTTGCTTGTAAAGCTGAACGTGAAGTGCAGGCTCGATGAGCGTTGGCGCGGACTAACTTTTCTCGCAGTCGACCTTCATCATGGACACCACGTGCATCATCTACTTCCACACGTTCTACTACACGGCACCTCCGTCGGCTGCCACCTCCAACCGTGATACAAGAAAGCGTGCACAACCACCACTATCCGCCAAGAGCACACTGCTTTGGGCCTACAGAGCTCTTCTTCTTCCATGGCGTCAACAGGACACACAAGTGATATTATTTGTCGTCGTTGTAAGGGAAGAGGACACTTTGCGAGAGAATGCCAATCTCGGCGTGTGATGATTGCTACCGAGGATGGTGGGTATGAGTCCGCTTAGTGACTATGATGAAGAGACTTTGGCTCTTATTACGCATGAAGAACACGGTGGAGAGGATTACGATCATGAGACGCAATACATGGCTCTTTGAAGATCTCGACAGGTATGAATGTTTAGTTGCTCAACGTGTTTTGAGTGTGCAGAGTTACACAAGCTGAGCAAAATCAGAGGCATAACTTGTTCCATACAAAGGGAGTTGTGAAGGAACGTTCTATTCAAGCGTCATCATAGATGGAGGGAGCTGCAACAACTTGGCTAGCATGGATATGGTGGAGAAGCTTTCTCTCACCACAAGACCACATCCACATCCTTACTACATCCAATGGTTCAACAACAGCGGCAAGGTTAAGGTAACACGTCTTTGTTAGTGTGTATTTTAGTATCTCTACATATGCTTTGATTATGTTGATTGTGATGTGGTACCTATGCAAGCATGTTCCTTATTACTTGGTAGACCATGGCAATTTGATAAAAATTCATGTACACCATGGTAGAAACAATCAGTATACTCTTGTTCACAAGGATAAAAATATTACTTTGCTTCCTATGACTCTGATTCAATTTTGAAAGATGATATTAATAGAGCTAATAAAGCAAAACAGAGAAAAATAAGAGTGAAAATCAGATTGTGGCAAAAGAATTTGAGCAACAAATGAAGCCTAATAATAAACCATCTAATGTTGCTTCGAAATTAAACCGAAAAGTGCATGTTTACTTGCCACCAAATCTGATATTGAGGAGCTAGATTCTAGCAAATCTGTTTGCTATGCTTTTGTGTGCAAAGAGGCATTATTTTCATTCGAGGACGTGCCTTCCTCTTTGCCCCTCGCTGTCACTAACATTTTGCAGGAGTTCACCGACGTCTTCCCACAAGACGTGCCACCGGATTACCACCTATTCGAGGGATTGAGCATCAAATTGACTTAATTCAGTGCATCGCTACCCAACCGTGCACCATACCGTACCAATCCAGAGGAGACGAAGGAGATTATGCGTCAAGTACAGGAGCTGCTCGACAAAGGTTATATACGCGAATCTCTTAGTCCTTGTGCTATTCCTATTATACTAGTGCCTAAAAAGGATGGTACGTCGCGTATGTGTGTTGATTGTAGAGGCATTAATAATATTACTATTCGTTATCGTCATCCTATTCCTAGGCTAGATGATATGCTTGATGAATTGAGTGGCTCTACAATATTCTCCAAAGTTGATTTGCGTAGTGGATACCATCAAATTCGTATGAAATTGGGAGATGAATGGAAAACAGCATTTAAAACTAAGTTTGGTTTATATGAGTGGTTAGTCATGCCTTTTGGGTTAACTAATGCACCTAGTACTTTCATGAGACTAATGAGCGAAGTTTTACGTGCTTTCATTGGACGCATTTGTGGTAGTCTATTTTGATGATATACTGATTTATAGCAAATCTTTGGAAGAACATTTGGAACATTTACGTGCTGTTTTTAATGTTCTACGTGATGCACGCTTGTTTGGTAACCTTGGGAAGTGCACCTTTTGCACCGACCGAGTATCTTTTCTTGGCTATGTTGTTACACCACAGAATTGAAGTTGATAAAGCCAAGATTGAAGCTATTGAGAGTTGGCCGCAGCCCAAAACGGTCACACAAGTGAGGAGTTTTCTTGGACTCGCTGGTTTCTATAGGCGCTTTGTGAGAGACTTTAGCACCATTGCTGCACCTCTCAATGAACTTACAAAGAAGGATGTGCCTTTTGTTTGGGGTACCGCACGGGAAGAAGCCTTCACGGTATTGAAAGATAAGTTGACACATGCTCCTTTACTCCAACTTCCTGACTTTAATAAGACTTTTGAGCTTGAATGTGATGCTAGTGGAATTGGATTAGGAGGTGTGTTATTACAAGATGGCAAACCTGTTGCATACTTTTCTGAAAAATTGAGTGGGCCTAGTCTGAACTATTCTACTTATGACAAAGAATTATATGCTCTTGTTCGGACTTTAGAGACATGGCAACATTATTTATGGCCCAAAGAATTTGTTATACATTACGATCATGAATCTTTGAAACATATTAAAAGTCAAGCTAAACTGAATCGTAGACATGCTAAATGGGTTGAATTCATTGAGACTTTCCTTATGTCATTAAACACAAGAAGGGTAAAGAAAATGTTATTCTTGATGCTTTGTCTCGTCGCTATACTATGCTTTCACAACTTGACTTCAAAATATTTGGTTCGGAGACCATCAAAGATCAATATGTGCATGATGCTGATTTTAAAGATGTAATGCAGAATTGTAAAGAAGGAAGAACATGGAACAAGTTCATTATTAAGGATGGTTTTGTGTTCCGTGCTAACAAGCTATGCATTCCTCGCTAGCTCTATTCGTCTTTTGTTGTTGCAGGAGGCGCATGGAGGAGGATTAATGGGACACTTTGGCGTGAAGAAGACGGAGGATATACTTGCTACACATTTCTTTTGGCCAAAGATGAGACGGATGTTGAGCGTTTTGTTGCTCGCTGCACTACATGTCAAAAAGCTAAGTCACGACTCAATCCTCATGGTTTATATATGCCTTTACTGTACCTAGTGTTCCTTGGGAGGATATATCTATGGTCTTTGTTTTAGGTTTCCCTCGAACAAAGAAGGGGAGGGATAGCATATTTGTTGTCGTGGATAGATTATCGAAAATGGCACACTTTATACCATGTCATAAAAGCGATGATTCTGTTAATGTTGCTGATTTGTTCTTTCGTGAAATTATTCGCTTGCATGGTGTGCCAAATACTATTGTTTCAGATCGTGATACTAAATTTCTTAGCCACTTTTGGAGATGTTTATGGGCTAAGTTGGGGACTAAACTGCTTTTTAGTACTACTTGTCACCCCCAAACAGATGGACAAACTGAAGTAGTCAATAGAACATTGTCTACTATGCTTAGGGCTGTTTTGAAGAATAATAAGAAAATGTGGGAAGAATGCTTGCCTCATATTGAATTTGCTTATAATCGTTCATTGCATTCTACTACTAAGATGTGCCCTTTTGAAATTGTGTATGGCTTCCTACCTCGTGCACCTATTGATTTGTTGCCTCTTCCATCTTCGGAGAAGGTTAATTTTGATGCTAAAGAACGTGTTGAATTGATTTTAAAAATGCATGAGTTAACTAAGGAAAACATTGAGCGTATGAATGCTAAATATAAACTTCTTTGGAGATAAGGGTAGAAAACATGTTGTCTTTGCACCGGAGATCTTGTTTGGTTACATTTGCGTAAGGATAGGTTTCCTAATTTGCATAAATCAAAGCTAATACCACATGCTGATGGTCCATTTAAGGTGTTAGAGAAAATAAATGATAATGCATATAAACTTGAGCTGCCTGCAGATTTTGGGGTTAGTCCCACTTTTAACATTGCAGATTTGAAGCCTTATTTGGGTGAGGAAAATGAGTTTCCGTCGAGGACGACTTCATTTCAAGAAGGGGAGGATGATGAGGACATCAATACCATTGTTACACCCACAGCCCTGCTGCTATACATCTTGGACCAATTACTAGAGCTCAAGACGCCAATTGAATTATCGTGTACTTTCGTTTCTTGGTAACGATTCCAATGTTCATGAGAATATGATGCTGCCTAAATTGGATACATTTGTTTTGCTTACAAATGAAGGGCCTACCATGGACAAGAAAGATGAACCTTGGAGCAAGTTCAAGCATGGAGATGTTGGCATGCGCAAGGAAACAAGAACGGAGTTACAAGTGATGATTCCAGGACTTTGAAGCCACCCTAATGAGAGCAGGAGGCCTTGGACGAAAGATACCAGATGCCACTTCACAAGATTCGTCCATAGGCTATTATAGGAGCAGCGTCACCTTATAATTGGGCCAGGCCCATGTAAGTTCGAACTACTTAAGTGTAGGCTGTTTTAGAGTCCGTGTGTGGGGAAACAAGAGTTAGGGTTGGTTTGGGACCCCTCCCTCAAGGGCCACGAAATTCCTCCTCTTTTCTCCATATATACAGCCCTTAGGCGTCGTTTAGACTTTGAGTTTTGTTTAGATCAAAAGTTCGCCATAGCTGCAACTTGGCGTGCCGTTTGTGTTCAACGACCAAACCAAGGCGTCTCGTAACCCCACCTTCATTAATAAAGCTTTCCTCTTATATTCGCAATATCCAGATTGCAATCTTAGTTTCTTGCTTGTTCTTCGTTTGCTCGCGAGAAACAGGCCCTCGTGGTCGGAGTTGATCGTGCTCCGGCGTGGTCAATAACCCTCGGAAGTTGGTTTAGCGATTGCTAAGGCGCGACGTCTCGCACGTACGTAGTCGGATCGTCAAGGTCGACTCCCACAGAAACGATAGCCACCATCTCATCGAAACATCGGGACACCTTTGCCTCTATCAGCACTAGACCGAAGTAGCTCCCAGGCATGGATTCCAATGGCCACAGCCGAATTATGAGGCTCTTCATGGCCTGTTCGGCGACCTTGTGGAGCTCGACCAGTACTTCAATTTGGTCGCTTCGAGAAACTGCCGGATGTCCGGCCTCAAAGATCTTGAGACCAGAACACCTTTTCCGTCGAGCTCCCCTCCTTGGCGCGGTAGAGAACGCTTGTTGCATCAGACACACTACAGGCGGCAGATCTGCGAATGCTCTGGAGAGCTCCGGATTCGGGTAAGTAATAGATAATTCACTTTCACATGCTTGCTTTGCATAAAGAATGCCTTACCCGCCGCTATCTTCTTTAATGATTCAATTTCCTGGAGGGCTTTTTGGGCTTCGGCCTTAGCGGCTTTGGCACTCTCAAGAGCCGAAGCAAGCTCGGACTCTCGAGTCTTCGATGCTCCAAACTCTCGTGTTTTTTCACGAGAGCCTAGAGCTCTTGCCGCACCTCCGCCACCCGCGCCTCCTGCTTCTCTCGCTCGGTGCGCTCATGACCGCTTTGCTTCGACATGGACACCGCTTCCTTCAGGTCACCACCTCGTTCGTGGCCCCTACAATACCCACGTTAGTCTTGTCATTTCTGCAACCAAATCCTTTCTATAAGGTATTGCTTTAATAAGGTATTACTTACCTTCCTTGTCCTCGAGCTGCTTCTTGGCAAGGCCGAGCTCGTTCTCGGACCGCTCGAGGCTCTGCTTCAATGCTCGACCTCCATGATCGGTCTTGGCGGAAATCGGCGGCGCACCTGCATTCCCATATTGACATACTTATGTTAGACTCCTGCGTATATCTTTTTAGATCCTCAGTCTGGTTTTTCTTTTCCGAACACCGAACTAAGCATCAGGGGCTACTGTCTATGCGGTAATATTTTTACATATTTTAAACTCACCTCAAAGCCTGTTAGAAGGCTGGTACAGGCTTCAGTCAGCCCGCTCTTGGCGGACTGAACTTTCTGGATCACCACACTCATAACAAAGGCGGTGCTCCTCGTCGATGGAGGCGCCGTTAAGCGCTTCCAGCAAGCTATCCGGTGCCTCCGGATGGACGGAGGTCACCAGCGTCGCAGTCTTGCCCTTCTTATGAAGGGGCCGCTTGCCGGACTTCGGGACCGAAGGTTTGACGGAGTCCAGACAGGGCGGACTTATAGCCCTGGGGTCTCGCCCCTTTGCACCAGAGTCCCGGAGGTCGCCTTGCGGGCGCCTCCAGACCACCTCCTCTGGCTGGGCCCCTTTTGGGACTCCACGCGGTGTCGTCTGCGTCCACGAGGAGAGGAGGCGGTCGGAAGTGAAGTGCTATTCACATCCGACGAATCTGTGGATCCGCTCGACGAAGCGGCGAGCTCGCCCTTGGGCGGGCTACATGGTTATATTCGGTGTTAGAAGACACTATGCGACAAATATAAAGTCATGAGCTATTCCGGAGTCCGGATACTTACGATCTCGCCAGGGGCTTGGCCCTCGGTGGCCACTCCTCCTCGTCGTTGTCGGTGTTGGTGGAGAAGTCCGGAGGAAGGGTCCTTCCTTTCTTGGACCCTCCGGCCTCCCGGTCAGGCGGCCTTCCTTTTCTTCTCTCCCGTTGGGGAGAGGCTTCCTTCCTCCTCCCGTCTTGAGGGAGGATTCACTCTCAGTCGTCGGACGATGAGTCCGACAACACCTAGCGTCAGGCGCTCCTTCGAGTCCCGTGGCCTTCTTCTTGGCCTTCTTCTCGGCACCACGTGAGGTGCCGGAGCCAAGAGCCCTGGCCAAGCGGGCGTCCGCTGAATCTTCTGGCAAGGGAGCCGGACAGTTAACTTGCCCGGACGTGTTACGCCAGTCCTGTCAAAGGTAAAGGAGTTTAGATCACACATAGAGTCAAACTATGAAAAACAAGAGTCCCGTAAAGGGAAAAATAGCTTACCTCGGTAGCTTGGTGCTGCGAGCTGAATCCACGATCTTCGGTAGAGGATGTGGGAGCCTCGGTGCCCTTGAACAGCACCTTCCAGGCATCTTCGTACTTAGTGTCGAAGAGCCTTTTCGAGAAGTTTGGTCTTTGTGCGGATCGAACTCCCACAATTTGAAGGCCCGTTGTTGGCATGGGAGGATCCGGCGGATGAGCATAACTGGACTACTTTGACAAGCACGAGACTCTTGTCCACTGTGGTTCGGACGCAGGTTTGGAGTGGGACAGCTCTTCCGAATCACCCCACGTCAGGCCCGTCTCTTTCCATGATGTGAGCCGTGTGGGGAAGCCGGATCGGAATTCGGGGGCCGCCGCCCATTGAGGGTCCCGCGGCTCGGTGATGTAGAACCACCCCAATTGCCACCCCTTTATGGTCTCCACAAAGGAGCCTCGAGCCATAGGACTTTGGCCATCTTGCCAACCATGGCACCTCCGCACTCCACTTGGCGGCCGCCCACTACCTTCGGCTTGACATTGAAGGTCTTCAGCCATAAGTCAAGTGGGGCTGGATGCGAAGGAAGGCCACACACCTGACGATGAACGCCGAGATGTTGAGGATGAAATTCGGGGCCAGATCGTGGAAGTCCAGGCCGTAGTAGAACATGAGCCCCCGGACAAATGGGTGAAGTGGAAAACCTAGTCCGCGGAGGAAGTGGGTGAGGAACACCACCCTCTCATGGGGCCTGGGGGTGGGAATGAGCTGCCCCTCGTCGGGGAGCCGGTGCATGATGTTGCTGGACAAGTATCCGGCCTTCCGCAGCTTTTTGACTTGTCCCTCCGTGACGGAGGAGACCATCCACTTGCCTCCCGCTCCGTACATGGCTAGAGAAGGTTGAGGAGGGATGTGCGGACTTGGGCGCTGGAGCTCGAGTCTTGGCGGAAATGGATGAGCAAAGGAGGAAGAAGGCGTGGGTTAAAAGGTGGATCCTTATCCTTATATGGGCGGACGAAGCTATGCGTCCCCGCCAGCCTGGTAAAACTCGCTTATCTCCCAAGCGCCGTAATCAATGGCGTGGTTGGGTTACCCACGTCCGTATTGATGGGAATCCCGGAATAAGGGGGCACGATCTCCGCTTTGATAAGACGTGCCAAGGAAACCGCCTCGCTAAACGCGCTGAGGTGGAACAGTAAAAACGATTACTATAAAGGACTGGCCGTGGTGTGATGTCACGCCGCGGAATATGTCAGCAGATCTGTGCAAAGGTTATTCTCTCTACGGTGGTATGTGGAACTTGTTTCGCATAGCCGGACACAATCCTTGTGTTCAAAATCTTCTATGAAGAATTCGGAGGAGGAACCCCCCTTGCAATGCCGAAGACAATATGCGCGCCGGACTCGTCGTCATTGAAGCCTGGTTCAGGGGCTACTGAGGGAGTCCTGGATTAGGGGGTGTCCGGATAGCCGAACTATCACCGTTTGCCGGACTCCTGGACTATGAAGATACAAGATTGAAGACTTCGTCCCGTGTCCGGATGGGACTTTCCTTGGCGTGGAAGGCAAGCTTGGCGATACGGATATGTAGATCTCCTACCGTTGTAAACCGACTCTGTGTAACCCTAACCCTATCCGGTGTCTATATAAACCGGAGGGTTTTAGTCCGTAGGACGAACAACAATCATACCATAGGCTAGCTTCTAGGGTTTAGCCTCTCTGATCTCGTGGTAGATCCACTCTTGTACTACCCATATCATCAATATTAATCAAGCAGGAGTAGGGTTTTACCTCCATCGAGAGGGCCCGAACCTGGGTAAAAACATTGTGTCCCTTGTCTCCTGTTACCATCCGCCTAGACGCACAGTTCGGGACCCCCTACCCGAGATCCGCCGGTTTTGACACCGACAACAATCATCAAATTCACGGAATCCTAGCAAATCGCACAAAGTTTTTGGGATTGTGGAAACACTGGCACCCAAATCACACAAGGCATAGCATTCATGATCCTTAATTTTAATTTTAATAGTAGGTTCCCACTCATCATAAAGTTTTCTAGGGATAGAAACTTCCGACTCAAGTTTTTCTTCATAAGATTGCATCAAAGCATCAACGATATGTTTAGTAAAAGCTTTATGTTGACTATAAGCATGTGGAGAATTTAGCACGGATTGCAACAAGGAAATACAATCTATCAAAGAGCAATTATCATAATTAAATTCCTTGACATTCAAAATAGTGGGTTCATTAATATCTAGAGTTTTGATCTCTTCAATCCCACTTTTTGCATTAAGATCTAAAAACTCCGAATTTTTGGAACGCCTTCTAGGTAGAGGTGAATCATATTCAGTCCCTGATGAGGACATCAATACCATTGTTACACCCACAGCCCCTACTGTTACATATACTGGACCAATTACTAGAGCTCGCGCACGCCAATTGAATTACCAGGTACTTTCGTTTCTTGGTAATGATTCTAATGTTCATGAGAATATGATACTGCCTAAATTGGATACATTTGTGTTGCTTACAAATTAAGGGCCGAGCTTGGAGAAGGATGAACATTGGAGCAAGAACACGCATGGAGTTGATAGCATGTGCAAGGGGATCAAGGACGGAGTTACAAGTGATGATTTCAGGACTTTGAAGCCACCATAAGGAGTGCATGAAGCCTTGGACGAAATTTACAAGATGCCACTTCATAATATTCGTCCATAGGCTATTCTAGGTGTCGTCACCTTATTATTGGGCCAGGCCCATGTAATTTCGAAATACTTAAGTATATGCTAATTTTAGAGTCCGTATGTGTGGGGAAACAAGAGTTAGGGTTGGTTTCGGACCCCATCCTCAAGGGCCACGAAATTCCCTCCTCTTCCTCCATATATACAGCCCTTAGGGCGTCGTTTAGACTTTGGGTTTTATTTAGATTAAAAGTTTGCCATAGCTGCAACTTCGCGTGCCGTTTGTGTTCAACGACCGGACAAAGGCGTCCACGAACCCCACCTTCATTAATAAAATTTCCTCTTATATTCGCAATATCCTGATTGCAATCTTAGTTTCTTGCTTGTTCTTCGTTTGCTCGCGAGAAACAGGCCCTCGTGGTCGAGTTGATCGTGCTCGGCGTGGTCAATAACCCTCGGAAGTTGGTTTAGCGATTGCTAAGGCGCGACGTCTCGCTGCGTTTCGTAGTCGGATCGTCAAGGTCGACTCCCACAGAAAATGATAGCAACCATCTCATCGAACCATCGGGACACCTTTGCCTCTATCAAGTGGTATCAGATTTCCAGGTTGCTCGGTGAGATTTTACAGTTTTTCGTAGATTAGATCGAGTCTATTCTTCATAACTACGGTCCACGAAACAGCCACAAAAAAATTAGGGTTAGTTCATCATATCTGAACCAATCTGAGCCTTTGCATAATTTTTTTAGGGTTTTTGCTTTGTTGAATTTGCGGTTGCATCGTCATGTCAAGTTGCTGGTCTTAGAGTCTAGTCTTTTAGAGTTTCGAGTTCTGGTCATAAGTTGTCACGCCGCCGCACCATCATCATCGCCTTGCCATCTACCACCATTGCTTATCCGCCACCGCTCTGAATCCATATCCATATACCACCACCAATCCGTATCCATATACCACCACCAATCCGTATCCATATACCACCACCAATCCGTATCCATATACCACCACCAATCTGTATCCATATACCACCACCGCTACCATATACCACCACCGCTGCCATATACCACCACCATATATCCACCACCAATCCGAGTTTTTCTCATATTAGGTTTGTTTTCGAGATCCATCTAAATTCCGATTCGTGTTTCCTTGCCTGCGTAGGTCTCGGAAAAAAGAGTCTGGAGATCCCCGGGCAGTTTTTAGGCCAAAATTTCGGCGACCAAAAATATTTTTTCCCTATCCTATTTTTAGGCTGTTCTGAGTCTTTTGAGACACTCGCCATCATAGTGATTTTTGGTCGCACTTTTTCGTCGTCGCTGCCCTGATTTCCGGAAAAAAATTGTCAAAAGAAATTTCGTACCCATCCTGTCAGTTTGACCCGGGAAGAGTTTTGAGACACTCGCCATTATAGTGATTTTTCACAAAAAAAGAGCAGCGCAAAAAAAACAGAGCGATTTTTTTTTTCCAGAGTGTGCTTTTCCCTTGTTTCCGTACAGCGTCGTGATTTTGTTAGTGTTCTAGGCTCGCGTCTCTAGCACGGTCTAGCCTAGGACCAGCACAGTACCGTCGTTGAGCGTTTATTCAACTTTGCATCTCTGAATTGATTATTGCTGACCTTTTTGCTACCATACTATAAGCCTTCCCAGCTCCACATAAATCTACGTCGATGCGTTTGACTCTCCCCGCAATCGCTCTATCCAAGCTTTTGAGAGTTTTGACTACAAGCGGTTGCCGATCACCGCTTTCTGGGTAAGAACTGGTAAGAATTTGAGATTTGCTTCACGGATTTGTGACACCCGCCACCACCACCACTTGTTAGTAGTCTGTAGGATCATATTCTTGTGTGTTTCTATTGCTGCTAACCATGCCAAGATCACAAGCCGATTTAGACTGACCGGGAGAACTTGACGAACAAGGAGCTTCATGATAAGTTTGACCAAATGATGAGTGGACAGGTGCAAGATGTGCTAAACAGATTTGAAGAGGCCATGGAGAAGATAGATGGCATGAAGAAGACGTTCGAAACAAAGCTCGATAACAAGTTTAATGAATTGCTCGCGCGTCTTCCACCACCACCACCGGCTGCTCCTAACGCACCTCTACAACAACAACAACAACGACGACGACTACCTCCACGTCGCGAAACAACCCTCCGCCGAGCGAGCCGTGTTCCTCTTGCGCTTGGCCAAACTGTTGGTGCTTCTTTGTTGATATACCGTGGCTCCTGCTGGCGATACGGAGGAGGATGATTATGTGGGAGATTACGAGGATGAGGTTGATCAAAATCAGAACTACGTGCAACCACCGGCACCACAACCACCAGGTCGTCCACATGCAAATAATGGCAACGTTAGGGCTCCCCTCAGTGCGAGATCATGACCATCTCCCTAAACTGAAATTGAATATTCCACCATTTGAGGGTAGATATGTTCCTGATATATATCTTACTTGGGAGTTAGAAACTGAACAACGATTTACATGTTTACAATATCACGAGGAGAGCGTGTTCTGCTGCGGTTTGTGCTTTCACTAGCTTTGCATGTGTTTGGTGGTCTGAACATTGTCGATTATATCCTGTTCGACTACTTGGGATGCTTTGAAAACTGCTATGCGTACTCGTTGGGTTCCACCATATTATCAACGTGAATTACTTCAAAAATTGCAGCGCTTAAGACAAGGAAAAAATTCTGTAGAAGAATATTATCGTGCAACCGGCTTGATTAGATGTGGTATTGTTGAGGAGAATGAAGCTATGCTTGCACATTTTACGGGTGGATTAAATAGAGATTCAGACCATTCTAGACTATAAGGATTATAATAATATCACTCGTTTATTCCATCTTGCTTGTAAAGCTGAACATGAAGTGCAGGATCGACAGGCATTGGCGCGCACTCACTACTAGGGAAAAGCCTATACACAGAATCTTACCAGCAGCGCACCACAAAATACCACGCTGCTGCTACTTAGCAGCAGCGCGTGTTAGAGAAACACGCCGCTGACAAGAAAATAGCAGTAGCGCGTCCACCACAAACAGCGCTACTGCTATAATTGCCATGACCTCGCCACCCTCAAGAAGTTATAGCGATGGCGCTCTATACTAAACCGCTACTACTATAGAAGTTAGCAGCAATAGCGCTTATAGAAAAACCGCTCTTTGCTAAGATCAGCCCACAAGTTTAGTCCCACCTTGCTCGTGAGCAGGGTGTTTACCACCTTAAATATGTTATTTCTGAAACTACCACAACGGTTGGTCTTCATTGAACTCTATGTGTAAAATTTGTGGCATAATATGAGTCCTCTCCGGTTCCTACCGGATAGGACTCATATTGACAATTCAGATTGTACACAAAAGATCATTGATGGCCAAGCGTATTTTGCATTGACGTATTTTTGTATAGTTACACTTAGCGATAGCGATTTATGTGCAAGGCGCTCTGCTATTCAGATTAGTATGGCGCTTTTTGGCAAACGCTACTGCAACTATCCCTACCTTATCCCCACGCGCATGACCGGCCCTCACTCACACTCTCACTCTAGCCCCGTGCCGATAACTTGGTAAATGCGTGCGTCATGCCGCCGCCCGCCTTCGTCCGTCATGTGAGGTACTCCTCCTTTCGTCCCTCCTCCCTCCTCCTCGCACATCCTCCCTCACTGCAGCCGCCCTCCCTCCTCCGCCCTCCTCCTCCCTCCGCTGTGATCGCCCCTCCTCCCTCCTCCATGGTGACCCTCCTCCCACCGCCCTCGACCTCGCCCCTAGCTACCTCTCCGTTGCCCCCCACCCCCTGCCACTAGTTAGTACTAGATTTAGTAGTTGTAGATGTTAATTTAGGGTTCATAGCTAGTACTAGATGTTGCTTAGTTAGTACTAGATTTTTAGTAGTAGTAGATGTAAAGTAGATGTTAATTACTAGTAGTGATGGTACTAGTTAACTAGATGTTGCTTAGTTAGTACTAGATTTTTAGTTGTAGTTGAACTAGTTTACTAAGTAAATTAATATAACTAGTTGAACTACTTTATTTTTAGAAAGAACTAGTTTTTTATTTATAGTAAGTTTATATTTAGTAAGAACTAGTTGAATTAATAAAACTAGTTGAACATGTCATATTTGTTGTTATTTTTAGTTTAAGCAATTATTCGGGATGTATTAGTGATAACTAGTTGAACATCTCCGAGTGGCCTATGTTTTGCCGGAGTGTTGATTAATTTCCGTTCCGGCAAATTTCAGGCGCTCGATATGTCCTTTTTTAGCAAAGGTCATGCCGGATTTTTCGTGAATTCTGGCATGACTTGTGCTAGAATATGTACAAGTTTAATCTTTGAATTATGAACGTAGGAAATGTCGTACTCGGACAACGATAGTCTCCCGGGGGAGTGTAGCTGGTGCCACGACGATCGAGGTATGTGCGACAGGTTCGTTCGATTTGGGCGAAGATCGGCGCTTGAGCATTAAGCTCGAGGAGACCTTCGATTGTGAAACGGTACGGAACAACTACTAGTGTTTTTTTAGTAATTAAGCATGACTTCAACTATTTCAACGTCTAATTTTCATATTTTACAATTCGGCTAGCTTATCCCATGCCATGCAAGACGCTATGTCTTGGAGAGGATGGGTTTTGAAGACCATGAAAATTTTGAAACAAAGAAAATACACCTAAGGACCCATCATAATATGGATTTTGAAGTAAATTTGTGCAATGCTCAGAGCGTAACCCATTTTGGTTGCCAAAATTGGGAAGCACTTTGGAAAATGTATGGTTTTTATGAGGGTATGATTGTCACAATGGATCTTGGTGATCCTGACATCGAGCAAGACAATATGGACATTTGGGTCCTTGTTGATACGGTTCCGATTCTACCGCAATGTGAGTTTCTCAAACATAGTTATTAACTAATTTATATTGTTTATTTCAAAATTGTTGATAGCTTATTTCCATTTACTGACTTATTTTGAATCTTCAAAGAATGTCCGGAAGATGGTAGACAAAACCCAATACACCGATGGCTCGAATTAACATTATAAGGAGAAAAATCATCGATTGCTTATTGTACTTTCTTTGAGAATTACAATACCTATTATCGAACTCCTCCAAATTATGGTGAATACGTGCCACTAGTGCACGTGTTGAACCACGATAACTTCTATGGAGATACCTGGTAAGATTTTTACTATTACAACATCCGTGCATCTTTTGCATACTTCCAAAACTAGTACATCATTGCTAACTACGAAGTTATTACTATGTTTTTCAACAGAAAATCCCGATGGATTGTGTGCCTCATCGATGTATTACAATGGTCGCCTTGAAGTTACGAACATACAGCCAGGTCATCCTACGGATCTCACTGTGCATATCGGATTTCTAAAACCGGTGAACACATGCTAATCAAAGAATGGAAAAATGTTTGGATATTCGCAAGGAGGTTCTTGGAAGTAACATTGCGAAAGGCAAGAATTGGAGACAGGATAATCTCCATTCTCCATAATGGAGAGTCGGGGCTATCTTGTTTTTGCTATTTTACCTTCTGAGAATATAGTAGCTCCTAAGAGAATGTAGTAGGTCCTATGAGGTACAATATGTTTATTATGTGATACAATGTGTTAGAGTTGATGATGAGGAGTACTTGTGATTATGACTAGTGACCAATTTGTTATGTGATGTCTCATTGATGAAAACGATGATCTCGAGGTGTTATATGACAATGATGTATTATGATGATAAGTTATAATGATATGATATGATATTTATTATATCATTGGGTGAAAGAACCGCGGATTAGTTTCAAGTGCATGTCCATCCACTTGAAACTAGTCCACGGTAGTTTCACCTACTCATTATGATGTAAAAATAGTCTCGAAATTCCTGTTGTATGAAAAATTGTGTAAAGGTGTATGAAATACAACATGAAATAAAAAAAGAAATAAAATACTAAATAATAGTAGTAGCGGCGGGCAGGAGGCGCTACTACTAATTACCAAAGCGGCCGCTCAGAGAAGCGCTACTACTAGATCATTTTAGCGATGGCGGGTCCAGCGCGCTCTTTGCTAAGCTTTAGTATGGCGCCTTATCATAGCGCTCCTGCCTGCGCTACTAATAGGCCTAAAACCCGTGCTGCTGCTAGGCTTTTCCCTAGTAGTGACTAACTTTTCTGCAGGTCGACCTTCATCATGGACACCACGTGCATCATCTACTTCCACACGTTCTGCTACACCGGCACCTCTGCCGGCTGCCACCTCCAACTATGATACAATAAAGCAGGCACAATCACCACTATCTGCCAAGAGCACACCTTCTGGGCCTGCAAAGAGCTCTTCTTCATCCATGGCATCAACAGGGAAAACACATGATATTATTTGTCGACGTTGCAAGGGTGGAGGTCATTATGCGAGAGAATGCCCATCTAAGCGTGTGATGATTGTTAATGAGGATGGTGGGTATGAGTCCGCTAGTGACTATGATGAGGAGACTTTGGCTCTTATTACACATGAAGAACACGGTGGAGATGATTCTGATCATGAGACGCAATACATGGCTGCTTGAAGATCTTTGACATGTATGAATGTTTAGTTGCTCAACGTGTTTTGAGTGTGCAGGTTACACAAGCTGAGCAAAATCAGAGGCATAATTTGTTCCATACAAAGGGAGTTGTGAAGGAACGTTCTATTCGCGTCATCATAGATGGAGGGAGCTGCAACAACTTGGCTAGCATGGAGATGGTGGAGAAGCTATTTCTCACCACAAGACCACATCCACATCCTTACTACATCCAATGGTAACAGCGGCAAGGTGATGGTAACACGTACTGTTCGTGTGCATTTCAGTATCTCTACATATGCTGATTATGTTGATTGTGATGTGGTACCTATGCAAGCATGTTCCTTATTACATGGTAGACCATGGCAATTTGATAAAAAAATATGTACACCATGGTAGAAACAATCAGTATACTCTTGTTCATAAGGATAAAAATATTACTTTGCTTCCTATGACTCTGATTCCATTTTGAAAGATGATATTAATAGAGCTAATAAAGCAAAACAGGAGAAAAATAAGAGTGAAAATCAGATTGTGGCAAAAGAATTTGAGCAACAAATGAAGCCTAATAATAAACCATCTAGTGTTGCTTCGAAATTAAATTGAAAAGTGCATGTTTACTTGCCACCAAATCTGATATTGATGAGCTAGATTCTAGCAAATCTGTTGGCTATGCTTTTGTGTGCAAAGAGGCATTATTTCCATTCGAGGACGTGCCTTCCTCTTTGCCCCCTGCTGTCACTAACATTTTGCAGGAGTTCGCTGACGTCTTCCCACAAGACGTGCCACCGGGATTACCACCTATTCGAGGGATTGAGCATCAAATTGACTTAATTCCCGGTGCATCGCTACCAAACCGTGCACCGTGCGTACCAATCCAGAGGAGACGAAGGAGATTATGCGTCAAGTACAGGAGCTGCTCGACAAAGGTTATATACGCGAATCTCTTAGTCCTTGTGCTGTACCTATTATACTAGTGCCTACAAAGGATGGTACGTCGCGTATGTGTGTTGATTGTAGAGGCATTAATAATATCACTATTCGTTATCGTCATCCTATTCCTAGGCTAGATGATATGCTTGATGAATTGAGTGGCTCTACAATATTCTCCAAAGTTGATTTGCGTAGTGGATACCATCAAATTCGTATGGCCCGGGAGATGAATGGAAAACAACATTTAAAACTAAGTTTGGTTTATAAGAGTGGTTAGTCATGCCTTTTGGGTTAACTAATGCACCTAGTACTTTCATGAGACTAATGAACGAAGTTTTACGTGCTTTCATTGGACGATTTGTGGTAGTCTATTTTGATGATATCTTGATTTATAGCAAATCTTTGGAAGAACATTTGGAACATTTACGTGCTGTTTTTAATGCTCTACGTGATGCACGTTTGTTTGGTAACCTTGGGAAGTGCACCTTTTGCACCGACCGAGTATCTTTTCTTGGCTATGTTGTTACTCCACAGGGAATTGAAGTTGATAAAGCCAAGATTGAAGCTATTGAGAGATGGCCGCAGCCCAAAACGATCACACAAGTGAGGAGTTTTCTTGGACTCGCTGGTTTCTATAGGCGTTTTGTGAGAGATTTTAGCACCATTGCTGCACTTCTCAATGAGCTTACAAAGAAGGATGTGCCTTTTGTTTGGGGTACCGCACAGGAAGAGGCTTTCACGGTATTGAAAGATAAGTTGACACATGCTCCTTTACTCCAACTTCCTGATTTTAATAAGACTTTTTAGCTGGAATGTGATGCTAGTGGAATTGGATTAGGAGGTGTGTTATTACAAGATGGCTAACCTGTTGCATACTTTTCTGAAAAATTGAGTGGGCCTAGTCTGAACTATTCTACTTATGATAAAGAATTATATTCTCTTGTTCGGACTTTAGAGACATGGCAACATTATTTATGCCCAAAGAATTTGTTATACATTATGATCATGAATCTTTGAAACATATTAAAAGTCAAGCTAAACTGAATCGTAGACATGCTAAATGGGTTGAATTCATTGAGACTTTCCCTTATGTCATTAAACACAAGAAGGGTAAAGAAAATGTTATTCTTGATGCTTTGTCTAAATCGCTATACTATGCTTTCACAACTTGACTTCAAAATATTTGGTTTGGAGACCATCAATGATCAATATGTGCATGATGCTGACTTTAAAGATGTAATGCAGAATTGTAAAGAAGGAAGAACATGGAACAAGTTCGTTGTTAATGATGGTTTTGTGTTCCGTGCTAACAAGCTACGCATTCCTGCTAGCTCTGTTCGTCTTTTGTTGTTGCAGGAGGCGCATGGATGAGGATTAATGGGACACTTTAGCGTGAAGAAGACGGAGGACGTACTTGCTACACATTTCTTTTGGCCAAAGATGAGACGGGATGTTGAGCGTTTTGTTGCTCATTTGCACTACATGTCAAAAAGCTAAGTCACGACTCAATCCTCATGGTTTATATATGCCTTTTCACTGCCTAGTGTTCCTTGGGAGGATATATCTATGGACTTTGTTTTAGGTTTACCTCGAACAAAGAAGGGAGGGATAGCATATTTGTTGTCATGGATAGATTCTCGAAAATGGCACACTTTATACCATGTCATAAAAGCGATGATCTTGTTAATGTTGCTGATTTGTTCTTTCGTGAAATTATTCGCTTGCATGGTGTGCCAAATACTATTGTTTCAGATCGTGATACTAAATTTCTTAGCCACTTTTGGAGATGTTTATGGGCTAAGTTGGGGACTAAACTGCTTTTTAGTACTACTTGTCACCCCAAACTGATGGACAAACTGAAGTAGTCAATAGAGCATTGTCTGCTATGCTTAGGGCTGTTTTGTAGAATAATAAGAAAATGTGGGAAGAATGCTTGCCTCATATTGAATTTGCTTATAATCGTTTGTTGCATTCTACTACTAAGATGTGCCCTTTTGAAATTGTGTATGGTTTCCTACCTCGTGCACCCATTGATTTGTTGCCTCTTCCATCTTCGGAGAAGGTTAATTTTGATGCTAAACAACGTGCTAAATTGATCTTAAAAATGCATGAGTTAACTAAGGAAAACATTGAGCGTATGAATGTTAAATATAAACTTGCTGGAGATAAGGGTAGAAAACATGTTGTCTTTGCACCTAGAGATCTTGTTTGGTTACATTTGCGTAAGGATAGGTTTCCTAATTTGCGCAAATCAAAGCTAATGCCACGTGCTGATGGTCCATTTAAGGTGTTAGAGAAAATAAATGATAATGCATATAAACTTGAGCTGCCTGCAGAATTTGGGGTTAGTCCCACTTTTAACATTGCAGATTTGAAGCCTTATTTGGGTGAGGAAGATGAGCTTCCGTCGAGGACGACTTCATTTCAAGAAGGGGAGGATGATGAGGACATCAATACCATAGTTACACCCACAGCCCCTACTGTTACATATACTGGACCAATTACTCGAGCTCGCGCACGCCAATTGAATTACCAGGTACTTTTGTTTCTTGGTAATGATTCTAATGTTCATGAGAATATGATACTGCCTAAATTGGATACATTTGTTTTGCTTACAAGTGAAGGGCCGAGCTTGGAGAAGGATGAACATTGGAGCAAGAACACGCATGGAGTTGATGGCATGCGCAAGGGGATTAAGGACGGAATTACAAGTGATGATTTCAGGACTTTGAAGCCACCATAAGGAGTGCATGAAGCTTT
This sequence comes from Aegilops bicornis, assembly GCA_021605145.1. Classification (NCBI taxonomy): domain Eukaryota; kingdom Viridiplantae; phylum Streptophyta; class Magnoliopsida; order Poales; family Poaceae; genus Aegilops; species Aegilops bicornis. The sequence continues at coordinate 242,717,397 of CM038669.1, forward strand.
GGACGAAATTACATAAGGAGTACATGGGACGCAACACCTAGAATAGGTTATTTTTAGAGTCCGTATGTGTGGGGAAACAAGAGTTAGGGTTGGTTTCGGACCCCATCCTCAAGGGCCATGAAATCCCCTCCTCTTCCTCCATATATACAGCCCTTAGGGCGTCGTTTAGACTTTGGGTTTTGTTTAGATTAAAAGTTCGCCATAGCTGCAACTTCGCGTACTTCGTTTGTGTTCAACGACCAGACCAAGGCGTCACAGAACCCCTCCTTCATTAATAAAGCTTTCCTCTTATATTCGCAATATCCAAATTGCAATCTTAGTTTCTTGCTTGTTCTTCGTTTGCTCGCAGGAAACAGGCCCTCGTGGTCAGGTTGATCGTGGTCCGGCGTGGTCAATAACCCTCGGAAGTTGGTTTAGCGATTGCGAACGCGCGACGTCTCGCACGTTCGTAGTCGGATCGTCAAGGTCGACTCCCACAGAAAATGATAGCCACCATCTCATCGAAACATCGGGACACCTTTGCCTCTATCAGTCCCCTCATTATCAAGATTCATATTGCTAAACAAAGATTTAATAGGGGACACATCAATAACTTTTAGATCTTCATCCTTATTTTCCAAAAAAAAAATCTGGCTTAGCGGCCATCTTATTAACTTTCGGTGGCACCTTATCCGAAACTTCAGCTATTAACTTCTCAAGATGAGCAATCTGAGATTTCAAACCATGAAATTCTTTAGACATATCATCGAGTTATTTATTCATATAACCCATAAAGCTTTTTTGTTCCTTAAGCTCGTTTCTAAAGAAATTATTATGATCAAATTGTAAGACCATAAAACTCCTGACATTGCTTTCGGTCTCTTCTAACCTTTTAAGGTGAAGATCACCAAATATAGGTAGAGTCATCGTGACAAGCAAGCGAAAAAGAGGCAAACGGAAAAGAGAGGGAGAATAAAACGGCAAGGGTGGAGTGTGGGAGAGGAAAACGAGAGGAAAATGGCAAATAATGTAATGCGGGAGATAAGGGTTTGTGATGGGTACTTGGTAAGTTGACTTTTGCGTAGACTCCCCGGCAACGGCGCCAGAAATACTTCTTGCTACCTCTTGAGCACTGCGTTGGTTTTCCCTTGAAGAGGAAAGGGTGATGCAGCAAAGTAGCGTAAGTATTTCCCTCAGTTTTTGAGAACCAAGGTATCAATCTAGTAGGAGGCCACGCACGAGTCCCTCGTACCTACACAAACAAATAAATCCTCGCAACCAACGCAATAAAGGGGTTGTCAATCCCTTCACGGTCACTTACAAGAGTGAGATCTGATAGATATGATAATACAATATTTTTGGTATTTTTATGATAAAGATGCAAAGTAAAGAAATCAAAATAAAGACGGCGCCAGAAATAGCTAAGTGCTGAAAGATTAATATGATGGAAAATAGACCCGGGGGCCATAGGTTTCGCTAGTGGCTTCTCTCATGAGCATAATTATTACGGTGGGTGAACAAATTACTGTTGAGCAATTGATAGAATTAAGCATAGTTATGAGAATATCTAGGTATGATCATGTATATACGCATCACGTCCGAGACAAGTAGACCGACTCCTGCCTGAATCTACTACTATTACTCCACACATCGACCGCTATCCAGCATGCATCTAGAGTATTAAGTTCAAAAGAATAGAGTAACTCTTTAAGTAAGATGACATGACGTAGAGGGGTAAACTCATGCAATATGATATAAACCCCATCTTGTTATCCTCGATGGCAACCATACAACACGTGCCTTGCTGCCCATACTGTCACTGGGAAAGGACACCGGAAGATTGAACCCAAAGCTAAGCACTTCTCCCATTGTAAGAAAGATCAATCTAGTAGGCCAAACCAAACTGATAATTCGAAGAGACTTGCAAAGATAACCAATCATACATAAAAGAATTCAAAGAAGATTCAAATATTGTTCATAGATAAACTTGATCATAAACCCACAATTCATCGGTCTCAACAAACACACCGCAAAAAGAAGATTACATCGAATAGATCTCCACAAGAGAGGGGAGAACATTGTATTGAGATTCAAAAAGAGAGAACAAGCCATCTAGCTAATAACTATGGACCTGAAGGTCTGAGGTAAACTACTCACACATCGTCAGAGAGGCTATGGTGTTGATGTAGAAGCCCTCCGTGATCGATGCCCCCTCCGGCGGAGCTCCGGAAAAGGCCCAAAGATGGGATCTCACGGGTACATAAGGTTGCGGCGACGGAATTAGGTTTTTGGCTCCGTATCTGGTAGTTTGGGGGTACGCAGGTATATATAGGAGGAAGAAGTACGTCGGTGGAGCAACATGGGGCCCACGAGGGTGGAGGACGCGCCTAGGGGGGTAGGCCCGCCCCCTACCTCGTGCCTTCCTGGTTGATGTCTTGACGTAGGGTCCAAGTCCTCTGGATCACGTTCGTTCCAAAAATCACGTTCCCGAAGGTTTCATTCCGTTTGGACTCCGTTTGATATTCTTTTTCTGCGAAACTCTGAAATAAGCAAAAACAGACAATGCAGGCTGGGCCTCCGGTTAATAGGTTAGTCCCAAAAATAATATAAAAGTGTATAATAAAGCCCAATAATGTCCAAAACAGAATATAATATAGCATGGAGCAATATAAATTATAGATACGTTGGAGACGTATCACCGGCTGTGCTGCCGCGGAGGCCCCACCGCCCCCTACTACTCCCACCGCTTGCCAGGCCATCCCTCCACTCACCCACACCCCCTATTATTCTGCGGCGACGGCAGCCTCACACCGCAGCCGAACCAGTGAACCCTCGTACTCCTCTCCGCGCGGGCTTCCACTGCCGCGTCTTCCCCGGCTCCGCGTCGTCCCCTTCCTAGGCCTCGCCGTCATCCACCGCCCTGGTGCTCTCGGTGCGGCGTGGTCAACGTGGTCAAGGAACGGCTTCCATCGGACGTGGACTGTACGTGGAGAGGCTGACAGCTGGGTCCACGGACGCAGCAAGGAAGTGCCTCCTTATTACGCGCAAAATAATTATTCCTCCACCTGACAGCGGGGACCCACCAGACGAGCCACCGTATTTCGCAAAAAATGTTTCCCCTGACTACTGGGACCCACCAGCTACATTTTCGCACGCAAGGAAGTGCAACCGGGCAAAAAAAACGATTTGCTCCCCTCACTGCTGGGACCCACCAGCTACATCTTCGCACGCAAGGAAGTGCCTGACAGTCGGGACCCACCTGGTCGAAGTGTACGTAGCGTTGTCATTCTGGTCGCGAACGTGTACATACATACTGGTCGATGTAGAGGCACGCACTTATCGTAGTAGAGGCGCGCACGAAGCATGTACACATACGTACAGCGGCCAGTGTGCAAGAAACAAAATACGACCACGTATGTACATACGGGCAGGGTCTCGAACGCCTACTCGCACATACATACGGCCAGGGCTCATGTACATGGCTGGGTCGGAACGGAGAAACAGCGTCGTCGTCGTGTTCATGGGGAGCCAACCAGCTGGGTTGGAACGGAATGTGTCGTTGTGTTCATCGGGAGGGCTTGGACGGAACAGCTGATGGAAACAAGGCCTGGCGTACCGCAGAATGGAAGAAACGGCCTTGTGTTCGACCGGCCATGTTCGAAATGGGATCCTGTTCATCGGGACGGGTCTGGTGTACCGCAAAATGGAGGAAACGGACCTCCTACGGTAGAAACGGGGGTCCTGTTGATCGGGAGGGGTGTGGCGTACCGCAAAACAGAGGAAATGAACTTGTGTTGGAGCGCTACGGTCGAAACGGGGGTCCTGTTCATCGGGAGGGGTGTGGCGTACCATAAAATGGGACTCCACGGGATACTATTCATCTCCACCGTTGGCCCCCTCCAGCCTCCATAGGCTACTGTTCATCCACCGTCGACCTCCTCTAGCCTCCACCTGCGACTGTTCATCCACGGGCTCCTGTTCATCCAGCCTCCACTACGCGCTACTCCACCGGCTACTGTTCAACCAGACCTCTCCACGGGCTCCTGTTCAACCACCCCTCCACGGGCTACTGTTCATCCAGCCCTCCACCATCTACAGTTCATCTAGCCCTCCACGGGGTGGTCCTGTTCATCCAGCCCTCCACGGGGTTCTGTTCATCCAGCCCCAACCGGCTCGATGGATCGGGGTTCAGTTCATCCAAAGGGAACACCACAGGGTCCTGTTGATCCACCCCCACCGGGAACTGTTCATCCAAACCCCCCAGCAACGCTCACTGTTCATCCAGAGGCCGCATCGATCGGCTTCAGTTAGCAGCAGTAGAGAAGGAATCGCTCGATCGGGTTCAATTAACAGCCATCGATCGATCGCCCGGGTTCGAAGAACGCGTAGCCTGCGGTCTGTCGCTCGGGTTTAGTTAGAGCCCAACGCCTCGCTCGGGTTCAGTTAGAGCCCAACGCCTCGCACCCACGCGCGTGCGTGTATGAGAGAAACGCGCATCGCTCGGCCCCGACCACCCACCGTAACCGGGAACACCCCGATATTTTCCTCACCCTCGCTTCTACCACGGTTTTTTCCGTCATGGACGGCCCGAAGAATGTCATGCAGCTGTGTCTCCGGCCCGCCCAGGACGAAAAGCCCATTTTCTGTCATGATTTTTTGTCATAGAAGTAGGAGCCCACCACATCTATGATGATACCGGGTTTTGTCACAATTATCATCATAGAAGTGTCATAAGTATGACAGAATTTTTTTTCGTCCGGCCCAAAATGTCACGGATGTGTCTTTTTTTGTAGTGTGATGATCATATGTCTTGGATATATTTGCACCCTTGCATGCTACCTAACCCTTGTAGGTACTTGGGTGAATCTAAGTCTATGAGATTGCAAATCACTCACATCTTGAGCAATCTCGACATCACCGAGTCTCTACAACATGGTGGTTGAAGACAAGGAAGAATGAAACCTTTCAACATATCCTTTGAAAAAAATCTTTATACCAAATTTCATTTGGTATCAAATTCTTGGTTGTCAATTTGGATACACAAGTGCTCTTCCTTGCAAGACTAACCCATGTAGGTAGATGAACTCAAACTACAAGTGGTGCTCCCAATCATTGATGAGCTACATCAACCTTGAGCATCCCACAGAAGTTCAACTACATAATCAAGATCAACACCACCACCCAAGGTATGTTATTCCATCTTAGAGAAGCTTTACTCCAAGTCATGGGTCTAAGCAGCTCAACAAGATGTGAATACATCAAAATGCTTAAACAAAAAATGGTAACCCCATTTTGAGCTTAAACGATGAGTATGACCTATGATCAAGTGTTCTCACTTGACTCCTAAGTCAATATACTCTAACAGAGGTGACTTTGTCGCCGACCATTTCTAGATGAAGTTCTCCAGTGTTTCTCAGTGCTTTTGCATTCGTCTCTTGCATATTTGTTCCTCTTCATCTAGATTTCTTTTCTTTTCTCTGTTTTGTTCCGCATTCCCTGCGTCTAATTCATTGCAAATCCTTCAATTAATTCCCTGTAAGTCTTTGTGAGATCTTATCTGCCTAGTGAGCTGAGGTGACAAAATGTTGTCTCTGTGTTGAACTCGGACACACCGGATTGCTACTTTCGGTCAAACCGAACCATTTCGGTGCTACCGAAGTAAATAACTCAGTCCTACCGATTTCAACGCTGAGCAGACACTTTGTCATTTGCATCCTGCATATTTGTTCCAGCTCCACCCAATGATTCTTGTCCTCTACCAGCATCACATTCTATATGCTGCTTTGCTCTGTGACTCAAGGACCAAACCTATTTTGACTCACAATCCAGAAGATCCCTTCTTGGAAATTGATGTCAAAGGGGGAGAGAGAGATCAGATCAAAGCTTAATGATGCGGAGCATCCCACGTTCATCACCATGTACACTCCGACTACTCTCCAAGCCCCAAGGATACAGGAGATGAGACCTCGACTATTCGCCATTGGACACAAGGTGAACCTGTTCCTACATGCTTCCCCTTTCCATTCGTGTGAGACATGGTTGCTACCTAAGGCGAGGACTCTATGCATGCCTAGGTACCAAGGAGACCCTCTCGGAGATGCTCGGAATGATGGACAAGTCCCCAAGTACAAGGATGAAGGAACACGACGAGAGAAAGCGGAGAAAGCCTGCGAGCCGGACATCCGGCGTCGGCCGGACATCCGCCCTTCCATAGCCGGACATCCGGCCCCAGCCCGGACATCCGGCGCCCATCACTGCAGACGCAAAGCTACAGGGCCCGGACATCCGGCCCCCAGGCCCCGGACATCCGGCCTCCCACGAAGCGCCGGATATCCGGCCCCTCGCCCGGAAATCCGGCGCCCGCACCGATTGCGTCACGGAAGACCAGGCCAGCCGGACATCCGGCCCCGGCCCGGACATCCGGCGCCTCCTGGCTCCGGACATCCGGGCCGACGCCGGACTTCCGGCTCACTGTCTGCGCCTGATAAAGGGCCGAGACCCATGTACCTCTTCGCCCCTAGACTATATATACTCCATCCCTTCCTCTTTCTAGGGTTAGCTTAGGTTTAGCTCATGTTTGTGTGAGAGCCTTGCTCATCCACTTGGTTACTTCTCCTCGGAGCTCGGGACCTCTGGAGAAAGATCCCCCAAAGCGGATTCAAGACCCCCTTCTAGGGTGGACCCCATCAAGACCTCCTCTCGGAGAAGAACGGCTACTCGTGTATCCTTACCTTTGTTGATTGTGGATCATATGTACCTCTTTGTGTTCGATGATCTAGCACTTGTATGATTGATTCCTTGTTGGTTGAGCGATCTCTCTCTCGTTTCCTCCGTGTTTCCCTCTTGTTCTTCCGCGTGTTCTTCGTGATTCCCCGTAGGATCCGCTCCAGCGTGAAAGATCATACACGTAGGGTTCCACCCTACATCATCTCTTGGATCAGAGCTTAGGTTTATCGCGTTTTTGGAGCCCCTACCCTGTGTTTTCTAGCTTGATTTTGTTGATTTCGTCCTAAATCCGAAAATCCCCACCAAAAATAGCCCCAAAATTTTTTGTGATTTGTTAGTTTTGATGATGTTTTGTTGATTTTGATCCATGGATTTGCTTGGTTTCGAGTGGATCTAGCATTTCCCCAAGTTTCCCACTTTCCATCCACGAAATCCCTCAATTTTGACCTTGAAATCATCAATTTCCGCCCCAATTCGAAAATTTCCGCTTCAAACGAGATCTGAAATCGTCGGGCGGACATCAAGACCTCGGGCGGACATCCGACCATCCGGCCGGACATCCGGCCCCAAGCGGACATCCGGGCCTGGAGCACCAAAATCGCTCGGTTCTGGACATTCACCCCCGGAAATCCGGCCCCGAGCCCGGATATCCGGCCCCTGTGAGTTCTGTTTTTTCTGTTTCACCGTTTTGTCCATAACTAATTCATACGGAGTCCGATTTTGACGTTCTTTAGCCCGTTTTGAAGCTAGTGGCATCCCCCTTCCCATAAAAATACTACCATCACCATTTGACTCCATCAAATTTTGTGAACTTTGGCATCTTTGCCTAGGGCTTCCGCCACATCCTCCGCATAACCACCACCGACTTCGCAACCCTAACCAATTTTCCCCATAGCATTAGTGGTTGCTTGAGTAGTGATTCGTGTCTCCTAAGGTGTTTGACTACTTAGGGACGATTGCTTCTTCATCAACCACCACCACCACTTCCACATAACCTTGCCCACCATACACTTCCGACCACCTCAACTTAACCCAATAGTTGTTTGAGCTTGTTTGAGTTGTGGCTTGTATCTCCTAAGGTGTTTGGCTACTTAGGGACGGCAACTTCAACTCCGACACGTGTATAGCCCATCATTCCACTTCCGCATTGCCAAGTGCAAACCACCACCGCATTCCCGCTACCACCATTTTGACATTTGACGTTTGAGATTTTGAGTTCGCGGTTTTCCGTTTCCTAAGGTGTTTGGCTACTTAGGGGCGTGTCTCCATCATCTTGGTATCTACATCAAGAACACCGCTACTCATCATCGCCGGACGGTAACCTCCATATCATCTTGGTATCGTGGTATCCCTCCATTGTATATTCCCTTGCTATTGCATTGTTAACCCCTAGCCTTACTTTTGCGTTACTTGCCTATCGAGACTAGCCATTTGAGTATTGCCGCAGCGTTACTTGTGCACATTAGTGATCATACCTTCCATTACATACCATACCATATCATATTGGTATCATATCATCCATTGTGTCTCAAGTTTGTTCCGCATATACACAATTGCTATCTTAGTTTGTGCATTGTGCAAAGTGGCCATACAAAAAAAGAAATAAAGCTTTTAAGCAAAAGAAAGAGAGCAAAGAAGCTTGTAAGCAAGTGCCATAGCATCATACCATATTGCATATAAGATTGTCATATCCGATCATCTTGGATCATCTTGAGAGAAACACCGGGAACCATACATACATAGCATACCTGGGATAGAAGTTTATCCATTTTGCATCAAATAGGTTGTGCACAAGTGTCGTATCCGCCTAGTGAGCAATCGTGCTAGCGTCTCTCTTGAGTTGTGCAACACGAGCGTTTTCCGTGGATTCCACATTTTGTGTTCATTCCTTGGTTGCACGACCCCATTTATCTATCCGTGTGTGTGTTTCCGTGTGCCATTCTTTGCTATTGGTCCATTTGTTTAAACTTGCGAATTTGTGAATCTCTTTCAACATTATTGAGTCTTGCTAACATTTTGCATTAAATTTTTGTGCCACTATCCTCACCGAGCTCCTCCATAAGCTTTACTTGTGTAGGTGTGAGAACCCGACAAGGATTGGTACCAATAGTGCTATTTCATTGTCCGCATTTGAGTGAACTTGATTCATTGTCAACATCGGTCAAGGTACATTGGTATAAGTTCTTCTCTTTCTTCCACTCATATTTGCTCGAGTCTTGTGATGGATAGGCAAGGCATTTCATCTCCGGTCTTCGACAACAACGACAGCGTGAACAACTACATCACCAAAGCGTCTCTCTTTGATCTACAACGACAAGTGCAAGGCACACAATCAAGATTGCGAGAGCGCGCCGAGAACATCTCCATCGACATTCATCACTCCGAAGCAAGGAGAAGGGACTACTTCGACAAGAAGCTTGCCGCACATAAAGAGGAGCAAGATGCAAGGATGGAGGAGATTCGGCCTTGATCAAGTCTTCTTCCCTTCGTCATCTTCAAAGGCGGCGACATTCAAGCCACAAGTCTTGAATGGCATAAGCAGCGCAAGTGCACATCATCCTCGTCCACATCTACATGGCGACCACCATCACGTTCGTGATCAACATCGTCATGAAGGGCAAGTCACCTCAAGCATCATGTGCACGATTTAAGCGACATCTACTACGAGCTCAAGCATGACAACGACATCATCATCATGAAGATGCTCCTGGCGCAAATGGACAAGTCCCAAGAAGCCCTACTTCACGCCAAGTCGAAGCTTCATAAGCACAAGAGAAGACCATGAGGCGAGCACCACCAAGACGGCGCTACGGCTACATCAACCACTTGACATCTTCGCCAAGTTTTCTCAAGGCATCTTCGCCTTTGGACGTCTGGCATCTGCGCCTACTTCCCACGAAATGCGCCTACAACAACTTCTTCAAGTCCAAGGCGACCACCTACGACCGAGGCGACACTTCCATCTTGAAGCCCCTCAAGGAAGATGGCGAGCATGGGAAACTCCCTTCGGTCATGGAGGCGAGCTATGAGGTGCCACATCATATGGGCCTCCAACACCAAGGCGGTGACACGACGGTCGAGCAAGGGCCATCCCCTTCGACCACGGCGGCAGCGTGAACCTCTTCAACAACATGAAGGCAGCGCCCACTTTGGACTCATACTCCGAGTCAAGCTACAGCGACCGCGCATGGAGACATTTGCACCTACATCTCTCCGACACCCATATATGTCGAGATGTCCCAATTGCCATGTGAGGAGAGCCACCACCCCATGAGTGACATGAGTGACTCCACCATACGTGACAGTGAGAGCATTTCCTATGAGAGGATGAGTGTGACCACCACTAGCCCCACACATGAGAGCATGCCACACATCCTATGTGAGGTTGAGCGCCATTTGAGTGACTCCACCCACCATACGAGGGAGAGCATCCTTGAGGGAGTGAGTGAGCCACAACACTTAGTGAGTGAGGTAGTTGACACGACACATGAGGCCACTATGATTTCTAACGACTTAACCTCTACTCGTAGTGTGTTTTCTTCTTTGGTGCTAGGTCTCCTACATGACGACATGCCTATCTTTGTGAGTCTATTCCTCCATTGGAGCAGACGATGGCCATGGTGGATGATGATGCACCCCCACATGGTTCCATCAAGATGAAGATGACAACGAGGCGATCTTCAACACCTCACCTACAACTCATGAGCGACCTTCCAAAGGTAACATAGGTGATGGTGCTTCTCTTGTCCCACTAGTGGACTCTCTTGCCATCGATTGCTCCCATGATGTTGACCCACCTATTACCATGCTTCATGCTAGTAAAACTTCTTCATGCCTTGACTTACCTATTTATGATGAATATGATGATGAGCATGTTGAGTTGCCTAGTTGTGATGCTATGCTTCATAGGATATCATGTGAAAATTCTATTGGTCACATTATGTTTGACAATCCATTGAACTTGTCATATGCTATGAGTGAGATCTCCCATATTGCCTCATTTCAATCTCAACATAGTAACTATGCATGCCCCATTAAAATAAATCCCATTTGCACTTATGGCATAGATGACGAGATGATGGTCATTGGCTTTTGCTTCTCTTGTGATGATATTGCACTACTTCCTTTGCACAATTCGTCTACTATTCCATGCCATGATCACATTGTTCCAAATATGCATTGTTTTGGTTGTTGTCAATATTCTCCATGTGATGTTTCCATTAATGCTCATGAGGAGACCCCCGTAGTTTCCTCATACATATTAGGAGATCTCGATGCATTTCATACTTTGCATGATTCCCATAATTGCTTGAACCATATGCATTCCATGAATAACTATGCTCTAGATATTTCTCATGATGCATTGCACAATTTGAGTCTCCATTATGCCATACATAATAACAAACCTATCATGATGGATGACATGTTTCTATATCACGCATCTCATTTATTTGAGCATTGGCTATTTTGTGCTCACCGACACATGCACGTATGCATCATGATGGATGATGCGTACATCTACCACCTTTACACAATTTTTCCTTTGTCTTTGTTTTGTGTAGGTACTCATGTATACTCGTCAACTTCTCAATCCCAAGAATTGATGAAACGAGCTCTTGAGAGCAATGATGCTTTGGGATCCCGTGGACTATCCTTACCACCGTTCCCTTCGCGCAAGGACTACGCGCATCTCTTCTACTTGGCTCTCCTGCGGCTATGGGCTATTTACCGCTTGTCACCTTATGCTCATTTTCCCGTGTTCACTTTGCATGTTATGCTTGCTCCTATGCCTTTGCCATGCAATTGTGACCCTTGCTTGCATATACCCATGATTCACCATTATGCTACTTCTATGTGTATTTGCATGCTTGGTGGAGATCCTTGTTGCTTTTGCCATGTTTATCATGTGCCCCATGCTATTGATGACATATATGCTCATGCCTCTCACATGATATATCTTGATCATTGTCTCTTGTGTCCATTAGTTGCCTCTCTCATATCCACTTGTATTGAGTGCAACCATACTAGGCTTATTGATCTTGGAGACTTTGACACTTTACTTGTGATGCATGCTTGTTTGATTGAGCCTCTTGTATTTGGATGTTCTTACATCATATGCCTCCATACTTTGAAATGCTCCCTTGTACTTTCTTATGATGAGCATGATGCATACACTTGTTCGGTATCTTACCACACGAATGATAGGTTTTGCACTTGCGCTAACCTCATTTGTTTTTCCGAGTGTTTGTCATGTTCTTTCATTTTGAAGGATTCACAAGGCATTACCGTTAGGAGACATATTGGTTATGTGAAGGCATACATGATGTGCAACTCCAACATCTTAGGAACATTCATAAGGTGAACTCCTTCCCTTTGAGCCATCCTCAAATACGCATATTGGATGGGTCACTCTTTCATTGTTGTTTCCTTCTTGTTGTCTACATGATACATCTCACGGACGGAGGAGCGACATTGGAGATTGGCTCTATGGACCTTTTCATTGAGAAGCGCTTGGACTTATTGGATGCACCTTCGGTTTTACACTCTTGCCACAACATCGAGCATTGGTATACCAACACCTCCATATTTGTTGATTGTGCTCATACTCATGCTCGATGGACATATGATACTCACCACAAGTTTGCACCCTATGCATGGATTGACTCACATTATGATTGCCTTGTTGCATCTTGTATTCCCATGTCATCCATGATATATGAGCTTGTTCATTTTCTTAGCAAATTTGTTGTGATCTTCCTTGATGGCATATTCATACATCATCATCATATTGCCCATCATCAATTGCATGATATCATACACATGTTGAGCATCCATTGCCATATTCATGCTATTGATAAACCGTCTCACTATGACATCATTTTGCACCGTGGTTGCATTCATCATATTAACAACACATTTGTGTGCACAATGATTGCATTTGTCCCCATGAATGCTTTGCATCTCATTCTAGATCATCTTGATAAGCTTCATGCGCTTTGTCACGACCAATCTTGCCGCACGAACTCATTCTTACATGATGGACACTTTGTGTGCGCTAACCATTGTATTTCGAGTGTTGCTTGTGTTTGCTCTTTTGCATGTCTATCACTCGTGACACCTTGGACTACTTGGATTGCGCCATGTCTTCAACTTCGTCCAACTACAAGTCCGTCTCGACAACCGTTTCCATGGTGATGAGGATCACGATCCAAGGTCGGATCTTTCCCAAGGGAGGGAGATGATGCGGAGCATCCCGTTCATCACCATGTACACTCCGACTACTCTCCAAGCCCCAAGGATACAGGAGATGAGACCTCGACTATTAGCCATTGGACACAAGGTGAACCTGTTCCTACATGCTTCCCCTTTCCATTCGTAGAGACATGGTTGCTACCTAAGGCGAGGACTCTATGCATGCCTAGGTACCAAGGAGACCCTCTCGAAGATGCTCGGAATGATGGACAAGTCCCCAAGTACAAGGATGAAGGAACACGACGAGAGAAACGGGAGAAAGCCTGCAGAGCCCGGACATCCGGCGTCAGCCCGGACATCCGACCCTTCCCGCAAGCCCGGACATTCGGCCCCAGCCCGGACATCCGGCGCCCATCACAGCAGCTGCAAACTACAGGGCCCGGACATCCGGCCCCCAGGCCCCGGACATCCGGCCTCCCACGAAGCCCCGGATATCCGGCCCCTCGCCCGGAAATCCGGCGCCCAGACCCGATTGCGTCTGAAGACCCAGGCCAGCCGGACATCCGGCCCCGGCCGGACATCCGGCGCCTCCTGGCTCCGGACATCCGGGCCGGCCCGGACTTCCGGCTCACTGTCTGCACAAGACAAAGGGCCGAGACCCATGTACCTCTTCGCCCCTAGACTATATATACTCCATCCCCTTCCTCTTTCTAGGGTTAGCTTAGGTTTAGCTCATGTTTGTGTGAGCCTTGCTCATCCACTTGGTTACTTCTCCTCGGAGCTCGGGACCTCTACGGAGAAAGATCCCCAAGCGGATTCAAGACCCCCTTCTAGGGTGGACCCCATCAAGACCTCCTCTCGGAGAAGAACGGCTACTCGTGTATCCTTACCTTTGTTGATTGTGGATCATATGTACCTCTTTGTGTTCGATGATCTAGCACTTGTGTGATTGATTCCTTGTTGGTTGAGCGATCTCTCTCTCATTTCCTCCGTGTTTCCCTCTTGTTCTTCCGCGTGTTCTTCGTGATTCCCCGTAGGATCCGCTCCAGCGTGAAAGATCATACACGTAGGGTTCCACCCTACATCACTTAATCACTTCAAAAAGGGGGAGAGTACTTCAAAGGGGGAGAAATCACATCAGAGCCCCAGATGCTTGGTATTCAAGAGGAGAGAAGTCACATGTCTTTAGAGGGGAAAGACATGTTAGTTTGTGCTATGTTTCTGTGTGATCTGATTTGGTTTGCTCTGATTTTCTTTTCCCTATATTCTCCCATTATCCAATATAAGATTCATGGGAAGAAAGACTTCTAGGGAAGGGAATCTTTGAATTTATTGCATATCTTTACCTTTGGGGACATGTCTAAATCCAATAGGAGTACCTAGTACTCATTCTCTACATGTCATCCCAGTCTTGGTACTCTTGTGGTTTGCATTTCTTGCTCTGTTTAGTAGATGTATCTGTGTTATCTAACCTTGTTTACTCCAATTCATCTCTTCCTAAGCAGCTTAAGACCACAAGTGATAGAGGCGAGGGTCCTGATCTTTCGATGAGATGATAACTATCGATTCGGTGGAGACGACTTTGACGATCCGACTACGTACGTGCGAGACGTCGCGCCTTAGCAATCGCTAAACCAACTTCCGAGGGTTATTGACCACGCCGGAGCACGATCAACCTGACCACGAGGGCCTGTTTCCTGCGAGCAAACGAAGAACAAGCAAGAAACTAAGATTGCAATCTGGATATTGCGAATATAAGAGGAAAGCTTTATTAATGAAGGTGGGGTTACGAGACGCCTTGGTCCGGTCATTGAACACAAGCGAAGTCTGCGAAGTTGCAGCTATGGCGAACTTTTGATCTAAACAAAACCCAAAGTCTAAGCGTAAGCCCTAAGGGCTGTATATATGGAGAAAGAGGAGGAATTTCGTGGCCCTTGAGGGAGGGTCCAAACCAACCCTAACTCTTGTTTCCCCACATACGGACTATAAAAACAGCCTACACTTAAGTATTTCGAAATTACATGGGCCTGGCCCAATAATAAGGTGACGAGCACCTAGAATAGCCTATGGACGAATATTATGAAGTGGCATCTTGTATATTTCGTCCAAGGCCTCATGCTCTCATTAGGGTGGCTTCAAAGTCCTGGAATCATCACTTGTAACTCCGTTCTTGTTTCCCTGCATGCCAACATCTCCATGGTTGAACTTGCTCCAAGGTTCATCTTTCTTGTGCATGGTAGGCCCTTCATTTGTAAGCAAAACAAATGTATCCAATTTAGGCAGCATCATATTCTCATGAACATTGGAATCGTTACCAAGAAACGAAAGTACCTGATAATTCAATTGGCGTGCACGAGCTCTAGTAATTGGTCCAGTATGTATAGCAGCAGGGGCTGTGGGTGTAACAATGGTATTGATGTCCTCATCATCCTCCCCTTCTTGAAATGAAGTCCTGGAATCATCACTTGTAACTCCGTTCTTGTTTCCCTTGCGCATGCCAACATCTCCATGGTTGAACTTGCTCCAAGGTTCATCTTTCTTGTGCATGGTAGGCCCTTCATTTGTAAGCAAAACAAATGTATCCAATTTAGGCAGCATCATACTCTCATGAACATTGGAATCGTTACCAAGAAACGAAAGTACCTGATAATTCAATTGGCGTGCACGAGCTCTAGTAATTGGTCCAGTATGTATAGCAGCAGGGGCTGTGGGTGTAACAATGGTATTGATGTCCTCATCAGTAACCAAACAAGATCTCCAGGTGCAAAGACAACATGTTTTCTACCCTTATCTCCAGCAAGTTTATATTTAGCATTCATACGCTCAATGTAACAATGGTATCTGCTGCTATACATACTGGACCAATCTGATACCACTTGATAGAGGCGAGGGTCCCGATCTTTCGATGAGATGATAACTATCGATTTGGTGGAGACGACTTTGACGATCTGACTACGTACGTGCGAGAAGTCGCGCCTTAGCAATCGCTAAACCAACTTCCGAGGGTTATTGACCACGCCGGAGCACGATCAACCTGACCACGAGGGCCTGTTTCCTGCGAGCAAACGAAGAACAAGCAAGAAACTAAGGTCGTTATCTGGATATTGCGAATATAAGAGGAAAGCTTTATTAATGAAGGTGGGGTTACGAGGCGCCTTGGTGCGGTCATTGAACACAAACGAAGTACGCGAAGTTGCAGCTATGGCGAACTTTTGATCTAAACAAAACCCAAAGTCTAAACGTCGCCCTAAGGGCTGTATATATGGAGAAAGAGGAGGGAATTTCGTGGCCCTTGAGGGAGGGGTCCGAAACCAACCCTAACTCTTGTTTCCCCACACATACGGACTCTGAAAACAGCCTACACTTAAGTATTTCGAAATTACATGGGCTGGCCCAATAATAAGGTGACGCAGCACCTAGAATAGCCTATGGACGAATATTATGAAGTGGCATCTTGTATATTTCGTCCAAGGCCTCATGCTCTCATTAGGGTGGCTTCAAAGTCCTGGAATCATCACTTGTAACTCCGTTCTTGTTTCCCTTGCATGCCAACATCTCCATGCTTGAACTTGCTCCAAGGTTCATCTTTCTTGTCCATGGTAGGCCCTTCATTTGTAAGCAAAACAAATGTATCCAATTTAGGCAGCATCATATTCTCATGAACATTGGAATCGTTACCAAGAAACGAAAGTACCTGATAATTCAATTGGCGTGCGCGAGCTCTAGTAATTGGTCCAGTATGTATAGCAGCAGGGGTTGTGGGTGTAACAATGGTATTGATGTCCTCATCAACAAGGTAGGTATATGCATCACATTCATGCGCATGATGATCTCTTGCTAATGTACATATTGTCTGCAAGAAGGAATCATGAACATGAAGTTACAATTTCTATATTCACATCATTTGCTCTGATGCATATAGCCAAGATACATGTAACTCATTGCTTGCTATGTCATGCTTATGCACTCACCTGCTCTTATACTCTATATTTACATGATTACATACATGTAGGGGGAGCCTATGCATGTTACATGTCTTTCCAACGCTTTACCTGCTATTCTTTATATCTCTATCTAAAGCTTTGATGTATATTGGCATCAATTACCAAAAAAGGGGAGATTGAAAGCACAAGTGCTCCCTGGGTGGTTTTGGTAATTAATGTCAACATATCTCTTGCTGGACTAATGTTTTTATCTAGTATATTTCAGATAAGTTCAACAAATGGAGTGGCGTGGACAAGAGGATGTGGAACCCCTGCAAGATGCTAAGAACAAAGGATTGGCAAAAGCCCAAAAGCTCAAGACTCTACATTTTCATTTTAGTGATCCAAGATCACATTGAGTCCTTTTGGAGAGGCCCAAAATCAGTTTGAAGTGAAGATAAAGAAGGTTCGAAGCGACAACAGAACGGAGTCTAGATCCAGGTTGAAAAACCGAGTTTCGGATGATTTTATCTTTGATGTGTACTCTACCACCCTTCTTTGAGCTTACCCACGGACAACTATATGGACAATAACATATAGAGAAATGCACCATCCTTTTATTTTCAAACTAGAAAGACTACACGTTCACTCAGGACAGAAGGAGGAGGCTCTTCGTTGCATCAAAACCCAAGAATTCATGCCATGGTCTATCGCCCGCCCCGCTACCACCCTAACTTTTTCACCAGCAGATGGATTATTCTAAAATTATAAAGTACATAACAACTCTTCCTCATTATGTTTATGCGCACGAAAAATTATAGGGCATCCCGAATGGTGCAATATGGCTAGTCGGTGCGATCAACGTACCTTGAAAGTTGAATTCACGGGCCGACCCCCAATGTTGTATCGACAAAAGGACCACAATTTCGCCATACCGACTCCATGTGAGCTCCATCGCCCGCCAAAATGATCACAACTAAACGTGGTACGCGTCCATCACCCTCTTTGTCAGCGTCGACAACATTTCTAGGGCCTGTTCCAGATTGAAAAACCGAGTTTTAGATGATTTTCTCTTTGATATGTACTCTACCACCCTTCTGTAAGCTCACCCACGAACAAATATTTGGACAATAACGTATAGAGCAATGCAGGATCCTTCCATTTTCAAACCGAGAAGAGTACAAGTTCAGTCAGGAAAGAAGGAGGCGACTCTTCGTTGCATTGAAACCCAAGAATACATACTTTGCATGGTCTATCACCCGCCCCGCTAACACCCTCACTTTTTCACACCAGATGCATTATTCTTAAATGATAAAGTACATAACAGCTCTTCCTCATTATGTTTATGCACATGAAAAATTATAGGGTATCCCGAATGGTGCAAGATGGCTCGTCGGCGCGATCAACTTGCCCTAAAAGTTAAATTCACGGGCCTTCCACCGATGTTGTATCCACAAAAGGACCACAATTTGGCCATACAGACTCCATTTGAGCTCCATCACCCGCCAAAACGATCACAATTAAACGTGGTCTGCGTCCATCAACCTCTTCGCTGGGGTTGAAAACATTTCTGGGGCTGGATCCAGGTTGAAAAACCGAGTTTCAGATGATTTTGTCTTTGACGTGTACTGTACCACCCTTCCATGAGCTCACCCATGGATATGTATATGGATAATAACATACAGAGCAATGCACCAGCCTTCCATTTTCAAACCGGAAAGACTACAATTTCAATAAGGAGAGAAGGAGGAGGCTCTTGGTTGCATCGAATCCCAAGAATTCATGTTTCCCATGGTCTATCTCCAGCCCCATTACCACCCTCACTATTTCACCAGCAGATGCATTATTCTCAAATGACAAAGTACATAACATCTCTTCCTCATTACATTTATGCACACGAAAAATTATAGGGCATCCGAAGTGGTGCAAGATAGCTCGTTGGCGCCATCGACTTTCCCTAAAAGTTGATTTCACGGGTCGTCCCCCGATGTTGTACCCACGAAAGGACCACAATTTGGCATACGAACTCCATCACCTGGCAAAACGATCACAACTAAACGTGGTACACGTCCATCACCCTCTTCATCGGCGTCGACAACATTTCAGGGGCCGGATCCAGGTAGAAAAATCGAGTTTCGGATGATTTTATCTTTGACGTGTACTCTATCACCCTTTTGTGAGCTTACCCATGGACAAATATATGGACAACAACATATAGAGGAATGCACCGTCCTTCCATTTTAATACCAGAAAGACTGTAGGTTTAGTCAGGACAGTAGGAGGACGCTCTTCGTTGTATCGAAACACAAGAATTCATGCCATGGTCTATCAACCGCCCCGCTACCACCGTCACCTTTTCACCAGCAGATGCATTATTCTAAAATGATAAAGTACATAGCAGCTCTTCCTCATTATGTTTATGCACACGAAAAATTATAGGGCATCCCGAATGGTGCAAGATGGCTCATCGGCGCGGTCAGCTTACCCGGAAAGTTGATTTCACGGGCCGTCCCCCGATGTTGTATCCACAAAAGGACCACAATTTGGCCATACGAACTCCATCACCCGCCAAAACGATCACAACTAAACGTGATATGCGTCCATCACACTCTTCGTCGGTGTCGACAACATTTCGGGGGCCGTATCCAGGTCGAAAAAATGAGTTTCGGATTATTTTATCTTTGACGTGTACTCTACCACCCTTCTCTGAACTTACCCACGGAAAGATATATGGACAATAACATACAGACCAATGCACCATCCTTCCATTTTCAACCGAAAAGACTACACGTTCAGTCAAGATATTAGGGGGAGGCTCTTCGTTGCATCGAAACCGAAGAATTCATGCCATAGTCTATTGCCCGCCCCGCTATCACCCTCACTTTTTCACCAGCAGATGCATGATATTTAGGTGATAAATTACATAACAGCTCTTCCTCATTATGTTTATGCACACGAAAATTATAGGGCATCCCAAATGGTGCAAGATGGCTCGTCGGGGCGATCAACATACCCTAAAAGTTGATTTCACGGGCCGTCCCCTGATGTTGTATCCGCAAAAGGACAACAATTTGGCCATACAAACTCCATTTGAGCTCCATCACCCGCCAAAATGATCACAACTAAACGTGGTACGCGTCCATCACCCTCTTTGTCGGTGTCGACAACATTTCTAGGGCCGGGTCCAGGTTGAAAAACCGAGTTTCAGATTATTTGATCTTTGACGTATACTCTACCACCCTTCTGTAAGCACAACCACGGATAGATATATGGACAGTAACATATAGAGCAATACAACGTCCTTTCATTTGAAAACCGGGAAGACTACACGTTCAGTCAAGATAGAAGGAGGAGGGTCTTTGTTTTATCGAAACCCAAGAATTCATACTTTGCATGGTCTATAGCCCGCCCCGCTACCACCCTCACATTTTCACACTAGATGCATTATTCTTAAATGATAAAGTACAGAACA
This sequence comes from Aegilops bicornis, assembly GCA_021605145.1. NCBI lineage: Eukaryota > Viridiplantae > Streptophyta > Magnoliopsida > Poales > Poaceae > Aegilops > Aegilops bicornis. Next base: position 242,737,689 of record CM038669.1, read on the forward strand.
ACTGTTCCTCATTATGTTTATGCACACGGAAAATTATAGGGCATCCCGAATGGTGCAAGATGGCTCGTCGGCGCGATCAACTTACTGATAGAGGCGAGGGTGTCCCGATCTTTCGATGAGATGATAACTATCGATTTGGTGGAGTCGACTTTGACGATCCGACTACAAACGTGCACGACGTTGCGCCTTAGCAATCGCTAAACCAATCTTTCCGAGGTTACCGGCGATGCCTAAGCACGATCGGCACGACCACGGAGGTCTATTCCTGCAAGCAATCGAAGAACGAGCAAGAATATGATAAAGCAATCTGAATATTGCGAATATATATGAAGTATTGATAATGGTGGGGATCCGTAAGCGGTCTTGGTGCAGTCGTTGGACACAAACGAAGTACACGAAGTTGCAATGGCTAACTTTAACTAAACAAATCCCAAGGAAAAAGCTACTAGATGGATCTACTTATATAGGATCAAGGGGTGGCGGCCAAGGAGGTGGTAGGACGTCCCAAGGCAGCCTAAAACTAACCCTAGGTCGTACAAGACCAATGGGCCCAAGCGGAGGTGACGTAACACCTTTGGACTTGTAGTTTGACTCGGATTCTGCTGCAGCATCAGATTGTTTCGTCCATAACTCAACGCTCCGGACGAATTTGAAGGTGAATCCAATTGGGTTGGAAGGTGCACGAAATCTATTTTCCAACAAAAAAGAATCACCCAATTTGGAGTCCGGATGAAAAAGTTATTGACGTTTTGAGTCAGGTATGTCTGTGCAGTCCGAATCTGAGTCCGTAACGTGAGAGACTTGGACTCTATCTTCTCTTGGTCCAAAAGTGACGTGAGAGGACTTTTTGAACAGCACCTAAACTTCTCCTTTTCCCTTATCTTCAGATGTGTATTGTACAAATGTCCCATACACCTACAATTAGACAAAACACAAAAGTATGTGATGTATTTTTGTTACGGATAATATAAATAGATTATTGAATAGTTTGCACTAGAAATCACACGACAAATATGCATGTATGCAATATTTTGGTCTTATCCAAGGTAGTCATGTCCTCATCATCCTCCACTTCTTGAAAACAAAGCCGTCCTCGGCGGTTCTTAGTCTGAAATGTGGCTAACAAAAGAGACAAGGTGTACATCTTGTATATGTATATGTCATCCATTTTATTTCCCTTGATTTTTGCACATATGACACATAAATAGATGAGTAACTTGCATAGTTCATAAAATCTAAAGCCAAAACATTATCACAAGAAGTAGAAGGCATGAAAATATTGCAACTCAGTTTGCACATATAAGTGAAGCTCTTATTCATTTCAAAAGATTGACAATGTTCATCATTAAACCATCCCAACATTGGTGAATAAACCTTACTTGCATCAAGTTTACATGCTACAACATGCTTAAATAAGTAAACATGCAATAAGCCATTCGACACAGAATCATCACCAAGATTAGAGGTCATATCAAAATGATTAAATATTGATTCTTTTGCATCAACAATTAATTCAATGGGTGCACTCAAAATTGTTGGTATTTCAGTTGTTTGATCACATGGCAAAGTCAAATTATCAATATAATCCTCTAAAATAGGTGGTGTGATCAAAGTAGTGGGTAGCTCAACACATGATGTATTCAAGTTAACTAGGCATGCATCATTCTCATGTAAAAGTGGAAAATCTGTACCTTTGTCATTACCTCTTATAGTCAACTCAGATGATGCAGGCACTCTCGATGATGATGTGTCACATGGTGGAGATGATGTAGTCCTCGCAACAACGGATGTGGTTGTCATAGTACGCCTAGTAGTTGAATAAACATCTGTATCAACAGTTGGAATGTGCACCAGGCGCTTGTTCTCCTTGTGGGCAACACGTCGTTTTATTTCTGTTCAGCTTTGCAAGCAAGACGAAACAAATGGTCCATAGGATAACACTCTTCATGAATTAGTATCTCCTGAATATTATGGTTTAATCCTCCCCAAAATCTATCCATAAAATCTTCTTCACTTTCTTCTAAAAATGAGTGCAACAAGGTAGTTTGTAAATCATCATAATATTTTGTTACGGTGTCACTACCTTGTTTTAAATGTTCCAGTTTTTTAATCATGCCACGCAGTATAATAAACATCGACGAATCTATCTCTCATGACATGTTTTAAATCATCCCAAGTATTAGGTACATAATCAGGGTGTAACCGACAATATTCACTCCACCAAACTAGAGCATAACCAGTGAAAGAACCAACCGCAACCATAACTTTTTTACGTTCATCAAAATTATGGGAAGCAAATATATTATTTATGTCTAACTCCCATTCAATATATAAAGGAGGTCTAAAACGGCCATTAAATGGTGGGATAGAAACATGAACCTGATCATGTGCATTTGGATGTTTGTGCACCTCTCGTGACGGTTGTGGTATTTGCATAGGTGGTGGCATGTCTCCCGCGATCGACAAAGCCCATGAATTGACTCTGGATCCTGTCATGATTAGTAGAACAAGAAACAAAATCCAAAAATAATGTTTCTATAACTACTAGGATGTGGTGGTAAAACGCTCACGATAAAGCAAATATCAATGTCTTACAAGTTCTTACCATGCAGCAGGCGGTGACAGGGCAACCAGCGGTGTCAAGTAACTCTGAAGATTGTGTAAAGAGATTGCCAGGGAGCGTCACGTATACACGGTGTAGAAATATGTGGAGCTGGGTTGGCTATATATGGTAGCAAAAGATTAGCAATAATCAATTCAAAGATGCAATGTTGAATAAACGCTCAACGACGGTCTTGTGCTGGTCCTAGGCTAGACCGGACTAGAGACGCGAGCCTAGAACACTAATGAGGTCACGGCGTAGCACAACTAGCATCAATGAAGGATAATGAGTAGCTCTAGACAGCAAGATATAAGTGAAGAGCACAACGGCAGTAAAGATAATGATGAAAAACAAGCGCCAAGCAGGATATACAACAACTCTCTCTCCAGTTTTCCTCTTGAAAAGTTTGAGTCAATTTTCTGATAACTTTTTTCAAAGAATGCTACTAACTCAAGCTTTCCAATGCAAAAGAATCACTCAATTCCGAGTTGATATGAGGAGTCAAAAACTCTAAAACTGATTTGAAAAACTGGAATAAGCTGTGTTCACGAACTTCGGAGGGCAAAAAGACCTATTTAGGAGCCGATTTTGAGGTGCCAAATATTGAACTAGCTTCTGCAACTATTTAGATGCGGCTCGTCTCTAGCTTTAATTTGAGTACTCGCGGAGCTAAAGCGGACTTCGTATGAGGAAGGTATGCCTGTTTTACTGAACAGTACACAAAACAGATTCCAATCTGAATTCAGCTACGAGATTGAGTCTAGATAGATCCGAACTTTGTTTTTTTTCTTCTCTCTTTTTTTTCTCACACTTTTTTCTTTTTCTTTCTCTCTTTTTTTTATCTGACTTTTTTTTACTTTTTCTCTCTTTTTTCTCTCTTTTTCTCTTTTTCCAAAACAAACTAGATAAGATGCAGATTGGATCAGCGAAGATGTGAATGACCTCAACTATGATTATGACAATGAATAGTGCGTGTACGTGGTGGTGGAAATTGATGGATGGTATGGTGGACAGCGGAAGGGGTAATGATGCAGCGGCGGCGTGACTAATGTGAACAGAACTCGAAACTCTAAAGGAACTAGACACTAAGACCAAAGCAACTCGACACGACGATGCAACCGATAATTCAATAATGCAAACAATGAAAAGAAAATTGCAAAGGCTTGGACTGGCCAGGACAAATGATGAATAGATCTAACTTTTCCAGTGGCCTTTTCTTGGACAATAGGTAAGAAAATAAATCGAATCTAGGGATAATCGGAAAATCTCACCGAGCAACACGAAAACCGATACCACTTGATAGAGGCGAGGGTGTCCCGATCTTTCGATGAGATGATAACTATCGATTTGGTGGAGTCGACTTTGACGATCCGACTACAAACGATGCCTGACGTTGCACCTTAGCAATCGCTAAACCAATCTCCCCGAGGTTCTTGGCGATGCCGGAAGCACGATCAGCCTGACCACGAAGGTCTATTCCCGCAAGCAATCGAAGAACGAGCAAGAATATGATAAAGCAATCTGAATATTGCGAATATATATGAAGTATTGATAATGGTGGGGATCCGTGGCGGTCTTGGTCTGGTCGTTGGACACAAACGAAGTACACGAAGTTGCAATGGCTAACTTTTAACTAAACAAATCCCAAGGAAAAAGCTACTAGATGGATCTACTTATATAGGATCAAGGGGTGGCGGCCAAGGAGGTGGTAGGACGTCCCAAGGCAGCCTAAAACTAACCCTAGGTCGTACAAGACCAATGGGCCCAAGCGGAGGTGACGTAACACCTTTGGACTTGTAGTTTGACTCGGATTCTGCTGCAGCATCAGATTGTTTCGTCCATAACTCAACGCTCCGGACGAATTTGAAGGTGAATCCAATTGGGTTGGAAGGTGCACGAAATCTATTTTCCAACAAAAAAGAATCACCCAATTTGGAGTCCGGATGAAAAAGTTATTGACGTTTTGAGTCAGGTATGTCTGTGCAGTCCGAATCTGAGTCCAGATCGTGAGAGACTTGGTCTCTATCTTCTCTTGGTCCAAATGTGACGTGAGAGGACTTTTGAACAGCACCTAAACTTCTCCTTTTCCCTTATCTTCATATGTGTATTGTACAAATGTCCCATACACCTACAATTAGACAAAACACAAAAGTATGTGATGTATTTTTGTTCTGGATAACATAAATAGATTATTGAATAGTTTGCACTAGAAATCACCTGACAAATATGCATGTATGCAATATTTTTGGTCTTATCCAAGGTAGTCATGTCCTCATCACTTACCCTGAAAGTTAATTTCACGGGCTGTCCCCCGATGTTGTATCCACAAAATGACCACAATTTGGCCGTACGAACTCCATCACCCGCCAAAACGATCACAACTAAATGTGGTACGCTTCCATCATCCTCTTCATCGGCATCGACAACATTTCGGGGGCCGGATCTAGGTTGAAAACCCGAGTTCCGAATGATTTTGTCTTTGACGTGTACTCTACCACCCTTCTGTGAGCTTAGCCACAGACTGATATATGCACAATAACATATTGAGCAATTGATGAGGACATCAATACCATTGTTACACCCACAACCCATGCTACTATACATACTGGACCAATTACTAGAGCTTGTGCACGCCAACTAAATTACCAGGTACATTCGTTTCTTGCTAATGATTCTAATGTTCATGAGAATATGATGCTGCCTAAATTGGATACATTGTTTTGCTTACAAATGAAGGGCCTAGCTTGGAGAAGGATGGATATTGGAGCAAGAACAGGCATGGAGATGATGGCATGCACAAGGGAAAGAAGAACGGAGTTTCAAGTGTTGATTTCAGGAATTTGAAGCCACCGTAATGAGTGCCTGAAGTCTTGGACGAAATATACAAGATGCCACTTCACTAATTTCATCCAGAGGCTATTATAGGTGTTGCGTCACCTTATTATTGGGCCACGCCCATGTAATTTGGGAATACATAAGTATAGGGTGTGTTTAGAGTCCTTGTGTGTGGGGCAACAAGAGATAGGGTTGGTTTCGGACCCCTCCCTTAAGGGCCACGAAATTCCCCACTCTTCCTCCATATATACAGCCCTTAGGGCGTCGTATAGACTTTGGGTTTTGTTTAGATTAAAAGTTCGCCATAGCTGCAACTTCGCATACTTCATTTGTGTTCAATGACCAGACAAAGACATCATAGAACCCCACATTGATCAATAAAGGTTTCATCTTATATTTGCAATATCCAGATTGCAATCTTAGTTTCTTGCTTGTTCTTCGTTTGCTTGCAGGAAATAGACCCTCGTGTTCAGATTGATCGTGCTCCGGCGTGGTCAATAACCACTTGGAAGTTGGTTTAGCGATTGCTAAGGAGCGACGTCTCGCACGTTCGTAGTCGGATCGTCAAGGCCGACTCCCACAAAAAAGGATAGCTATCTCATCGAAACATCGGGACACCCTCGCATCTATCAAGTGGTATTAGTGTTCCAGGTTGCTCGGTGAGATTTTACATTTTTTCATAGTCTAGATCGAGTCTATTCTTCATACCTATAATCCACGAACAAGCCAAAAAAATAAGGTTAGTTCATGATATCCGAATGAGTCTGAGCCTTTGCATAGTCTTTTTAGTATTTTGCTTTGTTGAATTTGCGGTTGCATCATCGTGTCGAGTTGCTGGTCTTAGCGTCTAGTATTTTAGAGTTTCGAGTTTTGGTCATAAGTTGTCACGCCGCCGCCGCACCATCATCATCGCCCCAACAATCTACCACCACCGCTTATACCACCACCGCTGCCATATACCATCACCGATCAATATCGATATACCACCACTGATCCATATCCATATAACACCACGTTGTCATATGGAACCACCGATCCGTATCCATGTACCACCACCGCTACCATATACCACCACCGCTGCCATCTACCACCACCATATATCCACCACCAATCCATGTTCTTTTCATATGAGGTTTGTTTTCGAGATCCATCTATTTTCCGATTCGTGTTTCTTTGCCTGAGTAGGTTTCGGAAAAAAAAGTCCAGAGACCCCCGGGCAATTTTTAGGCCATAATTTCGGTGATCGAAAATATATTTTTCATATCCTGTTTTTAGGTCCCAGGGAGCGTTTTGAGACACTCGCCATCATAGTAATTTTTTGTTGCACTTTCCATCGTCGCTGCCCTGATTTCTAAAAAAATAGTCGAAAAACATTTCGTGCCTACCCTGTTATTTTGACTTGGGAAGAGTTTTGAGAGACTCGCCATTATAGTTATTTTTCGCAAAAAAAAAACTGCACGCAAGAAAAGAGCGAATTTTTTCCCATAGTGTGCTTTACCCTTGTTTACGTGTAGCGCCGTGATTTTATTAGTGTTCTAGGCTCGCGTCTCTTGCACGGTCAAGCCTAGGAGCAGCACAGTACCGTCGTTGAGCGTTTATTCAACTTTGCATCTCTGAATTGATTATTGCTAACATTTTTGCTACCACATCATAAGCCTTCCCAGCTCCACATATATCTACATCGTGTGTTTGACACCACCTAGCAATCGCTCTGTCCAATCTTTGAGAGATTTGACTACAACGGTTGCCGATCACCACCTGCAGCTGGGTAAGAACTGGTAAGAAATTGAGATTCGCTTGACGGATTTGTGACACACCACCACCACTTCCTAGTAGTCTGTAGGATCACATTCTTGTGTGTTTCTATTGCTGCTAACCATGGTAGGATCACAAGCCGATGAGACTGATTGGGAGAACATGACGAACAAACAGCTACATGATAAATTTCAGCAAATGATGAGTGGACAGGTGGAAGATGTGCTAAACAGATTTGAAGAGGCCATGGGGAAGATAGATGGCATTGAGAAGGTGTTCCAAACAAAGCTCGATAACAAGTTTAAAGAATTGCTCGTGGGTCTTACACAACCACCGCCCGCTGCACCTATCACGCCTCTACAGCAACAACAACAACAACAACAACAACAACAACAACAACAACAACAACATAACCTTCCAAATCAAGTGGGACGAGCACTGCGCGTTCCCCTTGAGCCTGTTCAAAATTCTGGTGCCATTGTACCTACTGTTGATGCTTCCGTAGCTCATGCTGCTACTGCAGAGGTGGAGGACCATTACGAGGATGAGGTTGATCAAAATCAGAACTACGTGCAACCACCACCACCAGGTCGTCCTCATGCATATCATTGCAACGGTAGGGCTGCACCACCACCTGAGGTACGAGATCATGACCATCTTCCTAAACTAAACTTGAATATTCCACCATTTGAGGGTAGATATGTTCCTGATATATATATCTTACTTGGGAGTTAGAAACTGAACAACGTTTTACATGTTTACAATATCCTGAGGAGAGACGTGTTCCTGCTGCTGTTTGTGCTTTCACTAGTTTTGCATGTGTTTGGTGGTCTGAACATTGCAGATTATATCCTATTCCAGCTACTTGGGCTGCTTTGAAAACTGCTATGCGTACTCGTTGGGTTCCACCATATTATCAACGTGAATTACTTCACAAATTGCAATGTTTAAGACAAGGAAAAAATTATGTAGAAGAATATTTTCAGGAATTACAAACTGGAATGATTAGATGTGGTATTGTTGAGGATAATGAAGCTATGCTTGCACGTTTTGTGGGTGGATTAAATAAAGAGATTCGGACCATTCTAGAGTATGAGGAGTATAATATTATCACTCGTTTATTCCATTTTGCTTGCAAAGTGAACGTGAAGTGCAGAATCGACAAGCATTGGCGTGAACTAACTTTTCTGCAGGTCGACCTTCATCATGGACACCGCATGCATCCTCTACTCCCACACGTCCTACTGCGGCACCACTGACTTCAACTATCAATTCCAACCAAGATACAAGAAAATAGGCACCACCACCACTATCTGCCAGGAGTACACCTTCCGGTTCCGCACAGAGCTCTTCTTCATCCATGGCATCAACAGGGCAAACACATGATATTATTTATTGTGGTTGCAAGGGTGGAGATCGTTATGCGAGAGAATGCCCATCTAAGCGTGTGATGATTGCTACTGAGGATGGTGGGTATGAGTCCGCTAGTGACTATGATGAGGAGACTTTGGCTCTTATTACAAGTGAAGAACACGATGGAGATGATTCTGATCATGAGACGCAATACATGGCTCCTGAAGACGTTGACAGGTATGAATGTTTAGTTGCTCAACGTGTTTTGAGTGTGCAGGTCACACAAGCTGAGCAAAATCAGAGGCATAATTTGTTCCATAAAAAGGGAGTTGTGAAGGAACGTTCTGTTCGCGTCATCATAGATGGAGGGAACTGCAAGAACTTGGCTAGCATGGAGATGGTGGAGAAGCTATCTCTCACCACAAGACCACATCCACATCCTTACTACATCCAATGGTTCAACAACAACGACAAGGTTAAGGTAACATTTACTGTTCGTGTGCAATTTAGTATCTGTATATGCTGATTATGTTGATTGTGATGTGGTACCTATGCAATCATGTTCCTTATTACTTGGTAGACCATGGCAATTTGATAAAAAATCTATACACCATGGTAGAAACAATCAGTATACTCTTGTTCATAATGATAAAAATATTACTTTGCTTCCTATGTCTCCTAATTCCATTTTGAAAGATGATATTAATAGATCTAATAAAGTAAAACAGGAGAAAAACAAGAGTGAAAATTAGATTGTGGCAAGCAACAAATGAAGCCTAATAATAAACCATCTAGTGTTGCTTCTGGAATTAAATTGAAAAGTGCATGTTTACTTGCCACGAAATCTGATATTGCTGATCTAGATTTCAGCAAATCTGTTTTCTATGCTTTTATGTGCAAAGAGGCATTATTCTCTTTCGAGGATGTACCTTCCTCTTTGCCTCCTGCTGTCAGTAACATTTTGCAGGAGTTCGCAGACGTCTTTCCACAATACGTGCCACCGGGATTACCACCTATTCGAGGGATTGAGCATCAGATTGACTTAATTCCCGGTGATTCGCTGCCAAACCGTGCGCCATATCGTACCAATCAAGAGGAGACGAAGGAGATTATGCGTCAAGTACAGGAGCTGCTCGACAAAGGTTATATACACGAATCTCTTAGTCCTTGTGTTGTTCCTATTATACTAGTGCCAAAAAAGGATGGTACGTCGCGTATGTGTGTTGATTCTAGAGGCATTAATAATATTACTATTCATTATCGTCATCCTATTCCTAGGCTAGATGGCATGCTTGATGAATTGAGTGGCTCTACAATATTCTCCAAAGTTGATTTGTGTAGTGGATACCTTAAAATTCGTATAAAATTGGGAGATGAATGGAAAACATCATTTAAAACTAAGTTTGGATTATATGAGTGGTTAGTCATGCCTATTGGGTTAACTAATGCACCTAGTACTTTCATGAGATTAATGTATGAAGTTTAACGTGCTTTCATTGGATGATTTGTGGTAGTCTATTTTGATGATATACTGATTTATAGAAGATCTTTGGAGGAACATTTGGAACATTTACCTGTTGTTTTTATTGCTCTACGTGATGCGCGTTTCTTTGGTAACCTTGGGAAGTGCACCTTTTGCACCAACCGAGTATCTTTTCTGGGCTATGTTGTTACTCCACAGGGAATTGAAGTTGATAAAGCCAAGATTGAAGCTATTGAGAGTTGGCCGCAGCCCAGAACGGTCACACAAGTGAGGAGTTTTCTTGGCCTAGCTGGATTCTATAGGCGTTTTGTGAGAGATTTTAGCACCATTGCTGCACCTCTCAACGAGCTTACAAAGAAGGATGTCTCTTTTGTCTGGGGTACGCACAGGAAGAAGCTTTCACGATATTGAAACATAAGTTGACACATGCTCCTTTACTCCAACTTCCTGATTTAAATAAGACTTTTTAGCTTGAATGTGATGCTAGTAGAATTGGATTACAAGATGGAAAACCTATTGCATACTTCTCTGAAAAATTGAGTGGGCCTAGTCTGAATTATTCTACTTATGATAAAGATGTATATGCTCTTGTTCGGACTTTAGAAACATGGCAACATTATTTATGGCCCAAAGACTTTGTTGTACATTCTGATCATGAATCTTTGAAACATATTAAAAGTAAAGCTAAACTGAATCATAGACATGATAAATGGTTGAGACTTTCCCTTGTGTCATTAAAGACGAGAAGAGTAAAGAAAATGTTATTGCTGATGTATTGTCTCGTCGCTATACTATGCATTCACAACTTGACTTCAAAATATTTGGTTTGGAGACCATCAAAGATCAATATGTGCATGATGTTGATTTTAAAGATGTAATGCAGAATTGTAAAGAAGGAAGAACATGGATTAAGTTCGTCGTTATTGATGGATTTGTGTTCCGTCTAACAAGCTATGCATTCCAGCTAGCTTTGTTCGTCTTTTGTTGTTGCAGGAGGCGCATGGAGGGGGATTAATGGGACACTTTGGCGTGAATAAGAAGGAGGACGTACTTGCTACACATTTCTTTTGGCCAAATATGAGACGGGATGTTGTGCGTTTTGTTGCTCGCTACAATACATGTCAAAAATCTATGTCATGACTCAATCCTCATGGTTTATATATGCCTTTTCCTGTACCTAGTGTTCCTTGGGGGATATATCTATGTAGTTTATTTTAGGTTTACCTCGAACAAAGAAGAGGAGGGATACCATATTTGTTGTCGTGGATAGATTCTCGAAAATGGCACACTTTACCATGTCATAAAAGCGATGATGTTGTTAATGTTGCTGATTTGTTCTTTCGTGAAATTATTCGCTTGCATGGTGTGCCAAATACTATTGTTTCAGATCGTGATACTAAATTTTTAGCCACTTTTGGAGATGTTTATGGGCTAAGTTGGGGACTAAACTGCTTTTTAGTACTACTTGTCACCCCCAAACTGATGGAGAAACTGAAGTAGTCAATAGAACATTGTCTACTATGCTTAGGGCTGTTTTGAAGAATAATAAGAAAATGTGGGAAGAATGTTTGCCTCATATTTAATTTGCTTATACTCGTTCATTAAATTCTACTACTAAGATGTGCCCTTTTGAAATTGTGTATGGTTTCCTACCTCGTGCACCTATTGATTTGTTACCTCTTCCATCTTCGGAGAAGGTTAATTTTGATGCTAAACAACGTGCTGAATTGATTTTAAAAATGCATGAGTTAACTAACAAAAACATTAAGCGCATGAATGCTAAATATAAACTTGCTGGAGATAAGGGTAGAAAACATGTTGTGTTTGCACCTGGATATCTTGTTTGGTTACATTTGCGTAAGGATAGATTTCCTAATTTGCGCAAATCAAAGCTAATGCCACGTGCTGATGGTCCTTTTAATGTGTTAGATAAAATAAATGATAATGCATATAACTTGAGCTACTTGCAGATTTTGGTGTTAGTCCCACTTTTAAACATTGCTGATTTGAAGCCTTATTTGGGTGAGGAAGATGAGCTTCCGTCGAGGACGACTTCATTTCAAGAAGGGTAGGATGATGAGGACATCAATACCATTGTTACACCCACAGCCCCTGCTACTATACATACTGTACCAATTACTAGAGCTCGTGCATGCCAATTAAATTACCAGGTACTTTTGTTTCTTGGTAATGATTCTAATGTTCATGAGAATATGATGCTGCCTAAATTGGATACATTTGTTTTGCTTACAAATGAAGGGCCTAGCTTGGAGAAGGATGGACATTGGAGCAAGAACAAGCATGGAGATGATGACATGCGCAAGGGAAACAAGAACAGAGTTTCAAGTGATGATTTCAGGACTTTGAAGCCACCGTAATGAGTGCTTGAAGTCTTGGACGAAATATACAAGATGCCGCTTCACAAATTTCGTCCAGAGGCTATTATAGGTGCTACGTCACCATATTATTGGGCCAGGCCCATGTAATTTCGAAATACATAAGTATAAGCTGTTTTTAGAGTCTGTATGTGTGGGGAAACAAGAGATAGGGTTGGTTTCGGATCCCTCCCCCAAGAGCCACGAAATTCCCCCTCTTCTTCCATATATACAGCCCGTAGGGCGTCGTTTAGAATTTGAGTTTTCTTTAGATTAAAAGTTCACCATAGTTGCAATTTCGCGTACTTCGTTTGTGTTCAACGAGCATACAAAGAACTCACTGAACCCCAGCTTGAGGAACAAAGCTTTCATCTTATATTTGCAATATCCAGATTAGAATCTTAGTTTCTTGCTTGTTCCTTCGTTTGCTTGCAGGAAATAGATCCTCGTGGTCAGGTTGATCGTGCTCCGCTGTGGACAATAACCCCTTGGAAGTTGGTTTAGCGATTGCTAAGGTGAGACCTTTCGCACGTTCGTAGTCGGATCATCAAGGTCGACTCCCACAGAAAACGATAGCTATATCATCGAAACATCGGGACACCCTTGCCTCTATCACCACCCTTATATGAGCTTACCCACAGAAAGATATCTGGATAATAGCATATAGAGCAATGCACCATCCTTCCATTTTCAAACCGGAAAGACTACAGGTTCGGTCAGGATAGTAGGAGGAGGCTCTTCATTGCATCGAAACCCAAGAATCCATGCCATGGTCTATCACACGCCCCACTACCACCCTCACTTCTTCACTAGGAGATGCATTATTCTTAAATGATAAAGTACATAAAAGCTCTTCCTCATTATGTTTATGCACACGGAAAATTATAGGGCATCCCGAATGGTGCAAGATGGCTCGTCGGCGCGATCAACTTACCCTGAAAGTTGATTTCACGGGCCTTCCCCCGATGTTGTATCCACAAAAGGACCACAGTTTGGCCATACAGACTCCATTTGAGGTCCATCACCCGCCAAAATGATCATAACTAAACATGGTACGCATCCATCACCCTCTTTGTCGGTGTCGACAACATTTCTTGCGCCGGGTCCAGGTTGAAAATCGAGTTTCAGACGATTTTCTCTTTGGCGTGTACTCTACCACCCTTCTGTGACCTCACCCACGGACAGATATATGGACAATAACATATAGAGCAATGAACCATCCTTCCATTTTCAAACTGGAAAGGCTATAGGTTAAGTCAGGACAGAAGGAGGAGGCTCTTGGTTGCATCTAAACCCAAGTATTCGTGCTTTACATTGTCTATCGCCCTCCCTACTAGCACCATCACTTATTCACCAGAAGATGCATTATTCTTAAATGATAAAGTACATAATAGCTCTTCCTCATTGTGTTTATGCACACGAAAAATTATAGGGCATCCCGACTGGTGCAAGATGGCTCGTCGGCACGATCAACTTACCCTGAACGTTGAATTCACGGGCCATCCCCTGATGTTGTATCCACAAAAGGACCACAATTTGGCGATACAAACTTCATTTGAGCTCCATCACCCGCAAAAACGATCACAACTATACGTGGTACGCGTCCATCACCCTCTTCGTAGGCATCGACAATATTTCGGGGGCCGGATCCAGGTTGAAAAACCGAGTTTCAGATGATTGTATCTTTGACGTGTACTCTACCACCCTTCTATGATCTTACCCACGGACAGATATATGGATAATAACATATAGAGCAATGCACCATTCTTCCATTTACAAACCAGAAAGACTACAGGTTCAGTCAGGACAGTTGGAGGAGGCTCTTCGTTGCATCGAAACCCAAGAACTCATGCCATGGTCTATCGCCCGCCCCGCTAGCACCTCACTCTTTCACCGGTAGATGCATTATTCTTAAATTATAAAGTATACAACAGCTCTTCCTCATTATGTTTATGCAGACAAAAAATTATAGGGCAACGCGAATGGTGCAAGATGGATCGTCGACGCGATCAACTTTACCCTGACAGTTGATTTCACGGGCCGTCCCCCGATGTTGTATCCACAATTTGGCCATACGAACTCCATCACCCACCAAAACGATCACAACTAAACATCGTACGCTTCCATCACCCTCTTCGTCGGTGTCGACAACATTTCAGGGGCCAGATTGTAATAACCTGAGACCAACGCTCCGTAAGCCTTCCATGTTCTTCGCTGCCGTCGTGTGCTTTATTTTTGTTGTTTTTGCATTTCATCATGTCATCATGCATATTGCATGCGCATGTTTTCATAAACCCCGTAGTCGTTCATAGTGTCACTTCTCTCTGTCTCCATTGACCTTTTGCCAGTCCCCCTTGTCTTTTTCGAGCTCTCTCAAACCCCCCCCCCCCCCTCGCGTGCGCGTCTGGAAGCTGTCTCGAACCCGACCCAGGCAGTTGTCACCGTTGGATACAGATCATCCCCAAACATGCCTAAAATATCTTCGGTTCTTTGTTGGACTCCCCTAAGCCATTTATTCACGACCGCTCGATTTCGATCGGAGGATCCAAATTAACCTTGCCCTAATCGCCTTGCTATATAAACTAGACCTTAACCCTAAATTTTAGGAGCAATGTCCCATCCTACCCTTGCCGCCCGCCTGCGCAAGACCTCCCCGCCGTCGAGCTCGCCTCTGCTCTATCCCCTTGCCTGCTTCTTCTTGGACCGACCACAAAAGCGCCCGCCTGCGACCACCTGCGCTGAGGTCCAGCCGAATCTGTACGCCAGTGCCTCGTCCTGGACCTCCTGCGATGCCTGCTGCCTCGCCTTCCTCCAGCGTCGCCGGCCTCACCTGCTGCTGCCACTTCTTCCCCTGTCGAACGAACAAGCATGCCGCCCGCGTTGACCGCTCCATCGACCGTGCCACGACCCAGCTCCTTCCCTACCTCGCTGACATCTGCCCCGCCAGCCCCAGCTCTCCTCTGCTTCCCCACCGGCCTGTTGGCCCAATGTGAGCATAGCCCAGCCCATCTCTGTTGGCCCAGCAGTGCACTCAGATTCATCCCGTTCTGTTTTTTCCTGCTGCTGCAATTTTAGTATTATCCAGGGTTTTACAGAATTACAGAAAGCCCCTCATGTTCATGCATGAAATAACTAATTAACCGTGCATCGGATTAAAATGATCTATATATGTAAAATGCTTAGAATTTCATCTAGTTTCATAATATGCTGCTTTCATCCATGTTTAAAATTGCTATTTGCATAAATGCCATGTTAAAATGGTTTATTTCATAACTAATTAACCGTAGCTTCGAATTAAATAAACTTTATATGTAAATGGGGTAGAAAAATGCATAGATTGTCATGCTGCACTTTGTATTGCTGTTTAACAAATCTAAAACATGGTTTAGGGTAGAACAGTACCAAATTCGTAAATTGCATATGAGGATTTTCCGGAATTGTTGTTTGTTGTTCCAGCCTCATTTAAACTTGACTAGATAGGTAGTTTTATTATGCTTCACCTCTTGCCATGTTAACCAACATTTAATATTGTTGAGTAGATTAAATAGGAGAGAACTAAATAATTGTTGTGGGGTTTTCGTCAATATGCAACTCGTTGCATATTGAGCTCCACTTAATTTGTAGCATTGTTTGTTGCACTTTACCATCCCATGTCTCATTAAACCGGACATGCATCATACTTGATTGTGCATCATGTCATGTTTATGTGATGGTTCTTTACCATGTTGTTTGCTTCTTTCTGGTGTTGCTTCTTGTCGGTGTCAAAACCGGCGGATCTCGGGTAGGGGGTCCCGAACTGTGCGTCTAGACGGATGGTAACATGAGACAAGGGACACGATGTTTTTACCCAGGTTCGGGCCCTCTAGATGGAGGTAATACCCTACTCCTGCTTGATTAATATTGATGATATGGGTAGTATAAGACTAGATCTACCACGAGATCAGAGAGGCTAAACCCTAGAAGCTAGCCTATGGTATGATTGTTGTTCGTCCTACGGACTAAAACCCTCTGGTTTATATAGACACCGGATAGGGTTAGGGTTACATGTAGTCGGTTACAATGGTAGGGGATCTACATATCCGTATCGCCAAGCTTGCCTTCCACGCCAAGGAAAGTCCCATCCGGACACGGGACGAAGTCTTCAATCTTGTATCTTCATAGTCTAGGAGTCCGGCCAATGATGATAGTTCGGCTATCCGGACACCCCCTAATCCAGGACTCCCTCAGTAGCCCCCGAACCAGGCTTCAATGTCGATGAGTCCAGCGCGTTGATTGTCTTCGGCATTGCGAGGCGGGTTCTTCTCCAAATTCCATACACTTGTCGAATAGTGTCCGGCTTCTGATAAATGCTGCGCTCCTTGGCTTCTGTGCCCAATAATGGCCATCTTTCACGTGTTTGAATGAATGTGAAAAGCCAGGGTATTTTTACACTTACCCCCCTAGCTGCGCAAATGAGCCGCCTATAAAAGGGACGAGGATCTAGATCTAAGTCACACCATCCCCCCTCCGCGAGCTTTCATCGGGCGCCTCGACAAAAACCCATTCCATCATGGACGGTCCGACGCGGCTCCTCCTCTCGCGCTCCGGCCCTCGGCACAGAAATTGGGAGAGATGCTCGATCCGCATAGCGAGCTAGTTATACTCCAAACCAAGGGATTTCTTCCCCCGGCCTTCATGGTTCCGGTTCGAGCCGGACTTGCCACCTACAAGGGCGGAAAGCAATCGGAGAGTGTCCCCGATCCCTCTAAAGGAGAGCGGGTATGCTTTATCTCTTATCTAGTAAGAGGACTCGGATTTCCAATTCATCCATTTCTCCGGGGGCTCTTGGAGTTCTACGGCCTCCAGTTGCACCACCTTACGCCTGCCTCCATTTTGCACATCGCGGGCTTCGTGGCCCATTGCGAACTGTTCTTGGGCATCGAGGCTCATTTTGCCCTGTGGAAGAGATTATTACGCCTAGTACCCCGTTCTCATGAGGGGTCAATATATCAAGTGGGCGGAGCCGAACTATGGCGCATCGCCGGGACCGAATATCTATCCGGAACCCCGAAGAAGGCGTCCGAAGACTGGCCTTCGGAATGGTTTTGCATGGAGGACGTCCCGCTGCCGGATCCTGTTCGGACCGGCCTTCCAGAGTTTATCAACGCTCCTCTGAAGAAGCGCCTATCTTTGGCGCCCATGAAGCCCGGAGGAAAATGACCGGGGCGTCCTTTACTTGATGAGCCGAATAAGATTCTTGGCTCATGCGGATTGACCATGATTGGAGTCATGGCAATCTGCATTATGAGGGGAGTGACCGCCCAATATAGGGGCCACCCCATGTGGGACTTCAACGGGGAGGATGATGCCACCCGCCATGGCCGCAAAAGGGCGGGATCGGTCACCGAACTGGTGAAGACCTTATGCGCCATGTACAAAGGGAAGAGGAGGATTTTCTGCGTCCAGTCCATCGGCGGGTTTTCTTGAATAATCCTCGAAGTTGGGTAAGCAAATATCTTTGTGGCCTGTCCGATCCATGTTCCCGTGGTTAAATATCTCATTTCATGGTTTCTACGCAGGAACTGCGCCGGGCCATGGAGAAGATACACAGCCCGCCCCCACAACCCGAGGATCCGAAACGGTCCCTCGATCTAGCCTCTGAAGTGGACCCGGATATAAAGGTGGAGCTGATCGACGGGGTGTTCCATCAACTTAGCATCGACAATGCTTTGGTTGCCATTATGGCCGATTACCCCGGAATACTTCCAAATTTCACAGTAATCGAGACCGAGGTCCTAATACTCTGATAATGACCCATCCGTGCTTATTTTCTTGATCACCGTATACCAATGGTGTTTCGTAGGGGGTGCCTTCGAGGCAGGAGGCCGAGCCCGCAGCGGCTAGCCAACAAGGGGCAGTACGGCCCCGCAGGCTAAAAGTGCAGTCCGGATCGAAACTCCGCCGCGACGGTATGGCGTGTCACCATATTCCCAGGATTCATTCTTGGAAGGCGTACTAACGCTGGTGCTCTTTTCAGGAAAAAGAGCGCTCACGGATCGAGTCGGAGAGATTGCCAATCGAACCTCCGCCACCCTGTGCTCCAAAGCCGGGTCCAGAAGCGGAGGCGAGCACGAGGCGTGCGTCGGATGCTCCTCCGACAGAGGATGCCGACAGATTGTCCGCCACCAACTCCGAGGTGGAGAGCGCCATGAATCACAGGCGCCGCCAGACAGTTCTTCGTGACGCATGTTTCTCCCAAGAGGCCTTGAATGCCTTCAATTCGGGAGATGCGCACCTCCGTGCCACTCAAGATGGTCCAGCCAGAGCCACGGAGCAGTATGTAAAGGACATCTGGTGAGGAAATTTGTGATTATATATGCCAAGAGCTCCCGAGACTTAAAATAGTTAGAATAACTGATTTAAGGATCATACATTATCTGAGGATCTTACAAAAAGAATACCCGATCGTCCCTGTGAGCTTGAAGAATGCAAGGCCCAACTTGAGGCCGCACTAGCCGCTTCTGAGGGGAGCCACAGAGACCCCCTCTGGTAATATATACCTCAAAAGATAAATAGTTTATGAAGTGCGGCGTGTGTGTAAATCTGACAATAATATTACAGATGGCGCCGGACTAGATCCGGACAAGCAACAACTCTTGCGCCGGTTGAAGGCCGGCGAGAGCGTGCTTACGAGGGTGCGACAGGAGAAAAATAGCCTCCAAGATGCCAACACCCAACTGGGTGAGGAACTAAAGGATGTTCGTGCCCAGTTGTCTGACTCCGTAAAGGAGAATCGGCGGCTTCGTCGCGGCATTTTCAGTAAGTGCTTGAACGAACTTTGAAAGAGTTCGGCGAGGAAGGCGACTAACATAAACATGTATGTAGGTTTGCTCACAGGTCGTCCTGAGGAGGAGATGCCCAGTTCTTGGTGATCTTCTTCCCGGCTGCGTCGGTACCGCTAACGAGTTCGGCGGTGATGAAAAGCGTCGCCCAAGCCTTGTGGCCATCTATCTCCTTGCCTCAAGGCATTAGGGAGCTGGCGGCGGCTTCAAGGAGCACGCGGCGCTTCCGACTATGGAAGATATCGGCCTGCCGTCAAGGCGCCAGGGAGGCACAGGGCCATGGTAAAGACGCGGTACACGGTTGACCCAAACCACATGGCCGAGGTTGGACACTGTGGGGCTGATGGAAAGAGATCCTGTAAGCTTAGTGTATGGCCAAGTAGAATTGGCCGCCAAGTATTCCCGCAAGATTGTAAATTAGATAGCCTATTAGATGGCATTGAGGAGGAATACAATTAGTCGAGTTGACTATGTAATTGAATATGACATGAAAAATGTCTTCTAGCCGGATTGTAGATCGTATGTCATAGCGGACCTTTTAAGCCGACCTCGGGACCCGATAGTCGGAGTGTGTCCGAATACCCTCGCGGTTATGTAAGAACCGGGGCATGCATGGAGACAAAGGCGTAGGGGTCATTATTGCTGTATGTCGGACAAGTGCCCAACTAGTTATGTTATATTACATGGATAGTAAGAAACATCTTCGGGGAGAATAGTTCCGTTAAGTGTTCCTTTCCTGGGAGGCATGCCCTAAAGTGCATGTCCAAACTGCTAAAAAGCAGAAAATCATCCGGGGCAGATGGATAAATAGTTAAAATCATCTTTCAGTTCACCGACCGAATATTCCCTTAAGAACGCTAGCTTTCGGCTTCACCCAGTCTAAGGTACACATCCGGCTGACCCGGCAGTAACAATCGCAGAGGTGCTCCCTTTACCACCTAGCTGAACAATCGGGAACGTAGGGGTAAGCACAGGAGCAAAGCAACCCAGCTTGGCCAAAACTTAAGTCATATCAATGAATATAATGGTGAGTAAAAGGTACATGCGGAAGTTTGACACATGTATTGGGGATGAAGCCCGTATAAATAAGCTTCTGTTAAATAAGCCCCCAGGTATAATGAGCACGGACAGCGCGTCAAGTATGTGCGAACAAAGCGCAAACGAGCCTCTAAAGGCTTCAAGAAGAAGGAGGAGGAAGGAGAGAAATAAAAGACAGCAAAAATAGAAAATGTGGACGGAGGAAAGAGACGAACTTGGAGTCCCGCGCTTAGGCGTAGAATCTTCGTAGACGGGCTGCGTTCCATGGGTTCGGCTCGGGTCGGTTATCCGATGCGTTTCGCAGAAGGTATGCACCGTCGGTCAGGACCTGGTCGATGATGAAGGGACCTTCCCATTTGGGCTCGAGTTTGTCCTTTTTCTTGTTCGGCAGGCGTAGAACTAGTTCGCCAACGTTATAAGCTTTGGCCCGTACTTCCCTGCTTTGATATCTTGAGCCTTTGTTGATAAAATGCGGAGCGAGCTTTTGCCACGTCGCGCTCCTCCTCCAATGCGTCCAAACTGTCCTGCCGATCGAGCTTGGCTTCTCTTTCTTCATACATGCGCACGCGCGAGGTGAGTCATGTATTATGTCGCAGGCAATCACGCCTGCGCCGTACACCATAAAAATGGTGTGAATCCGGTTATACGATTCGGCGTGGTGCGCAGCCCCAGTCGGAGTCGAGCTCCTCAACCCGGTCGCGTGTTAGATTCCTTGAGGGACCGCACTAGTCCGGGTTTAATGCCGCTCATGATTAGACTGTTTGCCGCTCGACTTGACCCGTTGGTTTGAGGGTGATAGGCGAGGCGTGTCGAGCTTGATGCCCATGTTTTTGCACCATAATTTGACCTCATCGGCCGTGAAGTTGGTGCCGTTATCGGTGATGATCTTGTGGGGGACGCCAGTGGCGGTGCACTACCCCGATATGAAGTCTATCACCGGCCTGGATTCGGCCGTTTTAACAGGCTTGGCCTCTATCCATTTGGTGAATTTATCCACCATGACCAATAGGTATTTTTGCTTGTGGGTTCTTCCCTTAAGGGGTCCAACCATGTCAAGTCCCCAGACCATGAACGGCGGTGATGGGTATAGTTTTGAGGCGGTGGGTGGCATGTGGCTTTGGTTAGCAAAATGCTGGCAACCGACGCATCGTTGGACTAAATCCTGCAGATCTGCCCGGGCCGTCGGCCAATAAAATCCTGTACGGAAGGCCTTGCCTACAAGGGCCCGGGCTGCGGCGTGGTGCCCACCCAGTCCGGCATGAATTTCAGCCAGGAGGTTTCGCCCTTCCTGTTCGGAGATAAACCTTTGAAGGACTCTTGTTGTGCTTTTCTTATAGAGCTCTCCCTCATGGACTTTATAGGCTTTGGATCGCCGTACTATGCAATGAGCCTCATTTTGGTCTTGAGGATTTCCTGCTGGTTAGGTAGGCTAGGAATGGCTCCGATCCGCAGGCGATAACCGCCATTATTTCGTGGTAGGAGGGTGTTATCTCGGTGGCGAGCCTCCAATTGTGTCGAGTGTTCGGTGTCGAGGCGGTGCGGTTGGGTCGGATTGTTATTTCGGACTCCTTCCCATAGTACGGATGGCTTGAACAGCCGTTCCAGGAAGATGTTGGGCGGGACGGCATCGCGTTTTGCGCGATGCGTGCCAATATGTCCGCCGCCTGGTTGTTATCCCGGGCTATATGATGAAATTCGAGCCCTTCGAGCCGGGCATCGTTGGACTAAATCCTGCGCATCTGCCCGGGCTGTCGGCCAATAAAATCCTGTACGGAAGGCCTTGCCTACAAGGGCCCGGGCTGCGGCGTGGTGCCCACCGGTCCGGCATGAATTTCAGCCAGGAGGTTTCGCCCTTCCTGTTCGGAGATAAACCTTTGAAGGACTCTTGTTGTGCTTTTCTTATAGAGCTCTCCCTCATGGACTTTATAGGCTTTGGATCGCCGTACTATGCAGCGAGCCTCATTTTGGTCTTCGGGGAGTTCCTGCCTGGTTAGGTAGGCTAGGAATGGCTCCGTCCACGGGGCGATAACCGCCATTATTTCGTGGGCGGAGGGTGTTATCTCGGTGGCAGAGCCTCCGATTGTGTCAGAGTGTTCGGTGTGAGGCAGTGCGGTTGGGTCCGGATTGTTATTTCGGACTCCCTTCCCATAGTACGGATGGCTTGAACAGCCGTTCGAGAAGATGTTGGGCGGGGCGGCATCGCGTTTTGCGCCGATGCGTGCCAATATGTCCGCCGCTGGTTGTTATCCGGGCTATATGATGAAATTCGAGCCCTTGAACTGCGTCTTTGGCATTTTTAGGACCGCATTGCGTACGCTGCCATTTTCGGATCTTTGGCATCAAAGTCTCCGTTTATTTGAGATATCGCAAGGTTGAATCGCGCACCTCTAGGCGTTTAATGCCCATGGAGATCTGCCATCCGGAGGCCGTGCGAAGGGCCTCGTATTCGGCTGCGTTGTTGGAGTCCGTATATATTATCCCGAAGGGCGTATTGGACTGTGTCCCCGGTTGGGGACGTCAGACGCCTTGACCCTTGTAGGAAAACATTTTGGAGCCGTCAAAGTGCATGATCCAATTGGAGTATGCGCCGTACTCTTTAGGGAGTTCGGCTTTGGTCCATTCGGCCACGAAGTCAGCCAAAACCTGCGACTTAATAGCTCGTCTTGGCTTATAGGTTATGTCGAATGGAAGGAGCTCTATGGCCCATTCGGCAATCCGGCTCGTCGCGTCGTGGTTGTTTATAATGTTGTTAAGAGGTACTTCGGAGGCTACCGTTATCGAACACTCTTGAAAGTAGTGTCGCAGATTCCGAGATGCCATGAACACCGCGTATGCTATCTTTTGATAATGTGGGTACCGGGACTTGCATGGAGTTAGGACAGTGGACACATAGTAAACCGGTTTTTGAAGAGGGAACCGGTGTCCATCCGTTTCTCGTTCGACGACGAGCACTGCGCTGACAACTTGATGTGTTGCGGCGATATATAATAGCATTGGTTCGCCCGCGTTGGTAGCGGCCAGACTGGATTTGTTGCCAATATGGCTTTTATTTCTTCAAGTCCGGTAGTGGCGGCATCAAATCCACTCGAAGTGTTCGGTGCCGGAGGAGGCTGATAAAGGTAACGCCTTTTCTCCCAAGCGGAAATAAAGCGGCTTAGAGCCGCTACGCATCGATCAATTTTGTATTTGTTTGAGGTCTTTTGGAATATCCAATTGTGACAGAGCTCGAATCTTGGCTGGGTTGCTTCAATTCCTCTCTAGGACACAATGAAGCCTAGGAGCTTTCCGTTTGGACGCCAAGACGCATTTTTCGGATTGAGCTTAATGTCATATTTTCGGAGATTGTCGAATGTGAGTCTCAAGTCGTCTACTAGAGTTTCGACATGCTTGGATTTGACGACCACGTCATCTACATATGCTTCCTTTGTTTGCCGATCTGGTTTGCGGACATATACGAATCATGCGCTGATATGTTGCGCGCGTTTTTTAAGCCGAAGGGCATTGTGTTAAAGCGAATGGGCGTATGGAGTGATGAATCTTGTTGCTCCTTGGTGCAGCTCCGCCATCTTGATTTGGTGGTAGCCGGAGTATGCTTGAGGAAGCACAATGAGTCGTGTCTGCTGTGGCGTCGATAATTTGATCAATGCGAGGGAGGAAGGGATCCTTTGGGCAAGCCTTATTAAGGTCTTTGAAATCAACACATAGGCGCCAGGATTTATCCTTCTTTGTTACCATTACCAGATTTTCTAGCGGTCAGGATGTTTTATATCTTTGATGAATCCGGCTTCGGAAGTTTGGCTAGCTCCTCTCCCATGGCCTATCTTTTGGGTTCGAAAAAACGCCGAAGAGCCTGTTTGACTGGCTTGAATCCTTTTAGGATATTTAGGCTATGCTCGGCCAGCCGGCGTGGGATCCCTGGCATGTCTGAAGGGTGCCAGGCGAAAATGTCCCAATTTTTGCGTAGGAATTCTCGTAGTGCGGCGTCTACATCGGGGTTTCATTGTGCCCCAATGGAGGCCGCCTTTGTAGGGTCCGTTGGGTGGACTTGGAATTTGACTATTTCATCCGCTAGTTTAAAAGAGGTGGACTTGGATCTTTTATCAAGTATCACATCGTCCCTGTTCACCGTGGAGCGCATCGCAGTGAGTTCCTCGGCCGCTAGGTCTTCGGATAGTGCCTCGAGGGATAGTGCGGCTGTCTTGTTTTCGGTAGGAGTGCTATGTTCGGATCACTAGCGAGTGATGATTCCGTTAGGTCCGGGCATTTTAAGCTTCATGTACCCATAATGGGGTTTAGCTTGAAAAATTGTGAATGCCTCTCGCCCTAATAAAGCGTGATATCCGCTGCTGAGCAGGGCCACTTGAAATGTGACCTCCTCGGACTGTAATTGTCCGTGAGCCGAACACTACGTCTAGTGTGATTTTTCCTGTGCAGCATGCTTCCCGACTAGGGATTATTCCTCTAAAGGTTGTGCTGCTTCGCTAAATGCGGTTCCAGTCTATCTCCATTTTTCGGAGGGTTTCCTCGTAGATGAGGTTTAGTCCACTGCCGCCATCCATGAGTACCTTGGTAAGGCGAAAGCCGTCCACTATTGGACTGAGGACCAATGCGGCTGGTGCTCGGGCTGTTCGGAATTTGGGTTAAATCTTGGCATTAAAGGTAATAGCCTGTCACTCCATGGATTTATTGTTGCTACTTGGTAGACTTGGCAAGGTTGCTTGAGTGTTCGTTTCCGCATATTATTTGATGCGAAAGTCTAGAAGGCATTAATACCGTCTTGGTGTTCTTTGGCTGGGATTCTAAAGCTAGAAGCTCTTCGCCACTTTTGGCCACCTGCCGTAGTATCCAACATGCTCGAAGGCTATGAGTTGGAGTGGCGCCCTCTATGCTATGAATTTTGCAGGGTCCGTTTAGCCAACCCTCCAAGCAGTTCCGTACCCATTAGGGGGTTTTGTTTTTGATGTTTAACCCGGTGCTTGGTGATGATGCACCCTTTTATTTCGGACAAGGGATGTATTGGGGCGGATTATCCCAAAATTTACTTTCGGTTTTCCAAGCACTCTCCATCATACAGTACTTTTGTACTATGGTCACCAAGTCGACCAAAGCGTGTACTTTTATGGCGACTTCTGGCGTTTAGGATTCCCTTGTCCGTGCAATTATTGCAAAAAAGTGAGATTGCGTCCTCCTCGGCGATCCTTTATCCTGTCCATAACCGGGAGGAATCGGCCCGATAATGATGTCTTGTTTCAGCGGGCTCTTGCCGAATTCGGGATAGATCGCTAATGTTTGGGTGGGCGGGTGGAACTCGATCCGGAACCCCGTCCAAATTAAGACTCAGGGGCCGAGAAGTTTCCGAACTTTGAAGTTTGGATTTTTGAATGCTATCCAGTGAATCCAACCCGCCGCCTGACTTTAAGTCCAAGGCTTGATCGACATCCGTCCCTCTGTGGGAATCCGGCATGGAGGGATCGGGAATCCGGACGTAGCTAGTCCCTAAGATAGAAGAAGAATCACCGTATTGCTCCTCTATCACAGCAACATGATGGGTAGCCTGGGGAGAGTTGATCTCTCTCACATCGGTTTTAGGCCCGATCTGGTCGTAGTCTGTGGCGACTCCCAGGGCGGCGATGCGATCCAAGAGCTCGTTTATGGAGGAGAGCTCGATCGGATCTAACTGCTTCGACAAGTTCGAGTTAACGTGAAGATTGGTTTTGATGACTCGAGAAGTCATCGTCGGTATGATGGCGAACCGGTGATCATAAGAAAACCACCTAGCGAAGAGTCGACCCGGTGGCCAAGGCTCCTTTGGCGATAGTATCGTCTTTAAAGGCGGGATGAGGCATCCTTCTGGCGGCGGCACGGAAGGAACTCTCAATGAAAGCACCAATGTCATTGTCAAAACCTGCGGATCTCGGGTAGGGGGTCCCGAACTGTGCGTCTAGGCGGATGGTAACAGGAGACAAGGGGCACGATGTTTTTACCTGAGTTGGGCCCTCTCATGGAGGTAATACCCTACTCCTGCTTGATTAATATTGATGATATGGGTAGTACAAGAGTAGATCTACCACGAGATCAGAGAGGCTAAACCCTATAAGCTAGCCTATGGTATGATTGTTGTTCGTCCTACGGACTAAAACCCTCCGGTTTATATAGACACCGGATAGGGTTAGGTTTACACAGAGTCGGTTACAATGGTAGGAGATCTACATATCCGTTTCGCCAAGCTTGCCTTCCACACCAAGGAAAATCCCATCCGGACACGGGACGAAGTCTTCAATCTTGTATCTTCATAGTCTAGGAGTCCAGCCAATGATGATAGTTCGGCTATCCGGACACCCCCTAATCCAGGACTCCCTCACTTCTTCTTGATAGTTCCGATAACATTGCGATTGTGAGGATCCGTTCGACTATGTTGGTTCGTCTACTTATGGACTCGATCTTCTTCCTAGCGGGATTTCAGGCAAGATGACCGTTACCCTGTATACCACTACTATCTTTGCTATGCTAGTTGCCCGATGCTATCGCTATGTCGCGCTACCTACCACTTGTTTATCAAGCCTCCCATTATGCTATGAAACAGCCTCTAACCTTTTCACCATCCTAGCAAACCGTTGTTTGGCTATGTTACCGCTTTGCTCAGCCCCTCTTATAGCGTTGCTAGTTGCAGGTGCAGTTGCAGGTTGTTACATGTCGGGACATGGATATCATGGATATCATGGACATCACAATATCTCTTATTTAATCAATGCATATATATACTTGGTAAAGGGTGCAAGGGTCGGCCTTTTTCCTGGTGTTTTGTTCCACTCTTGCCGCCCTAGTTTCCATCATACCGGTGTTATGTTCCTTGATTTTGCGTCCCTGACACGATGAGGGTTTATGGGCCCATCTTGATAGTTCGCTTTGAATAAACCTCTTCCAGCAAGGCCCAGCCTTGGTTTTACCATTTGCCTAATAACAACTAAAACATGCATAGGGACTTTCCGTACCCCGAGGACTTAATCAACCCCCCCCCCCCGGGCCAGTGCTCCTCATGAGTGTTGGTCCAAAATTGCAGTAGTCGGGGCCACCAACGGGTGTGCCAGCCGGAAACTTAGCCAATTCAATCGTGGCCTAAGACGAGATACAGGCGGCTACTATAAGGGTGTTGGCACATCGGGTGGTCTTGCTGGACTTGTTTTACCATTGCTGAAATGTCTCGTGCATCGGGATTCCGAGTCTGATCGGAGGGTCCTGAGATGGAGGATTTTCTCCGCTGGTCGTGAGCTTGTCGCGGGCTAAGTTGGGACACCCCTGCAGGGTTTAATCTTTCGAAAGCCGTGCCCACTGTTATGTGGCAGATGGAAGTTTTAAATGTTCGGTTGTAGAGAACTTGACACTAGATTCAAATTAAAATACACCATGACTGTGTCTTTTCAACAAGGTTCGGGAAGAGAACACGGTTTGGGTTATGTTTGAACGTAAGTAGTTCAGGATCACCTCTTGATCATTACTAGATCACGACCGTTACATAGTTTCTCATCTTACTCTTGTACTCGTAAGTTAGCCACCATATATTGTTTATTCGCTTGCTGCAACCTCACCACATATCCTTTCCATATCCACTAAGCTTTGCTAGTCTTGATACCCATGGTAATGGGATTGCTGAGTCCTCGTGACTCACAGATTACTATAACAACAGTTGCAGGTACAGGTAATGCGATGATCTGACGAGAGCGCCATGCTTGCTTGTTTTGGAGTTCTTCTTCTGCTTCTTCTTCGATCAAGTGATAGGTTCCGGGTCGGGGAGCCTGGTATTAGCAGGGTGGATGGCGTTCTTCTTTTTCGTTTGAGTTCATCCGTAGTCGGATCCTGCTCTTCTGTATGATGATTGCTATGTATTGATGAATTGTTGTATTCGTGTTGTAGCTTGTGGCGAGTGTAAGCCTTTATCTTGTATTCTCATCTATTCAGTACATGGTATGCTGTAATGATGTCCACCTTGATATGCGCTCAAAATGCGATTGTGCCCCGATCATGAATTCATCACGTGATTGGGATAGAATCGCATCTTGTAGCGCCCAAGATGTGATTCTATCCCAATCACGTGATGAATTCATGATTGGGGCACAACCGCATTCCGAGCGCATAGCAAGGTGGATATCATTACAACATACCATGTATTGAATAGATGAGAATACAAGATAAAGGCTTACACTCTCCACAAGTTACAACATACATACAACAATTCATCAATACATAGCAATCATCATACAGAAGAGCAGGATCCGACTATAGATGAAACCAAACGAAAAAGAAGAACAACATCCAGCCTGCTAATCCAGGCTCCCAGACCCGGAACCTATCGCTTGATCGAAGAAGAAGAAGAACTCCAAAAGCAATCAAGCATTGCTCTCACGTCATGTCATCGCATTACTGATGTCTACTACACAACCTTCTTCTTGTAGACGTTGTTGGACCTCCAAGTGCCGAGGTTTGTAGGACAGTAGCAAATTTCCCTCAAGTGGATGACCTAAGGTTTATCAATCCGTGGGAGGCATAGGATGAATATGGTCTCTCTCAAACAACCCTGCAACCAAATAGCAAAGAGTCTCTTGTGTCCCTGACACACCCAATACAATGGTAAATTGTACAGGTGCACTAATTCAGCGAAGAGATGGTGATACAAGTGCAATATGGATGGTAGATATAGGTTTTTGTAATCTGGAAATATAAAAATAGCAAGGTAACTAATGATAAAAGTGAGCACAAACGGTATTGTAATGTGTTGAAACAAGGCCTAGGGTTCATACTTTCACTAGTGCAAGTTCTCTCAACAATAATAACATAATTGGATCATATAACTATCCCTCAACATGCAACAAAGAGTCACTCCAAAGTCACTAATAGCGGAGAACAAGCGAAGAGATTATGGTAGATGCGAAACCACCTCAAAGTTATCCTTTACGATCAATCTATTCAAGAGTCCGTAGTAAAATAACGCGTAGCTATTATTTACATTCAATATATCCTATATTTCTTACTAGAATAACACCTTAAGACACAAATCAACCAAAACCCTAATGTCACCTAGATACTCCAATGTCACCTCAAGTATCCGTGGGTATGATTATACGATATGCATCACACAATCTCAGATTCATCTATTCAACCAACACAACGAACTTCAAAGAGTGCCCCAAAGTTTCTACCGGAGAGTCAAGACGAAAACGTGTGCCAACCTCTATGCATAGATTCCCAAGGTCACGGAACCCGCAAGTTGATCACCAAAACATACATCAAGTGAATCAATAGAATACCCCATTGTCACCACGGGTATCCCACGCAAGACATACATCAAGTGTTCTCAAATCCTTAAAGGCTCAATCCGATAAGATAACTTCAAAGGGAAAACTCAATCCATTACAAGAGAGTAGAGTTGGAGAAACATCATAAGATCCAACTATAACAGCAAAGCTCGCGATACATCAAGATCATGCCGAATCAAGAACACGAGAGAGAGAGATCAAACACATAGCTACTGGTACATACCCTCAGCCCCGAGGGTGAACTACTCCCTCCTCGTCATGGAGAGCGTCGGGATGATGAAGATGGCCACCGGTGAGGGATCCCCCCCTCTGGCAGGGTGCCGGAACAGGGTCCCGATTGGTTTTTGGTGGCTACAGAGGCTTGCGGCGGTGGAACTCCCGATCTAGGTTATGTTCTGGAGGTTTCTGTATTTATAGGAATTTTTGGCATCGGTCTCACGTCAAGGGGGTCTCCGATTCGTCCACGAGATAGGGGCCCACCCCCAGGGTGGTAGGGCGCGCCCCCCACCCTCGTGGACAGCCCGGGACTCCTCTGGCCTAACTCTTTTACTCCGGGGCTTCTTTTGGTCCATTAAAAATCATCAAAAATTGGCACGTCAATTGGACTCCATTTGGTATTCCTTTTCTGCGATACTGAAAACAAGGAAAAACAGAAGCGCACTTTGGGCTCTAGGTTAATAGGTTAGTCCCAAAAATCATATAAAATAGCATATAAAACATCCTATATGGATAATATAATAGCATGGAACAATCAAAAATTATTGATACGTTGGAGACGTATCAATTACCTGTACCTGCAACTGTTGTTGTAGTAATCTGTGAGCCACGAGGACTCAAGCAGTCCCATTACCATGGGTATCAAAACTAGCAAAGCTTAATGGGTATGGAATGGATAAGTGATGAGGTTGCAGTAAGCGACTAAGCACAATATGGTGGCTAACTTACGAGTACAAGAATAGGATGAGAAACTACACAACGGTCGCCAACTAGTAATGATAAAGAAGTGATCCTGAACTACTTACGTTCAAACATTACCCTACCATGTTCTCTTCTCGAACTCACTTTCGAAAAAAAGGCGGTCCGCGATTACGCATGCGGTTGGTGTATTTTATTTCAGATCTGGTGTCAAGTTCTCTACAACAGGATATTAAAAACTCCCATCTGCCACATAATTGCGGGCATGGTTTTCGAAAGATTAAACCCTGCAGGGGTGTCCCAACTTAGCCCATGAAAAGCTCACAATCCGCGGAGACAATCCTCCATCGCGGGACATCCGACCAAACTCGGGATCCCGGTGCACAAGACATTTTGGACAATGGTAAAACAAGTCCAGCAAGACCTCCCGGCGTGCCGACACCCTGATAGTAGCCGCGCATATCTCTTCTCAGGCCACGACCAGATGAACACTACGTATAGCAACCGAAAACCCCGGGTGAAGGGGTGCCACCGCAAGTGGTTCTGTTTTGGACCAGCACTCATGAGGAGCACTGGCACGAGGGGGTTGATTAAGAGACGTCGGGGGCTGGCAGGTCCCTTTGCAAGTTTTAGTTATTATTAGGCAAATGGTAAAACCAATGTTGGGCCTTGTTGGAAGAGCTTTATTAAAAGTGAACTATCAAGAGGGGCCCATAAACCCTCATCGCATTAGGGATGCAAAATCAAGGAACATAACACTGGTATGATGGAAACTAAGGCGGCAAGAGTGGAACAAAACACCAGGAAAAAGGCAGAGGCTTCCACCCTTTACCAAGTATATAGATGCATTAATTAAATAAGAGATATTGTGATATTCTAAAATATCCATGATATCCATGTCCCAACATTGAACAACCTGCAACTGCACCTGCAACTAGCAATGCTATAAGAGGGGCTGAGCAGAGCGGTAACATAGCCAAACAACGGTTTGCTAGGACGGTGAAAAAGGTTAGAGGCTATCATGGCAATTTGGGAGGCTTATGAAACAAGTGATGGGTAGTGCGACATAGCGATAGCATCGAGACAACTAGCATAGCAAAGATAGTAGTGAGATCCAAGGTGACGATCATCTTGCCTGATATCCTGCTAGGAAAAGACCGAATCCATGAAGTAGTCAAACAATGTAGTTGAACGGATCCTCATAATCGCAATGAAACCGGGAACTATCAAGAAGATGCAACACCGGAAAGAAGTAAAGAACATGGTAAACAACCAACACATAAACATGGCATGATGCACAAACAAGTGTGATGCATGTCCGGTTTAATGAGTCGTGGCATGGCAAAGTGCAACAAACAAAACTACAAGTTAAGCGGAGCTCAATATGCAATGAGTTGCATATTGACGAAACATCACATCTATTTATTTAGTTCGCTCTCGTTTATGTACCCAACAATATTAAATGTCGTTAAACATGGCAAGAGGTGAAGCATAATAAAAACTACCTATCTAGGCTAGTTTAAATGAGGCCGGAACAACAAACTATTTCAAATTTGGTACTGTTCTGCCCTATACACAATTTTATAGTTGTTAAGCATGCAAAATAAGTACACCATGTTAATTTATGCATTTTTTTACACAAGTTACATACAATTTTATTTAAAACAGAGCTACGATTATTTAGTAATGAAATAAGTCATTTTAGAATGTCATTTATGCAAATTAAATGCAAACAACATTTTAAACATTTTAAGCATGGATTAAAGCAACATATTATGAAACTAGATGAAATTATAAGCATTTTACATATATAGTTTGTTTAATTCAGATGCATGATTTATGAGATATTAAATGCATGAGCTCCAGGGTGTTTTCTATAAAACAGGAACTGTCTGGATAAATAGCGAAATCATTCCGTGAAAAAAAAACATGAATCTGGCCGAATCTGGCTGGCCCAACAATGTACATGAGAGCGCCTATCACCCTCTTCGTCGGCGTCGACAACATTTCGGGCCGTCCCCCGGTGCAAGATTGTAACGCCCCGGATCCGATGCGCCAGGTGTCCGCCAGTTATTTGCCGTCCTTGCCATGTCATGTGCTTGCATTTCTCTCTTTGCCATGTCATCATTTGCATTTTTATCATGTCATCATGTGCATCTCATTTTGCATACGTGTTCATCTCATGCATCCGAGCATTTTCCCCGTTGTCCGTTTTGTAATCCGGCTCTCCTATGTCACCCGGCGTCCCCTTTTGCCTCTTTTCGTGAGCGGGTGTTAAACTTTCTCGGAATGGCCCGAGGATTGTCAAGCGGCCTTGGTATAGCACCGGTAGACCGCCTGTCAAGTTTCGTGCCATTTGGAGGTCGTTTGATACTCCAACGGTTAACCGGGTAACCGCAAAAGCCCCCTTCTCTTTGCAGCCCAACACCCCTCTCAAAGTGGCCCAAAACCCATCTAAGTCTCTTCCATGCTCTCGGTCGTTCGATCACGATCGTGTGGGCGAAAACCGCTCCCCATTTGGACTCTCCTAGCTCCCTCTACCTATAAATATGTGCACTCCCCCGAATTTCTGGATCCCCAAACCCTAGCTTCTTCCTCCTCCCGCCGATGGACACGTCCACCGGTGACGTGTCCGCCCGTCCCAGCCGCCGCCCGCATGACGATGGCCAGCGCCGCCACTATGGCCGCCGCCGCCCGCAGCCCGCTGAGCCAGCGGTAAGCCCTCGCCCTTGGCGCCCACCCCGCCGCACGAAACGCTGGCCGTCCCCTTCCTCGTCCATGGCGCCCGAGCCGCCCAGTTCCGCCGCCGCCCTCGCCTCCGGCCTTGGCGACCTCGGCCGCCGCTGACCTCGCCCGCCGCCAGGCTCCGCTTGCCAGCCCGCCTCCTCGCCCGGACCCGCCTCCTCGTCGCCGTCGGCCCGCGGCCCAGCGCCGCCCGGCCGTGCGCCCTCACCGGCCGGCCCTCCCGGACGCCCGGCCCTCTCCGGCCATCCTCGTTCTCCGCGCCAGATCCAAATCTGGAGGTTGACGCGAAATTCCTCTAAGTCCCTGTGATTTGAGTATTTTGTTGTCATGTTCATCGCATCATAACTCTGTGCATGTAGCTCCATTTCGTGCGTGTAATATGTCAAATTGTTCGCCTCGACGAGTACATCATTTCATTCCATTGCATCATTTTCATTTGAGGT
Source organism: Aegilops bicornis (assembly GCA_021605145.1). Classification (NCBI taxonomy): domain Eukaryota; kingdom Viridiplantae; phylum Streptophyta; class Magnoliopsida; order Poales; family Poaceae; genus Aegilops; species Aegilops bicornis. The sequence goes on from CM038669.1 coordinate 242,771,365, forward strand.
CATCTTGATGCCTGAATCTTCGTTGCAAGAGTGCTATATGATGTTAACCTGCTTAAACTGTTATAACTTGATGATTTGTCATTTTTCTTGCCTTTGATGTGTGCATCCTATGAGGTTGATGTCTACATGCATTTTGCATCAATGCCATGCTTAACTTGTTTTGCTCATATCTTCTAGGCCGTAGCTCCGATTTAAATGAACTTTATATGTAACTTGACTAGAATTTCGTGTAGATCATCTTTGTGCATCTTAACTTGCTGTTTAACAACTTGAACATAAGGTTTATTCAGATCTAGACCAATTTTCGAAATTTGCATATGAGGACTTACCGGAATTGTTATATGTTGTTTCCGGCCTCATTTAAACTTGCTTTGACGTGTTGTTCTTGTTTGCATCATCTCTTGCCATTAGTAGCTTCATGTAGCTTTGTCATGCATCATGCTTGGTTGAGCATCATGCCTTGTTCATGGTGGTGTGTTTACTTTGTTGTGTGCTTCTTCTCGATAGTTCCCGTTTCGTTGCGATCGTGAGGATTCGTTCGTCTACGCTTGGTTCGTCTTCATGGCTTCATCTTCTTCATGGACTCGTTCTTCTTCCTAGAGGGATTTCAGGCAAGATGGCCGTCACCGTGGATCTCATTACTATCATTGCTATGCTAGTTGCTTCGTTCTATCGCTATGCTGCGCTACCTATCTTTTGCTCATCAAGCCTCCCAAATTGCCATGAACCTCTAACCTTTGACACCCCTCCTAGCAAACCGTTGTTTGGCTATGTTACCGCTTTGCTCAGCCCTCTTATAAGCGTTGCTAGTTGCGGTGAAGTTGAAGATTGCTCCATGGTGGACAGGATTTTGGTTGGGATATCACAATATCTCTTATATTATTAATGCATCTATATACTTGGTAAAGGGTGGAAGGCTCGGCCTTATGCCTGGTGTTTTGTTCCACTCTTGCCGCCCTAGTTTCCGTCATATCGGTATTATGTTCCCGGATTTTGCGTCCCTAACGCGGTCGGGTGATTTATGGGACCCCTTGACGGTTCGCTTTGAATAAGACTCCTCCAAAGAAGGCCCAACATTGGTTTTACCATTTGCCTCACCACCACCTACATTTCCCTTGGGAGTAATTAACCCAAGGGTCATCTTTATTAGCCCCGGGCCAATGCTTGTCTAAGTGTTGGCCCGAACCGAGTAGACTCTGGGGCCCCTCGGGAAACTTCGAGTCTGGTTTTACTCGTGGGATGTCTCATCCGGTGTTGCCTCGAGAACGAGATATGTGCAGCTCCTATCGGGATTGTCGGCGCATCGGGCGGCTTCTTTGGTCTTGTTTTATTGCGGTCGAAATGTCTTGTAGCCGGGATTCCGAGACTGATCGGGTCTTCCCGGGGAGAAGGAATATCCTTTGTTGATCGTGAGAGCTTATCATGTGCTAAGTTGGGACACCCTTGCAGGGTATAAACTTTCGAGAGCCGTGCCCGCGGTTATGTGGCAGATGGGAATTTGTTAATATCCGGTTGTAGTAAACTTGAAGCAAACTCTTCTAAAATACACCAACCGTGTACATCATTTCATTCCATTGCATCATTTTCATTTGAGCTCATCTTGATGCCTGAATCTTCGTTGCAAGAGTGCTATATGATGTTAACCTGCTGAAACTGTTATAACTTGATGATTTGTCATTTTTGTTGCCTTTGATGTGTGCATCCTATGAGGTTGATGTCTACATGCATTTTGCATCAATGCCATGCTTAACTTGTTTTGCTCATATCTTCTAGGCCGTAGCTCCGATTTAAATGAACTTTATATGTAACTTGACTAGAATTTCGTGTAGATCATCTTTGTGCATCTTAACTTGCTGTTTAACAACTTGAACATAAGGTTTATTCAGATCTGGACCAATTTCGAAATTTGCATATGAGGACTTACCGGAATTGTTATATGTTGTTTCCGCCTCATTTAAACTTGCTTTGACGTGTTGTTCTTGTTTGCATCATCTCTTGCCATGAGTAGCTTCATGTAGCTTTGTCATGCATCATGCTTGGTTGAGCATCATGCCTTGTTCATGGTGGTGTGTTTACTTTGTTGTGTGCTTCTTCTCGATAGTTCCGTTTCGCTATGCGATCGTGAGGATTCGTTCGTCTACGCTTGGTTCGTCTTCATGGCTTCATCTTCTTCATGGACTCGTTCTTCTTCCTAGCGGGATTTCAGGCAAGATGGCCGTCACCTTGGATCTCATTACTATCATTGCTATGCTAGTTGCTTCGTTCTATCGCTATGCTGCGCTACCTATCTTTTGCTCATCAAGCCTCCCAAATTGCCATGAACCTCTAACCTTTGACACCCCTCCTAGCAAACCGTTGTTTGACTATGTTACCGCTTTGCTCAGCCCCTCTTATAGCGTTGCTAGTTGCAGGTGAAGTTGAAGATTGCTCCATGGTGGACAGGATTTTGGTTGGGATATCACAATATCTCTTATATTATTAATGCATCTATATACTTGGTAAAGGGTGGAAGGCTCGGCCTTATGCCCGGTGTTTTGTTCCACTCTTGCCGCCCTAGTTTCCGTCATATCGGTATTATGTTCCCGGATTTTGCGTCCCTAACGCGGTCGGGTGATTTATGGGACCCCTTGACAGTTCGCTTTGAATAAGACTCCTCCAAAGAAGGCCCAACCTTGGTTTTACCATTTGCCTCACCACCACCTACCTTTCCCTTGGGAGTAATTAACCCAAGGGTCATCTTTATTTAGCCCCCCCCCCCCGGGCCAATGCTTGTCTAAGTGTTGGCCCGAACCGAGTAGACTGCGGGGCCCCCTCGGGGAAACTCGGGGTCGGGTTTTACTCGTAGGATGTCTCATCCGGTGTTTCCCTGAGAACGAGATATGTGCAGCTCCTATCGGGATTGTCGGCGCATCAGGCGGCTTCTTTGGTCTTGTTTTATTCTTGTCGAAATGTCTTGTAGCCGGGATTCCGAGACTGATCGGGTCTTCCCGAGGAGAAGGAATATCCTTTGTTGATCGCGAGAGCTTATCATGTGCTAAGTTGGGACACCCCTGCAGGGTATAAACTTTCGAGAGCTGTGCCCGCGGTTATGTGGAAGATGGGAATTTGTTAATATCCGGTTGTAGTAAACTTGAAGCAAACTCTTCTAAAATACACCAACCGTGTGCGTAACCGTGAGTGTCTCTTTTCGGGGTTGATCGAGAGGAGAACATGGTTTCTGGGTTATGCCTGGCGTAAGTAGGAGTTCAAGATCACTTCTTGATCATTACTAGTTGACGACCGTTCCTTTGTTTCTCTTCTCGCTCTCATTTGCGTATGTTAGCCACCAGATATGCTTAGTCGCTGCTCCAACCTCACCACCTTACCCCTTCCTTTCCCATTAAGCTTTGCTAGTCTTGATACCCATGGTAATGGGATTCTTTGATCCTCGTGGCTCACTGATTACTACACCACCCGATTGCAGGTACAGGTTGCGATGATCATGACACGAGGCGATGTTTACTTGTGTTGGAGTTCTTCTTACGCTTCTTCTTGATCGGGGTAGGTTCGGTCGGCAGCCTGGGCTAGCAGTGGTGGATGTCGTTTGAGCTTATTTATGTTTCATCCGTAGTCGGATGTTGATCTTGTATATGATGTTGATGTATTCTTGTGGCATTTGAGCCTTATGTATGTATCCCCATCTATTATGTAATGTTGATGTAATGATATCCACCTTGCAAAAGCGTTTCAATATGCGGGTCTATCCTTGGTGGGACCTTCGAGTTCCTTTTGGATAGGGTCGCATATTGGGCGTGATAAAGATGGATCATCAGCGCGATCAACTTACCCTGAAAGTTGATTCCACGGGCCGTCCCCCGATGTTGTATCCACAATTTAGCCATACGAACTCCATCACCCGCCAAAACGATCACAACGAAATGTGGTACGCTTCCATCACACTCTTCGTCGGCGTCGACAACATTTCAGGGGCCGGATCCAAGTTGAAAAACCGAGTTTCGGACGATTTTATCTTTGACGTGTATTCTACCACCCTTCTGTGAGCTTACCCATGCACAGATATTTGGACAATAACATATAGAGCAATTGGCCATCCTTCCATTTTCAAAACCGGAAGGACTATAGGTCCAGTCAAGACAATAGGAGGAGGCTCTTCGTTGCATCGAAACCCAAGAATTCATGCCATGGTCTATCGCCCGCCCCGCTACTACCCTCACTTTTTCACCAACATATGCATTCTTCTTAAATGAGAAAGTACGTAAGCTCTTTCCCATTATGTTTATGCACAGGAAAAATTATAGGGCATCCCGAGTGGTGCAAGATGGCTCGTGGCGCGATCAACTTATTGAAAGTTGAATCCACAGGCCGTCCCATGATGTTGTATCCATAAAAGGACAACAGTTTGGCCAGACAGACTCCATTTAAGCTCCATCACCTGCCAAAACGAACACAACTAAATGTGGTACGCGTACATCACCCTCTTCATCAGCGTCGACAACATTACTGGGGCCGGATCCAAGTTGAAAAACCGAGTTTCGGATGATTTTATCTTTGACGCGTACTCTACCACCCTTCTATAAGCTCACTCACGGCCAGATATATTGACAATAACATATAGAGCAATGCACCACCCTTCCATTTTCAAACCAGAAAGACTACAGGTTTAGTCAGGGCAGAAGGAGGAGGCTCTTCGTTGCATCGAAACCCAAAATTCATGCCATGGTCTATTGCCCGCCCCGCTACCACCCTCACTTTTTCACGAGTGGATGCATTATTCTAAAATGATAAAGTACATAACAGCTCTTCTCCATTATGTTTATGCACATGAAGAATTATAGGGCATGCTGAATGGTGCACGATGGCTCGTCGGCGCGATCAACTTACCGTGAAAGTTGAATACACAGGTTGTCCCCCGATGTTGTATCCACAAAAGGGCCACAATTTGGCCATACAGACTCCATTTGAGCTCCATCAGCCACCAAAATGATCAAACTAAATGTGGTACACATCCATCACCCTCTTCGTCGGTGTCGACAACATTTCTGGGGCCGGTTCCAGGTTAAAAAACCGAGTTTCGGATGATTTCATCTTTGACGTATACTATACGACCCTTCTATGAGCTTACCCACGGATAGATATATGGACAATAACATATAGAGCAATGCACCATCCTTCCATTTTCAAACCGGAATGACTACAGGTTCAGTGAGAACAGTAGGAGGACTCTCTTCATTGAATCGAAACCCAATAATTCATGCCATGGTCTATCGCCTGCCCCGCTACCACCTCACTCTTTCATCGGCAGATGCATTATTCTTAAATTACAAAGTACATAACAGCTCTTCCTCATTATGTTTATGCACACGAAAAATTTAGGGCATCCTGAATGGTGCAAGATGGATCGTCGGCGCGAACAACTTACTCTGAAAGTTGATTTCACGGGTCGTCCCCCGATGTTGTATCGACAAAAGTACCACAATGTGGCCATACGAACTCCATTTGAGTTACATAACCCGCCAAAACGATCACAACAAAACATGGTACACGTCCATCACCATCTCCGTCGGTGTCGACAACATTTCGGGGCCGGGTCCATTTTGAATATCCGAGTTTTGGATAATTTTATCTTTAACGTGTACTCTACCACCCTTCCGTGAGCTCACCCACAAACAGATATATGGAAAATAACATATGGAGCAATGCACCATCCTTCCATTTTCATACCAGAAAGACTACAGGTTCAGTCGGGATAGAAGGAGCAGGCTCTTCGTTAAACCCAAGAATTCATAATTTATATGGTCTATCGCCCGCCCCGCTACCACCCTCACTTTCTCACTTGCAGATGCATTATTCTTAAATGATAAAGTACTTAAGAACTCTACCTCATTATGTTTATGCACGTGAAAAATTATAGGGCATCCTGAATGGTGCAAGATGGCTCGTCGACACGATCAACTTACCCCGAAAGTTGAATTCATGGGCCATCCCCCGAAATTTTATCCACAAAAGGACCACAATTTGGCCATATGGACTCCATTAGGGCACCGTCACCCGCCCAAACGATCAGCACTATGACATGTTATGCGTCCACCACCGTCTTCGTCAGCATCGGCAACATTACTGGGGCCGGATCAAGGTTGAAAAACCGAGTTTCGGATGATTTTGTCTTTGACGTGTACTCTACCACCCTTCTGTCAGCTCACCGGCGGACATATATATGGACAATAACATATAGAGCAATGCACCATCCTTCCATTTTCAAACCAGAAAGATTACAGGTTCTGTCAGGATAGAAGGAGGAGGCTCTTCGTTGCATCGAAACCCAAGAATTCATGCCATGGTCTTTCGCCCGCCCCGCTGCCACCCTCACTTTTTCACTAGCAGATGCATTATTCTTAAATGATAAAGTACATAATAGCTCTTCCTCATTATGTTTATGCACACGAAAAATTATAGGGCATCCAGAATGGTGCAAGATGGCTCGTCGGTCCGATCAACATACCCTGAAAGTTGAATTCACAGGCCATTCCCTGATGTTGTATACACAAAAGGACCACAATTTTGCCATATGTGCTCCATTTGAGCTCCATCACCCGCGAAAACGATCACAACTAAACATGGTACCCGTCCATCACCCTATTCGCTGGTGTCGACAACATTTCTGGGGCCGGATCCAGGTTGAAAAAGCGAGTTTCGAATGATTTTATATTTGACGTGTACTCTACCACCCTTCTGTGAGCTCACGCCCACGGACATATATATGGACAATTACATATAGAGCAATGCACTTCCATTTTCAAACAGGAAAGACTACAGGTTCAGTCCGGACAGACGGAGGAGGCTCTTCGGTGCATCAAAACCCAAGTATTCATCCTTTACACGGTCTATCGCCCACCCCGCTACCACCCTCACTTTTTCTCCAACAGATGCATTATTCTTAAGTGATAAAGTACATAACAGCTCTTCCTCATTATGTTTATGCACACAAAAAATAATAGGGCACCCCGAATGGTGCAAGATGGCTCGTCGGCGTGATCAACTTACCCTAAAAGTTGAATTCACGGGCCGTCCCCCAATGTTGTATCCACAAAAGGACCACAATTTGGCAATACCAACTCCATTTGAGCTCCATAGCCCGCCAAAATGATCACAACTAAACGTGGTACGTGTCCATCACCCTCTTCGTCGGCGTCGACAACATTTCGAGGGCCGGATCCAGGTTGAAAATCCGAGTTACGGATGATTTTATCTTTAATGTATACTCTACCACCGTTCTGTGAGCTCACCCACGGACAGATATATGGACAATAACATACAGCACAATGCAACATCCTTCCATTTTCAAACCAAAAATAGTACAGGTTTAATCAGGACCGAAGGAGGAGGCTCTTTGTTGCATCAAAACCAAAGAATTCATGCCATGGTCTATCGCCCGTCCCGCTACCACCCTCACTTTTTAACCAGCAGATGCATTATTCTTAAATTATAAAGTACATAACAGCTCTTCCTCATTATGTTTATGCACACGAAAATTATAGGGCAATTGGAATGGTGCAAGATGGCTCGTCGACGCGATCACCTTACACTGAAAGTTGAATTCACGAGTCGTCCCTCGATGTTGTATCCATAAAAGGACTACAATTTGGCCATACAGACTCCATTTGAGCTCCATCACCCGCCAAAACAACCACAACTAAACGTGGTACACGTCGATCACCCTCTTCATCGGCGTCGACCACATTTTTGGGGCCGGATCCAGGTTGAAAAACCGAGTTTCGGAAGGTTTTATCTTTCACGTGTACTCTACTATCCTTCTGTGAGCTCACCACGGACATATATATGGACAAAAACATATAGAGCAATGCGCCATCCTTCCATTTTGAAACCGAAAAGACTACACTTTCTGTCAGGACAGAAGGAGGACGCTCTTCGTTGCATCGAAACCCAAGGATTCATAATTTACATGGTCTATTGCCCACCCCGCTACCACCAATTCATTATTCTTAAATGATAAAGTACATCACATCTCTTCCTCACTATGTTTATGCACACGAAAAATTATAGGGCATCCCGAATGGTGCAAGATGACTCGTCGGTGCGATCGACTTACCCTAAAATTTGAATTCACGGGTCGTCCCCAAATGTTGTATCCACAAAAGGACCACAATTTCGCCATACGAACTCCATTTGAGCTCCATCGCCCGCCAAAACGATCACAACTAAACGTGGTACGCGTCCATCTACATGTCGTCTGTGTCGACAACATTTAGGGGGCCGGATCCAGTTTGAACATCCGAGTTTCGGATGATTTTATCTTTAACGTGTACACTACTACCCTTCCATGAGCTCACCCACAGACAGATATATGGGAAATAACATATAGAGCAATGCACCATCCTTCCATTTTCAAATCGAAAATACTACAAGTTCAGTCAGGACAGAAGGAGGAGGCTCTTTGTTGCATCGAAACCCAAGAATTCATGCCATGGTCTATTGCCTGCCCCGCTACCACCCTCACTTTTTCACTAGCAGATGCATTATTCTTAAATGATAAAGTACATAACAGCTCTTCCACATTATGTTTATGCACGCGAAAAATTATAGGGCATCCTGAATCGTGCAAAAAGGCTCGTCGGCGCGATCAACTTACCCTGAAAGTTGATTTCATGGGCCGTCTCCCGATGTTGTATCCACAAAAGGACCACAATTTGGCCATAAGAACTCCATTTGAGCTCCATCACCTGCCAAAACGATCACAACTAAATGTGGTACTCGTCGATCACCATCTCCATTGGTGTCGACAACATTTCAGGGGCCGGATCCAGTTTGAAAATCGGAGTTTCGGATTATTTTATCTTTAACGTGTACTCTACCACCCTTCTGTGAGCTCACCCACAAACAGATAAATGGACAATAACATATAGAGCAATGCACCATCCTTCCATTTCAAATCATAAAGACTACAAGTTCAGTCAGGACAGAAGGAGGAGGCTCTTCGTTGCATCGAAACCCAAGAATTCATGCTTTACATGGTCTATCGCCTGCCCCGCTACCACCCTCACTTTTTCACCAGCAACTGCATTATTCCTAAATGATAAAGTGCATAACACCTCTTAGTTATTATGTTTATGCACACGAAAAATTATAGGGCATCCCGAATGGTGCAAGATGGCTCGTCAGCATGATCAACTTGCCTTGAAAGTTGATTTCATGGGTCGTCCCCCGATGTTGTATCCACAAAAGGACCACAATTTGGTCATACGAACTCCATTTGAGCTCAATCACCCGCAAAACGATCACAACTAAATGTGGTACGCGTCCATCACCCTCTTCGTCGACGTTGACAACATTTCGTCGGCCGGATCCAGGTTGAAAAACTGAGTTTCAGATGATTTTTTCTTTGACGTGTACTCTACCACCCTTCTGTGAGCTCACACACAGACAGATATATGGACAATAATATATTGAGCAATGCACCATCCTTCCATTTTCAAACCGGAGGGACTACTGGTTCAGTCAGGACAGAAGGATTCATGCTTTACATGGTCTATGCCCGCCCCGCTACCACCGTCACTTTTTCACCAGTAGATGGATTATTCTTAAATCATAAAGTACATAACAGCTCTTCCTCATTATGTTTATGCACACAAAAAATTAGAGGGCATGCCAAATGGTGCAAGATGGCTCGTCGGCACAATCAACTTACCCTGAAAGTTGATTTCGCGAGCCGTAGCCCGATGTTGTATCCACAAAATGACCATAATTTGGCCATATGAACACCATTTGAGCTCTATTACCCACCAAAACAATCACAACAACATGTGGTATGCGTCCATCACCCTCTTCGTCGGGGTCGACAACATTTCGGGGGCCGGATCCAGGTTGAAACACCGAGTTTCGGATAATTTTATCTTTGACGTGTACTCTACCACCCTTCTGTGAGCTCACCGATGGACAGATACATGGACAATAACATATAGAGCAATGCACCATCCTTCCATTTTCAAACCGGAAAGACTAGAGGTTCAGTGAGGACAAAAGGAGGAGGTTGTTGTAGGGTGAAACCCTAAGATGGATCTTTTCAAGCTTGGAGGGGGAAAAGGGATGAACACCAACAAACACAAAGAGGAATTCACTCCAACAATACGCAATTAAAAATCCACTAGAGTAGGAACACAAGATCCACAATTTCACAAACACAATCAATGGAAAGGTACAATGGTAGAGTTCTTCCCACTCCTAGGAGACAAGGTCTCTATGGTGGTAGTCTTCTCCAAGAGGAATTCTTGAAATCCCTAGGGGATCCTCTCCAAAGAGGCCTTGATCTCCAATGGAGGTGGTAGAAGGAGCAAAGCTCTCAAATTCTCATCTATGTCTTTGCTAACCCTAAGCATATCCCTAGGTACGAATTATATAGGTTTGGGTAGGTAGGAGGTGAAGTGGATGTGAAGTGGACGCCCAACAGCCCGTATCGGCCAGCCATCCTGTAGGGCCCGTGTCCATGGGGTAAGTTGGGCCCGTGCGCATGGGGGTCTCATGCGCACCGTACACCCCCGTGTGCACGGGGTGCTATAGCCGTAGCTCCCTGTGTACTCCGTGGGCACGGGGTGTTGGGGGAACGTGCCCACGAGGTCGCCTGGGACTTCCTGTCAAACTGCTGTTCTGGTCGTTCTTCATCCTTGGTGACTTGGGTCGCTTCTCCTTGGACTTGGTTATGCTCCTCAGCTGCTTGGAAGGGTCCCCCCCTTGTACCTAATGAGGCATAGAGTATTTTGGTGAGGTAGCAACCAGGTTCCACTTGTGATGCTTGTCAACTAGGAAGGATTTCACCTTGGTTTCCATTGCACGTGCTCTAGCGCTTGTCATGGGTCCACGTGGTGGTTGGTGTGATGGTGTAGAGTCCATGGGGATGATGGAAGGATGCTCCAGATCATCTCCCCCCTAGGAGAGATCCGTCCACGGATCGTGATCTTCATCACCATGGTACTTGGCCAAGTCTTTGACGTTCAAGATGTCGCTTATGTTTTACTTTTCACGTGGGATGTCGATCTTGTAGGCGTTGTCATTGGAGCGTGCTAGCACCTTGAATGGGCCGTCGGATCGTGGTAGAAGATTTCGCTTGCGCTCGTTCGGGAAACGGTCCTTGCAAAGATGAAACCATACAAGATCTCCCGGTTGGAACACCATTGGTGTCTTGTTGATGTTGAGCTTGGTGGTGATGCGATGTACTTGAAGCTCGATCATTGCCCTGGTATCCTCATGCATCTTCTTGAGAAAGCTTGCCCTTGCACTTGCATCCATGTTTGCAGCGTTCTTGAGCGGAAGAGCGAAAAGTTCCAATGGGGACAACGGGTTGAAGCCGTAGACAACCTCGAAGGGGGACTTGCCGGTAGTAGTGTGTCGAGCTCGATTGTAGGCGTACTCGGCGATGGGTAAGCACTCCTCTCACTCCTTGATGTTCTTCTTGATCAACACGCGTAGGAGAGTAGATAGCGTCCGGTTGGTGACTTCCATTTGGCCATCAGTTTGTGGATGATAGGCCATGAAAAATAGAAACTTGATGCCGAGCTTGGCACATATGGTCTTTCCAAAAGTAGCTTAAGAACTTGACGTCATGGTCCGACACAATGGTCCTTGGTACTCCATGCAACCTCAAGATTTCCCTACAAAAAAGATTAGCAACATGTGAAGCATCGTCTATCTTGTTGCATGGTATGAAATGTGCCCTTCTTTAGAATCGGTCCACAAAACAAAGACGGAATCCTTTCCATTACGAGTTCTAGGCAAACCAAGCACGAAATCCATGCTAATATCTTCCCATGGTTGATATGGAATTGTAAGTGGCATATATAAACCATGAGATTGGGCTTTGGACTTAGCTTTGAGGCATGTAGGACAATTGTTGGTGAAGCGTGCCACATCATGGAACATATTTGGCCGAAAGTACTTGAAGGAGAGTGTGGCGAAGGTCTTGTCACGCCCGAAGTGTCCCATGAGTCCACCTCCGTGAGCCTCTTCCAAAAGTAACAAACGAAGAGAAGACTCGGGTATACAAAGTTTGTTAGCACGCATAAGGTAGCCATCCTTGAGATAATAGTTCTCCCAACAAGTGTGAGTAAGACATTTTGCATATGGAAGTTGAAAGGAGGTATCATTCGCATAAAGATCTTTAATATGCTCAAAGCCAATAATATTTAACTCAAGTTGGGTAACAAGCATGCATATGAGGGAAAGAGCATCCACCACAACATTTTCTTTGCCTTTAATGTAATTGTTCACATAAGGGAAAACTCAATAAATTCACTCCACTTAGCATTCCATTTATTCAACTTGGTTTGACGTTTAAGGTACTTGAGTGTCTCATGATCGGTATGTATGAAAAATTCATGTGGGCCATGATAATGCTCCCAAACATGCAATACTCGCACTAAAGCATACAATTCTTTGTCATATATAGGATAGTTAAGTTGAGAACCAGAAAGTTTTTCACTAAAATATGCAATGGGTCGCTTTTCTTGCGTCAAGACTCCACCAATCCCATTACCGCTAGCATCACAATGAACCTCAAAAGTTTTGTTGAAATCGGGTAAAGCAAGAATTGGGGCATGTGTAAGCAAAGATTTGAGCTCATCAAATGTGGTAGATTGAGTTGGTCCCCAAACAAAGGGTTCATTTTTCTTACTCAAAGCATGCAACGGTGCAGCAATAGTGCGAAAGTCTTTCACAAAGCGACGATGAAAACCCGCTAGACCAAGGAAACTACACACTTGTTGCAAATTAGTGGGTTGGGGCCAAGTTTTAAGTGCTTGAATTTTAGACTCATCTACATGAACTCCCTTGGAAGAAACAACAAAGCCCAAGAAAACTATCTTGTCAACACCAAAAGTGCATTTCTCCATATTATCATAGAGACGTTCTTTTCTAAGTGTTTGCAAAACAGCCCTTAGATGATCTACATGCTCTTTGAGGGATTTGCTAAACACAAGAATGTTGTCAAAGTAGACCACAACAAACACGCCAATGTAAGGATGAAGCACATAATGCATAACACGCTTACATTTGTCTTTGGGTGCTTCCGATAAACCCATAGGCATAACTAACCACTTTCATTACAAGCTTCTAATTTTGTTTTGAAAGCAATTTTCCATTCATCACCTTCTTGTATGCGGATTTGATAGTAACCACTTCTAAGATCGAATTTTGAGAAAATAGTGGCACCGCTAAGCTCATCTAGCATATCATCAAGGCGTGGAATGGGATGCCTATAGCGAATGGTGATAGCATTGATGGGTCTACAATCGGAACACATGCGAAAGCTACCGTCTCTTTTTGGTACAAGAATGACCGGTACGAGACAAGGACTCAAACTTTCACACACATGTCCATGGTCTATGAAATTTTGGAATTGCCTTTGTATTTCTTTGGTTTCTTCGGGGTTGACTTGGTATGGTGCCTTGTTAGGAAGGGGTGCGCCGGGGATGAGGTCGATCCGATGTTCGATGCCATGTAGAAGAAGAAGACCGGGAGGTAGCTCATCGGGAAAAACATCCGTGAATTCTTGCAGCAAGTTAGACAACACAAGAGGAAGAGGATTAGGAGTGTTAGTCTTCGCCACCACATCTTTGCACACTAGGACATAGTGGATGACACTCGATGGGTTCTCACACACTTCTCTCATTTCACTTTTTGTGGCTAGGACGATTAAGTTTTTCTCTCTTGGCGAAGAGGCGCTCAATTTTGGCTTGTGGCGCGCACTCTCTTTGTGGTGGTTCACTTTCTCACTAGTCTCTCCATGATGTGCGGATGCTTGCTTGTCGGCGATCACTTGGCTTGGAGTCATAGGTCGTAGCACGTACTACGTTCCCTTCATCTTGGAGCTATAGTGGTTTGTTCGCCCATTTGTGGATGACACCGCGGTCGAATTGCAAAGGTCTTTCGAAGAGAAGATGGCACACAGACATAGGAACCACGTCACACTCAATGGTGTCCTCGTAAGCGCCGATCTTGAAAGAAACGTGCATGCTATGCTGCACTTGAATTGTGTCGGAGTCGCTTAGCCATTGGACCTTGTAGGGGTGAGAATGCTTCTTCTTGACCAATTGGAGCTTGCAACATAGCTCTTCACTTGCCAAGTTATGGCAACTCCTTACGTCGGTGATGACTTTCATCGAGCGCCCGTTGATGCCGGCCTTGGTGTGGATGATGTGACACCTTTGGTCTTCGTCTTGTTGATGTTGAAGCGTCAAGACCTTGGAGACCATGAGAGCAGGACTTGAATCATTGTCACAATAGACTTGAGCATCTTCTTCTTTGTTCACTTGACGGTGCATGGCGACATGCTCGAGAGCTTCCATCTCGTCTTCACTCATGGAGTCGTATGTGCCATCGTTATTGGTGATCATGGTTCGCTTGTTGATGCATTGGAAAGACTTGTGTCCACGGCCACCACATGTGAAGCACTTGATAGAACTTGTCTTGATGGGATCATCCGGTGGTGCCGACGAAGAAGTCTTGTTCTTGTAGTTGCTTGCCGGAGGAAGAGTTGAGGAAGGCGGCACTTGTTTGGAACTTGACATGTCGCCGGTACTTGGTGATACTCCAGTTGAGGTAGGAGGTGTCGAAGCCATAGTAGAGGTAGCTTGAGGTTACGAGTCGTAAGTCTTGGATGAATACTTGGCGTACTTGAAGTTTTCTTGTACTTATCGTTCTGCCTTGGTCGCTTGGTGAACTAGCTCGAGAAGGTTGGAGTAGGGTTGGAAATCGGCAATCTTCTGTAGTGGGTGGTTGAGGCCGTTCAAGAAGCATGCTATTATTTGCTCATCATCTTCTTTGACATTGGCCATTTCTTGATAGTATTATTCCATCGTCTTTGTGCCTTGCTTGAGGAGTTGCAACTTCTTGAAGATATCTCGTGTGTAGTATGTAGCCATGAAGCGAGCTCACATGACGTCCTTCATTTGTGTCCAAGTCATGATGGGTGGTTCATACTTCTCACGACGTCGCTCGATCACTTGTTCCCACCAAATGAGCACGTAGTCTTGGAACTCGAGGGATGCCATGGCCACATTCTTTTCCTCGTCATAGTTGTGAAGACGGAATATCTTGTCCACTTTCAATGCCCATGATAGGTACTCCTCGGGGTCGTTGCTTTCAGAGAACTTGGGCATGGTGAACTTGAGCTTGCCGTAGTGGAGTTCTTCAACGTAGTAGCGATGTTGATGTCGCTCTTGGCGAGGAGGAGGATCTTCAAGCACTCAATTCACTTGGTGTCGATCGTGGCGTGGAGGGGGTCTTGGATCACTCGATCCGGTTCTTTGAGGAGGAGGTTGGGGCATATGTTCACGGTTTCGCCTTTCTTGTTGTTCTCGACAAAGGGCTTCTTCTTGCTCACGTACTTGACGACTGCGTTGGGCAATGGCTCGAGTGGAATCTTGGAGTGCGTCTTGATCCGCTTGAGCTTGAGCTTCACGACTTTGTTGCTCTTGCAGGATTGCATCACCTTCTTCAGATTCTAGACATGGACGATATGGTGGTAGTTGCTCTTTATCCATGTATTCTCCTTCTTGGCGTTGTGCTTGCTCACGCGCTCGAACTAGATCTCGGAGGCCATTGCCACGGAATGGATTTTCTTGCGCTTGGCGATCTTGAGTGTCATTGCATCGAGGGGGCTTGCGTTGGAAGAAGAATACGACGACGAGTGGCGACTCGAGTGGCGCCGTGAAGAGGTTGAGGAAGACGCGCGGCTCACGAGCATGTTGTAAAATTTGTCCATTTGTTTGGAGAGCTTGGCGTCCAAATAGTCCCGTTGTCGTGCTTCCAATTGTCGTAGGTCGGTGGCAAGTTGCTCGATGCGATCACCCAAAGCTTCACTCTCTTGATGTAGAGCTTGTTGCGCAATGAAGAAGTGATTCTTGGTGACGTAGTCGCGTTCGCCATCTTGCTCCTCGAAGAGAGGGTTCGTGGAAGAAGAAGGCCTATCCATTATGTGGTGTGGTGGTAAGTAGGAAAATGAGAGAACAAAACCAAAGTTAACTTTTCCAAAGATTGTGGATGTAACAAGTACAATCGCACGTGATGCTATAATAGTAGAATTGGTACCGGGTATTGTTTCTCACACCTACAAGTAAAAGGCTTATGGAGGAGCTCGGTTAGGAAGTGGCACAAATAATTCAAGCAAATGTTAGCCAAGATGTTGAAAAGGTTGAAAAGATTCACAAATGGCAAGTAAGTCAAATAGATAAAATCCAAGGATATCACTAGGAACACATACACGGAAGATAAATGGGATTCGCACAACCAAGGAGTGAGCTCTAAGATGTGGAACCACGGAAATGCTCTTGTTGTACGGATACTAGAGAGACGCTAGCTTGATTGCTCTAATGGGCTAGATATGCTAGTGCACCAACCTAAAAGAGAAACACATCGTCTCAATATCCCAAGTGTGCTTATGTATGTGTGAACCAATATGATGAACTAGGTAAAGTGGTTCAATGTTGTTGCTTAAAAGCTCGTGCTTCTCTTCTCTTTTGCTTAAAAGCTTTTCTTCTTCTTTTTGGACTATGCCACAATGCTTGACATACGAGCCACAATGCGAGGTAACAAGTAGTATATTCACGTGAGAGACGTAACACTAATGGTGCACTAAAGGCGTGGCCCGACAATACTCAACAAGCTAGTCTTGATGGGTAAGCTACGCAAAAGAGGCTTGAGGCTATCAAGGTAATGGCAAGGGTAAGACAATGGTGTCATCGAGGTTACCATCCTTGCTAACGGTTGGTATGAAGATGGAATGACTGAAGCCGATGTGGAGTCCGAGTCGATGATCGAGTGGCGGTGATTATGACGTCCAATCGCGCCTAACTAGTGGAAACACCTTAGGACACGGGAGAAACTGCAACCTAAAACTCAAACAACCACAAGAAATATTGCGGAAGAATACAAGTGATGGTGGGGTGTCAAAATGGTGTAAAACAGAAACTGGCCGAAGTGCTCTGGATGGTCCGTGCGCACGAGGTAAGTGAGGCTCGTGTGCACGGGGTCCCGTGTGCACAGGATCCCGATGGCCCGTGTGGACGGGGTCCTCTGGAAGCGGACGAAAAACTTCAGATCCGTGGGCATTTTCAACTTTGAGGCCAAATTCGATGGGTGGAAAGGTGGGGAAGATGGAAGGGGGTAGATCCACTTTCAAAATACCAAATTCATGGAACAAATCAACCAAATATCACAATATCAACAAATTACAAGAAAAAATATGGGGCTATTTTTCATGGGGATTTTTGAATTAGGACGTAAACCCACAAAATCAAGCTAGAAGGTGGAGGGTAGGGACTCCAAGATGTGAATCAACCTTGCTCATGATACCAAGATGTTGTAGGGTGAAACCCTAAGATGGATCTTTTCACACATGGAGGGGGGAAAGGGATGAACACCAAGAAACACAAAGAGGAATTCACTCCAACAATACGCAATTACACATCCACTAGAGTAGGAACACAAGATCCACAAGTTCACAAACACAATCAAAGGAAATTTACAATGGTAGAGTTCTTCCCACTCCTAGGAGATGAGGTCTTGATGGTGGTAGTCTTATCCAAGAGGAATTCTTGAAATCCCTACGGGATCCTCTCCAAAGAGGCCTTGATCTCCAATGGAGGTGGTAGAAGGAGCAAAGCTCTCAAATTTTCATCTATGTCTTTGCTAACCCTAAACATATCCCTAGGTATGAATTATATAGGCTTGGGTAGGTAGGAGGTGAAGTGGATGCGAAGTGGAGGCCCAATAGCCCGCATCAGCCGGCATTCCTGTAGGGCCCGTGTGCATGGGGTAAGTTGGGGCCGTGCGCACGGGGTGCTACAGCCGTAGCTCCCTGTGTAGCCCATGGGCACGGGGTCTCGGGGCCCGTGCACACGGGGTCGTCTGGGACTTCCTATCCAGCTACTGTTCGGCTCGTTCTTCATCCTTGGAGACTTGGGTTGCTTCTCCTTGGAATTGGTGATGCTCCTCAGCTGCTTGGAAGGGTCCCTCGTCGCACCTAATGAGGCATAGAGTATTTTGGTGAGGTAGCAACCAATTTCCACTTGTATCCATATGCATGTCAACTAGGAAGGAGTTCACCTCGGTTTCCATTGCATGTGCTCTAGCTCTTGTGATGGGTCCACGTGGTGGTTGGTGTGATGGTGTATAGTCCATGGGGATGACGGAAGGATGCTCCACATCAGAGGCTCTTCGTTGCATCGAAACCCAAGAATTCATGCTTTACATGGTCTATCGCCAGCCCCGCTACCACCATCCGTTTTTCACCAACAGATGCATTGTTCTTAAATGATAAAGTACACAACAACTCTTCCTCATTATGTTTATGCATACAAAAAATTATAGGGCATGCCGAATGGTGCAACATAGCTCGTCGGCGTGATTAACTTACCCTAAAAGTTAATTTCATGTGCCGTCCCTGATGTTGTATCCATAAAAGGACAACAATTTAAGCTCTATCACCTGCCAAAACAATCACAACTAAACGTGGTACACGTCCATCACCCTCTTCGTCGGTGTTGACAACATTTCGGGGGCTGGATTGAGGTTAGAAAACCGATTTTCAGATGATTTTATCTTTGACCTGTACCCACAAACAGATGTATGGACCTGCACTTCACGTTCAGCTTTGCAAGCAAGATGGAATAAATGAGTGATATTATTATACTCCTTATACTCTAGAATGGTCTGAATCTCTTTTTTTAATCCACCCATAAAACATGCAAGCGTAGCTTCATTATCCTCAACAATACCACATCTAATCATGCCAACTCCTCTACAGAATTTTTCCTTGTCTTAAACGCTGCAGTTTTTGAAGTAATTCACATTGATAATATGGTGGAACCCAAGGAGTACGCATAGCAGTTTTCAAAGCAGCCCAAGTAGTAGGGATATTATCGTGATATAATCTACAATGTTCAGACCACCAAACAGAGGAAACACAAGTGAATTCACAAACAGCAGCAACAACATGTCTATCCTCAGGATACTATAAGCATGTGAAATGTTGTTTAGTTTCTAACTCCCAATTAAGATATAAATAAGGAATGTATCTACCCTCAAACGGTGGGATATTCAATTTTAGTTTAGGAATATGGTCATAATCTCGTACCTGAGGTTGTGTTGTAGCCCTACCGTTGCGATTATATGCATGAGGTCGACCTGGTGGTGGTGCTGCTGGTGGTTGCACGTATTTCTGGTTTTGATCAACCTCATCCTCGTAATAGTCCTCCACCTCTGTAGTAGCAACAGAAGCTACAGAAGTATCAACAGCAGTAGCAACGGCACCAGAATTTTGCCCTGGCTCAAGAAGAACACAACCCACTCGGCGCAGGGCTATTTCACGATGTGGAGGTGGTGGTGGTGGTGGTGGTTGTTGTTGTTGTTGTTGTTGTTGTTGTTGTTGTTGTTGTTGTTGTTGTTGTTGTTGTTGTTGTTGTTGTTGTTGTTGTTGTAATGGTGTAGTAGATGCAGGTGGTGGTTGTGGAAGACACGCGAGTACTTCATCGAACTTGGCGTCTAACTTGGTGTCAATTATCTTCTCAACATCATCAATCCTCTCCAGTGCCTTTCCAAAGTTTGGCGATAGCGTCTTCCACCTGTTGACTCAACATTTGTTGAAATTTATCATGAAGCTCCTTCTTCGTCATGTTCTCCCAGTCAATCTCGTTGGCTTGTGGCCCTACCATGGTTAGCAGCAGTAGAAACACACAAGAATATGATCCTATAGACTACCAGAAAGTGGCAGTGTGTCACAAATCTGTCAAGAAAATCTCAAATTCTCACCAGTTCTTAGCCAGCAGCAGGTGGTGATCGGCAACCGTTGTAGTCAAAACTCTCAAAGCTTGGATAAAGCGATTACTAGGGAGAGTCAAACGCACGACGTGGATGTATGTGGAGCTGGGAAGGTTTATAGTATGGTAGCAAACAGGGTCAGCAATAATTCAGAGATGCAAAGTTGAATAAGCGCTCAAGGGCAGATCTTGTCTTTGGTCCTAGGCTAGACCGTGCTAGAGACACGAGCCTGGAACACTAACAAAATCACGGTGCTGCACGTAAACAAGGGAGGAGCACACTCTGGGAAAAAAATCACTTTTTTGCATGTTTTTTTCCTCTTTTTTTCCTCCGCAACAATTATTTTTCAAAAAATCCTAGAAATGGTCCAAAAACTGCTTAGCGAGAACTTTCCTCTTTTTCCTTTTTTTGAAACTGGAACTATTTTTCTTGTACGGGTAGCACGGAAGTTGGGGAATCCGAATTGTTCACGACTCGTAATATCACGTGATCTGGAACTCGAAAATAAAGGAACAAATACTGGACTTGGACTAGGACTGGTCGCGGAGATGAATCTGATGATGGTATATGACGGTGGTATACGTGGACTCGGATAGGTGGTGGTATATGGCGATGGTATATGTTGACTCAGATTGGTGGTGGTATATGGCAAGGCCGATTGATATGGTGGGGGTGGTGGAATATGGCAGCGACGATGTATATGGTGGGGTGGTAGTATTTGGTAGTGATGAGGATGGTGCGGCGGCGACGTGACAACCAGTGACCAGAACTCGAAACTCTAAAGGAACTAGACGCTAAGACCAACAACTCGACACGACGATGTAACCAAAAATTCAACAAAGCAAAACTCTAAAAATATTATGCAATGGCTCAGACTGGTTCAAATATGATGAGCTGACCCTAACTTTTTTTGTGGCTTTTTCATGGACTGTAGGTATGAAGAACATACTCGATCTAAACTACGAAAAACTATAAAATCTCACCGAGCAACCTGAAAACTGATTCCACTTGATAGAGGCTAAGGTGTCTCGTCTTTCGATGAGATGGTGGCTATCGTTTTTGATGGAGTAGACTTTGACGATCCAACTACGAACGTGCGAGGACGTCGCGCCTTAGCAATCAATAAAACAATTTCGAGAGGTTATTGTCCACGCCGAAGCACGATCAACCTAACCACGAAGGTCTATTTCTTACAAGCAAATGAAGAACAAGCAAGAAACTGAAATTGCAATCTGGATATTGCAAATAAAAGAGGAAAGCTTTATTGATCAAGTGGGGTTCTGTGACGTCTTGGTCTTGTCGTTGAACAAAAATGAAGTACGCGAAGTTGCAGCTATGGCGAACTTTTAATCTAAACAAAACACGAAGTCTAAACGGTGCCTTAAGATCTGTATATATGGAGTAAGAGGGGGGGGGGGATTTCGTGGCCCTTGGAGGAGGGGTCCGAAACCAACCCTATCTCTTGTTTCCCCACACAAACGGACTCTAAAAACAGCCTATACTCAAGTATTTCAAAATTACATGGGCCTTGCCCCATAATAAGGCGACGCAACACCTATAATAGCCTCTGGACAAAATTTATGAGGTGGCATCTTGTATATTTTGTTCAAGCCTTCATGCACTCATTATGGTGGCTTCAAAGTCCTGAAATCATCACTTGAAACTTCATTATGGTTCCCCTTGCACATGCCATTGTCTCCATGCTTGAACTTGCTCCAAGGTTCATCTTTCTTGTCCAAGCTAGGACCTTCATTTGTAAGCAAAACAAATGTATCCAATTTAGGCAGCATCATATTCTCATGAACATTAGAATCGTTACCAAGAAACGAAAGTACCTGGTAATTAAATTGGCGTGCACGAGCTCTGGTATGGGCCATACGGACTTCATTTGAGCTCCATCACCCGCCAAAACGATCACAACTAAACATGGAACGCGTCCATCACCCTCTTTGTCGGCTTCGACAACATTTTGTGGTCCGGATCCGGCTGAAAATCCGAGTTTTGGATGAAAAGCGATCCTGTGAAACATGGAACGCGTCCATCACCCTCTTTGTAAACCCGACAACATTTTGTGGTCCGGATCGGGCTGAAAATCCGAGCTTCGGATGATTTTATCTTTGACTTGTACTCTACCACCATTCTGTGATCTCACCCATGGACAGATATATGGACAACAACATATTGAGCAATGCACCATCCTTCCATTTTCAAACTGGAAAGACTACAGGATCAGTCAGGACCGAAGGAGGAGGCTCTTCGTTGCATCGAAACCCAAGAATTCATGCTTTATATGGTCTATCGCCCGCCCTGCTACCACCCTCACTTTTTCACCAGCATATGGATTATTCTTAAATGATAAAGTACATAAAAGCTCTTCCTCATTATTTTTATACACATGAAAAATTATAGGGCATGCCAAACGGTACAAGATGCCTCATCGGCACGATGAACTTACCCTAAAACTTGATTTCACAAGCCGCCCCAAGATGTTGTATTGACAAAAGGATCATAATTTGTGCATACGAACTCCATTTGAGATCTATCACGCACCAAAACGATCACATCTAAACGTGGTACGCGTCCATCACCCTCTCCGTCTACGTCGGCAACATTTCCGGGGTCGGATCCACGTTGGAGAACCGAGTGTCGGATGATTTTATCTTTAATGTGTACTCTACCACCCTTGTGTGAGCTCACCCACGGACAGATATATGGACAATAACATATAGAGCAATGCACCATCCTTCCATTTCCAAACCGGAAAGACTGTAGGTTCTGTCAAGACAGAAGGAGGAGGCTCCTCGTTGCATCTTAAATGATAAAGTACATAACAACTCTTTCTCATTATGTTTATGCACACGGAAAATTATAGGGCATACCGAATGGTGCAAGATGGCTCGTCGGCGCAATCAACTTATCCTGAAAGTAGAATTCACGGGCCGTACCACCAATGTTGTATCCACAAAAGGACCACAATTAGGCCATACGAACTCCATTTGAGCTCCATCACCCAACAAAACAATCACAACTAAATGTGGTAAGCGTCCATCACCATGTTCTTCGGTGTTGACAACATTTCGGGGGTCGGATGCAGGTTGAAAAACCGAGTATCAGATATTTTCATCTTTGACGTGTACTCTACCACCCTTCTGCGAGCTCGTCCACGGACAGATATATGGACAATAACGTAGAGAGCAATCCACCCGCCTTCCATTTTCAAACCGGAAAGACTACATGTTCTGTCAGGACAGAAGGAGGAGGCTCTTTATTGCATCGAAAACCAAGAATTCATGCTTTACGTGGTCTATCACCCGCCCCGCTACCACCCTCACTTTTTGATCAACAGATGCATTATTCTTAAATGATGAAGTACATAACAGCTCTTCCTCATTATGTTCATGCACATGCAAAATTACACGGCATCTCGAATGTTGCAAGATGGGTCGTCGGCACGATCAACTTACGCTGAAAGTTGATTTCACGGGACGCCCCCTGATGTTGTATCCACAAAAGGACCACAATTTGGCCATACGAACCACATTTGAGCTCCATCGCCTGCCAAAACAATCACAACTAAACGTGGTATGTGTCCATCACCTTCTTCGTCGCCATCGACAACATTTCGAGGGCCGGATCCAGGTTGAAAAACCGAGTTTCGGATGATTTTATCTTTGACGTCTACTCTACCACCCTTCTGTGAGCTCACCCACGGACAGGTATATAGACAATAACATATAGAGAAATGCACCATCCTTCCATTGTAAAACCGGAAAGACTACTGGTTCAATCAGGACAGAAGGAGGAGGTTCTTTGTTGCATCGAAACCCAAGAATTCATGCTTTACATGGTCTATCGCCCGCCCTGCTACCACCCTCATCTTTTCACCAGCAGATGCATTGTTCTTCGATGATAAAGTACATAACAACTCCTCCTCATTATGTTTATGCACAAGAAAAATTATAGGGCATCCCGAATGGTGCAAAATGGCTCGTCCGCGCGATCAACTTACCATGAAAGTTGTGAACGTCCCCCTATGTTGTATCCACATAAGGACCACAATTTGGCCATACGAACTCCATTTGAGCTCCATCACCCTCCAAAATGAGCACAACTAAACGTGGTCCGCATCCATCACCCTCTTCATCGTCATCGACAACATTTCGGCGGCCGGATCCTGGTTGAAAAACCGAGTTTCGGATGATTTTATGTTTGACATGTACTCCAGCACCCTTCTGCGTAGCATCCCTCGACCATCCCCGTGGACATTTCGTCACCACCTCGAACACCAAGTGGACCGATGACGAGAGCTCGCACACGCGTCATCGAAACCGAGGTTAACTCTTTCCTCTTCGAGCTTCAGTCGGATTCACATGAGAGTTGGGTTCTACCTCAAATGTATACATTGTGCACTCTTAGGTGCCCGGCCCTCCCCCGCCTAGGCTCTGGAGATGCCCCCCGGGTGCCCGAGCTGCCACCCAGGGTGCCCGGCCCCTTCAGCCACTAAGGGCGCTGGCCCTCTGACCCGTCCGGGTGCCCGGGCCACCAACCTCCGGTTGCTGGCCCCCTCCTTGGCGCCTGCCTCTGACCGGTCCAGGTGCCCGGACCCCTCCGGGTGTGCCTGCGTGCACAATGGGCATTTGACCCTTCTACCCCTCTTTCCTTCATATTTCGTCCCTAGGGTATATAGACTCTTCCCCTAGCTCATTTGAGGGGATAGCAAAGTATTTGATAGACAAAGAGAGAGCTTTGCTCATCTTCCTCCTCTTGGAGATCTGGACCTCCTCTTGGAGAGGCTCCCCTTGGAGATCAGGGCCCCCTCTTGGTGAAGATCCTCTTGTGGATATCAATGCCTCCACTTGGACAAGGATCCCCATCATAGGATCATCAAGACCTCTCTCCTCATAGTATTGGGATGAACTAGTTACCTCTTGTATCTTCTTGTGTTGGATTTGGACCTTTGTATCTCTCTTTGTGTGATTGGACCTAGCACATGTGTGATTGGACCTAGCACATGTGTGATTGGATCAAGTCAATTTTAGTGTTCCTCTTGTTTTCCCCCTTTGTGTTCTTCTTGTTCTTGGGGATTTCCCCTCCAATTCATGAAAGATCTCCATGTAGGGTTCCACCCTACAATATCTTTGTATCATGAGCTATGGTTTCTCACGAAACTGAAGTCCCCCTTCTTATTCTCTAGCCTAATTTTATTGTGTTCTTTCCCAATTTCAAAAATTCCCCACCAAAAACAGCCCCATTTTTTTGTTATTTGTTGGTTTGATGACGTTTTGTTGGATTTGATCTATGGATTTGCCTGGTTTCAAGTGGATCTATCCTTCCACAATCCATCTCCACCTTTCTTACCACGAAATCCACCAATTTCTTCCATTTTCCACGAATTTCCGCCCAAATCCGTGACCCCCGGGCACCCGCCCCCCCCCCCCCCCGGCCAAGTTCCGCCCAACCCCGCTGATCACCCCGGGTGCCCGCACCCCTTACACCCGGGAACCCGGAGCCCCGGGCCACCTTTTCCGCCCAACCCCGCTGACCACCCCTGGTGCCCGCACCTCTGACCCCCCGGCACCCGCACCTCCCAGTTTCAGCTCACCAACAAAAACCGTTTCGGCCATAACTTTCATTCCTGAAGTCCGATTTTTACGTTGAGTAGCTATTGACATCCCCCATGCATATAGATAGGTTCAAACATCATTTGACTCCATAACTTGTTTGGCATTTTGGCATCTTTGACTAGGCCATCCACCATATCATCCGCAAAACCACCATAGCTTTCCGCAACCTAACCCATTTGGATCCTTATAGCATCAATTGTTGCTTGAGTGGTGACTTGAGTCTCCTAAGGTGTTTCGGCTACTTAGGGACGGTTTCTCCATCATCAACCACCACCACCACTTATGCATTGCTAACTCCGGAACCACCAACGCATTCCGCTACCACCATTTGACATTTTCCTTTGAGATTTTGAGTTTGCGGTTTTTCCGTTTCCTACAATATTTCGGCTAACTAGGAACGGTTCGACATTGACAACACCGCCGCTCAACTTCGACAAGTATTCGACATCGACCACTTCACCATTTTGACACCCTAACCGTAAGCAAGAATGGTAACCTCTATATCATCTTGGTATCATGGTATCCCATCATTGTATATTCTTGCCATTACATTGTTAACCCCTTAGCCCATTTTGCGTCACTTGGCTATCGAGACTAGCCATTGAGTATTGCCGGCAACGTACTTGTGCACATTAGTGATCCGTATCTTCCATTGCATACATACCATATCATATTAGTATCTCTTGGTATCATCATATCATTCCTTGTGTCACAAGATTGTTCCCGCATATACACAATTGCTATCTTGGTTTGTGCATTTCGCATAAGTGTCGATACAAAAAAAAAGAGAATAAACTTTTAAGAAAAAATAGAGCAAATAAGCTTGTAAGCAAGAGCCATAGCATCGCCATATTGCATACCATACTACCATATTGATCATATTGGATCATCGTATGCGAAACACTGGAACATCATACATATATAACATACTTGGGGTAGAAAGTTGATACATTTGGCATCTTCTAGGTTGTGCACAAGTGTCGTATCCTCCTATTGAGAAATCGTTCTAGCGTCTCTCTAGAGTTGTGGAACACGAGCGTTTTCCGTGGATTCCACATTTTGTGCTCATTCCTTGGTTGCACGACCCCATTTATCTATCTGTGTGTGTGTGTTTCCGTGTGCACCCATTGCTATTGGTCTACTTGTTTCACTTGCGAATTTGTGAATCTTTCCAACATTATTCACTCTTGCTAACATTTTGCATCAAATTTTTGTGCCACTATCCACACCGAGCTCCACCATAAGCCTTACTTGTGTAGGTGTGAGAATTGACAAGATCCGGTACCAATTGTGCTATTTCCTTGTTACATTATTGAGTGATCATTGATTCATCTTCAACATTGGAAAGGTACATTTGGTCTAGTTCTTTCCTTTCTTCCACTCACATTTGCTCGAGTCTTATGATGGATAGGCGAAGCATTTCATCTCTGGCCTTCCACGACAACGATGGCGCGAACAACTACATCACCAAAACTCCACTCTTCGTACTACTACGAGCAATGCACGACATTGAGAGAGTCACCGTCGACATTCACCGAACCGAAGCAAGGAGAAGGGACTACATCGACGCCAAGTTGGACAAACAAATGGATCAAGTACGAGACATGGTGGCCAAATACGAGTCTTCTTCCCCTTCGTCATCTTCATGGCGGAGATGCTCAAGTCGCACACCTTCGGAGCGGCCACAAGATGCAAGTACCATGCGACACGTCAAGCAAACCTCCATGAGCACAAAAGAAGACCGAGAGACGAGCACCACCATGAGAAATCTATGGCTACCACCACCACTTCGGCATCTTCGCCAAGTGTTATCAAGGCATCATTGCCTTTGGACATACGGCATCTTCGCCTACTTCCCACGAGTACGCCTAGATTGAGCTCATCAAGTCCAAGGCGACCACCTACAAGAAAGGGCGGCACTTCCATCTTCAGAAGTCCCTCAAGGAAGATGGCCGAGCCTGGGAAATTCCCTTCGGTCATGGAAACAAGCTACGAGGTGCCACATCATATGGGCCTCATACAAGATGGTCGAGCAAGGGCCATCCCCTTCCACCACGACGACGAGTGCAAACCTCTTCAACAACATGAAGACGGCGTCAAGCTATGACACCACACTTGAGATCTTATATTTGGTCTTGGAGGAGAGCGATGATTTGCCACATCCTACGGCATTCATCTTCAGAGGCGTTATGGATGAGGAGGTTGAGCATGGGACTATCCCTTCAACCAAGGCGGTGAAAGGAGTTGAGCAAGAAGACAATTGCACCTACATCTCTTCGACACCCACATATGACGAGATGCCCCAATTCCCATGTGAGGAGAGCCACCGCACCATGAGTAATATGAGTGACTCCACCATATGTGACACTGAGAGCATTTCCTATGAGATGATGAGTGTGACCACCACTAGTCCCACACACGATATTATGCCACACATACTATGTGAGATAGAGAGCCATTTGAGTGACTCCACCAACCATATGAGCGAGAGAATCTTACAGGGAGTGAGTGAGCCATGACACTTAGTGAGTGAGGTAGTTGATATTGCATGTGAGACCACTATGATTTCTAACGACTTAACATCTACTCCGAGTGTGTTTTCTTCTTTGGTGCTAGATCTCCTACATGACGACATGCCTATCCTCGACGAGTACATACCTTCAATGGAGACAACGATGGCCATGGTGGACGATGATGCACCCACACATGGTTCCATCACGATGATGATGTTGACCACAATTTGGTCTTTGATACGTCACCTACACCACATGAGTGGAATGACAAAGGTAACATAGCTGATTGTATTTCACTTGTCCCACTAGTGGACTATCTTGCAAATGATTGCTTGCATGATGCTGATCACCTTATGGATTCTTCACATACTACATCCTCTACTTGTTTCCATATGCCACCCATTTACGATGAATATGATGTTGAGCATGTCGAATTACCTAGTTGTGATGCTATCCTCCATAGGATTTCTTGTGATAGCTCTCTTGGTCACATCATGTTTGACAATCCATTTGACTTGTCGTATGCTATACTTGAGATCAACAATATGTCATATTTGCAATCTCTTCGTAGTGAATATGCATATGCCATTAAAATAAACCCAATTTGCACATATGGCATAGATGACAAGCCCATGGTTATCGCATTTGTTTATCTTGTGATGATATTGATATGCTCCCTTTGCATCATTTATCTCATATGCCATGCCATGACCAATTAGCTTTGAATATGCATTGTTTTGGATGTTGTCAATATTCTCAATGTGATGTTTCCACGAATGCTCATGAGGAGACCCCCATAGTTTCCTCATACATATTAGGAGATTTTGATGCATTCCATACTTTGCATGATTCCCATGATTGCGTGCACCATATGCATTCCATGAATAACAATGCTCTAGATATTTCTTTGATGCATTACACATTTTGAGTCTCCATTATACTATGCATAACAACAAACCTCTCATGATGGATGACATGTTTCTATATCACACATCTCATTTATTTGAGCATTGGATATCTTGTGCTAACCAACACATACACGTATGCATCATAATGGATGATGTGTACATCTATCACGCGCACACAATTTTTCCTTTGTATTTGTTTTGTGTAGGTATACATGAATACTTGTAAACCTCGCAATCCCACGAGTTGACAAAACGTGCTCTAGAGAGAAATGATGACTTGGGATCCTTTGGATTGGTTTTCCCACCTCTGTCTTCACGCAAAGACTTCGCACATTCCTTCTACATGGCCCTCACTTGGTTATGGGTTATATACCACTTCTCAGTTTATGCCCATATTGCCATGTTCATTTGCATGAAATGCTCATTTCTATGCCTTTACCATGCATTTGTGACCCATGCTTTGTATTACACATGATGATTGATTCTAGTACTTGTATGTGTATTTGCAAGCTTGGTGGAGATATTGCTTGTTATTGCCATGTTTGTTTTGTGCCCAATTCCTATGATGATACCTTGATCTTGCCTTGTGTTCATGCTTGTGATATGCTATGTGCATTTCCTATGCCTACTATTTGCCCACATGACATGATCGCCATGATTCCCTATAGTATGTTGCATCTTTGCACTACTAGCTTGAATGACTTGATTGCCTCACACATGATGAACAATTGCTCTTTCTATTGTGTTGAGTGCCACACTATATTCACTACACCCCATGCACGTTACGCTTGGATTGTCTTGCACTTCAGACACTTCATTTGTTCTGGTGTTGTGAATGCTTCATATGCATGCCATAGAACATTTGTTGAGCGCCTTATGCATGCTTGCTATGAGCTTTAGGTAGATGCTTATTCTCTTGTCACACATATTTGCATCACCACCTCACATTTACATGCTTGTTTCCATGATGTCCTTGATTTTGCTCAATTTATGTGCTTACATGACATGTCACAATCCCTGGTCACACCATATACTATGCTTGATGATGACACTTGTTGAATCACCACTTGAATGCTTGGTTTTGCACTAAAGATAACCACATTTGTTTTTCCAAGTGTTTGTTGTACTTGCTCCTTTTGAAGGAATCACAAGACGGTGCGACATTGGAGAGTGCCCATTTTGAGATTCAACATGATCAGTGTTTGGTGATCGTCCACTTCTACACGGCGACGCCCTCTCTTTCCCATGGTGATGAAGATCACGATCCGTGGACGGATCTCTCCCAAGGGGGGGGGGAGATGATGCGGAGCATCCCTTGACCATCCCATGGACATTCCATCACCACCTTGAACACCAAGTGGACCGATGACGAGAGCTCGCACACGCGTCATCAAAACCGAGGTTAACTCTTTCCTCTTTGAACTTCATTCAGATTCACTGAGAGTTGGGTTCTACCTCAAATGTATACATTCTGCACTCTTAGGTACAGAGGAGAAGATCGTGAGGAAGCATGGAGGGATCAACAAGTCCACATGGAGCCCCAAGGAGAAGAAGGAGCTCCAAGACTCGAAGCACCGAAGGCTCTCTGGACACCCCGGGTGCCCGCACCATCTGCCCCCGGGTACCCGCACCCTTCACCCTCGGGTGCCTGGACCCCCGGGTGCCTGGCCCTCCCCCGCCCGGGCGATGGAGATGCCCCCCTGGGTGCCTGGCCCCGCCAGCCGCTAAGGGCGCTGGCCCTCTTACCCGTCCGGGTACCTGGGCCACCAACCCCTGGGTGCCCGGCCCCCTCCTTGGTGCCCACCTCTAACTGGTTTGGGTGCCCAGACCCCTTTATCCCGGGTGCCAGGACCCCTCCGGGTGTGCCTGTGTGCACTATGGGCATTTTACCCTTGTACCCCTCTTTCCCTCATATTTCGTCCCTAGGCTATATAGACTCTTCCCCTAGCTCATTTGAGGGGATAGCAAAGTATTGGATTGACAAAGAGAGAGCTTTGCTCATCTTCCTCCTCTTGGAGATCTAGACCTCCTCTTGGAGAGGGTCCCCTTGGAGGTCAAGGACTCCTCTTGGAGAAGATCCTCTTGTGGATATCAAGGCCTCCTCTTGGAGAAGGATCCCCATCATAGAATCATCAAGACCGCTCTCCTCATAGGATTGGGATGAACTAGTTACCTCTCGTATCTACTTGTGTTGGATTTGGACCTTTGTATCTCTCTTTGTGTGATTGGACCTAGCACATGTGTGATTGGATCACGTCAATTTGAGTGTTCCTCTTGTTTTCCCCCTTTGTGTTCTTGGGGATTTCCCCTCCAATTCATGAAATATCTCCATGTAGGGTTCCACCCTACAACAGAAATGCACCATCCTTCCATTTTCAAACCGGAAAGACTACATGTTTAGTCTGGACAGAAGGAGGAGGCTCTTTGTTGCTTCAAAACCTAAGAATTCATGCTTTACATGGTCAATTGCCCACCCCGCTACCACCCTCACTTTTTCACCAGCAGATGCAGTATTCTTAAATGATAAAATACATAACAACTCTTCCGCATTATGTTCATGCACCTAAAAATTACAGGGCATCCCGAGTGGTGCAAAGTGGCTCGTCGGCGCAATCAACTTACCTTGAAAGTTGATTTCACGGGCCGTCCCCCGATGTTGTATCTATAAAAGGACCACAACTTGGCCATACGAACTCCATTTGAGCTCCATCACCCGCAAAAACGATCACAACTAAATGTGGTACGCGTCCATCAGCTTGTTCACAACATTTTGTGGGCCGGAACCAGCTTCAAATACCGAGTTTTGGATAATTTTATCTTTGTTGTGTACTCTACCACTGTTCTGTGAGCTCACCCATGGACATATATATGGACAATAACATATGGAGCAATGCACCATCGTTCCATTTTCAAAGCGCAAAGACTACAGGTTCAGTCAGGACAGAAGGAGGAGGCTCTTCGTTGCATTGAAACCCGAGAAGTTATGCTTTAAATGGTCTATCGCCCGCCCCGCTACCACACTCACTTTTTCGCCAGCAGATAGATTATTCTTAAATGATAAAGTACATAACAGCTCTTCCTCATTATGTTTATGCACATGAAAAATTATAGGGCTTCCCGAATGGTGCAAGATGGCCCGTCGACGCGATCAACTTACCTTGAAAGTTGATTTCACGGGCCGTCCCCCGATGTTGTATCCACAAAAGGACCACAATTTGGCCATACGAACTCCATTTGAGCTCCATCACCCAACAAAACGATCACAACTAAACGTGGTATGCGTCCAACACCCTCTTCGTCGGCGTCGACAACATTTCGGAGGCCGCATCCAGGTTGAAAACCCGACTTTCGGATGATTTTATCTTTGACGTGTACTCTACCACCCTTCTGTGAGCTCGCCCACAGACAGATATATGGACAATAACATATAGAGCAATGCACCATCCTTCCATTTTCAAACCGAAAAGACTACAGGTTCAGTCAGGACAGAAGGAGGAGGCTCTTTGTTGCACCGAAACCCAGGAATTCATGCTTTACATGGTCTATCGCCCGCCCTGCTACCACCCTCACTTTTTCTTCGGCACAAGCGTTGTTCTCAAATGATAAAGCACATAATAGCTCTTCCTCATTATCTTTATGCACACGAATAATTATAGGGCATCCCAAATGGTGCAAAGTGGCTCGCCGGCGCGATCAACTTAACCTGAAAGTTGTTTTCACGGGCCGTCCCCCGATGTTGTATCCAAAAAATGATGCTATACGAACTCCATTTGAGCTCCATCACCCGCCAAAACAATCACAGCTAAACATGGTACGCGTCCATCACCCTCTTCATCGGCATCGACAACATTTTGGGGGCCAGATCTAGGTTGAAACTGATATGCAAAGATATATGGACAATAACATATCGAGCAATGCACCATCCTTCGATTTTCAAAGCAGAAAGACTACAGGTTCAGTCAGGACAGAAGGAGGAGCCTCTTCGTTGCATCGAAACCCAAGAAGTTATGCTTTACATGGTGATGTAGGGCGGAACCCTACGTGGACGATCTTTCACGTTGGAGCGGATCCTACGGGGAATCATGAGGAACACGCGGAAGAACACGAGAGAAACGAGAGAGAAATCACGAAACCGACAAGAGATCAATCACACAAGTGCTAGATTATCGATCGCATAGAGTGGCACAAGATTCAAGATCAACAAAGGTAAGATACAAACGGTAACCGTTCTTCTCCGTGGGGAGGCCTTGAGGGGGTCCACCCTAGAAGGGGGTCTTGAATCCGCTTGGGGGGATCTTCTCCGGAGAGGTCCTGATCTCGGTGGAGAAGTAGCCAAGTGGATGAGCTAAGGCTCTCACACAAGAATATGAGCTAATCCAATGCTAACCCTCGAAAGTTGGGGAAGAAGGAGTATACATAGCCTAGGGGGCGAAGGGGTACAAGGGCTGCGGCCCAAACGAAGTCAACACACAGGCGTCGGACGTCCGGAAGGCGTCGGACGTCCGGAGGCTCGGGACGGTCCGGACGTCCGGACGGGTTCGGACATCCGTAGAATCAGTTATGTCGTGGGCGCGTCGGTCGTCCTGAGAGGGTCGGTCGTCCGGGGCTTCGTTACGGTCCGGACGTCCCGATGTTGTCTGTCGTCCGTAGATTCGACCGAGCGTCGTCGGTCGGATGTCCGGAGGCTTGGTCGTCCGTAGTTTTGGTTCGGTGGCAAAGTGTCGGACGTCCGGAGAGTCCGGTCGTCCGGTCACAGGGACTCGTCGGACGTCCGGAAGGCGTCGGACGTCCGATTACTGTACCTTCAATGACATCTCTTCTTCTTCTTCAATATGCATCGAGTTCTCGCCGTCTTGGCTCTCACAAGTGGTTGATCCTTGGCTCACCTCCATGTACCTGATTACACATAGAGTCACCGAATGAGGTAGTAGCCATGTCTCGTGAGTAGGAAGAGGGAGTTTGGAGAGGAGCGAATTCACCTTATCTTCGATAGCCTTAGCTCGGGCTCTTGTCATGGGTCCTAGTGGCGTTGAGGGAGATTTAGGCACGTCCATGGGGGTGGCGAGGGATGCTCGCATCATCTCCCCCCCTTGGGAGATCCGACCTCGGATCAAAGCTTCATCTCCATGGTAAGGTGCGAGGTCCTAGACGTTGAATATGTCGCTCACATTGTACTAGTCTCGAGGTAGGTCAATCTTGTAGGAGTTGTCGTTGTGGCGTGCTAGCACCTTGAAAGGTCCATCGGCTCTAGGAAGAAGCTTGGACTTGCGTTCTTTGGGGAAGCGTTCCTTGCGAAGGTGTAGCCACACTAGATCACCAATGTTGAAGACCATGGGTTGCTTGTTGACGTTGAGCTTGGACGCTAGTCGTTGTACTTGGCGCTCGATGGTTTGTCTTGTATCATCATGCATCTTCTTGATGTAGTTTGCCCGTGCACTCGCATCCATGTTGGTGCGCTCTTGTAGAGGAAGAGGTAGAGTGTCCAATGGGGACAAGGGGTTGAAACCGTAGACAACCTCGAAGGGGGACTTGCCGGTAGTTGAATGTCTTGCACGATTGTAGGCGTACTCGGCGATGGGTAGACATGCTTCCCATTCCTTGATGTTCTTCTTTATCAAGACACGAAGTAGAGTGGATAGTGTGTGGTTCGTCACCTCCGTTTGGCCATAGGTTTGAGGATGGAATGCCGAGGAGAACAAGAGCTTGATTCCGAGCTTGGCGCATAGGGTCTTCCAAAAGTAACTCAAGAACTTGACGTCACGATCGGAGACGATTGTCTTTGGTACGCCATGGAGTCGCAAGATTTCCTACAAAAGAGATTGGCAACATGTGAAGCATCGTCTATCTTGTTGCAAGGTATGAAATGTGTCATCTTAGAAAATCTATCCACAACAACAAAGACGGAATCCTTGCCATTTTGAGTCCTAGGCAAACCGAGTACAAAATCCATACTAATGTCTTCCCATGGTTGATATGGAATTGGAAGGGGCATGTAAAGACCATGAGATTGAGCTTTAGACTTAGCTTTGCGACATGTATAGCATCGGTTGGTGAAGCGTGAGACGTCGCGGAACATCTTGGGCCAAAAGTAGTTGTTGGAGAGCGTGGCGAATGTCTTGTCGCGTGATGAGGACATGACTACCTTGGATAAGACCAAAAATATTGCATACATGCATATTTGTCAGGTGATTTCTAGTGCAAACTATTCAATAATCTATTTATGTTATCCAGAACAAAAATACATCACATACTTTTGTGTTTTGTCTAATTGTAGGTGTATGGGACATTTGTACAATACACATATGAAGATAAGGGAAAAGGAGAAGTTTAGGTGCTGTTCAAAAAGTCCTCTCACGTCACTTTTGGACCAAGAGAAGATAGAGTCCAAGTCTCTCACGTTACGGACTCAGATTCGGACTCTGCAGACATACCTGACTCAAAACGTCAATAACTTTTCATCCGGACTCCAAATTGGGTGATTCTTTTTTGTTGGAAAATAGATTTCGTGCGCCTTCCAGCCCAATTGGATTCACCTTCAAATTCGTTCGGAGCGTTGAGTTATGGACGAAACAATCTGATCTTTGCAGCAGAATCCGAGTCAAACTACAAGTCCAAAGGTGTTACGTCACCTCCGCTTGGGCCCATTGGCCTTGTACGACCTAGGGTTAGTTTTAGGATGCCTTGGGACGTCCTACCACCTCCTTGGCCGCCACCCCTTGATCCTATATAAGTAGATCCATCTAGTAGCTTTTTCCTGGGGATTTGTTTAGTTAAAGTTAGCCATTGCAACTTCGTGTACTTCGTTTGTGTCCAACGACCA
The DNA here is from genome assembly GCA_021605145.1 of Aegilops bicornis. Lineage (NCBI taxonomy): Eukaryota > Viridiplantae > Streptophyta > Magnoliopsida > Poales > Poaceae > Aegilops > Aegilops bicornis. Next base: position 242,807,054 of record CM038669.1, read on the forward strand.
TACCAAGACCGCTTACAGATCCCCACCATTATCAATACTTCATATATATTCGCAATATTCAGATTGCTTTATCATATTCTAGCTTGTTCTTCGATTGCTTGCAGGAATAGACCTTCGTGGTCGAGCTGATCGTGCTTCCGGCATCGTCGGTAACCTCGAGGAGATTGGTTTAGCGATTGCTAAGGCGCATAGCGTCGTGCTGCGTTTGTAGTCGGATCGTCAAAGTCGATTCCACCAAATCGATAGTTATCATCTCATCGAAAGATCGGGACACCCTCGGCTCTATCAAGTGGTATCAGTTTTCAGGTTGCTCGGTGAGAATTTCCAATTGTCCCTAGACTCGATTTATTTTCTTACCTATTGTCCAAGAAAAGGCCACGGAAAAGTTAGATCTATTCATCATTTGTCCTAGCCAGTCCAAGCCTTTGCAATTTTCTTTTCATTGTTTGCATTATTGAATTATCGGTTGCATAAATGGGTCGAGTTGCCGGTCTTAGTGTCTAGTTCCTTTAGAGTTTCGAGTTCTGTTCACATTAGTCACGCCGCCGCTGCATCATTATCCCTTCCACTGTCCACCATACCATCCATCAATTTCCACCACGTGCTATGCACTATTCATTGTCATAATCATAGTTGAGGTCATTCACATCTTCGCTTGATCCAATCTGCATCTTATCAAGTTTGTTTGGAAAGAGGAAGAGAGAAAAAAAGTAAAAAAAAAGTCAGAGAAAAAAAAGAGAGAAAGAAAAAGAAAAAAGTTTGAGAAAAAAAAGAGAGAAGAAAAAAAAACAAAGTTTGGATCTATCTAGACTCAATCTCGTAGCTGAATTTGGATTGGAATCTGTTTTGTGCACTGTTCAGTCAAACAGGCATAACTTCCTCATACGAAGTCTGTTTTGGCTCCACGAGTACTGAAATTAAAGCTAGCGACGAGCCGTGTTTGAATAGTTGCAGAAGCTAGTTCAATATTTGGCACCTCAAAATCGGCTCCTAAATAGGTCTTTTGCCCTCCGAAGTTCGTGAACACAGCTTATTCCAGTTTTTCAAATCAGTTTTAGAATTTTTGACTCCTCATATCAACTCGGAATTGAGTGATTCTTTTTGCGTTGGAAAGCTTGAGTTAGTAGCATTCTTTGAAAAAAGTTATCAGAAAATTGGCTCAAACTTTTCAAGAGGAAAACTGGAGAGAGAGTTGTTGTATATCCTGCTTGGCGGTTGTTTTCATCATTATCTTTCTTGCCGTTGTGCTCTTCACTTATATCTTGCTGTCTAGAGCTACTCATTATCCTTCATTGATGCTAGTTGTGCTACGCCGTGACCTCATTAGTGTTCTAGGCTCGCGTCTCTAGTCCGGTCTAGCCTAGGACCAGCCTGATACCGTCGTTGAGCGTTTATTCAACATTGCATCTTTGAATTGATTATTGCTAATCTTTTGCTACCATATATAGCCAACCCAGCTCCACATATTTCTACACCGTGTATACGTCGCTCCCCAGCAATCTCTTTACACAATCTTGAGTTACTTGACACCGCTGGTTGCTGTCACCTTTCTTTGCATGGTAAGAACTTGTAAGACATTGATATTTGCTTTCTTGTGAGCGTTTTACCACCACATCCTAGTAGTTATAGAAACATTATTTTTGGATTTTTTCTTGTTCTACTAATCATGACAGGATCGAGTCAATTCATGGGCTTTGTCGATCGCGGAGACATGCCACCACCTATGCAAATACCACAACCGTCACGAGAGGTGCACAAACATCCAAATGCACATGATCAGGTTCATGTTTCTATACCACCATTTAATGGCCGTTTTAGACCTCCTTTATATATTGAATGGGAGTTAGACATAAATAATATATTTGCTTCCCATAATTTTGATGAACGTAAAAAGTTATGGTTGCGGTTGGTTCTTTCACCGGTTATGCTCTAGTTTGGTGGAGTGAATATTGTCGGTTACACCACGATTATGTACCTAATACTTGGGATGATTTAAAACATGTCATGAGAGATAGATTAAATGATGTTTATTATACTCGTGGCATGATTAAAAACTGGAACATTTAAAACAAGGTAGTGACACCGTAACAAAATATTATGATGATTTACAAACTACCTTGTTGCACTCATTTTTAGAAGAAAGTGAAGAAGATTTTATGGATAGATTTTGGGGAGGATTAAACCATAATATTCAGGAGATACTAATTCATGAAGAGTGTTATCCTATGGACCATTTGTTTCGTCTTGCTTGCAAAGCTGAACAGTAAATAAAACGACGTGTTGCCCACAAGGAGAACAAGCGCACGGTGCACATTCCAACTGTTGATACAGATGTTTATTCAACTACTAGGCGTACTATGACAACCACATCCGTTGTTGCGAGGACTACATCATCTCCACCATGTGACACATCATCATCGAGAGTGCACTGCATCATCTGAGTTGACTATAAGAGGTAATGACAAAGGTACAGATTTTCCACTTTTACATGAGAATGATGCATGCCTAGTTAACTTGAATACATCATGTGTTGAGCTACCCACTACTTTGATCACACCACCTATGTTAGAGGATTATATTGATAATTTGACTTTGCCATGTGATCAAACAAGCTGAAATACCAACAATTTTGAGTGCACCCATTGAATTAATTGTTGATGCAAAAGAATCAATATTTAATCATTTTGATATGACCTCTAATCTTGGTGATGATTCTGTGTCGAATGACTTATTGCATGTTTACTTATTTAAGCATGTTGTAGCATGTAAACTTGATGCAAGTAAGGTTTATTCACCAATGTTGGGATGGTTTAATGATGAACATTGTCAATTTTTGAAATGAATAAGAGCTTCACTTATATGTGCAAACTGAGTTGCAATATTTTCATGCCTTCTACTTCTTGTGATAATGTTTTGGCTTTAGATTTTATGAACTATGCAAGTTACTCATCTATTTATGTGTCATATGTGCAAAAATCAAGGGAAATAAAAATGGATGACATATACATATACAACATGTACACCTTGTCTCTTTTGTTAGCCACATTTCAGACTAAGAACACTTGAGGGCGGCTTTGTTTTCAAGAAGTGGAGGATGATGAGGACATGACTACCTTGGATAAGACCAAAAATATTGCATACATGCATATTTGTCGGTGATTTCTAGTGCAAACTATTCAATAATCTATTTATGTTATCCGAACAAAAATACATCACATACTTTTGTGTTTTGTCTAATTGTAGGTGTATGGGACATTTGTACAATACACATATGAAGATAAGGAAATGGAGAAGTTTAGGTGCTGTTCAAAAGTCCTCTCACGTCACTTTTGGACCAAGAGAAGATAGAGTCCAAGTCTCTCACGTTACGGACTCAGATTCGGACTTCTGCAGACATACCTGACTCAAAACGTCAATAACTTTTTCATCCGGACTCCAAATTGGGTGATTCTTTTTGTTGGAAAATAGATTTCGTGCACCTTCCAACCCAATTGGATTCACCTTCAAATTCGTCCGGAGCGTTGAGTTATGGACGAAACAATCTGATCTTTGCAGCAGAATCCGAGTCAAACTACAAGTCCAAAGGTGTTACGTCACCTCCGCTTGGGCCCATTGGCCTTGTACGACCTAGGGTTAGTTTTAGGATGCCTTGGGACGTCCTACCACCTCCTTGGCCACCACCCCTTGATCCTATATAAGTAGATCCATCTAGTAGCTTTTTCCTTGGGATTTGTTTAGTTAAAAGTTAGCCATTGCAACTTCGTGTACTTCTTTTGTGTCCAACGACCATACCAAGACCGCTTACAGATCCCCACCATTATCAATACTTCATATATATTCGCAATATTCAGATTGCTTTATCATATTCTTTCTCGTTCTTCGATTGCTTGCAGGAATAGACCTTCGTGGTCGGTGATCGTGCTTCCGGCATCGTCAGTAAACTCAGGAGATTGGTTTAGCGATTGCTAAGGCGCAACGTCGTGCACGTTTGTAGTCGGATCGTCAAAGTCGACTCCACCAAATCGATAGTTATCATCTCATCGAAAGATCGGGACACCCTCGGCTCTATCATCGCGTCCAAAGTGTCCCATGAGTCCGCCTCCATGAGCCTCTTGCAAAAGGAGCAAACGAAGAGAAGACTCGGGAATGCAAAGTTTGTTAGCTCTCATAAGATAACCATCCTTGATGTAATATTGTTCCCAAGGCGTGTCGTCAAACACTTAGCATAAGGAGAAGCAAAAGATGGATCATGCTCATACAAGTCTTTTATATGCTCAAAACCAATAACATTCAACTCAAGTTGAGTGACAAGCATGCATATGCGTGAAAGCGCGTCGGCAACTACATTTTCTTTACCCTTAATGTACTTGATCACATAAGGAAAAGATTCAATGAATTCACTCCATTTGGCATGACGCTTGTTCAATTTAGTTTGACCTTTGAGGTACTTAAGCGTTTCATGATCGGTATGGATGACAAACTCATGAGGTCTAAGGTAATGTTCCCAAACATGTAGCACACGCACTAAAGCATACAATTCTTTGTCATAGATGGGATAATTAAGTTGAGCACGGAGAGTTTTTCACTAAAATAAGCAATGGCTCGTTTTTCTTGCATCAAAACTCCGCCAATTCGGTACCACTTGCATCACAATGAACCTCAAAAGTTTTGTCAAAGTTGGGCAAAGCAAGAATCGGAGCATGAGTAAGTAAAGACTTGAGCTCATCAAAAGCGGTTGATTGCGAAGTTCCCCAAACAAAGGGGTATTCTTCTTGCTCAAAGCATGCAAAGGAGCGGCAATTGTGCTAAAATCTTTCACAAAGCGACGATAGAAACCCATAAGACCAAGAAAACTTAGCACTTGTTGCAAATTTGTGGGTTGGGGCCAAGTTTTAATTGCTTCAATTTTAGATTCATCAACATGGACACCCTTTGAGGAAACTACAAAACCCAAGAAAACCACTTTGTCAACTCCAAAAGTGCATTTTTCAAGTTTGCATAAAGGCTTTCCTTGCGAAGAGTTTGTAACACAGATTTTACATGATTGATGTGCTCATTCATGGTTTTGCTAAACACAAGAATATCATCAAAGTAAACCACAACAAAGACTCCAATATAAGGACGAAGCACATGATGCATAAGACGCACAAAAGTACCGGGAGCTTCCGAAAGACCCATAGGCATCACTAACCATTCATATAATCCAAATTTGGTTTTGAAAGCAGTTTTCCATTCATCACCCTCTTGTATGCGTATTTGATAATAGCCACTTTTAAGATCAATTTTTGAGAAAAAGTTGGCTCCACTAAGTTCATCAAGCATATCATCTAAGCGAGGAATGGGATGCCGATATCGAACGGTGATAGCATTGATAGGTCTACAATCGGAACACAAGCGGAAACTTCCATCGGACTTAGGCACAAGAATAGCAGGAACGGCACAAGGGCTTAAGCTTTCACGTACATGACCGTTGTCGATGAGTTGTTGTACTTGCCGTTGAATTTCCTTGGTTTCTTTCGGATTGACTCGGTATGGAGCTTTGTTTGGTAGAGGTGCTCCGGGGATGAGGTCAATTCGATGCTCAATCCCTCGAAGAGGAGGTAGACTCGGAGGTAGCTCATCGGGAAAAACATCTTGAAATTCCTGCAAAGAGATTGAAACACCAAAGGTAGTTCGTGAATGGTGTTAGTGTTTGGTTCTCCATCCTTGCACACAAGGACAAAGTGCATCACACTCGATGGGTTCTCACACACTTCTCTCATCTCACTTTTGGTGGCAAATAGAATGAGGTTTTTCTCTCTAGGCGAAGAGTCGCTCAAATTTGGCTTGTGGCTCTCACTCACTTTTGGGTGGATCACTTTCTCACTCTTGTCTCTATGAGGAGTGGCTTGTTTGTCGGCTATCACTTGACTAGGAGACATAGGTCGTAGCACATATTCTTTCCCTTTCATCTTGAAGCTATAGTGATTGGTACGCCCATTGTATATGACACCACGGTCGAATTGCCATGGTCGACCAAGAAGTAGGTGACAAACGGTCATTGGGACCACATCACACTCCAAAGTGTCTTCGTATGCACCGATTTTGAAAGAGACTAGGACCGTATGCTCAACTCTTATAGTGCCGGAATCACTTAGCCATTGCACCTTGTAAGGATGCGGGTGCTTCCTTTTTGCCAATTGAAGCTTGGAGCATAGTTCTTCACTTGCCAAGTTGTGGCAACTACCTCCATCGATGATGACCTTGATGGACCGTCCATTGATGCCGGCTTTTGTGTGGAAGATGTGGCATCGTTGGTCTTCTTCTTGTTGATGTTGAAGAGTCAAGACCTTAGAGACAACGAGGGCGGGGCTCGAATCCTCATCACAAAAGACTTGATCATCTTCTTCTTCGTTCACTTGCGGTGCATGGCCACTTGCTCAAGAGCTTCCATCTCCTCTTCACTCATGGAGTCATATGTGCCATCGTCGTTGAGGATCATGGTGCGCTTGTTGGTGCATTCGTATGACTTGTGGCCTCGGCCGGCGCAAGTGAAACACTTGAAGGAGCTTGTCTTGATGGTCTCATCGGTCGGAGTAGAGGATGAAGCACGCGGCTTGATGTTGCTTGTAGTAGGAGGAGGACGACTTGAGCTTGTTGAAGTCTTCTTGTAACTTGACTTGTCGTCGTTTCTTGAAGAAAGTTTGGTTGATGTAGATGATGAAGGAGTCGTTGAAGCTTGGTTGTTGGAGGAGCCGTAGGTCTTGGATGAGTACTTGGCGTACTTGAAGTCATCTTGCACTTGGTGTTCCGCCTTTGTAGCTTGATGCACGAGCTCAATGAGGGATGAGTATGGTTGGAAGTCGGCGATCTTCTTGATGGGATGATTGAGTCCATTCAAGAAACGTGCCATAGTTTGCTCATCATCTTCCTTGACATTGGCTCGAATCATGGCTATCTCCATTTCCTTGTAATATTCTTCAACGCTCTTTGTTCCTTGTGATGAGGACATGACTACCTTGGATAAGACCAAAAATATTGCATACATGCATATTTGTCAGGTGATTTCTAGTGCAAACTATTCAATAATCTATTTATGTTATCCAGAACAAAAATACTTCACATACTTTTGTGTTTTGTCTAATTGCAGGTGTATGGGACATTTGTACAATACACATATGAAGATAAGGGAAAAGGAGAAGTTTAGGTGCTGTTCAAAAAGTCCTCTCACGTCACTTTTGGGCCAAGAGAAGATATAGTCCAAGTCTCTCACGTTACGGATTCAGATTCGGACTGCACAGACGTACCTGACTCAAAACGCCAACAACTTTTTCATACGGACTCGAATTTGGTGATTCTTTTTTTGTTGGAAAGTAGATTTCATGCTCTTTCCAACACAATTGGAATCACCTTAAAATCCGTCCGGAGCGTTGAGTTATGGACGAAACAATCTGACGCTGCACCAGAATCCGAGTCAAACTAAAAATCCAAAGGTGTTACGTCACCTCCACTTGGGCCCATTGGCCTTGTACGACCTAGGGTTAGTTTTAGGCTGCCTTGGGATGTCCTCCCACCTCCTTGGCCGCCACCCATTGCTCCTATATAAGTAGATCCATCTAGTAGCTTTTTCCTTGGGTTTTGTTTAGATTAAAAGTTCGCCATAGGCGCAACTTCGCGTGCCGTTTGTGTTCAACGACCGGACAAAAGGCGTCCACAGAACCCCACCTTGATCAATAAAGCTTTCATCTTATATTCGCAATATTCAGATTGCAATCTCAGTTTCTTGCTTGTTCTTCGTTTGCTCGCAGGAAACAGGCCCTCGTGGTCAGGTTGATCGTGCTCCGGCGTGGTCAATAACCCTCGGAAGTTGGTTTAGCGATTGCTAAGGCGCGACGTCTCGCACGTTCGTAGTCGGATCGTCAAGGTCGACTCCCACAGAAACGATAGCCACCATCTCATCGAAACATCGGGACACCTTTGCCTCTATCAAGTGGTATCAGTTTTCAGGTTGCTCGGTGAGAATTTCCAATTATCCCTAGATTAGATTTATTTTCTTACCTATTGTCCAAGAAAAAGCCACAAAAAAAAGTTAGATCTATTCATCCTTTGTCCAGGCCAGTCTGAGCCTTTACAGTTTTCTTTTCATTGTTTGCATTTTTGAATTATTGGTTGCATCGATAGGTGTCGAGTTGCTGGTCTTAGTGTCTAGTTCGTTTAGAGTTTCGAGTTCTGTTCACATTAGTCACGCTTGGCGGCTGCATCGTTATCCCTTCCGTTGACCACCATCCATCCATCAATTTCCACCACGTGCTACCCACCGTTCATTGTCATAATCATAGTTGAGATCGTTCACATCTTCACTTGATCCAATCTGCATCTTATCTAGTTTGTTTGGAAAGAGGGAGAGAGAAAAAGAGAGAGAAAAAAAGTAAAAAGAAAGTCAAAGAAAAAAAAGAAAGAAAGAAAAAGGAAAAAAGTGTGAGAAAAAAAGAGAAGAAAAAAAAAACAAAGTTTGGATCTATCTAGACTCAATCTCGTAGCTGAATTCGGATTGGAATCTGTTTTGTGCACTGTTCAATAAAACAGACATAACTTCCTCATACGAAGTCCGTTTTGGCTCATGAGTACTCAAATTAAAGCTAGAGACGAGCCGCATCTAAATAGTTGTAGAAGCTACTTCAATATTTGGCACCTCAAAATCGGCTTCTAAATAGGTCTTTTTGCCCTCCGAAGTTCGTGAACACAGCTTATTCCAGTTTTTCAAACCAGTTGTAGAATTTTTTGACTCCTCATATCAACTCGGAATTGAGTGATTCTTTTTGCATTGGAAAGCTTGAGTTAGTAGCATTCTTTGAAAAAATTTATCAGAAAATTGGCTCAAACTTTTCAAGAGGAAAATTGGAGAGAGAGTTGTTGTATATCCTGCTTGGCAGTTGTTTTTCATCATTATCTTTAATGCCGTTGTGATCTTCACTTATATCTTGCTGTCGAGCTACTTAGTATCCTTCATTGATGCTAGTTGTGCTACGCCGTGACCTCATTAGTGTTCTAGGCTTGCGTCTCTAGTCCGGTCTAGCCTAGGACCAGCACAGATACCGTCGTTGAGCGTTTATTCAACATTGCATCTTTGAATTGATTATTGCTAAATTTTTTGCTACCATATATAGCCAACCCAGCTCCACATATTTCTACATCTTGTATCGTCGTTCCCACAGCAATCGCTTTTACGCAATCTTGAGTTACTTGACATCGCTGGTTGCTGTCACCACCTGCCGCATGGTAAGAACTTGTAAGATATTGATATTTGCTATCTTGTGAGCGTTTTACCACCACATCCTAGTAGTTCATAGAACATTATTCTCGAATTTTGTTTCTTGTTTCTACTAATCATGACAGAGTTCGGAGATAGAAGTTCTTGGATGACGGACACATCTCCACCATCACGAGAGTTGGGACAACACACACAAGCACATGGTCAGGTTATCTCTTTACCGTCATTTGAGGGTAGATTTAATCCTACTATTTATCTTGCTTGGGAGCTTGAAGTTGAACAAGTTTTTAGTCACCATGACTTTTACGAACTTGAGCGAGTACGAGCTGCCACTAGAGCATTTACTGGTTTTGCTTACATTTGGTGGAGTGTGCATTGTAAGAAAAACAATGATAACCAACCCACAACTTGGAAAGATTTGAAAGATGTAATGAGACAACAATTTTTCCCGCCTTACTATCGTCGTGAATTGCTTCGCAAATTGGAACAATTAAAACAAGGCAGTAACACTGTTCATGCTTACTAACAAGAGTTCAAATCTTATATGCATCATTGTGACATAGAAGAATCTGAGGATGATAAAATGAATAGATTTTTGGGTGGTTTGAACCATGATATCCGTGCAAGATTTCACTATATTCCTCGTTGCATTACTGGTATGTATGTTCGCGCTTGCACCTTTGAGAGACAGAATCTGAGGAGGATGCATTGGTTGACTACAACAACTACTATTCAGTTCATGCTCACCACCGTCGGTTGGTTCCTCCACCGTTGCACCTACTAGAGCAGCCCCACCTCAGATTGTGAGCGCGACATCATCTCAAGTGTATGGTGCATTGTCAACGCCCGTACCTACATCAGCTACGTCTTTGCGACAAGGTAACAGTAAAGGTAATAATGATATAACTTCACATGAGAATGATGCATCCCTAGTTAACTTGAGTGCATCATGTGTTGAGTTACCTGGTGATTTGAGCACATCACCTATTTTAGAGAATCTTGGTACTATCATGAATGCGTCATGCGATCAAACAACTGAAATACCAACAATTTTGAGTGCACCCATTGAATTAACTGTTGATGCAAAAGAATCAATGTTTAATCATTTTGATATGACCTCTAATCTTGGTGATGATTACGTGTCGAATGACTTATTGCATGTTTGCTTATTTAAGCATGTTGTAGCATGTAAACTTGATGCAAGTAAGGTTTATTCACCAATGTTGGGATGGTTTAATGATGAATATTATCAATCTTTTGAAATGAATAAGAGCTTCACTTATATGTGCAAACTAAGTTGCAATATTTTCATGCCTTCTACTTCTCGTGATAATGTTTTGGCTTTAGATTTTATGAACTATGCAAGTTACTCATCTATTCATGTGTCATGTGCAAAAATCAAGGGAAGTAAAACTGGATGACATATACATATACAATATGTACACATTGTCTCTTTTGTTAGCCACATTTCAGACTAAGCAACGCCGAGGACGGCTTTGTTTTCGAGAAGTGGAGGATGATGAGGACATGACTACCTTGGATAAGACCAAAAATATTGCATACATGCATATTTGTCAGGTGATTTCTAGTGCAAACTATTCAATAATCTATTTATGTTATCGAACAAAAATACTTCACATACTTTTGTGTTTTGTCTAATTGCAGGTGTATGGGACATTTGTACAATACACATATGAAGATAAGGGAAAAGGAGAAGTTTAGGTGCTGTTCAAAAGTCCTCTCACGTCACTTTTGGGCCAAGAGAAGATATAGTCCAAGTCTCTCACGTTCTGGATTCAGATTCGGACTGCACAGACGTACCTGACTCAAAACGCCAACAACTTTTTCATACGGACTCCGAATTTGGTGATTCTTTTTTTGTTGGAAAGTAGATTTCATGCTCTTTCCAACACAATTGGAATCACCTTAAAATCCGTCCGGAGCGTTGAGTTATTGACGAAACAATCTGACGCTGCACCAGAATCCGAGTCAAACTAAAAGTCCAAAGGTGTTACGTCACCTCCACTTGGGCCCATTGGCCTTGTACGACCTAGGGTTAGTTTTAGGCTGCCTTGGGATGTCCTCCCACCTCCTTGGCCACCACCCATTGCTCCTATATAAGTAGATCCATCTAGTAGCTTTTTCCTTGGGTTTTGTTTAGATTAAAAGTTCGCCATAGCTGCAACTTCGCGTGCCGTTTGTGTTCAACGACCAGACAAGGCGTCACAGAACCCCACCTTGATCAATAAAGCTTTCATCTTATATTCGCAATATTCAGATTGCAATCTCAGTTTCTTGCTTGTTCTTCGTTTGCTCGCAGGAAACAGGCCCTCGTGGTCAGGTTGATCGTGCTCCGGCGTGGTCAATAACCCTCGGAAGTTGGTTTAGCGATTGCTAAGGCGCGACGTCTCGCACGTTCGTAGTCGGATCGTCAAGGTCGACTCCCACCGAAACGATAGCCACCATCTCATCGAAACATCGGGACACCTTTGCCTCTATCACCTTGCTTGAGTAGTTGGAGTTTCTTGAAGAGGTCGCGGTTGTAGTAGGTTGGCACAAAACGTGCTCGCATGACATCCTTCATTTGAGCCCAAGTGGTGATTGGAGGTTCACATCTTGCTTGTCGTTGCTCAATGATTTGTTCCCACCATATGAGCACATAGTCTTGGAACTCAAGTGATGCCATAGCGATTTTCTTCGCTTCATCGTAGTTGTGCAAGCGGAAGATTTTGTCAACCTTCAATGCCCATGAGCGGTAGTCTTGGGGTCATTGCTTCTGTTGAACTTGGGCATGGTGAATTTTAGCTTGCCGTAGCGTTGCTCTTCATTGTGTTGTTGACGGTGTTGATGATGGCGTCCTTGGCGTGGATTGTATTCGTCTTCATGTTGCTCTTGGCGTGGAGGAAGACCATGATCAACTTGCCCTTGTTGAACTTGAGGTTGCGGTGCAGCTTGACGAGCTTGTGGAGGAGCTTGAGGAACTTGTCGTTGTGCATGAGGTTGGTAGTTCCTCTCTTGGATTTCTTCTCGAAGTGCTTCCTCTTGATTGCGCCGTTCACGATTGCGGTTGGCGAAGGCTCTACTTGATTCTTGAAGGGCACGTTGCGCCTCAAGAGCTTGGGCCTCACGTTGTCGTTGTTGAAGACGTTGAGCCTTTGCGTCTTGTTCGTCTTGGTGAAGACGTGCTCGTTCTTCTTCTTGTTGGCGACGAAGGCGTTGTCGTTCTTGAGCTTGAGCAAAAGCCTCTTGATTAGATTGAGGACGAGGAACTTGATCATCAACTTGCTCTTGTGAATGCTTGACATGTAGCGGGTTGCGAGATGCATGACGGTCTTGGCGGCGGCTCGTCGAAGAGTGTTCGATGACGGTGTACTTGAGTCGTAGAAGGTGTCGTCGGAATGTCGACTCGGCGGCTCCGTCTTGATGATGAAGAAGTTGAATGATGCGGTTTCTCATCAACGCAGCGGATCTCGTCCATTCTTGCATCATTCTCTTGCTTGTGAGCCTCGAACTTGTTGTCGAAGTAGTCTCTTGTACGTTGCTCGGAGAGTCGCAAGTCGGTGGCGAGGTTGTCGGCGCGATCGCTCATTGCTTGTTGTTCTTGGTGCAACGCTTCGTTGTGCACCAAAGAGGTGGTTCTTGGTGACATATGAAGACATGTAAATGCGTCTTGCTCGTTGAAGAGTGGGTTGGTAGAAGAACTTGGCCTATCCATTATTCCAAGCAAAATGTGAGTGATAGAGCGGAAAGAACTTATACCAATGTACCTTTGACCGATGTTGAAGATGAATCAAGTTCACTCAAATGCGGACAATGAAATAGCACTCTTGGTACCGATTCTTGTCGGTTCTCACACCTACACAAGTAAAAGCTTATGGTGGAGCTCGGTTAGGATGGTGGCACAAAATTTGATGCAATTGTAAGTGAGACTCAATAAAGTTGGAAATGATTCACAAATTTGCAAATGCAACAAGTAGACCAATAGCAAGATAAGGTACACGGAAACACACATAAAAGATAATATGGGGTTATGCAACCAAGGATGAGCCAAAATGTGGAATTCACCAAGATGCTCTTGTTGCACAACACTAGAGAGACGCTTAGCACGATTGCACAATAGGCGGATCTGAACTTGTGCACAACCTACTAAGCAAAATGCAACGACTTCTACCCAAGTATGCTATATGTATGGTGTTTCGATGTGTTGATCCAAGATGATCAAGTATGACAATCTTAATGTTGTATGATGCTATGATTCTTGCTCATAAGCTCTTTGTTTATCTTTCTCTCTTTGCTTAAAAGCTTGAATGGCTCTTTCTCTTTTGAGCTCTTTTCTCATGCAAAACTTCACGAACCAAGATAGCAATTGTGTATCGATGACAACTTTGTGACACACAAGTTGATGTTAAGATATGCACCACTTTGGTATGGTATGTATGCTATGGAGTATGATCACTAATGTGCACAAGTCACGTTGCGGCAATACTCAATGTCTAGTCTCGATGGGTAAGCAACGCGAAAGATGGGCTATGATGGTTATCAATGCAATTGCAAGTAGTGTCAAAGGTGTCTCACGATGTTACCGTCCTTGACGAAGATGATCGGTCTTGATGTTGATGTTGAACCGTACCTAGATAGCGAAACACAAAAGGATACGGAAAACCCCAACTCAATTTCTCAAGGCATAATTTGGCATCGTTGTCGGAATTGGAAGTGGGAAAGGCTAAGGTGGTGTTATGCGGAAGTGGTGGAGGTAAGTGGGAGTGTATGTGGGCACGGGACAAAATTTGGCGAAAGTTAGGCTTCGGAAGTCGGTGGTAGAGTAGCGGAGGATGTGGTGGAAGCCCTAGGCAAAGATGCCAAGGATCACAAAATTCGATGTAGTCAAATGATGTTGGTGGTATTTTTGTTGGAAGGGGGATGTCAATAGCTTCAAAACGAGCTAAAGAACGTCAAAATCGGAGTTCGGATGAATTAGTTATGGTCAAAACAAAAATCAGCCGAAGTGGGAATCTACAGGTTACGAACGTCCGGAAAAGGTCGGATGTCCGGGGCGTCGGACGTCCGGAAAAGTCGGAAATCCGTAAGTTCAGTTCGGGTTAGGGGTTTCGGTCGTCCGGGAAAGGTCGGACGTCCGGTCGTTCCAGGGGCTCCGGACGTCCGTAAATCTCCGGTCGTCCGGTGGGTCGGGGTCAACGCGAAAATTGAGATCCGGGACGCGATTTTGAGCGGAATTGTGGGATTTTGGGGTCAAAATTCGCGGGATTTTGTGGATGGAAAGTGGAGAAACTTGGGGAAATGCTAGATCCACTAAAACCAAGCAAATCCATGGATCAAAATCAACAAAACTTCATCTAACCAACAAATCACAAAAAAATTTGGGGCTATTTTTGGTGGGGAATTTTCGAATTTAGGGAAGAACACAACAAAATCAAGCTAGAAAAGGCGGGTAGGGGCTCCAAAACATGATCAACGTGGCTCATGATACCATAGATGATGTAGGGCGGAACCCTCGTGGGCGATCTTTCACGTTGGAGAGGATCCTCACGGGGAATCACGAGGAACAGCGGAAGAACACGAGAGAAAGCGAGAGAAATCACGAAACCGACAAGAGATCAATCACACAAGTGCTAGATTATCGATCGCATAGAGTGGCACAAGATTCAAGATCAACAAAGGTAAGATACAAGCGGTAACCGTTCTTCTCCGTGGGGAGGCCTTGAGGGGTCCACCCTAGAAGGGGTCTTGAATCCGCTTTGTGGATCTTCTCCTGAGATGTGCTGATCTCGGTGGAGAAGTAGCCAAGTGGATGAGCTAAGGCTCTCACACAAGAATATGAGCTAATCCAATGCTAACCCTCGAAAGTTGGGGAAGAAGGAGTATACATAGCCTAGGGGGCGAAGGGGTAAGAGGGCTGCGGCCCAAACGAAGTCAACACACAGGCGTCGGACGTCCGGAAGGCGTCGGACGTCCGGAGGCTCGGGACGGTCCGGACGTCCGAACGGGTTCGGACATCCGTAGAATCAGTTCTGTCGTGGGCGCGTCGGACGTCCGGAGAGGTCGGTCGTCCGGAGCTTAAATGATCCGGACGTCCGGAAGTTGTCGATCGTCCGTAGATTCGGTTCGGCGTCGTCGGTCCGGATGTCCGGAGGCTTCGGTCGTCCGTAGTTTTGGTTCGTGTGGCAAAGTGTCGGACGTCCGGAGAGTCCGGTCGTCCGGGTCCTGGGACTCGTCGGACGTCCGGAAGGCGTCGGACGTCCGGTGCCTGTACCTTCAGCAGCATCTCTTCTTCTTCTTCAATATGCATCGAGTTCTCGCCGTCTTGGCTCTCACAAGTGGTTGATCCTTGGCTCACCTCCATGTACCTGATTACACATAGAGTCTCCGAATGAGGTAGTAGCCATGTCTCGTGAGTAGGAAGAGGGAGTTAGGAGGAGCGAATTCACCTTATCTTCGATAGCCTTAGCTCGGGCTCTTGTCATGGGTCCTAGTGGCGTTGAGGGAGATTTAGGCACGTCCATGGGGGTGAGCGAGGGATGCTCCGCATCACATGGTCTATCGCCCGCCCCGCTACCACCCTCACTTTTTCGCCAGCAGATGGATTATTCTTAAATGATGAAGTACATCACATCTCTTCCTCATTATGTTTATGCACACGAAAAATTATAGGGCATCCCGAATGGTGCAAGATGGCTCGTCGGCGCGATCAACTTACCCTGAAAGTTGATTTCATGGGTCGTCCCCCAATGTTGTATCCACAAAAGGACCACAATTTGGCCATACGAACTCCATTTGAGGTGTATCACCCGCCAAAAAGATCACAACTAAATGTGGTACGCGCCCATCAGCCTCTTCGTCGGCGTCAACAGCATATCGGAGGCTGGATCTAGGTTTAAAAACCGACTTTCGGATGATTTTAGCTTTGACGTGTACTCTACCACCCTTCTGTGAGCTCACCCAAGGACAGATATATGGATAATAACATATAGAGTAATGCACCACCCTTCCATTTTCAAACCACAGGTTCTATTAGGATAGAAGGATGAGGCTCTTTGTGGCGTCGAAACCCAAGAATTCATGCTTTACATGGTCTATCGCCCGCCTCGCTACCACACTCACTTTTTCACCAGCATATGCATTATTCTTAAATGACAAATTACATAAAAACTCTTTCTCATTACGTTTATGCACATGCAAAAATGTAGGGCATCCCGAATGGTGCAAGATGGCTCGTCGGCGCGATCAACTTACACTGAAAGTTGAATTCACGGGCTGTCCCCCGATGGTGTCTCCATAGAAGGACCACGATTTGTCCCTACGAACTCCATTTGAGCTCCATCACCCGCCAAAACTATCACAACTAAACATGATACACGTCCATCACCCTCTTCGTCAGTGTCGACAACATTTAGGGGGCCGGATCCAGGTTGAAAAACCGAGTATCGGATGATTTTATCTTTGACATGTACTCTACCACCCTTTGTGAGCTCACCCACGGGAAGATATATATGGACAATAACATATAGAGAAACGCACCATCCTTCCATTTTCAAACCGGAAAGACTACAGATTCAGTCAGGACCAAAGGAGGAGCCTCTTCGTTGCATCGAAACCCAAGAATTCATGCTTTACATGGTTTATCGCCTGCCCCGCTACCACCCTCACTTTTTCACCGGAAGATGTATTGTTCTTCAATGATAAAGTACATAACTATTCTTCCTCATTATGTTTGTGCACAAGAAAATTATAGGGCATCCCGAATGGTGCAACATGGCTCGTGGGCGCGATCAACATACCCCGAAAGTTGATTTCACGGGCCGTCGACCGATGTTGTGCCCACAAAGGGACCACAATTTGGCCATACGAACTCCATTAGAGCTCCATCAGCCTCCAAAACAATCACAACTAAACGTGGTACGCATCCATCACCCTCTTCGTTGGCGTAGACAACATTTCGGGGGCCAGATCCAGGTTGAAAAACCGAGTTTCGGATGATTTTATCTTGGACCTGTACTCTACCACCCTTCTGTGAGCTCACCCACGGACAAATATATGGACAATTACATATAGAGCAATGCACCATCCTTCCAGTTTCAAACCGGAAAGACTAAAAGTTCTATCAGGACAGAAGGAGGAGGCTCTTTGTTGCATCCAAGCCCAAGAATTCATGCTTTACATCGTCTATCGCCCACCCCGCTACCACACTCACTTTTTCACCAGCGGATGCATTAGTCTTCAATGATAAAGTACATAACAACTCTTTCTCATTATACTTATGAACACGAAAAGTTATAGGGCATCCCAAATGGTGCAAGATGGCTCATTGGCGCGATCAGCTTACATTGAAAGTTGAATTCATTGGCCGTCCTCCGATGTTGTATCCACAAAAGGACAACAATTTGGCCATACGAACTCCATTTGAGCTCCATCACCCGCCAAATTGATCACAACTAAACATGGTACACATCCATCACCCTCTTCGTCGGCTTCGACAACATTTCGTGGGCTGGATCCAGGTTGAAAAACCGAGTATCGGATTATTTTATCTTTGACGTGTATTCTACCACCCTTTTGTGAGCTCACCAACGGACAGATATATTGATGTAGGGTACAACGCTAGACGCCCTATCTTTCAGGAAAGGAGCGGATCCCGCGAAGAACACGAAGAACACGAGGGGAAACACGAGATAATCACTCAAACCAACAAGATTCGGTAACAAATATGATAAATCCTCGAAACACAAAAGAGATACAAGATCCACGGTCAACAAGGGACGGTGCAAGTAGCACGTTCTTATCCGTGAGGAGGTCTTGAAGGTCTTCCTGCTAGGGTTATTGAATCCAAGATGGATCTTCTCCGAAGAGGCGACGATCTCTCTCGGTGGAGTAGATCCAGATGGATTAGCGAGGCTCTATCTCGCATATGAGCTATCACAACGCTAACCCTAGAAAGTGGGAGGAGGAGGAGTATATATAGTCTAGGTGGGCGAAGGGGTACATCGGCCTCGGCCCTTTACTGTGTGCACACAGGCAGGGCCGAACATCCAGGTGTCGGGCCGTATGTCCAGGCCTTCATGAGGGGCCGGATGTCCGGGCTGGTGGGATCGGCATCGGTGCTCTCTGGATAGATGGTGTCCGGATTTCCGGGCCAGGGGCCGGATGTCCGGCGTCTTGGGAAGAGCCGGATGTCCGAGCCCTTGGTCGGAAGTCCGGGCTGGCGAGGTCCAGCTTCAGTGACGTTCTGTGATGGGCACCGGATTTCCGGGTGGGGGCCGGATGTCCGGGGCCTGGGCCGGATGTTTAGGCCCTGTAGCTTCGGCTGTGTTGTGGCTGTGGCAGATGCTCCAGGGGCCGGATGTCCGGGGCTGTGGTCGGATGTCTCGGTCCTGGGAGCTGTACTTGACTCCTTCCGTTGGTTCTCTTCATCCATGAACTTGGGGACTTGTCCGTCTTCATGCGCATCTTCGAGAGAGTCCTCTTGGTACCCAATCATGCGCAACATTCCTAACTTAGGTAGTAGCCATGTCTCAAGTGGATCATATGTGATATCACTAAGGAAATAAGTCACCTCGGTCTCGAGAGCTCCAGCTCGTGCTCGTGTCATAGGTCCTTTTGGCACTTGGTGAGATGGTGATAGGTCCATGGGGATGACCAAAGGATGCTCCGCATCATCTCCCCTCCCCTGGGAAAGATCCGACCTCGGATCGAAATCCTCATCACCATGGTACGGGGATAGATCTTTGACGTTGAAGATGTCGCTCACAGAGTACTTGTCACGTGGGATGTCGATCTTGTAGGCGTTGTTGTTGTAGTGTTCAAGCACCTTGAAGGGTCCATCGGCTCGTGGTAGAAGTTTGGACTTGCGTTTGTTGGGGAAGCGTTCCTTGCGAAGGTGTATCCACACAAGATCTCCAATGTTGAATATCATGGGTTGCTTGTTGATGTTGAGCTTGGTCGCGAGTCGTTGTACTTGGCGCTCGATGGTGTGCCTTGCATCTTCATGCATCTTCTTGAGGTAGTTGACTCGGGCACTCGCGTCCATGTTGGTGCGCTCTTGTAGTGGTAGAGGAAGAATGTCCAATGGGGACAACAGGTTGAAACCGTAGACGACCTCGAAGGGTGACTTGCCGATAGTCGAGTGTCTTGCATGGTTGTAGGCGTACTCGGTGATGGGTAGGCACTCCTCCCACTCCTTGATGTTCTTCTTGATCAACACACGTAGGAGAGTGGAGAGCGTATGGTTGGTCACCTTCCTTTTGCCATCAGTTTGAGGATGGTATGCCGAAGAGAACAATAGCTTGATTCCGAGATTGGCGCATAAAGTCTTCCAAAAGTAACTCAATAACTTGACGTCGCGGTCTGAGACAATCGTCTTTGGCACTCCATGTAGGCGCAAGATTTCCCTACAAAAAAGATTTGCAACATGTGAAGCATCGTTTATCTTGTTGCATGGTATGAAATGTGCCATTCTAGAGAATCGGTCCACAACAACAAATACATAATCCTTTCCATTTCTAGTTCTAGGCAAACCAAGGACAAAGTCCATGCTAATATCTTCCCATGGGTGATATGGAATAGGAAGTGGCATATAAAGGCCATGAGATTGAGCTTTAGACTTAGCTTTGCGACATGTAGAGCATCGGTTGGTGAAGCGTGAGACGTCGTGTAACATCTTGGGCCAAAAGTAGTTCTTGGAGAGCATAGCAAATGTCTTGTCACATCCATAGAGTCCCATTAGTCCTCCTCCATGAGATTCTTGCAAAAGTAACAAACGAAGATAAGACTCGGGGATGCAAAGTTTGTTAGCTCTCATAAGATAATCATGCTTGATGTAATAGCGTTCCCAAGATGTATGCATAAAACACTTGGCATAAGGAATAGCAAAAGTAGGATCATGTGCATTAAATTCAAGTTTGGTGACAAGCATGCATATGCGGGAAATAGCATCTGCCACAACATTTTCCTTACCTTTGATATATTTCATGACATAAGGAAATGACTCAATGAACTCACTCCACTTAGCATGACGCTTGTTCAACTTAGTTTGACCCTTAAGGTATTTGAGCGTTTCATGGTCGGTATGGATGACAAATTCATGAGGGCGAAGATAATGTGCCCATTCATGCAAAACTCGCAGTAAAGCATATAGCTCTTTGTCATAGATGGGGTAATTGAGTTGAGCTCCAGAAAGTTTTTCACTAAAGTAAGCAATTGGGCGCTTCTCTTGCGTTAACACACCCCCTATGCCATTACCACTAGCATCACAATGAATTTCAAAGGGTTTTTCAAAGTTGGGTAATGCAAGCACGGGGGCATGAGTAAGAAAATTCTTAAGTTCATTAAATGCGCTATCTTGAGACGGTCCCCAAACAAAGGGTGCATTTTTCTTACTTAAACCATGTAAAGGAGATGCAATGGTGCTAAAATCCTTAACAAATCTACTGTAGAAACCGGCCAAACTAAGGAAGATACGCACTTGTCGCAAGTTGGTTGGTTGGGGCCAAGTTTTAATAGCATTGATCTTAGATTCATCAACATGAACACCCTTAGAAGACACAACAAAACTCAAGAAAACAAGCTTATCAACAAGAAAAGGGCATTTGTCCTATTAGCATAAAGGCTCTCTTTCCTAAGGGTTTGCAACACGGTTCTAAGATGGGTAACATGATCTTTGAGAGATTTGCTAAACACAAGAATATCGTCAAAATAGACCACAACAAATACACCAATATAGGGTCGAAGAACAAAATGCATGACTTGCATGAAAGTACCGGGTGCTTCGGATAAACCCATTGGCATAACAAGCCATTCATATAAGCCAAATTGATCTTAAATGCGGTTTTCCATTGATCACCTTCTTGGATGTGTATTTGATAGTAGCCACTTTAACATCAATTTTAGAGAAAATGGTGGCTCCGCTAAGCTCATCTAGCATATCATCTAGAGTGGAATGGGGTAACGATAACGCATGGTAATAGCATTGATAGGATGGCAGTCGGAACACATGCGATATGTGCCATCTTTCTTGGGAACAAGGATTACCGGTACAACACAAGGGCTCAAACTTTCTCATACATGGCCGTTGTCGATGAGTTGTTGTACTTGCCGTTGGATCTCCTTTGTTTCCTCGGGGTTGACGCGGTAGGGAGCCTTGTTAGGAAGGGGTGCTCCGGGGATGAGGTTGACTCGGTGCTCAATGCCTCGTAGTGGAGGTAGACCCGCAGGTAGCTCATCGGGGCTTGGAATTCCTGTAATAAAGAAGATAACACTAAAGGTAGATTGTGAGAGGTGTTAGCTTTTGGTACATTGTCCTTGCACAAAAGGACATAGTGCATGACACTTGATGGGTTCTCACACACTTCTCTCATCTCACTTTTGGTGGCAAATAGGACTAGGTTTTTCTTGTCGCTCATCATGGAGACACTCAATTTGGGTTTGTGGCGCTCATTCTATTTTGGGTGGTTCGCTCTCTCACTATTCTCTCCATGATGGGTGGCTTGCTTGTCGGTGATTACTTGACTTGGAGACATAGGTCGTAGCACGTACTCCTTTCCCTTCATCTTGAAGCTAGAATGATTTGTTCGCCCCTTGTGGATGACCCCTCGGTCAAATTGCCATGGCCGTCCAAGAAGGAGGTGGCAAACGGACATTGGAACGACATC
The DNA here is from genome assembly GCA_021605145.1 of Aegilops bicornis. Classification (NCBI taxonomy): domain Eukaryota; kingdom Viridiplantae; phylum Streptophyta; class Magnoliopsida; order Poales; family Poaceae; genus Aegilops; species Aegilops bicornis. Next base: position 242,828,966 of record CM038669.1, read on the forward strand.
ACACTCCAAAGAGTCTTCGTATGCTCCGATCTTGAAGAAAACTTGCACCATATGATCGACTTGGATAGTGCCGGAGTCGCTTAGCCATTGAACCTTGTAGGAATGCGGGTGCTTCATCTTGACCAATTGAAGTTTGGAGCATAGTTCTTCACTTGCCAGGAAATGACAAGTCCCTCCATCGATGATGACCTTCACGGACCTTCGGCCTTGGTGTGGAAGATATGACATCTTTGGTCTTCGTCTTGTTGATGTTGAAGTGTCAAGACCTTGGAGACAACAAGAGCGGGGCTCGAATCTTCGTCACAAAAGGCTTGATTATCTTCATCTTCGTTCACTTGTCGGTGCATGGCCACTTGCTCAAGGGCTTCCATTTCCTCTTCACTCATGGAGTCATATGTTCCTTCATTGTTAAAGTTCATGGTGCACTTGTTGGTACACTCAAAGGAGTTGTGCCCTGCCGCCACATGTGAAGCACTTGATGGAACTAGTCTTGACGTTCTCATCGTTTGGGGTTGTAGATGATGAAGCTCTCGGCTTGAAGTTGCTTGTAGTAGGAGGACGACTTGAGGTTGCCGAAGTTTTCTTGTAGCTTGACTTGTCGCCGTTTCTTGGGGTAGATTTGGTTGAGGTAGAAGGTGTTGGAGTCGTTGAGGCTTGGGTGTTGGAGAAGCCGTAGCTCTTGGAAGAGTACTTGGCGTACTTGAAGTCATGTTGTACTCGTCGTTCCGCCTTGGTAGCTTGATGCACTAGCTCGATGAGGTTCGAGTAAGGTTGGAAGTCAACGATCTTCTTGATAGGATGATTGAGTCCATTCAAGAAACGTGCCATAGTTTGCTCATCATCTTCCGTGACATTTGCTCGAATCATGGCGATCCCCATTTCCTCATAGTACTCTTCAATGCTCTTTGTTCCTTGTTTGAGTAGTTGGAGTTTGTTGAAGAGGTCGCGGTTGTAGTAGGTTGGCATGAAATGTGCTCTCATGACATCCTTCATTTGTGCCCAAGTTGTGATGGATGGTTCACCTCTTGCGTCTCGACGATCAATGACTTGTTCCCACCAAATGAGGACGTAATCTTGGAACTCAAGGGATGCCATCGCGATCTTCTTCTCTTCCTCAAAGTTGAGCAAGCGGAAGATTTTGTCAACCTTCAATGTCCATGAAAGGTACTCTTTGGGATCATTGCTTCCGGAAAACTTGGGCATGGTGAACTTTAGCTTGCCGAAGTGTTGCTCTTCATTGTGTTGGGGTCGGGGATGATGACGTCCTTGATGAGGAGGATTGTCTCCCTCAGCTTGCTCTTGTCTTTGAGGATTTCCATTGTCTTATTGCTCTTGGTGAACTTGAGGTTCTTGTCGAGCTTGTGGAGGAGCTTGAGGATCTTGACGATGCACGCGAGCATGATATATTCTTTCTCGAACTTCCTCGCGAAGCGCTTCTTGTTGATCACGAGTTTGCCGGTTGTGTGTGGCTACGGCTCGACTTGAATCTCGGAGGGCCCGTTGCGCCTCAAGTGCTTGAGCTGCAGCACGTCATTGTTGTTCTTGACGTAGTGCCTCTGCATCTTGTGCATCTTGGTCTTGTCGCGCTTGCTCTTCCTCTTCTTGTTGGTGTTGGCGTTGTCGTTCTTGTGCTTGCGCAAAAGTAGCTTGGTTTTGACGGTGTCGATGTTCTTGCGCGCGAAGTTGCTCTTGAGAGTCATTTTCGTGTAGAGGATTGTGGTTTGCTTGACGGTCTTGGCGCGCAGCTCGTTGATGAGTGTTTGATGTTGGGGTACTTGAACCGGAGATAGTGTCATCGGAGTGCCGACTTGAGCGGCTCCGTCTTGAGTAGGACGAAGAGGTAGAAGAGCGGTTGACCAACAAGGCACAAATCTCATCCATTCTTGCATTGCTCTCTTGTTTTTGTTCATCGAGCTTGTTGTCGAAGTAGTCTCTTGTGCGTTGCTCGGAGAGGCGTAAGTCGGTGGCGAGATGGTCGATGCGGTCGCTCATTGCTTGTTGTTCTTGATGCAAAGCTCGTTGTGCACCAAAGAGGTGGCTCTTTGTGATGTAGGAAGACATGCCGTCGTCTTGCTCGCTGAAGAGTGGGTTGGTAGAAGAACTTGGCCTATCCATCATTCCAAGCAAATATGTGAGTGGGAGAAAGAGAAGAACTTATACCAAATGTACCTTGACCGATGTTGAAGATGGATCAATGATCACTCAAATGTGTAACAAGGAAATAGCACAATTGGCACCAATTCTTGTTGGTTTCTCACACCTACACAAATGAAATCTTACGGTGGAGCCCGGTTAGGATGGTGGCACCAAATTTGATGCAATTGTTAGTGAGCTTCAATAATGTTGGAAAAGATTCACAAATTTGCAAATGCAATAAGTAGACCAATACCAAGATATAGTACATGAAAACACACACATGGATAGATAAATGGGGTCGTGCAACCAAGGAATGAGCCAAAATGTGGAATCCACGAAAATGCTCTTGTTGCACAACACTAGAGAGACGCTAGCACGATTGCACAATAGGCAGATACGGAATTTGTGCACAACCTACTAAGCAAAAATGCAACGACTTCTATCCCATGTATTCTATATGTATGGTATTCCGATGATATGATCCAAGATGATCGAGTATGATAATCTTATGTAGTATGATGTTATGTTTCTTGCTTAAAAGCTCTTTTCTTATCTTTCTCTTTTGCTTAAAAGCTTGTTTGGCTCTTTCACTTTTGAGCTCTTTCTCATGCAAAACTTCACAAACCAAGATAGAAATTCTATATGCGATGACAACTTCGTGACACCAGAGATGATACCAAGATATGTACCAAGATGATATGGTATGTATGCTCTGGGAGCTATGATCACTAATGTGCACATGTGATGTTGCCGGCAATACTCAAAGACTTGTCTCGGTAGGCAATATACACAAAATTTGTCTATGGTGGTTATCAATGTAATGCCAAGGTGTAGACCAAGATGTCATCGAGATTACCGTCCTTGCTTACGGTTGAGGGTGTCAAAATTGTTGAACGGGCGTTGTCGATGACGAGTCTATGGCGACGATGAGCGGCGGTGATGTTGATGTCGAACCGTCCCGAAGTAGCCGAAACACGTTAGGAAACGGAAACCGCAACTCAAATTCTCAAAGCAAATTGTTTCAAAATTGTCGGAGTTGGTGGCGGGTAAGCGATGGTGGTGTTTGCAGAAAGTGGTGGTGCTATGCGGTAGTGATGTTGGTATGCGGAAGAAAATTTGGTGAGAGTTAGGTAGAAAACGGAGTAGTGGATGGAAGTGATGCTGTCAGGGGCCGGATGTCTGGGGCGGCCGGATGTCCGGGCTCAGGATCCGTGGATGAACTCGAAGAACTCGGCGTGGAAGGGGAAATTCAGGAGATTTCGTGGATGGAAATTGGGGAAAAGATAGGGGAAAGCTAGATCTAACTGCAACACACGAAATCCGCGGATCAAATCCAATAAAACTTCATCACACCAACAAATAACAAAAAAAATTAAGTGGAATTTTCGAATTTGGGACAAAATCAACAAAACAAGGCTAGAAAACGAAGAGGGGAGGCTCCAAAATCGTGATCAGCGTGGCTCATGATACCAAGAAGATGTAGGGTAGAACCCTAGACGCCCGATGTTTCACGAAAGGAGCGGATCCCGCGAAGAACAAGACGAACACGAGGGGAAAACACGAGAGGAAACACGAGAGAATCACTCAAACCAACAAGATTCGGTTACACATATGCTAAATCCTCGAAGCACAAAAGAGATATAAGACCCACGATCAACAAGGGACGATACAGGTAGCACGTTCTTGTCCGTGAGGAGGTCTTCAAGGTCTTCCCGTTAGGGGTCTTGAATCCAAGATGGATCTTCTCCGAAGAGGTGACGGTCTCTCTTGGTGGAGTAGATCCGGATGATTAGCGAGGCTCTATCTCACATATGAGCTATCACAATGCTAACCCTAGAAAGAGGGAGGAGGAGGAGTATATATAGTCTAGGTGGGCAAAGGGGTACATGGGCCTTGGCCCTTTACTATGCGCAAACAGGCGGGGCCGGACATCCGAGCGTCGGGACGAATTTTTGGGCCTTCAAGAGGGGCCGGATGTTCGGGCTGGCGGGGTCGGCCTCGGTGCTCTCTGGATAGATGGTGTCCAGATTTCCGTGTCGGGGGCCGGATGTCCGGCAGCTCGGGAAGAGCTGGATGTTCGGGCCCTTGGCCGGATGTCCGGGCTGGCGAGGTCCAGCTTCGGTGACGTTCTGTGATGGGCGCCGTATTTCTGGGTGGGGGCCGGATGTCCGGGCTGGCGTCGGGCCAGATGTTCGGGGCCTGGGCCGGATGTCCGGGCCATGTAGCTTCGGCTGGGTTGCGGCTGTGGTAGATGCTCCAGGGGCTGGATGTCCTGGTCTTGGGAGCTGTACTTGACTCCTTGCGATGGTTCTCTTCATCCATGAACTTGGGTGCTTGTCCATCTTCATACGCATCTTCGACAGAGTCCTCTTGGGACATAATCATGCACAACATTCCTGACTTAGGTAGTAGCCATGTCTCAAGTGGACCATACGTGATATCATTAAGGAAAGAAGTCACCTCGGTCTTGACAGCTCTAGCTTGTGCTCGTGTCATAGATCCTTTTGGCACTTGGTGAGACAGAGATAGGTACATGGGGATGACCAAAGGATTCTCCGCATAACATATAGAGCAATGCACCATCCTTTCCATTTTCAAACCGGAAAGACTACAGGTTTAGTCAGGACAGAAGGAGGAGGCTCTTCGTTGCATCAAAACCCAAGAATTCATGCTTTGCATGGTCTACCGCCCGCCCCGCTACAACCCTCACTTTTTGACCAACAGATGCATTATTTTTAAATAATAAAGTATGTAGATACTCTTTCTCATTATGTTTATGCACACGAAAAATTATAGGGCATCCTGAATGGTGCAAGGTGGCTCGTCGGTGCGATCAACTTATCCTGAAAGTTGAATTCACGGGCCATCCCCCGATGTTGTATCCACAAAAGGACCACAATTTGGCCATACGAACTCCGTCACACGCCAAAACAATCACAACTAAACATGGTACACGTCCATCACCCTCTTCGTCGGCATCAACAACATTTCGGGGGCCTGATCCAGCTTGAAAAATGGAGTATTAGATGATTTTATCTACCACCCTTCTATGAGCTCACCCAAGGACAAATATATAGACAATAACATATAAAGCAATGCACCATCCTTCCATTTTACAACTGGAAAGACTACAGGTTCAGTCGGGACAGAAGGAGGAGGCTCTTCGTTACATCGAAACCCAAGAATTCATGCTTTACATGGTCTATCGCCCTCCCCACAACCACCCTCACTTTTTCATCAGCAGATGCATTATTCTTAAATGATAAAATACATAACAGTTCTTCCTCATTATGTTTATGCACACAAAACATTACAGGGCATCCCGAATGGTGCAATGTGGCTCGTTGCCGCAATGAACTTACGCAAAAAGTTGATTCCACGGGCCGTCCCCCGACGTTGTGTCCACAAAAGGACCACAATTTGGCCATGCGAACTCCATTTGAGCTCCATCACCCACCAAAACAATCACAACTAAACGTGGTACGCGTCCATCACCCTCTTCTTCGGAGTCTACAACATTTCATGGGCCAGGTGCAGGTTGAAAAACCGAGTTTCAGATGACTTTATCTTTGACGTGTACTCTACCACCCTTCCGTGAGCTCAACCACGGATAAATATATGAACAGTAACATATGGAACAATGCACCATCCTTCCATTTTAAAACCGGAAAGACTACAAGTTCAGTCAGGACAGAAGGAAGAGGATGTTTGTTGCATCGAAACCCAAGAATTCATGCTTTACATGGTCTATCGCCTGCCCCGCTACCACCCTCACTTTTTCACCAGCAAATGGATTATTCTTAAATGATAAAGTACATAACAGCTCTTCCCCATTATGTTTATGCACACGAAAAATTACAGAGCATCCCGAATGGTGCAAAATGGCTCGCCGGCGCGATCAAATTACAGAGCATCCCGAACGATTTCACGGGCCCTCCCCCGATGTTGTGTCCACAAATGGATCATATTTGGCCATATGAAGTCCATTTGAGATCCACCACCCGCCAAAATGATCACAACTAAACATGGTACGCGTCCATCACCCTCTTCGTCGGAGTCAACAACATTTCGTGGGCTGGATAAAGGTTGAAAAACCGATTTTCGGATGATTTTATCTTTGACGTGTATTCTACCACCCTTCTGTGAGCTCACCCATGGAAATATATATGGGCAATAACATATAGAGCAATGCACCATCCTTCCATTTTCAAACAGGAAAGACTACAGGTTCAGTCAGGACATAAGGAGGAGGCTCTTCGTTGCGTCGAAACCGAAGAATTCATGATGTACATGGTCTATCGCCCGCCCCGCTACCACCCTCACTTTTTCACCAGCAGATGCATTATTATTAAATGATAAGAGTATATAACAGCTCTTCCTCATTATGTTTATGCACACGAAAAATTACAGGGCATCCTGAATGGTGCAAAATGGCTCATCGGCGCGATCAACTTACCCTGAAAGTTGATTTCACGGGCCGCCCCCAGATGGTGTATCCACAAAAGGACAACAATTTGGCCATACAAACTCCATTTGAGCTCCACCAGCCGCCAAAACAATCACAGCTTAACATGGTACGCATCCATCACCCTCTTTGTCGGAGTCGACAATGTTTCGGGGGTCGGATCTTGGTTGAAAAACCGAGTTTCGGATGATTTTATCTTTGACGTGTACTCTACCACCCTTCTGTGAGCTCACCCACGGATAGATATATGGATAATAACATATAGAGAAATGCACCATAATTCCATTTTCAAACCGGAAAGAGTACATGTTTAGTCAGGACGGAAGCAGGAGGATGTTCCTTGCATCAAAACCCAAGAATTCATGCTTTACATGGTCTATCACCCGCCCCACTACCATCCTCACTTGTTCATCTGCAGATGCATTATTCTTAAATGATAAAATACATACCACCTCTTCCTCTTGATGTTTATGCACATGAAAAATTACAGGGCATCCCGAATGGTGCAATGTGGCTCGTTGCCGCAATGAACTTTGATGAGGACATCAATACCATTGTTACACCCACAGCCCCTACTGCTACATATACTGGACCAATTACTAGAGCTCGCGCATGCCAATTAAATTATCAGGTACTTTCGTTTCTTGGTAATGATTCTAATGTTCATGAGAATATGATGCTTGCCTAAATTGGATACATTTGTTTTGCTTACAAATGAAGGCCCTAGCTTGGAGAAGGATGGACATTGGAGCAAGAACAAGCATGGAGATAATGCCATGCGCAAGGGGAACAAGAACGGAGTTACAAGTGATGATTTCAGGACTTTGAAGCCACCATAATGGGTGCATGAAGCCTTGGACGAAATATACAAGATGCCACTTCATAATATTCGTCCATAGGCTATTCTAGGTGCTGCGTCACCTTATTATTGGGCCAGGCCCATGTAATTTCGAAATACTTAAGTATAGGCTGTTTTTAGAGTCCGTATGTGGGGGAAACAAGAGTTAGGGATGGTTTGGGACCCCTCCCTCAAGGGCCACTAAATTCCCTCCTCTTCCTCCATATATACAGTCCTTAGGGCGTCTTTTAGACTTTGGGTTTTGTTTAGATTAAAAGTTCGCCATAGCTGCAACTTCGCGTAATTCGTTTGTGTTCAACGACCAGACAAAGGCGTCACAGAACCCCACCTTGATCAATAAAGCTTTCATCTTATATTCGCAATATCCAGATTGCAATCTCAGTTTCTTGCTTGTTCTTCGTTTGCTCGCAGGAAACAGACCCTCGTGGTCAAGTTGATCGTGCTCCGGCGTGGTCAATAACCTCTCGGAGTTGGTTTAGCGATTGCTAAAGGCCGCGTCCTCGCTGCGTTCGTAGTCGGATCGTCAAAGTCGACTTCCTCCAAAGCGAAAACCAACATCTCATCGAAAGACGGGACACCTTTGCCTCTATCAAGTGGTATCAGATTTTCGGGTTGCTCGGTGAGATTTTACAGTTTTCCGTAGTTTAGATCGAGTCTGTTTCTTCATACCTATAGTCCACGAAAAAGCCACAAAAAAATTAGGGTTAGTTCATCATATCCGAACCAATCTGAGCCTTTGCATAATCTTTTTAGGGTTTTGCTTTGTTGAATTTGCGGTTGCATCGTCGTGTCTAGTTCTGGTCTTAGCGTCTAGTCTTTTAGAGTTTCGAGTCTTGGTCATAAGTTGTCACGCCGCCACCGCACCATCATCATCGCCTCGCCACCTACCATCACCGCTCGAATCCATATCCATATACCACCACCAATCCGTGTCCATATACCACCACCGATCCATATCCATATACTACCACCGCTACCACCACCGCTGCCATATACCACCACCATATATCCACCACCAATCCGAGTTCTTCTCATATTAGGTTTGTTTTCGAGATCCATCTAGTTTCCGATTCGTGTTTCCTTGCCGGAGTAGGTTTCGGAAAAAAAAAAATTGGTCGAAAAGGCCCTCCGTTTAGGCCCAAAATTTTCCGAAAACGCACTTGTCGAAAAATTTTCTGGCTATCCTGTTTTTAAGTGTTTCTAAGTGTATTGAGACAGTCGCCGTTATAGAAAGTTTTTTGACCCGTTTCGATTTTTGGGTCGGCGGTCAAAAAAAAAATTGGTCGAAAAAATTTTTCGTGCCCATCCTGTCGATTTGACCTCGGAAGAGTTTTGAGACACTCGCCATTATAGTGATTTTTGCAAAAAAAAAAAAGAGGCAAAAAAAAAAAAGCAAAAAAAAAAAAAGCGAAAAAAATCCAGAGTGTGCTTTTCCCTTGTTTACGTGCAGCCGTGATTTTGTTAGTGTTCTAGGCTCGCGTCTCTAGCACGGTCTAGCCTAGGACCAACCTGATACCGTCGTTGAGCGTTTATTCAACTTTGCATCTACGAATTGATTATTCTTGACCCTTTTGCTACCATATTATAAGCCTTCCCAGCTCCACATACATCTATATCGATGCGTTTGACTCTCCTGTAATCGCTCTATCCAAGCTTTGAGAGTTTTGACTACATCGGTTGCGGTCACCTTTCTTCTTTGGGTAAGAACTGGTAAGAATTTGAGTTTTGCTTGACGCATTTGTATTGTCCACCACACAACCACCACCACTTCCTAGTAGTCTGTCGAATCATATTCTTGTGTGTTTCTATTCTTGCTAACCATGGCAGGATCACAAGCCGACGAGACCGGCGGGAGAACATGACAAACAAAGCGCTACATGATAAGTTTCAACAAATGATGAGTGGGCAGGTGGACGATGTGCTAAATAGATTTGAAGAGGCCATGGAGAAGATAGATGGCATTGAGAAGGCGTTCGAAACAAAGCTCGATACCAAGTGTAATGAATTGCTCATGCGTCTACCACCACCACCACCGGGCGGCACCTAACGCACCTCTACTACAACAACAAGGACTACCTCCACATCGCGAAACAGCCCTCCATGAGCTTCCCGTGTCCCTCTTCACTGGCCAAGCTGCTTTGGTGCTGCTTGTTGATATACGTGGCTCCTGCTGCTGCGGTGGGGAGGATGATTATGTGAGAGATTACGAGGATGAGGTTGATCAACATCGATTACTACGTGCAACCACCGCACCACAACCACCAGGTCGTCCACATGCAAATAATGGCAATGTTGGGCTCCCCTTCAGTGCGAGATCATGACCATCTCCCTAAACTGAAATTGAATATTCCACCATTTGAGGGTAGATATGTTCTGATATATATCTTACTTGGGAGTTAGAAACTGAACAACGATTTACATGTTTACAATATCACGAGGAGAGACGTGTTCCTGCCGCTGTTTGTGCTTTCACTAGCTTTGCATGTGTTTGGTGGTACGAACATTGTAGATTATATCCTGTTCCAGCTACTTGGGCTGCTTTGAAAACTGCTATGCGTACTCGTTGGGTTCCACCATATTATCAACGTGAATTACTTCAAAAATTGCAGCGCTTAAGACAAGGAAAAATTCGGTAGAAGAATATTATCGGGAATTACAAACCGGCTTGATTAGATGTGGTATTGTTGAGGAGAATGAAGCTATGCTTGCACGTTTTACGGGTGGATTAAATAGAGAGATTCAGACCATTCTAGACTACAAGGATTATAATAATATCACTCGATTATTCCATCTTGCTTGTAAAGCTGAGCGTGAAGTGCAGGATCGGCAGGCGTTGGCGAACTAACTTTTTCGCAGGTCGACCTTCATCATGGACAACACGTGCATCATCTCCTCCCACACGGACTACTACACCGGCACCTCCGTCGGCTGCCACCTCCAACCGTGATACAAGAAAGCAGGCACAACCACCACTATCTCGCCAAGAGCACACCTCTTTGGGCCTACAGTAGCTCTTCTTCTTCCATGGCGTCAACAGGGCACACAAGTGATATTATTTGTCGTCGTTGTAAGGGAAGAGGACATTTGCGAGAGAATGCCAATCTCAGCGTGTGATGATTGCTACTGAGGATGGTGGGTATGAGTCCGCTAGTGACTATGATGAAGAGACTTTGGCTCTTAATACACATGAAGAACACGGTGGAGATGATTACGATCATGACACACAATACATGGCTCTTTGAAGATCTGACAGGTATGAATGTTTAGTTGCTCAACGTGTTTTGAGTGTGCGAGTTACACAAGCTGAGCAAAATCGGAGACATAACTTGTTCCATACAAAGGGAGTTGTGAAGGAACGTTCTATTCAAGCGTCATCATAGATGGAGGGAGCTGCAACAACTTGGCTAGCATGGATATGGTGGAGAAGCTTTCTCTCACCACAAGACCACATCCACATCCTTACTACATCCAATGGTTCAACAACAGCGGCAAGGTTAAGGTAACACGTCTTGTTCGTGTGTATTTTAGTATCTCTACATATGCTGATTATGTTGATTGTGATGTGGTACCTATGCAAGCATGTTCCTTATTACTTGGTAGACCATGGCAATTTGATAAAAATTCTGTACACCATGGTAGAAACAATCAGTATACTCTTGTTCACAAGGATAAAAATATTACTTTGCTTCCTATGACTCCTGATTCCATTTTGAAAGATGATATTAATAGAGCTAATAAAGCAAAACAGGAGAAAAATAAGAGTGAAAATCAGATTGTGGCAAAAGAATTTGAGCAACAAATGAAGCCTAATAATAAACCATCTAATGTTGCTACGAAATTAAACCTGAAAAGTGCATGTTTATTTGCCACCAAATCTGATATTGATGAGCTAGATTCTAGCAAATCTGTTTGCTATGCTTTTGTGTGCAAAGAGGCATTATTTTCATTCGAGGACGTGCCTTCCTCTTTGCCCCGCTGTCACTAACATTTTGCAGGAGTTCGCGACGTCTTCCCACAAGGCGTGCCACCGGATTACCACCTATTTGAGGGATTGAGCATCAAATTGACTTAATTCGGTGCATCGCTACTAACCGCGCACCATACTTTGTACCAATCCGGAGGAGACGAAGGAGATTATCGTCAAGTACAGGAGCTGCTCGACAAAAGGTTATATACGTGAATCTCTTAGTCCTTGTGCTGTTCCTATTATACTAGTGCCTAAAAAGGATGGTACGTCGGCGTATGTGTGTTGATTGTAGAGGCATTAATAATATTACTATTCGTTATCGTCATCCTATTCCTAGGCTAGATGATATGCTTGATGAATTGAGTGGCTCTACAATATTCTCCAAAGTTGATTTGCGTAGTGGATACCATCAAATTCGTATGAAATTGGGAGATGAATGGAAAACAGCATTTAAAACTAAGTTTGGATTATATGAGTGGTTAGTCATGCCTTTTGGGTTAACTAATGCACGTAGTACTTTCATGAGATTAATGAACGAAGTTTTACGTGCTTTCATTGGACGATTTGTGGTAGTTTACTTTGATGATATACTGATTTATAGCAAATCTTTGGAAGAACATTTGGAACATTTACGTGCTGTTTTTAATGCTCTACGTGATGCACGTTTGTTTGGTAACCTTGGGAAGTGCACCTTTTGCACCGACCGAGTATCTTTTCTTGGCTATGTTGTTACTCCACAGGAAATTGAAGTTGATAAAGCCAAGATTGAAGCTATTGAGAGTTGGCCGCAGCCCAAAACGGTCACACAAGTGAGGAGTTTTCTTGGACTCGCTGGTTTCTATAGGCGTTTTGTGAGAGACTTTAGCACCATTGCTGCACCTCTCAATGAGCTTACAAAGAAGGATGTGCCTTTTGTTTGGGGTACCGCATGGGAAGAAGCCTTCACGGTATTGAAAGATAAGTTGACACATGCTCCTTTACTCCAACTTCCCGACTTTAATAAGACTTTTGAGCTTGAATGTGATGCTAGTGGAATTGGATTAGGAGGTGTGTTATTACAAGATGGCAAACCTGTTGCATACTTTTCTGAAAAATTGAGTGGGCCTAGTCTGAACTATTCTACTTATGACAAAGAATTATATGCTCTTGTTCGGACTTTAGAGACATGGCAACATTATTTATGGCCCAAAGAATTTGTTATACATTACGATCATGAATCTTTGAAACATATTAAAAGTCAAGCTAAACTGAATCGTAGACATGCTAAATGGGTTGAATTCATTGAGACTTTCCCTTATGTCATTAAACACAAGAAGGGTAAAGAAAATGTTATTCTTGATGCTTTGTCTCGTCGATATACTATGCTTTCACAACTTGACTTCAAAATATTTGGTTTGGAGACCATCAAAGATCAATATGTGCATGATGCTGATTTTAAAGATGTAATGCAGAATTGTAAAGAAGGAAGAACATGGAACAAGTTCGTTATTAATGATGGTTTTGTGTTCCGTGCTAACAAGCTATGCATTCCTGCTAGCTCTGCTCGTCTTTTTGTTGTTGCAGGAGGCGCATGGAGGAGGATTAATGGGACACTTTGGCGTGAAGAAGACGGAGGATATACTTGCTACACATTTCTTTTGGCCAAAGATGAGACGGGATGTTGAGCGTTTTGTTGCTCGCTGCACTACATGTCAAAAAGCTAAGTCACGACTCAATCCTCATGGTTTATATATGCCTTTGCCAGTGCCTAGTGTTCCTTGGGAGGATATATCTATGGACTTTGTTTTAGGTTTACCTCGAACAAAGAAGGGAGGGATAGCATATTTGTTGTCGTGGATAGATTCTCGAAAATGGCACACTTTATACCATGTCATAAAAGCGATGATCTTTGTTAATGTTGCTGATTTGTTCTTTCGTGAAATTATTCGCTTGCATGGTGTGCCAAATACTATTGTTTCAGATCGTGATACTAAATTTCTTAGCCACTTTTGGAGATGTTTATGGGCTAAGTTGGGGACTAAACTGCTTTTAGTACTACTTGTCACCCCCAAACCGATGGACAAATCAAGTAGTCAATAGAACATTGTCTACTATACTTAGGGCTGTTTTGAAGAATAATAAGAAAATGTGGGAAGAATGCTTGCCTCATATTGAATTTGCTTATAATCGTTCATTGCATTCTACTACTAAGATGTGCCCTTTTGAAATTGTGTATGGCTTCCTACCTCGTGCACCTATTGATTTGTTGCCTCTTCCATCTTCGGAGAAGGTTAATTTTGATGCTAAAGAACGTGTTGAATTGATTTTAAAAATGCATGAGATAACTAAGGAAAACATTGAGCGTATGAATGCTAAATATAAACGTCTTTGGAGATAAGGGTAGAAAACATGTTGTCTTTGCACCGGAGATCTTGTTTGGTTACATTTGCGTGAGGATAGGTTTCCTAGTTTGCGCAAATCAAAGCTAATGCCACGTCTTGATGGTCCATTTAAGGTGTTAGAGAAAATAAATGATAATGCATATAAACTTGAGCTACCCGCAGATTTTGGGGTTAGTCCCACTTTTAACATTGCAGATTTGAAGCCTTATTTGGGTGAGGAATATGAGCTTCCGTCGAGGACGACTTCATTTCAAGAAGGGAGGATGATGAGGACATCAATACCATTGTTACACCCACAGCCCTCATCGCTACATATCTTGGACCAATTACTAGAGCTCACAAGACGCCAATTAAATTATCAGTACTTTCGCTTTCTTGGTAATGATTCTAATGTTCATGAGAATATGATGCTGCCTAAATTGGATACATTTGTTTTGCTTACAAATGAAGGCCCTAGCTTGGAGAAGGATGGACATTGGAGCAAGAACAAGCATGGAGATAATGCCATGCGCAAGGGGAACAAGAACGGAGTTACAAGTGATGATTTCAGGACTTTGAAGCCACCATAATGGGTGCATGAAGCCTTGGACGAAATATACAAGATGCCACTTCATAATATTCGTCCATAGGCTATTCTAGGTGCTGCGTCACCTTATTATTGGGCCAGGCCCATGTAATTTCGAAATACTTAAGTATAGGCTGTTTTTAGAGTCCGTATGTGTGGGGAAACAAGAGTTAGGGATGGTTTTGGACCCCTCCCTCAAGGGCCACGAAATTCCCTCCTCTTCCTCCATATATACAGCCCTTAGGGCGTCGTTTAGACTTGGGGTTTTGTTTAGATTAAAAGTTCGCCATAGCTGCAACTTCGCGTACTTCGTTTGTGTTCAACGACCAGACAAAGGCGTCACATAACCCCACCTTGATCAATAAAGCTTTCATCTTATATTCGCAATATCCAGATTGCAATCTCAGTTTCTTGCTTGTTCTTCGTTTGCTCGCAGGAAACAGACCCTCGTGGTCAGGTTGATCGTGCTCCGGCGTGGTCAATAACCTCTCGGAGTTGGTTTAGCGATTGCTAAGGCGCCGACGTCCTCAAGACGCTTTGTAGTCGGATCGTCAAAGTCGACTTCCTCCAAAGCGAAAACCAACATCTCATCGAAAGACGGGACACCTTTGCCTCTATCAAACTTACGCAGAAAGTTGATTTCACGGGCCGCCCTATGTTGTATCCAGAAAAGGACTACGATTCGGCCATACGAACTTCATTTGAGCTCGATCACCCACCAAAATGATCACGACTAAATGTGGTACGCAGCCATCACCCTCTTTGTCAGAGTCAACAACATTTCGTGGGCCGGATGCAGGTTGAAAAACCAAGTTTTGGATTATTTTATCTTTGATGTGTACTCTACCACCCTTCTGTGAGCTCACCCACGGAAAAATATATGGAAAATAACATATGACGCAATGCACCATCGTTCCATTTTTAAACCAGAAAGACTATAAGTTCAGTTAGGACAGAAGGAGGAGGTTGTTCGTTGCATTGAAACCCATGAATTCATGCTTTACATGGTCTATCGCCCGCCCCGCTACCACCCTCACTTTTTCACCAGCAGATGGATTATTCTTAAATGATAAAGTACATAAGAGCTCTACCTCATTATGTTTACGCACAAAAAAAATTACAGGGCATCCCGAATGGTGTAAAATGGCTCGTCAGCGCGATCAAGTTACCCTAAAATTTGATTTCACGGGCCGTCCCTAGATGTTGTATCAACGAAAGGACCACAATTTGGCCATACGAACTCCATTTGAGCTCCATCACCCGCTAAAATGATCACAACTAAATGTGGTACGCGTCCATCACCCTCTTCATCGGAGTCGACAACATTTCGTGGGCCGGATGAAGGTTGAAAAACCGAGTTTTGGATAATTTTATCTTTGACGTGTACTCCAGCACACTTTCGTGAGCTCACCCACAGACTGGTATATGGACGATAACATATGGATGAATGCACCATCATTCCATTTTTAAACCATAAAGACTACAAGTTCAGTCAGGACGGAAGGAGGAGGCTGTTCGTTGTATCGAAACCCACGAATTCATGCTTTAGATGGTCTATCGCCCGCACCGCTACCACCCTCACTTTTTCACGAGCAGATAGATTATTCTTAAATGATCAAGTACATAACAGCTCTTCCTCATTATGTTTGGCACACAAAAAATTATAGGGCATCCCGAATGGTGCAAAATGGCTCGTCGGTGTGATCAACTTACCCTGAAAGTTGATTTCACGGGCCGTCCCCCGATGTTGTATCCAGAAAAGGACCATAGTTTGGCCATATGAAATCCATTTGAGCTCCATCACCAGCCAAAATGATCACAACTAAATGGGGTACTTGTCCATCACCCTCTTCGTCGTTGTTGATAACATTCCGAGGGCCAGATCCAGGTTGAAAAACCAAGTTTCGGATGATTTTATCTTTTACGTGTACTCTCCCACCCTTCTGTGAGCTCACCCACGAACGAATTTATGGACAATAACATATAGAGCAATGCACTATCCTTCCATTTTCAAACCGGAAAGACTACATGCTCTACATTGCATCGAAGCCCAAGAATTCAAAGTTTACATGGTCTATCGCCGCCCCCGCTACCACGCTCACTTTTTCACCAGCAGATGCATTATTCTTAAATGATAAAGTAGATGATAGCTCTTCCTCATTATGTTTATGCACACGAAAAATAATAGGGTATCCCGGATGGTGCAAGATGTCTCGTCGGCACGATCAACTTACCCTAAAAGTTGTATTCACGGTCCGTCCCCCGATGTTGTATCCACAAAAGGACCACAATTTGGCCATACGAACTCCATTTGAGCTCCACCACCCACAAAAACGATCACAACTAAATGTGGTACACGTCTATGACCCTCTTTGTCGGCGTCGACAACATTTCGGGGGCCGGATCCAAGATGAATAACTGAGTTTCGGATGATTTTATATTTGACGTGTAATCTACCACCGTTTTGTGAGCTCATCCACGGACATATATATGGACAATAACATATATAGCAATGCACCATCCTTCCATTTTCAAACCAGAAAGACTAAAGGTTCAGTTAGGATAGAAGGAGGAGGGTCTTTGTTGCATCAAAACCCAAGAATTCAAGCTTTACATGGTCTATCGCCGGCCCCGCTACCACCATCTCTTTTTCACCAGCAGATGCATTATTCTTAAATGATAAAGTACATAACAGCTCTTCCTCATTATGTTTATGCACACGAAAAATGATAGGGCATCACGAATGGTGCAAGATGGCTCGCCGGCGCGATCAACTTACCCTGAAAGTCGATTTCACGGGTCGCCCCTCGATGTTGTATCCACAAAAGGACAACAATTTGGCCATACGAACTCCAATTGAGCTCCATCCCCCGCTAAAACGGTAACAACTAAGTGTGGTATGCTGCTATCACCCTCTTTGTCGGCGTCGACAACATTTCGGAGGACGGATCCAAGTTGAAAAACTGAGTTTCGAATGATTCTATGTTTGACGTGTAGCCTACCACCCTTCTGTGAGGTCACCCACGGACATATGTATTGATAGAGGCTAAGGTGTCCCGATGTTTCGATGAGATGGTGGCTATCGTTTCTGTGGGAGTCGACCTTGACGATCCGACTACGAACGTGCGAGACGTCGCGCCTTAGCAATCGCTAAACCAACTTCCGAGGGTTATTGACCACGCCGAGCACGATCAACATGACCACGAGGGCCAGTTTCCTGCGAGCAAACGAAGAACAAGATAGACACTGAGATTGCAAACTGACTATTGCGAATATAAGATGAAAGCTTTATTGATCAAGGTGGGGTTCTGTGGACGCCTTTGTGCGGTCGTTGAACACAAACGGCACGCGAAGTTGCAGCTATGGCGAACTTTTAATCTAAACAAAACCCAAGGTCTAAACGGTGCCCTAAGGGCTGTATATATGGAGGAAGAGGGGGAATTTCGTGGCCCTTGGTGGAGGGGTCCGAAATCAACCCTAACTCTTGTTTCCCCACACATAGGACTCTAAAAACAGCCTATACTTAAGTATTTCGAAATTACATGGGCCTGGCCCAATAATAAGGTGACGCAGCACCTAGAATAGCCTATGGACGCATATTATGAAGTGGCATCTTGTATATTTCGTCCAAGGCCTCATGCACTCATTAGGGTGGCTTCAAAGTCCTGGAATCATCACTTGTAACTCCGTTCTTGTTCTCCTTGCATGCCAACATCTCCATGCTTGAACTTGCTCCAAGGTTCATCTTTCTTGTCCATGGTAGGCCCTTCATTTGTAAGCAAAACAAATGTATCCAATTTAGGCAGCATCATATTCTCATGAACATTGGAATCGTTACCAAGAAACGAAAGTACACGATAATTCAATTGGCGTCTTGTGAGCTCTAGTAATTGGTCCAAGATGTATAGTCATAGGGCTGTGGGTGTAACAATGGTATTGATGTCCTCATCATCCTCCCTTCTTGAAATGAAGTCGCCCTCGACGGAAGCTCATCTTCCTCACCCAAATAAGGCTTCAAATCTGCAATGTTAAAAGTGGGACTAACCCCAAAATCTGCAGGCAGCTCAAGTTTATATGCATTATCATTTATTTTCTCTAACACCTTAAATGGACCATCAAAGACGTGGCATTAGCTTTGATTTGCGCAATTTAGGAAACCTATCCTTACGCAAATGTAACCAAACAAGATCTCCGGTGCAAAGACAACATGTTTTCTACCCTTATCTCCGGCAAGTTTATATTTAGCATTCATACGCTCAATGTTTTCCTTAGTTAACTCATGCATTTTTAAAATCAATTCAGCACGTTCTTTAGCATCAAAATTAACCTTCTCCGAAGATGGAAGAGGCAACAAATCAATAGGTGCACGAGGTAGGAAGCCATACACAATTTCAAAAGGGCACATCTTAGTAGTAGAATGCAATGAACGACTATAAGCAAATTCAATATGAGGCAAGCATTCTTCCCACATTTTCTTATTATTCTTCAAAACAGCCCTAAGGATAGTAGACAATGTTCTATTGACTACTTCAGTTTGTCCATCAGTTTGGGGGTGACAAGTAGTACTTCAAAGCAGTTTATTCCCCAACTTAGCCCATAAACATCTCCCAAAGTGGATAATATTTTTAGTATCACGATCTGAAACAATAGTATTTGGCACACCATGCAAGTTTAATAATTTCAGGAAAGAACAAATCAGCAACATTAACAAAGATCATCGCTTTTATGACATGGTATAAAGTGTGCCATTTTCGAGAATCTATCCACGACAACAAATATGCTATCCCTCCCTTCTTTGTTCGAGGTAAACCTAAAACAAAGTCCATAGATATATCCTCCCAAGGAATACTAGGCAGGCAAAGGCATATATAAACCATGAGGATTGAGTCGTGACTTAGCTTTTTGATGTAGTGCAGCGAGCAACAAAACGCTCAACATCCTGTCTCATCTTTGGCCAAAAGAAATGTGTAGCAAGTATATCCTCCGTCTTTTTTGACGCCAAAGTGTCCCATTAAGCCTCCTCCATGCGCCTCCTGCAACAACAAAAGACGAACAGAGCTAGCAGGAATGCATAGCTTGTTAGCACGAACACAAAACCATCATTAATAACGAACTTGTTCCATGTTCTTCCTTCTTTACAATTCTGCATTACATCTTTAAAATCAGCATCATGCACATATTGATCTTTGATGGTCTCCAAACCAAATATTTTGAAGTCAAGTTGTGAAAGCATAGTATATCGTGAGACAAAGCATCAAGAATAACATTTTCTTTACCCTTCTTGTGTTTAATGACATAAGGGAAAGTCTCAATGAATTCAACCCATTTAGCATGTCTACGATTCAGTTTAGCTTGACTTTTAATATGTTTCAAAGATTCATGATCGAATGTATAACAAATTCTTTGAGCCATAAATAATGTTTCCAACTCTCAAAAGAACGAACAAGAGAATAAAATTCTTTGTCAAAAGTATAATAGTTCAGACTAGGCCCACTCAATTTTTCGTAAAAGTATGCAACAGGTTTGCCATCTTGTAATAACACACCTCCTAATCCAATTCCACTAGCATCACATTCAAGCTCAAAAGTCTTATTAAAGTCAGGAAGTTGGAGTAAAGGAGCATGTGTCAACTTATCTTTCAATACCGTGAAGGCTTCTTCATGCGGTAC
Organism: Aegilops bicornis; assembly: GCA_021605145.1. Lineage (NCBI taxonomy): Eukaryota > Viridiplantae > Streptophyta > Magnoliopsida > Poales > Poaceae > Aegilops > Aegilops bicornis. The sequence goes on from CM038669.1 coordinate 242,849,008, forward strand.
CCCAAACAAAAGGCACATCCTTCTTTGTAAGCTCATTGAGAGGTGCAGCAATGGTGCTAAAGTCTCTCACAAAACGCCTATAGAAACCAGCGAGTCCAAGAAAACTCCTCACTTGTGTGACCGCTTTGGGCTGCGGCCAACTCTCAATAGCTTCAATCTTGGCTTTATCAACTTCAATTTCGTGGAGTAACAACATAGCCAAGAAAAGATACTCGGTCGGTGCAAAAGGTGCACTTCCCAAGGTTACCAAACAAACGTGCATCACGTAGAGCATTAAAAACAGCACGTAAATGTTCCAAATGTTCTTCCAAAGATTTGCTATAAATCAGTATATCATCAAAGTAAACTACCACAAATCGTCCAATGAAAGCACGTAAAACTTCGTTCATTAATCTCATGAAAGTACTACGTGCATTAGTTAACCCAAAAGGCATGACTAACCACTCATATAATCCAAACTTAGTTTTAAATGCTGTTTTCCATTCATCTCCCAATTTCATACGAATTTGATGGTATCCACTACGCAAATCAACTTTGGAGAATATTGTAGAGCCACTCAATTCATCAAGCATATCATCTAGCCTAGGAATAGGATGACGATAACGAATAGTAATATTATTAATGCCTCTACAATCAACACACATACATGACGTACCATCCTTTTTAGGCACTAGTATAATAGGAACAGCACAAGGACTAAGAGATTCGCGTATATAACCTTTGTCGAGCAGCTCCTGTACTTGACGCATAATCTCCTTCGTCTCCTCCGGATTGGTACGGTATGGTGCGGCGGTTGGGTAGCGATGCAGGGAATTAAGTCAATTTGATGCTCAATCCTCGAATAGGTGGTAATCCGGTGGCACGCCTTGTGGGAAGACGTCGTGAACTCTGCAAAATGTTAGTGACAGTAGGGGCAAAGAGGAAGGCACGTCCTCGAATGAAAATAATGCCTCTTTGCACACAAAAGCATAGCAAACAGATTTGCTAGAATCTAGCTCATCAATATCAGATTTGGTGGCAAATAAACATGCACTTTTCAGTTTATTTTCAGAAGCAACATTAGATGGTTTATTATTAGGCTTCATTTGTTGCTCAAATTCTTTTGCCACAATCTGATTTTCACTCTTATTTTTCTCCTGTTTTGCTTTATTAGCTCTATTAATATCATCTTTCAAAATGGAATCAGGAGTCATAGGAAGCAAAGTAATATTTTTATCCTTGTGAACAAGAGTATATCGATTGTTTCTACCATGGTGTACAGAATTTTTATCAAATTGCCATGGTCTACCAAGTAATAAGGAACATGCTTGCATAGGTACCACATCACAATCAACATAATCAGCATATGTAGAGATACTAAAATACACACGAACAATACGTGTTACCTTAACCTTGCCGCTGTTGTTGAACCATTGGATGTAGTAAGGATGTGGATGTGGTCTTGTGGTGAGAGAAAGCTTCTCCACCATATCCATGCTAGCCAAGTTGTTGCAGCTCCCTCCATCTATGATGACGCGAATAGAACGTTCCTTCACAACTCCCTTTGTATGGAACAAGTTATGTCTCTGATTTTGCTCAGCTTGTGTAACCTGCACACTCAAAACACGTTGAGCAACTAAACATTCATACCGCCAAGATCTTCAAAGAGCCATGTATTGCGTGTCATGATCGTAATCATCTCCACCGTGTTCTTCATGTGTAATAAGAGCCAAAGTCTCTTCATCATAGTCACTAAGCGGACTCATACCCACCATCCTCGTGAGCAATCATCACACGCTGAGATTGGCATTCTTCAAGAAAATGTCCTCTTCCCTTACAACGACGACAAATAATATCACTTGTGTGCCCTGTTGACGCCATGGAAGAAGAAGAGCTCTGTAGGCCCAAGCAGTGTGCTCTTGGCAGATAGTGGTGGTTGTGCCTGCTTTCTTGTATCACGGTTGGAGGTGGCAGCCGACGGAGGTGCCGGTGTAGTAGAACGTGTGGAAGTAGATGATGCACGTGGTGTCCATGATGAAGGTCGACCTGCAGAAAAGTTAGTTCGCAACGCCTGTCGATCCTGCACTTCACGTTCAGCTTTACAAGCAAGATGGAATAATCGAGTGATATTATTTTAATCCTTGTAGTCTAGAATGGTCTGAATCTATCTATTTAATCCACCCGTAAAGCGTGCAAGCATAGCTTCATTCTCCTCAACAATACCACATCTAATCAAGCCAGCTTTGTAATTCTGATAATATTCTTCTACCGAATTTTTCCTTGTCTTAAGCGCTGCAATTTTTGAAGTAATTCACGTTGATAATATGGTGGAACCCAACGAGTACGCATAGCAGTTTTCAAAGCAGCCCAAGTAGCTGGAACAGGATATAATCTACAATGTTCAGACCACCAAACACATGCAAAGCTAGTGAAAGCACAAACAAATAGAACACGCCTCTCCTCGGGATATTGTAAACATGTAAATCGTTGTTCAGTTTCTAACTCCCAAGTAAGATATATATCAGGAACATATCTACCCTCAAATGGTGGAATATTCAATTTCAGTTTAGGGAGATGGTCATGATCTCGCACTGAAGGGGAGCCGAACATTGCCATTATTTGCATGTGGACGACACGGTGGTTGTGGTGCTGGTGGTTGCACGTAGTTCGATGTTGATCAACCTCATCCTCGTAATCTCTCACATAATCATCCTCCCCACCGCAGCAGCCAGGAGCCACGTATATCAACAAGAAGCACCAAAGAGCTTGGCCAGTCAAGAGGGACACGGAAGCTTCGGCGGAGGGCTGTTTCGATGTGGAGGTAGTCCTTGTTGTTGTAGTAGAGGTGCGTTAGGTGCCGCCGGTGGTGGTGGTGGTAGACGCAGCGAGCAATTCATTAAACTTGTTATCGAGCTTTGTTTCAACGCCTTCTCAATGCCATCTATCTTCTCCATGGCCTCTTCAAATCTATTTAGCACATCGTCCACCGCCCACTCATCATTTGTTGAAACTTATCATGTAGCGCTTTGTTTGTCATGTTCTCCCAAATCGGTCTCGTCGGCTTGTGATCCTGCCATGGTTAGCAGCAATAGAAACACACAAGAATATGATTGACAGACTACTAGGAAGTGGTGGTGGTTGTGTGGTGGACGATCACAAATCCGTCAAGCAAATCTCAAATTCTTACCGGTTCTTACCCAAAGAAGAAAGCGGTGATCGGCAACCGATGTAGTCAAAACTCTCAAAGCTTGGATAGAGCGATTACCGGGAGAGTCAAACGACGATGTAGATGTATGTGGAGCTGGGAAGGCTTATAATATGGTAGCAAAAGGGTCAAGAATAATCAATTCAGAGATGCAAAGTTGAATAAACGCTCAACGATGGTCTTGTCTTTGGTCCTAGGCTAGACCGTGCTAGACACGCGAGCCTAGAACACTAACAAAATCACGGCGCTGCACGGAAACAACGGAAAAGCACACTCTGGAATATTTTTTTTTGCTCTTTTTTTTGCGCTGCTTTTTTTTGCGCTGCTCTTTTTTTTTGCGAAAAATCACTATAATGGCGAGTGTCTCAAAACTCTTCCTGTGTCAAATCGACGGGATGGGCACGAAATTTTTTCGACCAAATTTTATTTTTTTTCGATTGCCGGACCCAAAACTGGAAACGGGTCAAAAAAACTTTCTATAATGGCGACTGTCTCAATACGCTTAGAAACACTTAAAAACAGGATAGCCAGAAAATTTTTCGACAAGTGCGTTTTCGGAAAATTTTGGGCCTAAATGGAGGGTAGTCAAAACTCTCAAAATTTTTCGACAAGTGCGTTTTCGGAAAAATTTATGTCTATAATGGCGCTGCTCTTTTTTTTTTCCGAAACCTACTCCGGCAAGGAAACACGAATCGGAAACTAGATGGATCTCGAAAACAAATCGAATATGAGAAGAACTCGGATTGGTGGTGGATATATGGTGGTGGTATATGGCAGCGGTGGTGGTAGCGGTGGTAGTATATGGATATGGATCGGTGGTGGTATATGGACACGGATTGGTGGTGGTATATGGATACGGATTCGGAGCGGTGATGGTAGGTGGCGAGGCGATGATGATGGTGCGGTGGCGGCGTGACAACTTATGACCGTAACTTCGAAACTCTAAAGGAATAGACGCTAAGACCAGCAACTAGACACGACGATGCAACCGCAAATTCAACAAAGCAAAACCCTAAAAAGATTATGCAAAGGCTCAGATTGGTTCGGATATGATGAACTAACCCTAATTTTTTGTGGCTTTTTCGTGGACTATAGGTATGAAGAACAGACTCGATCTAAACTACGGAAAACTGTAAAAGCTCACCGAGCAACCTGAAAATCTGATACCACTTGATAGAGGCTAAGGTGTCCCGATGTTTCGATGAGATGGTGGCTATCGTTTCTGTGGGAGTCGACCTTGACGATCCGACTCATTTAACGTCGCGAGACGTCGCGCCTTTAGCAATCGCTAAACCAACTTCCGAGGGTTATTGACCACGCCGAGCACGATCAACTCGACCACGAGGGCCTCGCTTTCCTGCGAGCAAACGAAGAACAAGCAAGAAACTGAGATTGCAATCTGAATATTGCGAATATAAGATGAAAGCTTTATTGATCAAGGTGGGGTTCTGTGACGCCTTTGTGCAGTCGTTGAACACAAACGAAATGCAGCGAAGTTGCAGCTATGGCGAACTTTTAATCTAAACAAAACCCAAGGTCTAAACGGTGCCCTAAGGGCTGTATATATGGAGGAAGAGGGGGAATTTCGTGGCCCTTGGTGGAGGGGTCCGAAATCAACCCTAACTCTTGTTTCCCCACACATACGGACTCTAAAAACAGCCTATACTTAAGTATTTCGAAATTACATGGGCCTGGCCCAATAATAAGGTGACGCAGCACCTAGAATAGCCTATGGACGCATATTATGAAGTGGCATCTTGTATATTTCGTCCAAGGCCTCATGCACTCATTAGGGTGGCTTCAAAGTCCTAGAATCATGTAACTCTGTTCTTGTTCTCCTTGCGCATGCCAACATCTCCATGCTTGAACTTGCTCCAAGGTTCATCTTTCTTGTCCATGGTAGGCCCTTCATTTGTAAGCAAAACAAATGTATCCAATTTAGGCAGCATCATATTCTCATGAACATTGGAATCGTTACCAAGAAACGAAAGTACACGATAATTCAATTGGCGTCTTGAGCTCTAGTAATTGGTCCAAAGATGTATAGTCATAGGGCTGTGGGTGTAACAATGGTATTGATGTCCTCATCATGTATGGACAATAACATATAGAGCTATGCACCATCCTTCCATTTTCAAACCAGAAAGACTACAGGTTCAGTCAGGACAGAAGGATGAAGATCTTTCTTGCATCGAAACCCAAGAATTCATGCTTTACATTGTATCGTCTGCCCCGCAACCACCCTCACTTTTGCACCAACAGATGCATTATTCTTAAATGATAAAGTACAAACCAACTCATCCTCATTATGTTTATGCACACAAAATATTATAGGGCATCCTGAATGGTGCAAGATGCTCGTCGGCGCGATCAACTTACCCTGAAAGTTGATTTCACGGGTCGTCCCCCGATGGTGTATCCACAAAAGGACCACAATTTGGCCATACGAACTCCATTTATGCTCCATCACCCGCCAAAATGATCACAACTAAACGTGGTACGCGTCTATGACCCTCTTTGTCGGTGTCGACAACATTTCAGAGGCTGGATCCAGGTTGAAAAATCGAGTTTCGAATGACTTTATCTTTGCCGTGTAGCCTACCACCCTTCTGTGAGGTCACCCGCGGAAATATATATGGACAATAACATATAGAGCATTGCACCGTCCTTTAATTTTCAAACCAGAATGACTACATGTTCAGTCAGGACAGAAGCAGGAGGCTCTTCGTTGAAAATAGGGTGATCGCGGCGTACCACATTTAGTTAAGAACTCCATTTGAGCTCCATCACCCGCCAAAACAATCACAACTAAACGTGGTACGCGTCTATGACCTTCTTTGTCGGCGTCGACAACATTTCGGGGCCGGATCCAGGTTGAATAACCGAGTTTCGGTTGCTTTTATATTTGACGTGTAGTATACCACCCTTTTGTGAACTCACCCACAGAGATATATATGGACAATAACATATAGAGAAATGCCCCATCCTTTCATTTTCAAACAAGAAAGACAACACGTTAAGTCAGGACAGAAGGAGGAGGCTCTAGTTGCATCGAAGCCCAAGAATTCAAAGTTTACATGGTCTATCGCCCGCCCCGCTACCACCCACACTTTTTCACTAGCAGATGCATTATTCTTAAATGATAAAGTACATAACAGCTCTTCCTCATTATGTTGATGCACACAAAAAATTATAGGGTATCCCGAATGGTTCAAGATGTCTCGTCGGCACGATCAACTTACCCTGAAAGTTGTATTCACGGTCCGTCCCCCGATGTTGTATCCACAAAAGGACCACAATTTGGCCATACGAACTCCATTTGAGCTCCATCACCCGCAAAAACGATCACAACTAAATGTGGTACACGTCTATGAACCTCTTTGTCGGCGTCGACAACATTTCGGGGGCCGAATCCAAGTTGAATAACTGAGTTTCAGATGATTTTATATTTGACGTGTACTCTACCACCCTTTTGTGAGCTCATCCACGGACATATATATGGACAATAACATATATAGCAATGCACCATCCTTCCATTTTCAAACCAGAAAGACTACAGGTTCAGTCAGGATAGAAGGAGGAGGCTCTTCGTTGCATAAAAACCCCAAGTATTCAAGCTTTACATGGTCTATCGCCGGCCCCGCTGCCACCATCACTTTTTCACCAGCAGATGCATTATTCTTAAATGATAAAGTACATAACAACTCTTCCTCATAATGTTTATGCACACGAAAAATGATAGGGCATCGCGACTGGTGCAAGATGGCTCGTCGGCGCGATCAACTTACCCTGAAAGTCGATTTCACGGGTTGCCCCTCGATGTTATATCCACAAAAGGACAACAATTTGGCCATACGAACTCCAATTGAGCTCCACCCCCCGCCAAAACGGTAACAACTAAGGCCCCGTTTGATAGCAAAGTATTTTGTAAGTATTTTGAGAATACTACAGTTTTTGAGATTACCATAGTTTTATTTACAATGAGCTGTTTCCTTGCCCCTAACAACTGTGGTTTTAATACTGTAGTATTGGGAAAACTGTAGTTTTTTCTCTGCATAAAAAAAAGAACCCCGGACCTCTTTTTAAAAAACAGAGCTGCTGAGTGCTTAAACACAACAGGTAGGCAGCAAAATTTGCATTATTGTGGAGCAACAACCAAACATGTTCTATGTATTGTCAATACTCCAAAATACTTTGTTTTGGTAAAACCATGGTTTCTCATACCTACACTGAAAATTACTGCAGTTTTTGATACTTTGGTTCATGTAGTACTTTGCTATCAAACACAGCCTAAATGTGGTACGCCGCGATCACCCTCTTTGTCAGCGTCGACAACATTTCGGAGGCCGGATCCAGGTTGAGAAACTGAGTTTCGAATGATTTTATATTTGACGTGTAGCCTACCAACCTTCTGTGAGGTCACCCACGGACATATATATGGAAAATAACATATAGAGCTATGCACCATCCTTCCATTTTCAAACCAGAAAGACTACATGTTCAGTCAGGACAGAAGGACGAGGCTCTTTCTTGCATCGAAACCCAAGAATTCATGCTTTACATGGTCTATCGTCTGCCCCGCAACCACCCTCACTTTTGCACCAGCAGATGCATTATTCTTAAATGATAAAGTACATAACAACTCATCCTCATTATGTTTATGCACACAAAATATTATAGGGCATCCCGAATGGTGCAAGATGCTCGTCGGCGCGATCAACTTACCCTGAAAGTTGATTTCATGGGTCGTCCCCCGATGTTGTATCCACAAAAGGACCACAATTTGGCCATACAAACTCCATTTGGGCTCTATCACCCGCCAAAATGATCACAACTAAACGTGGTATGCGTCTATGACCATCTTTGTCGGCGTCGACAACATTTCGGGGCCGGATCCAGGTTGAATAACCTAGTTTCGGTTGCTTATATATTTGACGTGTAGTATACCACCCTTTTGTGAGCTCACCCACAGAGATATATATGGACAATAACATATAGAGCAATGCCCCATCCTTTCATTTTCAAACAAGAAAGACAACACGATAAGTCAGGACAGAAGGAGGAGGCTCTAGTTGCATCGAAGCCCAAGAATTCAAAGTTTACATGGTCTATCGCCCGCCCCGCTACCACCCTCACTTTTTCACCAGCTGATGCATTATTTTTAAATGATAAAGTACATAACAGCTCTTCCTCATTATGTTTATGCACATGAAAAATTATAGGGAATCCTGAATGGTGCAAGATGTCTCGTCGGCACGATCAACTTACCCTGAAAGTTAAATTCTCGGTCCGTCCCCCGATGTTGTACAACAAAAGGACCACAATTTGGCCATACGAACTCCATTTGAGCTCCATCACCCGCCAAAACAATCACAAATAAACGTGGTACACGTATCTCTTTGTCTGCGCCGATAACATTTCGGGGACCGGATCCAATTTGAATAACTGAGTTTCGAATGATTTTATATTTGACGTGTACTCTACCACCCTTTTGTGAGCTCATCCATGGACATATATAACATATATAGATATGCACCATCCTTCCATTTTCAAACCAGAAAGTCTACAGGTTCAGTCAGGAGAGAAGGAGGAGGCTCTTAGTTGCATCAAAACCCAAGAATTCAAGCTTTACGTGGTCTATCGCCAGCACCGCTATCACCCTCATTTTTTCACCAGCAGATGCAATATTCTTAAATGATAAAGTACGTAATAGGTCTTCCATATTATTTTTATGCACACGAAAAATTATAGGGCATCTCGAATGGTGCAAGATGGCTCGTCCGCGCGATTAATTTACCCTGAAAGTTGATTTCATGGGTCGCCCCTGATGTTGTATCCACAAAAGGACCACAATATGGCCATACAAACTCCATTTGAGCTCTATCCCCGCCAAAACGATAACAACTAAACGTGGGACGCCGCCATCACCCTCTTTGTCGGCGTCGATAACATTTCGGAGGCCGGATCCAGGTAGAAAAATCGAGTTTCTAATGATTTTATCTTTGACGTGTAGCCTACCACCGTTCTGTGAGGTCACCCACGGACATATATATGGACAATAACATATCGAGCATGCACTGTCGTTTCATTTTCAAACCAGAAGGACTACATGTTAAGTCAGGACAGAAGGAGGAGGCTCTTCATTGCAGCGAAACCCAAGAATTCAAGCTTTACATGGTCTATCGGTGGCCCCGCTACCACCCTCACTTTTTGACAAGCAGATACATTATTATTTACATAACATCTCCTCCTCATTATGTTTATGCACACGAAAAATTTTAGGGCATCCCAAATGGTGCAAGATGGCTCGTTGGCGTGATCAACTTACCCTGAAAGTTGATTTCACGGGTCGTCCCCCGATGTTGTATCCACGAAAGGACCACAATTTGGCCATACGAACTCCATTTGAGCTCCATCATCCGCCAAAACTATCACAACTAAACGTGGTACGCGGCTATCACCCTCTTTGTCGGCGTCGACAACATTTCGGAGGCCGGATCCAGGTTGAAAAACCGTGTTTTGAATTATTTTATTTTTGACGTGTAGCCTACCACCCTTCTGTGAGCTCACCCACAGACATATATATGGACAATAACATATAGAGCAACGCACCATCCTTCGATTTTCAAACCAGAAAGACTACAGGTTCAGTCATGACAGACGGAGCAGGCTCTTTGTTGCATGGTCTATCACCCGCCCCACAACCACCCTCACTTTTCACCAGCAGATGCATTATTCTTAAATGATAAAGTACATAACAGCTCATCCTCATTATGTTTATGCGCACAAAATATTATAGGGCATCCCGAATGGTGCAAGATGGCTTGTCAGCGTGATCAACTTACCCTGAAAGTTGATTTTACGGGCCGTCCCCGATGTTGTATCCACAAAAGGACCACAATTTGGCCATATGAACTCCATTTGAGCTACATCACCTGCCAAAACCATCAAAACTAAACGTGGTACGCGTCTATGACCCTCTTTGTCGGTGTCGACAACATTTCAGGGGCCGGATCTAGGCTGAATAACTGAATTTTGGATGGTTTTATATTTGACGTGTACTCTACCACCCTTTTGTGAGCTCACCCACAGACAGATATATGCACAATAACATATAGAGCAATGAACCATCCTTCCATTTTTAAAGCGGAAGGACAGACTCAGTCAGGAGAGAAGGAGGATGCTCTTCGTCGCTACCACCCTCACATTTTCAATAGCGGATGCATTTTTCTTAAATGATAAAGTACATAACAGCTCATCCTCATTATGTTTATGCACACGAAAAAATATAGGGCATCCTGACTGGTGCAATATGGCTCGTCAGCGCGATCAACTTACCCTGAAAGTTGATTACATGGCCCGTCTGATGAGGACATGACTACCTTGGATAAGACCAAAAATATTGCATACATGCATATTTGTCAGGTGATTTCTAGTGCAAACTATTCAATAATCTATTTATGTTATCCAGAACAAAAATACATCACATACTTTTGTGTTTTGTCTAATTGTAGGTGTATGGGACATTTGTACAATACACATATGAAGATAAGGGAAAAGGAGAAGTTTAGGTGCTGTTCAAAAGTCCTCTCACGTCACTTTTGGACCAAGAGAAGATAGAGTCCAAGTCTCTCACGTTACGGACTCAGATTCGGACTGCACAAACATACCTGACTCAAAACGTCAATAACTTTTCATCCGGACTCCAAATTGGGTGATTCTTTTTTGTTGGAAAATAGATTTCGTGCACCTTCCAACCCAATTGGATTCACCTTCAAATTCGTCCGGAGCGTTGAGTTATGGACGAAACAATCTGATGTCGCAGCAGAATCCGAGTCAAACTACAAGTCCAAAGGTGTTACGTCACCTCCACTTGGGCCCATTGGCCTTGTACGACCTAGGGTTAGTTTTAGGCTGCCTTGGGTCATCCTCCCTCCTCCTTGGCCGCCACCCCTTGCTCCTATATAAGTAGATCCATCTAGTAGCTTTTCCTTGGGATTTGTTTAGTTAAAAGTTAGCCATTGCAACTTCGTGTACTTCGTTTGTGTCCAACGACCAGACCAAGACCGCCACGGATCCCCACCATTATCAATACTTCATATATATTCGCAATATTCAGATTGCTTTATCATATTCTTGCTTGTTCTTCAATTGCTTGCAGGAATAGACCTTCGTGGTTAGGTGATCGTGCTTCCCGCATCGCCAAGAACCTCGTGGAGATTGGTTTAGCGATTGCTAAGGCGCAACGTCGTGCACGTTTGTAGTCGGATCGTCAAAGTCGACTCCACCAAATCGATAGTTATCATCTCATCGAAACATCGGGACACCCTCGCCTCTATCAGTAAACATCTCTTTCTTCCTTATCTTCATATGTGGATTGTACAAATGTCCCATACACCTGCAATTAGACATGGCACAAAAGTTTGTGAAGTATTTTTGTCCTGGATGACATAAATAAATTATTGCATAGTTTGCATTAGAAATCACCTCACAAATATACATGTATGCAATATTTTTGGTCGTATCCAAGGTAATCATGTCCTCATCATTTGAGTAGATTATGCGGAAAGAGGGTTTCGAGATGAAACTCTAGGCGCTTGAATCGCCTGATTTCGATAAATGAGCGAAAAGTTATACTAAAACGAAAATCGGATCAGAAATCACGATCAGAAAATCGCGGAATAAATCCAAGAAAAAGAAAAACGACGAACAGCTTAATGAACGAACGTTCGTTAACTGGATCTAGACGATGAACGCATTCGTTAAAAACAAAGGAACGAGCGAACACTCGCTAAATAAATAAACCGAAAGAAAAACCGATCTAACAAAATAAAAAAACTAGGGTTTTTCTTAAAAAAACCGGAGTGGTTTTTTTCCCAAAAACGGCAACGGCGGCAGTATCTCGGGCGGGGTTGGTTAGGGCGGCGGGGCTCGGCGGGTGGTAACGGCGGCGATGCAGGCGTCAGGCGACACGGGCGAAGGGACAGGTCGGCTCGGGGAGGCGGGCGGCGGCTTGGGGCAGGGTCCCAAGGGGGCCCGGTGGGTATTTAAAGGGGGGGAAAGCTGGCAGGCTCCGACTTGGGAGGGTCGGCGGGCGGCTCGGACTCTCCCGAGTCTGGGCGGCACATGGGAAGGCGGTGGCGGCAGGCGGGCTGCCTGGCCGGGTTTCGCCTAGTTGGGCTGAGTTTTTTATAAAAAAATTTCGCCGAACCGAAAAAAAATCTAGAAAATTAAATAAAAATCTAAAAATACCAAACTAAATTTCATCGTCCAAATAAAATATTTAGAGCAAGATGAACATTTCTTTGGTCCTAAAATGCATTTTTGAAAATCATCCAATTTTTCCTAAATTCAAATAAAATAGCAAAAACACCAAAATAAATCTTATTTGATTTTTTATTAAATCCTCATTATTTCTTTATTTTGGGAAAGTCATTTTATTCCCTCTCTTTTATTTTTGTGATTGAAATAATTGAAGATAAAATAAATAAAATCAATTGATCCTATTTTCCAAAATTTGAGAAACTCAAATATGAAAATAACGAAATCCCCAACTCTCTCCGTGGGTCCTTGAGTTGCGTAGAATTTCTAGGATCGGGGCAAAATGCAATAAATATGATACAGCGCGCCAAAGATGTCGGTGGGAAACGACACCTATGGGATCACAAGAATCCCTACTACGGTTGCCGGGGCGCGGGGTTGTGAGAAGAGCAGGATTAACAGTCAGCACAAGGATCGTTTACCCAGGTTCGGGCCGCGAGGATGCGTAAAACCCTAGTCCTGCTTTGGTGGATGTATTGAGTGTTCTTGAGCTCTCGAACTAGCTATGGTGGTTGTGTAGTTCCAAAGAGCCGAATCCTCCTCCAGTACGCCATGGGCCTCCTTTTATTGTCGAAAGGGGCTACCACAGTGGCACACAGGAGGTGGAAAGGCCTACAGTACTATGAGCTTATCGCTCGTATTACAGGACAAGACGCATTTAATGTGTCGCTTAGGTGTCCCCTAGCTTTATCGGGACGGAGCGAGGCTGCCCCGTCCGTCGCCGCTCCTCTTCGCTTCGACACGCGCCCTGGCCAGTGATGCATGCGGCGCCATGTAGGCAGGCAGCAGAGGTGGCGCGGTGGTAGGGTCTTCATGAAGATTTGCATGCCGCCATGCAGGCGCTGCTGATCTGGCCTGGAAGCTGCATGTTTCCACACAAGTGCTTGCCCAGTTGGTCAGGCTGGCAGCTGCATGCTAATGGCGGTGGAAACTTGGCTGGTGCGGGCCTGGCAGTGGCCCCGCTGATGTCCTCGGCAAGGGCCTTACCGGGGGGCCGGCAAGGGTCTTGCCGTGGCGCGCAGTCGTCCCCGACAAGGGTCTTGCCGGGGGTCTCGTGGGTTTCCTCGGCAAGGATCCCGCCGAGGGTCGCCGTCTTCTGGTCCTCATCTGATCTCATATATCCATGGTCTTGACAAAGATCTGCATGCCACCACAGAGGTGCCTCACGAGCCCTGGTCCAATTGTAGTTGGTGGGGTTGGAACCTGTGGGCTCAAGGGCGGCTCGCTCTGTTGGTGTTTGGGCCAGTTGCCCCGGAAAGGTCCTTGCCGGGGCCACGTAGGCCGCCCCGGAAAGGGCCTTGCTGGGGGTCTCCACCTCGCCCCTTTGCTGTCTTGTGTTTCTGGCCTTGGCGTTGCCTCTGACCATCTTGTTCCTCTAGCTTCTCTCCGGCTTCCCTCCCCTGCTCTGCTTAGTGTGGTCGTGGGCGCGGCTCCGACTGTCCATGCACAAGTAAAGGGGTCAAAAGGAGCGCCCCTACTTTTGTACACCGACACCAAGGCACCCCAAGGTAATATTCAAGGACAGCCAAGAGCCTAAGCTTGGGGATGCCCTGGAAGGCATCCCCTCTTTCGTCCTCGTCTATCGGTAACTTTACTTGAGGCTATATTTTTATTCACCACACGATATGTGTTTTGCTTGGAGCGTCTTGTATGATTTGAGTCTTTGCTTTTTAGTTTGCCACAATCTTCCTTGCTGTACACACCTTTTGAGAGAGACATGCATGAATCGTGATTTATTAGAATACTCTATGTGCATCACTTATATCTTTTGAGCTTGGCAACTTTGCTCTAGTGCTTCACTTATATCTTTTTAGAGCACGGCGATTGCTTTATTTTATAGAAAATATTGAACTCTCATGCTTCACTTATATTATTTTAGGAGTCCTTAAACAGCATGGTAATTTGCTTCGATTATAAATTTAGTCCTAATATGATAGGCATCCAAGAGGGTTATACTAAAAACTTTCATATAAAGTGCATTGAATATTATGAGAAGTTTGATTCCTTATGATTGTTTTGAGATATGAAGATGGTGATATTAGAGTCATGCTAGTAAGTAATAGTGAATTTGACAAATACTTGTGTTAAAGTTTGTGATTTCCGTAGCATGCACGTATGGTGAACCGTTATGTGATGAAGTCGGAGCATGATTTATTTATTGATTGTCTTCCTTATGGGTGGCGGTCGGGGACGAGCGATGGTCTTTTCCTACCAATCTATCCCCCTAGGAGCATGGGTGTAGTACTTCGTTTCAATAACTAATAAATTTTTGCAATAAGTATGTGAGTTCTTTATGACTAATGTTGAGTCCATGGATTATACGCACTCTCACCCTTCCACCATTGCTAGCCTCTCTAGTGCCGCGCAACTTTCGCCGGTACAATGAACCCACATATACCTTCCTCAAAACAGCCACCATACCTACATATTATGGAATTTCCATAGTCATTCCGAGATATATTGCCATGCAACTTTCCACCGTTCCGTTTATTATGACACACTCCATCATGGTCATATTGCTTTGCATGATCATGTAGTTGACATCGTATTTGTGGTAAAGCCACCATTCATAATTCTTTCATACATGTCACTCCTGATCCATTGCACATACCGGTACACCGCCGGAGGCATTCATATAGAGAAATATTTTGTTCTAAGTATCGAGTTGTAATTCTTGAGTTGTAAGTGAATAAAAGTGTGATGATCTTCATTATTAGAGCATTGTCCCATCTGAGGAAAGGATGATGGAGACTATGATTCCCCCACAAGTCGGGATGAGACTCCGGACAAAAAAAAGAGTCAAAAAAATGAGAGAAGGCCCAAATAAAATAAATGAGAGAAAGAGAGAAGGAGCAATGCTACTATCCTTTTACCACACTTTTGCTTCAAAGTAGCACCATGATCTTCATGATAGAGAGTCTCCTATATTGTCAATTTCATATACTAGTGGGAATTTTCATTATAGAACTTGGCTTCTACATTCCAGTGATGGGCTTCCTCAAATTTCCCTAGGTCTTCGTGAGCAAGCAAGTTGGATGCACACCCACTTAGTTTCTTTTTGAGCTTTCATAAACTTATAGCTCTAGTGCATCTGTTGCATGGCAATCCCTACTCACTCACATTGATATCTATTGATGGGCATCTCCATAGCCCATTGATATGCCTAGTTGATGTGAGACTATCTCCTTTTTGTCTTCTCCACAACCACCGTCTATTCCACCTATAGTGCTATGTCCATGGCTCACGCTCATGTATTGCGCTAAAGTTGAAAAGGTTTGGGAACATCAAAAGTATGAAACAATTGCTTGCCTTGTCATCGGGGCTGTGCATGATTTAAATATTTTTTGTGATGAAGATGGAGCATAGCCAAACTATATGATTTTGTAGGGATAAGCTTTCTTTGGCCATGTTATTTTGAGAAGACATAATTGCATTGTTAGTATGCTTGAAGTATTATTGTTTTATGTCAATATTAAACTTTTATTTTGAATCATTCGGATCTGAACATTCTTGCCACAATAAAGAGAATTACATGGATAAATATGTTAGGTAGCATTCCACATAAAAAATTCTGTTTTTTATCATTTACCTACTCGAGGATGAGCAGGAGCTTGGGGTTGCTTGATACGTCTCCAACGTATCTATAATTTTTTATTATTCCATGCTATTATATTATCTATTTTGGATGCTTTATATGCATTAATATGCTATTTTATATTATTTTTGGGACTAACCTATTAACCTAGAGCCCAGCGCCAGTTTTTGTTTCCTTGTTTTAGAGTTTCGCAGAAAAGAATACCAAACGGAGTCCAAACGGAATAAAACCTTCGGGATGATTTTTCTTGGACCAGAAGACACACCAGAGACTTGGAGATCAAGTCAAAGGAGCCACGAGGCGGCCACGAGGACAGAGGGCGCGCCCAGGGGGGTAGGGCTCGCCCCACACCCTTGTGGGCCCCTCGTGCACCTCCTGACCTATTTTCTTCCCCTATATATTCCCATACATCCCCAAACCAATAGGGGGAGCCACAAAAACACTTCTCCACCGCCGCAACCTTCTGTACCCATGAGATACCATCTAGGGGACTTTTCCGGGATTCGATCATGGAGGGCTTCTACATCAACTCTATTGCCCTTCCAATGAAGCGTGAGTAGTTTACCTCAGACCTACGTGTCCATAGCTAGTAGCTAGATAGCTTCTTCTCCCTCTTTGATTCTCAATACCATGTTCTCCTCGATGTTCTTGGAGATCTATTCGATGTAATACTTTTTTGCGGTGTGTTTGCTGAGATCCGATGAATTGTGGATTTTTTATCAGCTTATCTATGAATATCATTTGAATCTCTTCTGAATTCTTTTATGCATGATTTTATATCTTTGTAATTCTGTTTGAACTATCGGTTTGGTTTGGCCAACTAGACTGGTTTTTCTTGCAATGGGAGAAGTGCTTAGCTTTGGTTTCAATCTCGTGGTCTCCTTTCCCAGTGACAGTAGGAGCAGCAATTCATGTATTGTATTGTTGCCATCGAGGATAAAGAGATGGGGTTTTCATCATATTGCTTGAGTTAATTCCTCTACATCATGTCATCTTGCTTAATGCGTTACTCCGTTCTTTATGAACTTAATACTCTAGATGCATGCTGGATAACAGTCGATGTGTGGAGTGATAGTAGTAGATGCAGAATCGTTTTGGCCTACTTGACACGGACGTGATGCCTATATTCATGATCAGTGCCTTAGATATCATCGTAACTTTGAGCTTTTCTATCAATTGCTCGGCAGTAATTTGTTCACCCACCGTATTATTTGCTGTCATGAGAGAAGCCTCTAGTGAAACCTATGGCTCCCGGGTCTATTTTCCATCATATAAGTTTCCGATCTACAGTATTAGTTTCCGGTCTACTCTTTTTGCAATCTTTTACTTTTCCGATCCATAAACCAAAAATACCAAAAATATTTACTTTACCGTTTATCTATCTCTATCAGATCTCACTTTTGCGAGTGACTGTGAGGGGATTGACAACCCCTTTATCGCGTTGGGTGCAAGTTGTTTGATTGTTTGTGTAGGTATTCGGTGACTTGTGCGTTGCATCCTACTGGATTGGTACCTTGGTTCTCAAACTAAGGGAAATACTTATCTCTACTTTGCTGCATCACCCTTTCCTCTTCAAGGGAAAACCAACGCAAGCTCAAGAAGTAGCACTCCTTAATATCTTTTGTTCTGGTACTACTAATGTAAAAACTGAACTTTTCAGCAAGCTATGGAACAAATGGTGGAACCGCCACCTTCTGAAGGTGATGAGTCAACTATAACCGCAATGTCACCTCTTGCTGCAGTGGGTCAGTACCTGTCCACTAACAGTGCCAAAAGCACGTTCCTGTGTAATACTAGGTTGGTTGTTAAGGCAATCTCGTCCAAACTGCCTCATGATCAAGATATGCAAGATCAAAACAATGTTATGTCTACGCTCTAGACACAAGTCCATTCCCTAATAGAGACCCTTTGTGAAACAAGGACAGCCATTGTGCGATGTCTTCAAGATATGCATGGTTTTGAAGCCAGAACATCAGACATTTGCTATGTTGTTCAGGAGCCTAGGAGAAATGAAGGCGAAGGTTATGGTGCTCCATCAAACAATACAACATGAAAACGTAACAGTCAGGTCAAATAACCGAGCTTCTGAACTTCTGGTGGTGCATTTATCTGCTGGACTGTTAACTTTTATGCCAACCTTCCTTTTGTTATATGGTTGTAATTTGTTTAGTTGCGATACAAAATTTATTCTTAACATGCAGGCACCGGCTGAAGAAAACAGCAAGCCATTTTTGTATAGTGTAGGGTGTTCCCTATATTTGCATTCGTGGCGAACTTTGATGCCAAGTGGATGTAATATGTGCAATCTCCTTAATAGCCTAGCGTTAGTTTTCTGGCTTATTTATTTCCTAGTGAGGGAGTCCTGGACTAGGGGGTGTCCGGATAGCCGAACTATCATCTTTAGCCGGACTCCTAGACTATGAAGATACAAGATTGAAGACTTCGTCCCGTGTCCGGATAGGACTTTCCTTGGCGTGGAAGGCAAGCTTGGCGATACGGATATGTAGATCTCCTACCATTGTAACCGACTCTGGTAACCCTAACCCTATCCGTGTCTATATAAACCGGAGGGTTTTAGTCCCAGAGATGAACAACAATCATACCATAGGCTAGCTTCTAGGGTTTAGCCTCTGTGATCTCGTGGTAGATCTACTCTTGTACTACCCATATCATCAATATTAATCAAGCAGGAGTAGGGTATTACCTCCATCGGGAGGGCCCAAACCTGGGTAAAAACATCGTGTCCCTTGTCTCCTGTTACCATCCGCCTAGACGCGATTCGGGACCCCCTACCGAGATCCGCCGGTTTTGACACCGACATTGGTGCTTTCATTGAGAGTTCCTCTATGTCGTCACCTATAGGCCCGATGGCTCCTTCAATCGTCAAGAACGACGCAGTCCGTGGTGAGACTTTTCTCCCCGGACAGATCTTCGTATTCGGCGGCTTTGCATTGCGGGCCAATTCGCTTGGCCATCTGGAGCAGATCGAAAGCTACGCCCCTGGCCATCAGGTCAGGGTTTGGAAGTTTAAACTACAGGGCCGACATCCGCGGAGACTCGGTCTTCGACGGATTCGAGCCGCAGCCAAGCGCGCCGCACTATTTCGATGGGCATGATCTAACTCTACCGCGAGCAAAGGTCCTGGAGGCCGCACTAGTGTCCGCTCCGACCATTGATTCGGAGCCGATCTCGCCGATCGAGGATGGTTGGTTGCACACCACCTCGGGGGCTGAAATCGCTACGGCGATTGAGCCGAACACCATCCCTATCCTTTGCAAATCTCGTGACTCCCCGGTGCCGGACTCCTTTCCGGACTCCGAACCTCCCGCGCCCCTGCCAGTCGAATCCGATTGGGCGCCAGTTATGGAGTTCACCGCCGCGGACATCTTTCAGCACTCGCCCTTTGGCGATATCCTGAACTCATTAAAATCTCTCTCTTTGTCAGGAGAGCCCTGGCCGGACTACGGTCAGGAAGGTTGGGATGCGGACGATGAAGAAATTCAACGCCACCCACCGCCCACTTTGTAGCCACTGTCGAAAGCTTAAACGACGTGCTCGATTTCGACTTCGAAGACATCGACGGTATGGACGACGATGTAGGAGATAACCATGAACCAACACCCATAGGATACTGGACAACCACCTCATCCCATGGTGTATACATGGTGGATACACCTAAAGGAAGTGACGACAAGGAACGACGGGACACTACGAAGGATAAATACCTCGAAAAGCAGTCAAAACGGCAACGTAAACGCCGCGCCAAGTCCCGCCTCGACAAAGACCCAGCCATAGAGCAGGCGAACGGTGGGCATTTAACATGCTATCGAAAGCAACCGTCCGAACAGGACAACTTGGATAGACAACCCGTCCCGGCGAAGATAACAGTCCGGACGATCTCACGCCGGACAAATTGTTGGAGCAGAAGAACCTCCACAAAAGGCTCGCCGCCATCGCTGGCGTAGCCTGAAAAGGTAAGCGGAAGCTCAAAACAGCGGAAGATGCACTCAGCATCAGATGGAGCAAAGTACTCAACACCGCAGACAAATACGGCGACAGTCGCCGAACAAAGAGCTACCCAAAGAGAAAACTACTGCCCGAAGTTGATGAGGAGGCCGTAGAGCCCCCACAATCAAAAAGTAAGAAGGCCACCCGGTCGGATGGACGACCCCACGGCAAACAGAGAGCAGCAAATGGCGCCACACACAAGCCGGTACGTGATCCGCATAAGGATTCGCATAAAAAGGATGGTCCAGTTAGGTCCATCTATGGGCCGAGAAAGCAAGAACCTCAAAGCAATGCAACACGCCAAATATCCGAACATCACGGCACACCCAAATATAGGGGTGCCGCACACCCCCTGTGTTTCACCGATGAGGTGCTGGATCACGAATTCCCAGCGGGATTCAAACCCGTAAACATAGAGGCATACGACGGAACAATGAGACCACGAGTGCGGATTGAGGATTACATCCTCCACATACACATGGCTAGAGGAGATGATCTCCACGCCATAAAAATACTTACCCCTCAAACTCAAAGGGCCAGCTTGGCATTGGCTTAAAAGCCTTCCCGAAAACACCATTGGAAGTTGGGAAGAGCTCGAGGATGCGTTTCGGGCAAATTTTCAGGGGACCTACGTCCGCCCTCCGGATGCAGACGATCTAAGTCACATAACTCAATAGCTCGGAGAGTCAGCCCAAAAATTCTGGAACAGGTTCCTTACCAAAAGGAACCAAATAGTCGACTGTCCGGACGCCGAAGCCTTAGCAGCCTTCAAACACAACGTCCGAGACGAATGGCTCGCCAGACACCTCGGCCAAGAAAAGCCGAGAACAATGGCCGCATTAACAAGCCTCATGACCCGCTTTTGCTGGAGAGGATAGCTGGCTAGCAAGATGCGATACCGGTGACCCAAGTACATCCGAAGTCGAGGATGGGAATGGGAAACCACGAAGCGACAAGGACCAGCCGGATTATGGGGAACGGTCCAAAGAGCGGCGATCAACGCCGGATTCAAAAGCTCACGGCAGAACAATAAAAACTGCCCCTTAAGGACAATAGCGATGAGCTATCCAACTTAAACAAAATCTTGGACAAGATATGCCAAATCCACGATACTCACGGAAGCCTGCAAACCATACCCACAGAGATTGTTGGGTCTTCAAGCAGTCCGGCAGACTCAATGCCGAACACAAGGGGCTCGACACACCAAGCGAGGACGATGACGAACCCCACAAGCAGAGCACCGGAAAACAAAAGAATTTCCCACAAGAGGTTAAAACAGTAAACTCACTTCACGTGATAAAAGGAAAAAGAGCGGCGCCCACTAAAATGCGCGCCGCATGCATCACCCTAGCGGAGTACCAACACCGGTTGTCAAAACCAATCACCTTCGACCATCAGGACTACTCAAAGTATCCTAACGCAGGATGGACTGCCTTGACATTGGATCCTATAATCGACGGACTCCAATTTACACAAGTCCTCATGGATTGCGGCAAGGATATAAACACGATATATCGGGACACAATCCGCAGGATGGGGATAGACCCAACCAAAATTCGCCATAGCAACACCTCCTTCAAAGGGGTAATGCCAGGCCCATATACCCATTGTACGGGCTCCCTCTTGCTAGAAGTTGTGTTCGCTCATCCGACAACTTCCACCGCCAAGAGTTAACCTTCCACATCGCCCCATTCAAAGTAGCTATCAAGCACTCTTTGGGCCAAGCTTTCGCCCGCTTTAACGCAATACCGCATTATGCATCTCTTACACTTAAAATTCCCGGTCCACGCGGCATCATCTCATTAAAAGGGAGTATTAAGTGTTACTCAAGCACGGAAGAACGTGAGACCGCCTTGACAGCCCCACACCAATCCGGCTCCGCTAATCAAAGCACCGGAATAGGTCATTCAAACCCCGGACACGGCTAGACGAGTCCGGCGCCTACTAGCGGCATACCCCCATACAAGGGGCTGCACGCACGTACAACAAGAGACAATAAAGCTCAATTTTATTCACCTTTCGAACCATACTCTGTTTATTTAATGTAAAGTACATTTCTCGCATGATATTTTTTTCTTTTCAAACTAAGTTCTTCTCTTTTGCAGATGAACACCGTGCTACACCCGTCCAGGATATGGCACAACGGAGACACAGGCGCAGACGTGCAGTAGGGACCCGTCGCAAGGATTCTTTCAGATTAAGACCATGCGTAAACCTTTTTTACTGTCTCTTGTTGATACACATGCCCTGGTTTCTTACTATAACCGAGGAGGAGGCTGGCGTTTTGGCATCGGCCGCACCAGAATTTTTGCGCGTACCTGGACACCAGGGGCTTAGGGCATTATTCTGCCTGTTTTCATAAAGACCGAATACCTTAGGGAGTGTTCGGCGTCTCGAGTTAGGCCTTATATGCATCAGCTCGAATCATGTCTTTGGTCAAATGTTGGGTTTGCCCGGCTCCCATGTTTTGGTACCTTACGTTCCGTTATATCGGCTAAGGTAGCGCTGGGAGAACCACCGCGATTGTGCCCGGTTGAGCTGGGTTGAGCACCTCGGAGAAAGCTAAAATCGACTGTCATGATATAGCGTGAGACTGGTCAACCACTCGATGACCCAAATGGAATGTTTAGAATTCCCCGCATTGACGAAGGGCCGCTTTCGGTCAGGCACATATGCGCCCGACCGGAGAGCGCGGTGCCCCTAGGGGCTATATAGTAGCCCCAGCATCGAACTCCTATGGCTAAGTGAAAGTGTTAAAGCATTATAGTCAGGTTGCCTAGTTTGCTACGCTATCACCTCCTTCACAGGACCAAGACGTTGGATTAAGTGTGAAAATGCACCTTTTTGCAAACACCCCCCCACTATGTGCATGGGGGCTGAAGCCGAAGACTGTCATCTTTCAGGTTATATACACATATACATCAACGGCAAGACAGAGGCGTTTTAATACTTGAACGCACAAGTATAAAAAGCTCTTATATTATATTGAAACATTGTTTTCACAAATCATACATGTCATTTAAACATAATATCCTTCGAGCACTTCGTCTCTATTAAACGAGCGCCCTGCAGGACTTCCTCAAAATGGTGCTCGGCAGGTACTCGGCTTCTGTCCGAATCTTGGGATGCAACGTCGGTGGCCTTCATCTCCGCCCAGTATCTCTTGACACGGGCAAGAGCCATCCATGCTCCCTCAATACACGCCGACCGCTTTATTGCGTCGATACGCGGTACCGCACCAAGGAACTGCTGCACTAGGCCAAAATAACTCTTCGGCTGGGGTCCGCCTAGCCACAAATGAGTCATGACATGCTTCATGGCCAGTCCGGATAATCGATTCAGCTCGGCCCATTTGGCCAACCGATCGGTCAACGGAAGAGGACGCTCCGGACTATGGAATTGCGACCAAAATAGCTCTTCCCTTCTTTGCCCCTTCTGGCCTCGGAAGCGCTCAATCGCGTCCGCAGCGCTCGCCGCTAAGTCCAGATAAGCATCCTCCGAACTCCACAGCTTGTCCAACTTAGCATACTTCGGATTCGTACATTTCCTCCGCAGCAGAAACGGTTTTCCAGCCGCAATATCCCCGGCCTGACTCAGCTCCTCCTTGGCAGCTCTCATAGCAGAGCGGGCATCCTTGGCTTAGGCGGTGGCCTTTTTCAGGTCCTCTTGCTCCGCTTGACGTTCTTTTTCAAGAACCCCGCAGAGGTCGGTAGCATTCTTCAACTTTATGGCCATATCGGCCATTTCCTCTTTGCTTCGGCAGTGAGCAGCCCGTTCGGCTTTTAGCTCTACAGCCGCCCTCAAAGCGGCCGCATTACTATTCCTGGCCTGCTCTTTAGCTCGGGCGAGTTCCGCCCGCAGCTCCTCCACAGCAGCGGCACCACCTGCATTAAGCATACAAGTAGTAAGGCACGGGCGTCAAGCTCCCTTACCAAGCGTCCGCGAAGAAGTCACATACATTGTGACTCGTCAAACCGCTTATTGACAAGCGTGATGTCCGCATCTGCCTCGTCAAGTTGCCGCTTTAGTCCGGCAAATTCATCAGTCCGGCTAGCCACCGGACGCCCCGCCACCTATTTAGGAGCGGCGATATGTTATAACTGACATTATGATCCTCGGCACGTTGTCAATTTTGACAACATACCGAGTCTCAGGTGCTACTATCTATACAGGGCGCATTCTATATGCATAATTGTCAGAAGGTACATCATTTTTGCGTACCTCGAACCCCGTCAGTAAGCTTCTGACGGCTTCATGCAATCCGCTCTCAGTGGATGCAATTCTTTCAATCACCTTACCCATTAGCGCACGGTGATCTTCTGAGATAGCCGCTCACCCGAGCAGATCCTTCAGCTCCTCCGACCGCACGCCAGTTGGTGCCGGACCTTCCGGCCCCGCCGGACTCGGGGAAACCCTCCGCGACGACACCTCAGGGTCGTCCGCCTCGCACGAAGGCACGATAGGTGGAGGCGTTTCACTCTCTATCATCTCCGGACGAAGATCCTCAAGACGAGCTCACGAGAAGGGCTGAGATCCGAACTACAAGGTATAATTTTGGTTATCTTCAGAAATAAATGCAGGGATGTCCCTTATTACAAGACCCCTTCTTTTTACTTACGGCTCGCTGCAGGGCAGATCCCCTTGGGGAAATAGTGTGGCTGGGGTACTTCCCAGCGCCGGACTCTCTGACGAAGATTTCTTTCCCCTCTTTGAGGCCTTGACCTCCGGATCTTCCGAAGCGGTCCTCTTCTCTCCTTGGAGGGTGGGACTTTTGATCCCCCACTTCCTCGAAAGCCTCCTTCATGGAGGAAGTTGCGTCCCTGCTCCCCCCTTCGCCTTCTTTAAAAGGCGCGGCCTTCAACATCTTGGTCAGCATGGGATCCAGCGTGGTCTCTGGGAGGGGAGCCGGACACCTTTTTAACTTTGCCTTGGCTATCCACTCCTGTTCAAGAAACGGCTCCTTAAAGGGCATATATATATATATGATAAAAGAATGAACAGCCTGTCCGGTTACAGGGTTACTTACTTGAGTATCTGGGTGATTGCAGCTTAGACCTGCGTCCTCGGTCAAATCCGGACACTTCTCTTGTGATCCGAAGAACGGTTTGTACATCTCCTTGGGCGTCGCGCCCATAAAATGTTGGAGAGCTCATGGTCCCTCCGGATTAAACTCCCACAGACGGAGGGCGCGACGTTTGCAGGGCAGAAGGCGCCGAGTCAGCATAACCTGCGTCGCCATGACCAGATTGATCTCTCTTTCTTGGAGGTCTCGAATACGGCCCTGCAACAGAGGAACGTCCTTGGACGGCCCCTAGTCGAGCCCCCGGTTGACCCATGATGCCACCATTGTGGTGGACTGGCGGAAGGCGGGTGGCGCCACCCATTTGGTGCCCCTAGGAGCGGTGATATAAAACCACTCCCGTTGCCACAAACCAAGCTCCTCTTGAAAAGAGCCCTCGGGCCACGGAGCATCAGCAGACTTGCTTATGACCGCCCCTCCGCACTCTACTTGTTGCCCCTCGATCATCTTCGGCTCCACCTTGAAGGTCTTGAGCCACAATCCAAAGTGAGGGGTAATATGGAGGAAGGCTCACATAAGACAATGAATGACGAGATATGGAGGATGGACTCCGGATTCAAGTCATGGAAATCCAGCCCATAATAAAACATGAGCCCCCGCACAAAGGGATCCGTCGGGAAGCCTAAACCCCGAAGGAAGTGAGACACGAAGACCACGCTCTCGCCGGGCTCGGGAGTGGGAATGACCTGCCCTGGAGCAGGCAGCCTATGCGAAATATCACCGATTAGATACCTGGCGTCTCGCAGCTTTAGCACATCTTCTTCTGTGACGGAAGAAGACATCCATCGGCCGAGCTGGTCGGAGCCGGACATCGTCGAAGGTCCGAAGCACCTAAATCTGAAGCTTTGGGTGTTAGAACTCGAAGCGCGAGGCGAACTCGATGGAGGGTGGAAAAAAGAAGAGGGCCTTGGTCTCATTATAAAGAGGTTGAATACCGAGAGCCCTCCTCGTGGTCGATCGGGACTCGCCGATAGGGGAGGCGTGCCAACGGCACGGTTGGGTTACCCACGTCCGTATTGATGAGAATCCGGAATAAGGGGCATGATCTACGCTTTGATAAGACGTGCCCAGAAACCGCCTCGCTAAACGCTACCGAGGTGGACAGTAAAAACGATTCGAATAAAGGCCTGGCCGTGGTGTGATGTCACCATGGAATACGTCAACAGATCTGTGTAAAAATTATTCTCACTATGGTGGTATGTGGAACTTGATTTGCAGAGCCGGACACTATCCTGGTGTTCAAAACCTTCTATGAAGTATTCGGAGGAGGAACCCGCCTTGCAATGCCGAAGACAATATGCGCCGGACTCGTCGTCATTGAAGCCTGGTTTAGGGGCTCTTGAGGAGTCTGGACTAGGGGTGTCCGGATAGCGAACTATCATCTTTGGCGGACTCCTAGACTATGAAGATACAAGATTGAAGACTTCGTCCGTGTCCCGGATAGGACTTTCCTTGGCGTGGAAGGCAAGCTTGGCGATACGGATATGTAGATCTCCTACCATTGTAACCGACTCTATGTAACCGTAACCCTATCCGGTGTCTATATAAACCGGAGGGTTTTAGTCCAGGGACGAACAACAATCATACCATAGGCTAGCTTCTAGGGTTTAGCCTCTACGATCTCGTGGTAGATCTACTCTTGTACTACCCATATCATCAATATTAATCAAGGTGAGTAGGGTATTACCTCCATCGAGAGGGCCCGAACCTGGGTAAAAACATCGTGTCCCTTGTCTCCTGTTACCATCCGCCTAGACGCACAGTTCGGGACCCCCTACCCTAGATCCGCCGGTTTTGACACCGACACCTAGTCTTCTCTTTCCTTGGTTTTCTAGTGGCCGCAACAACCATGGGCCATATACGGACCGTGGTAACCTTGAGCCTGCTACAGGCCGTAGGATCCATGGGCCTCCTATGGGCCATCTGATAAATGGGCCTCTAATGGGCCGTAGAATTAGTGCGCCTCAGGCCGTCGGATAAATGGTCCCACATGGGCCGTAAGCGGGCGTAATTGGTATCGGGCCAGCACGGTAACGGGCCATTAATAGGCCGTAAGACAGCAAAGGTTGTATTCTATCATAGGCCTAACGGGTCATTAATGGGCCAGAATATAGGACGGGCTGGAAACGGCGCAACGGGTTAACAGGCCACAAACGGGCCAATTCTAACCACGGGCCAAGTTTAGCCCATTAGGGGAACGGGCTTGTAACGGGCCGGAAGTAATCGAGGGCCGGAAAGGAGCCCAAAAACGTATGGACCGTTAGTAGGCCAAAAGCTAACACAGGCTGGCACCGGCCCATGTGAATCATGGGCCGTTAATGGGTACAAAGAAATTTACTATTCATTATGGGCTAGAGTCACCGTGGGCCACTAAAGGGCCTAAAGACGAAAGGCCTCATATGGGCCGAAAGACGTCGTGGGCCATACATGGGCCAAAAATGAAATGAGTTGGTGTTATATTTGACGGCCCACATGATGCTGTGGGGCCGATTTCAGGAAGGCCCTAACGAGCCGTAAAATGGGCTATATGCGGACAGACCATTAACAGGCTTTTCATGGGCCGGCCCGCTAGCTTTTGACCAAGTCAAACGGGCCAGCCTTTGTAAGCTAAATGGGCCAGTATTGGGCCGTCGCACATGTTGACATATCATAGGCGCCTATCTGACCCAATGACGAGCTGACACGTGTTTCCTTTAGCCAATGAGAATTTTACACATGGAAAATCCCCATTGGTCCGGGCTGTTAACGGGTTATCGAATCCAAAACCGGACCCGATAGCTTAACGGTGACCCGTTACGGTGGTTGCCACGTGTCGATTACCCTTGACGAAAGCACTTCCATGATGCGTCATGTATCATCATGGAAGTGAACACTTCCATCATGATAATTTTGGTATTGTCATGGAACACTTCTACGACAACACATGTAAGACTATCTTGGTTCTGTCATAAAATCGTCATAGATGTACATGCATGAAAGAAAATGTGACCTACTGTGACAAACATATATCATCAGGGAAGTGTATTTTTTTGTAGTGCCTTCGTCCCCTTAGCCTATATAAACGACTCCTCCACTTTTGTAGGGTTAGTATTGGTTTAGCTCATTTGAGAGTCAGAGTTGTGCTCATTCACTTGTTACCCTCTCCACAAGAGACCGAGGACTCTCCGGAGAAGATCCCCCAAGTGGATTCAAGGCCCCTCACAGGAAGATCATTTGTGGATTCAAGGCCTCCTTATGGAGACGAACTAGTTACCTCTTGTATCCCCTTTTATTGGATTTGGACAGTGTAACTTGTTGTGTGTTCAGATCTAGCACATGTGTGGTTGTTTCTTGTTGATTTGAGTGTTTCCTCTCATTCCCCTCGTGTTTTCCCCCTCGTGTTCTTCGTTGGAATCACCTCCAATCGTGAAAGATTAGCCTAGATCGGGTTAGCCCCGCATCATATGGTATCATGAGCCTTGGTTGATCGCGAATTTGGAGTCCCTACCCTCGTTTTCTAGCCTAATTTTGTTGTTTTTCATCCAATTTCAAAAAATTCCCCACAAAAATAGTAATACCAGTTATTTTGTGTTTTGTTAGTTCGATGAAGTTTTGTTGATTTTGGTCTGTGGATTAGCTGTGTGGCAAGTGGATCTACCTATTCCCCACCTATTCCACCACGAAATCCACCAAAAATCCCTGAAATTTTTTCCCCCTATTTTTCGAGTTCATCCCGAGCCATTCCATGAGCAGTTGACCTGCCTGGATCATCCAGACCTAGACCCGGATCATCCAGACTCGCCCGGATCATCCAGCTCCTGGCCTGCATTATTCGGCTTCAGCCTAACAGAACTGCGCTAGTGCAGTTTTTCTCCGCCACCACTTCCGCCTCCGCACTCCTACCTCGAGTACTTGTGCACATTAGTGATTGTCGTCTACATTGCATATTATATCATCATATCTTGGTTCGAACATTGTTGCATAAGGGGCCAACAAAAGGGCTCAAACAAGAAAGAGCCAAAAGCTTTTAAGCAAAAGAAACGCAAAAAAGCTTGTAAGCAAGAGCCATAGCATCATAGCGTAGTGCATTAGAATACATCATATGGTATCATAATCGATCATCTTGGATCATCTAGTGATAAAGCACCGAAACATCATACATATATAGCATACTTGTGATAGGAAGTTGCTACTTTTTGTCTCTTATAGGTAGTGCACAAGTTCGTATCCGCCTTTTGAGCAATCGGCTAGCGTATCACTAGTGTTGTGCGATGAGAGCATTTTCCGTGGATTCCACATTTTCTGCTCAATCCTTGGTTGCACAACCACATTGATGCGGAGCATCCCTCGCTCATCCCCATGGACGTGTCTACATCTTCCTCAACACCATTTGGGCCCATGACAAGAGCTAGAGCCAAGGCTATCGAAGATAAGGTGAACTCGCTCCTTTCCGAACTTCCTCTCTCTACTCACGAGACTTGGCTACTACCTCACATGGACATTTGTGTGTGATCAGGTACCTGGAGGAAAGCCATGGTGCATCTACATCCAGTGGACAAGGAGACGAAGCTACCAACCGCAAAGCACAAGAAGAAGAGCTACCGCAGAAAACTCCAGCCACCGGACGACCGGTCGGGACCGGACGTCCGGCGCCTGACCGGACGACCGGCCACACCCTCACAGCAAGCGGACGTCCGGCCTCCAGCGGACGACTGGCCCCTAAAGACCCGAGCCGAATCTGCGGAAGACCGGTGCCAACGGACGACCGGCCCCCAGCGGACGTCCGGTGCCCCTGGACCCGAACCAAATCAGCGGAAGTCCGAAGAAACCGGACGACCGGCGCCTCCTTCACAGAACTGATACAGCGGACGTCCGGCGCCACCGAACGACCGGTACCCTCCGAAACCACCGGACGGCCGGCCCCTGGACGTCCGGTACTGTCTCACGCCTGATTTCGTGCCGAAGCCCATGTACCCCTTCACTTCGCCCCCTTTTTCACTAAGACTATAAATAGAACCCTCCTCCTCCTAGCTAGGGTAGCTTAGGTTTAGCTCATGTTTGTGTGAGAGCCTCGCTCATCCACTTGGCTACTTCTCCTCGGAGTTCAGGACCTCTTCGGAGAAGATCCCCCAAGCGGATTCAAGACTCCCTTCTAGGGTGGACCCCATCAAGACCTCCTCTCGGAGAAGAATGGCTACTCGTGTATCCTTACCTTTGTTGACTTTGGATCTCGTGTATCTCTTTGTGTTCTTTGATCTAGCACTTGTGTGACCGATTCCTTGTTGGTTGAGTGTTTTCCCTCGTTCCTCCCTGTGATTTCCTCGTGTTCTTCCGCGTATTCCTCGTGATTCACCGTAGGATCCGCTCCAATGTGAAAGATCATCCACGTAGGGTTCGCCCTACAACATCTTGGTATCATGAGCCATGTTGATCACGTTTTTGGAGCCCCTACCCCTCTTTTTCTAGCTTGATTTTGTTGTTTTTGTCCTAATAACGAAAATTCCCAAAAAAAATAGCCCCAAATTTTTTTTGTGATTTGTTTGTGAGTTGAGATTTTGTTGGATTTGGTCCATGGATTTGTGTTGCTACGTGTGGATCTAGCTTTACCCACCCTTCCCACCATTTTCCATCCACCAAACCCCTCGATTTCGACCTCACCATCATCTCCTACCCCGAAACCAAGCAGTTCTTCCCGTGCCCGAAAATCTCCAAGGCACCGGACGACCGGCAAGTACCGGATGTCCGACAGCCGGACGACCGCAAAAACCGGACGTCCGCTCAACTCTGACGAAACTGAATTTTCAGTTCGGCCACCACCACAACCCCACCTCCCACCACATCTCCCAAACCCACATACACCAAAATCTTCCACGATACTTCCGATGACGATTTTGACACATTTTGGTCCTTGAGATTTTGAGTTGTGGTTTCCCGTATCCTATTGTGTTTCGGCTATCTAGGTAAGGTTCGAATTCATCATCACCACCACTCATCTACATCGACTAGTCATCATCGCAAGGACGGTAACTTCGACGACATCCTTGTCATACCTTGCATTTGCATTGATAACCCACATTGCCTCATTTTGCGTAGCTTACCCATCGAGACTAGCCATTGAGTATTGCGGGCAACGTGACTTGTGCACATTTAGTGATCATACTCCATAGCATACATACCATACCATAGTGGTGCATATCTTGGGATCCACTTGTGTGTAACAAGATTGTCATTGCATACACAATTGCTATCTTGGTTCGTGAAGTTTTGCATGAGAAAAGAGCTCAAAAGAGAAAGAGCCAATCAAGCTTTTAAGCAAAGAGAGAAGGATAAGCAAAGAGCTTATGAGCAAGAACCATAGCATCATACTACATTAAGATTGTCATATTGGATCATCTTGGATCATAGCACCGAAATATCATACATATAGCATAATTGGGATAGAGATAGTTGCATTTTGCCTAGTAGGTTGTGCACAAGTTTGCGTATCCGCCTATTGTGCAATCGTGCTAGCGTCTCTCTAGTGTTGTGCAACAAGAGCATCTTGGTGAATTCCACATTTTGGCTCATCTTTGGTTGCATAACCCCATATTATCTATTTGCGTGTGTGTTTCCGTGTACCATATCTTGCTATTGGTCTACTTGTTGCATTTGCAAATTTGTGAACCTTTTCCAACATTATTGACGCCACTTACAATTGCATCAAATTTTGTGCCACCATCCTCACCAAGCTCCACCATAAGCTCTTATTTGTGTAGGTGTGAGAACCGACACGGATTGGTACCAATAGTGCTATTTCATTGTCCGCATTTGAGTGAACTTGATTCATCTTCAACATCGGTCAAAGGTACATTGGTATAAGTTCTTTTCCGTTCTACCACTCACATTTTGCTTGGAATGATGGATAGGCCAAGTACCTCTACCAACCCACTCTTCATCGAGCAAGACGACGACATGTCATCATCGTCACCAAGAGCCACCTCTTTGGTGCACAACGAGCGTTGCACCAAGAACAACAAGCAATGAGCGACCGCATAGACAACCTCGCCAATCGACTTGCGACTCTCCGATCAACGTACAAGGGACTACTTCGACAACAAGGTCGACGCTCACAAGCAAGAGAATGATGCAAGAATGGCCGAGATACGCGCCTTGATGAGAAGCCGACATCATTCTACTTCTTCCTCATCAAGACGGAGCCGCTCGAGTCGACACTCCTACGACACCTTCTACGACTCAAGTACACCTACTTCGAACACTCTTCGTCGTGCCGCTCGTCAAGACCGTCATGCATCTCGCAACCCGCTACATGACAAGCATTCACAAGAGCAAGTTGATGATCAAGTTCCTCGTCCTCAATCAAACCAAGAGGCTTTGGCTCAAGCTCAAGAACGACAACGTCTTCATCGCCAACAAGAGGAAGAACGAGCGCGTCTACACCAAGACGAACAAGACGCCAAGGCTCAACGTCTTCAACAACAACAACGTGAAGCGCAAGCTCTTGAGGCATAGCGTGCCCTTCAAGAATCAAGTAGAGCCTTCGCCAACCGCAATCGCAAACGGCGCAATCAAGAGGAAGCCCTTCGAGAAGAAATCCAAGAGAGGAACTACCAACCTCATGGACAACGTCAAGTTCCTCAAGCCCCTCCACAAGCTTGTCAAGCTCCACCCCAACCTCAAGCTCAACAAGGGCAAGTCGATAATGGTCTTCCTCCACGCCAAGAGCAACATGAAGACGATTACAAATCCACGTCAAGGACGTCATCATCAACATCGCCAACAACACAATGAAGAGCAACGCTACGGCAAGCTAAAATTCACCATGCCCAAGTTCAATGGAAGCAATGACCCCGAAGACTACCTCTCATGGGCATTGAAGGTTGACAAAATCTTTCGGTTGCACAACTACGATGAAGCAAAGAAAATCGCTATGGCATCACTTGAGTTCCAAGACTATGTGCTCATATGGTGGGAACAAATCATTGAGCGACGACAAGCAAGAGGTGAACCTCCAATCACCACTTGGGCTCAAATGAAGGATGTCATGCGAGCACGTTATGTGCCAACCTACGACAACCGCGACCTCTTCAAGAAACTCCAACTACTCAAGCAAGGAACAAAGAGTGTTGAAGAATATTACAAGGAAATGGAGATAGCCATGATTCGAGCCAATGTCAAAGAAGATGATGAGCAAACTATGGCACGTTTCTTGAATGGACTCAATCATCCCATCAAGAAGATCGCCGACTTCCAACCATATTCCAACCTCATTGAGCTCGTGCATCAAGCTACAAAGGCGGAACGCCAAGTGCAAGATGACTTCAAGTACGCTAAGTACTCATCCAAGACCTACGGCTTTTCCAACACCCAAGCTTCAACGACTACTCCAACATCTACTTCGACCAAGCTTTCTTCAAGAAACGACGACAAGTCAAGTTACAAGAAGACTTCGACAAGTTCAAGTCGTCCTCCTCCTACTACAAGCAACCTCAAGCCGCGTGCTTCATCCTCTACTCCGACCGATGAGACCATCAAGACAAGCTCCTTCAAGTGTTTCACTTGCGGGCCGAGGCCACAAGTCATACGAATGCACCAACAAGCGCACCATGATCCTCAACGACGATGGCACATATGACTCCATGAGTGAAGAGGAGATGGAAGCTCTTGAGCAAGTGGCCATGCACCGCGAGTGAACGAAGATGAAGATGATCAAGTCTTTTGTGATGAGGATTCGAGCCCCGCCTCGTTGTCTCCAAGGTCTTGACTCTTCAACATCAACAAGAAGAAGACCAACGATGCCACATCTTCCACACAAAAGCCGGCATCAACGGAAGGTCCATCAAGGTCATCATCGATGGAGGTAGTTGCCACAACTTGGCAAGTGAAGAACTATGCTCCAAGCTCCAATTGGTAAAGAGGAAGCACCCGCATCCCTACAAGGTTCAATGGCTAAGTGATTCCGGCACTATACGAGTTGAGCATACGGTCCTAGTCTCTTTCAAAATTGGTGCATACGAAGACACTTTGGAGTGTGATGTGGTCCCAATGACCGTTTGTCACCTACTTCTTGGTCGACCATGGCAATTCGACCGTGGTGTCATACACAATGGGCGTACCAATCACTATAGCTTCAAGATGAAAGGGAAAGAATATGTGCTACGACCTATGTCTCCTAGTCAAGTGATAGCCGACAAACAAGCCACCAATCATAGAGACAAGAGTGAGAAAGTGATCCAACCAAAAGTGAGTGAGAGCCACAAGCCAAACGTGAGCGCCTCTTCGCCTAGAGAGAAAAACCTCATCCTATTTGCCACGAAAAGTGAGATGAGAGAAGTGTGTGAGAACCCATCGAGTGTGATACACTTTGTCCTTGTGTGCAAGGATGGAGAACCAAAAACTAACACCATTCACAAGCTACCTTTGGTGTTTCAATCTCTTTTGCAGGAATTTCAAGATGTTTTCCCCGATGAGCTACCTCCGGGTCTACCTCCTCTTCGAGGCATAGAGCATAGAATCGACCTCATCCCCGGAGCGCCTCTACCAAACGAAGCTCCATACTGAGTCAATCCCTAAGAAACCAAGGAGATTCAACGGCAAGTACAACAACCCATCGACAGCGGCCATGTACGTGAAAGCCTAAGCCCTTGTGCCGTTCCGGTTATTCTTGTGCCTAAGCCCGATGGAAGTTTCCGCTTGTGTTCCGATTGTAGACCTATCAATGCTATTACCGTTCGATATAGGCATCACATTCCTCGCTTAGATGACATGCTTGATGAACTTAGTGGAGCCAACTTTTTCTCAAAAATTGATCTTAAAAGTGGCTATTATCAAATCCGCATACAAGAGGGTGATGAATGGAAAACTGCTTTCAAAACCAAATTCGGTTTATATGAGTGGTTAGTGATGCCTATGGGTCTTTCGGAAGCTCCCGGTACTTTTGTGCGTCTTATGCATCATGTGCTTCGTCCTTATATTGGAGTCTTTGTTGTGGTTTAATTTGATGATATTCTTGTGTTTAGCAAAACAATGAAAGAGCACATCAATCATGTAAAATCTGTGTTGCAAACTCTTCACAAGGAAAGCCTTTATGCAAACTTGAAAAAATGCACTTTTGGAGTTGACAAAGTGGTATTCTTGGGTTTTGTAGTATCCTCAAAGGGTGTCCATGTTGATGAATCTAAAATTGAAGCAATTAAAACTTGGCCCCAACCCACCAATTTGCAACAAGTGCGAAGTTTTCTTGGTCTTGCGGGTTTTTATCGTCGCTTTGTGAAAGATTTTAGCACAATTGCCGCTCCTTTGGTTGCCTTGAGTAAGAAGAATACTCCCTTTGTGTGGGGAACTTTGCAATCAACCGCTTTTGATGATCTCAAGTCTTTGCTTACTCATGCTCCGATTCTTGCTTTGCCCAATTTTGACAAAACTTTTGAGGTTCATTGTGATGCAAGTGGTACCGGAATTGGCGGAGTTTTGATGCAAGAAAAACGAGCCATTGCTTATTTTAGTGAAAAACTATCCGGTGCTAACTTAATTATCCCATCTATGATAAAGAATTATATGCTTTAGTGCGTGTGCTACATGTTTGGGAACATTATCTTAGACCTCATGAGTTTGTCATCCATACCGATCATGAAATGCTTAAGTACTTAAAAGGACAAACTAAGTTGAACAAGCGTCATGCCAAATGGAATGAATTTATTGAATCTTTTCCTTATGTGATCAAGTACATTAAGGGTAAAGAAAATGTAGTTGCCGACGCTTTCACGCATATGCATGCTTGTCACTCAACTTGAGTTGAATGTTATTGGTTTTGAGCATATAAAAGACTTGTATGAGCATGATCCATCTTTTGCTTCTCCTTATGCCAAGTGTTTGACACATACTTCTTGGGAAAAATATTACATCAAGGATGGTTATCTTATGAGAGCTAACAAATTATGCATTCCCGAGTCTTCTCTCCGTTTGCTCCTTTTGCAAGAGGCTCATGGAGGCGGACTCATGGGACACTTTGCACGCGACAAGACATTCGCCACGCTCTCCAAGAACTACTTTTGGCCCAAGATGTTTCGTGATGTCTCACGCTTCACCAACCGTTGCTCTACATGTCGCAAAGCTAAGTCAAAAGCTCAATCACATGGTCTTTACATGCCTCTTCCTATTCCTTATCAACCTTGGGAAGACATTAGCATGGATTTTGTACTTGGTTTGCCTAGAACTCAAAATGGAAAGGATTCCGTGTTTGTTGTTGTGGATAGATTTTCTAAGATGGCACATTTCATTCCTTGCAACAAGATAGACGATGCTTCACATGTTGCAAATCTCTTTTGTAGGGAAATCTTGCGACTCCATGGAGTACCAAAGACAATCGTCTCCGATCGTGACGTCAAGTTCTTGAGTTACTTTTGGAAGACCCTATGCGCCAAGCTTCGGAATCAAGCTCTTGTTCTCATCCGCATACCACCCTCAAACCGACGGCCAAACGGAGGTGACGAACCGCACACTATCCACTCTACTCCGTGTCTTGATCAAGAAGAACATCACGGAGTGGGAAGCATGTCTACCCATCGCCGAAAGTACGCCTACAACCGTGCAAGACATTCGACTACCGGCAAGTCCCCTTCGAGGTCGTCTACGGCTTCAACCCGTTGTCACCATTGGACATTCTACCTCTCCCTCTACAAGAGCGCACCAACATGGATGCGAGTGCGGGCAAGCTACATCAAGAAGATGCATGAGGATACAAGACATGCCATCGAGCGACAAGTTCAACGACTAACGACCAAGCTCAACGTCAACAAGCAACCCATGGTCTTCAACATTGGTGATCTAGTATGGTTGCACCTTCGCAAGGACCGCTTCCCCAAAGAACGCAAGTCCAAGCTTTTCCCTCGAGCCGGTGGACCCTTCAAGGTGCTAGCACGCTACAACGACAACGCCTACAAGATTGATCTACCACGAGGCAAGTACAATGTGAGCGACATCTTCAACATCAAGGACCTTGCGCCATACCATGGAGATGAAGATCTTGATCCGAGGTCGGATCCTTCCCAAGGGGGAGATGATGCGGAGCATCCCTCGCTCATCCCCATGGACGTGTCTACATCTTCCTCAACACCACTTGGGCCCATGACAAGAGCTAGAGCCAAGGCTATCAAAGATAAGGTGAACTCGCTCCTCTCCGAACTTCCTCTCTCTACTCACGAGACTTGCCTACTACCTCATATGGACACTTTGTGTGTGATCAGGTACCTAGAGGAAAGCCATGGTGCATCTACATCCATTGGACAAGGAGACGAAGCTACCAACCGCAAAGGAGAAGAAGAAGAGCTACCGGAGAAAACTCCAGCCACCGGACGACCGGTAGGGGACCGGACTTCGCGCTCAAGCACCACCACCGACGTCCGGCCTCCAGCGGACGACCGGCCACACTCTCCCAGCGAGCGGATGTCCGGCCTCTAGCGGACGACCGGCCCCTGAAGACCCGAGCCGAATCTGCGGAAGACCGGTGCCAACAGACGACCGGTGACCGGACGACCGGCCCCCAGCGGACGTCCGGTGCCCTTGGACCCGAGCCAAATGAGCGGAAGTCCGAAGAAACCGGACGACTGGCGCCTCCTTCACCGAACTGATCCAGCGGACGTCCGCTGGGGGCCGGTCATCCGGTACCTCCAGAGCCACCGGACGACCGGCCCCCAACGGACGTCCGGTACCTGTCTGCGCACAGTTTCGGGCTGAAGCCCATGTACCCCTTCACTTCGCCCCCTTTTACACTAAGACTATAAATAGAACCCATCCTCCTCCTAGCTAGGGTAGCTTAGGTTTAGCTCATGTTTGTTGAGAGCCTTGCTCATCCACTTGGCTACTTCTCCTCGGAGTCCAGGACCTCTTCGGAGAAGATCCCCCAAGCGGATTCAAGACCCCCTTCTAGGGTGGACCCCATCAAGACCTCCTCTCGGAGAAGAACAGCTACTCCTGTATTCTTACCTTTGTTGACCTTGGATCTCGTGTATCTCTTGTGTGTTCTTTTATCTAGCACTTGTGTGACCTATTCCTTGTTGGTTGAGTGTTTTCCCTCGTTCCTCCCCGTGATTTCCTCGTGTTCTTCCGCGTATTCTTCGTGATTCACCGTAGGTTCCGCTCCAACGTGAAAGATCATCCACGTAGGGTTCCGCCCTACATCATGCATAGTGCTATGCGTCTCTCTAGGCTTGATCTTCGGGAGGACGCGTTGAGATGACTCCAAGGATGAATGCATCTGTGGAAGTTGTTGGAGCTGGTGGAGTGGCAACAACAGTTGGCACTAATGTTGTGGCTGCAGGTGCTGATGTAGTTACTCTAGAGTCAGCCATGGGCAATGCAGCAGATCTCTGCCCTCTTGGCACTCTCTGAAAAGCATCTATGGTAGCCTGCCCTTTCCTATCCTCACCTTCTTCCTGGAGCTGCTCAACTGTTGTCTGCATCTCTGTCACCTTTAAATCAAGATCATAAAATTTATTCTCAATGATCCTTTCCAGGCTCTCTTGGTTCTAAGTCAGGGTGGCCAAGCCCTTCTCAATCCTCAAGGTGGCTTGAATCAGATATCCAAGTTGATCTTGCTTAGTCTTTAGAAACACTTGAGATGCTTCTTTAGCACTTGGCATCTTTAGAGCTTTCTCAACCTTAGCTTTCTCTCTCTTTTCTTGTGCCTCTACAGATGTGGGATCATCTTCATTCATGCCAACAGTGTTGTCCTCAAAATCTGGTCTCAAGCGTAGATGTTCCTTGTCCAAAAGATAAGTGCCTATGCCCATCTTGGAGTTGATGAGCATTTGAATGTGCAGAGCATACCCACATGACCTCTTCTGATTTGCAGATGTCCTCTTGATTGTCTCAACAATCAGACTCATGACTTTGAATTTTTGGGGCACATCAAACAACTGCAGCAGGTTGATGGAGTGACCTCTGATCATTCTATGATCTCCAGACTTAGGCAACAATGTATGCCTCAATATAGTGTTGATTGTGGTCAATCCAGACATCAAATAGTAGACAGAGCCCATCTTGTGAGTTTCCAAGGCTTTGTCAGGAATCTCCTTGTACATATTTGCCATAGAGTTGTGATCCTTCTTCTTCTTGGCATATACATCTATGTCATCCTCTTGCTCTTCAGGTGCATTGATCAATTTTGCCCATTCATCAACTGTAGACTTCATCAACAACTCCTTCATCACTGCTTCCGAAGAAAGAGATCTAATTACATGGGTTTGGGCACTCCCCTTGGCAACTGCCAAGCTTGGGGGAGTGCCCCGGTAGCGTATCACCATCACAACTTTATATTTATCGTTTTTCTTAGTTCGATCCTTTTGGTTATATCTTGATCTAGTAGAATAAATTTTTTAGTATGATCTAGCTTTGAGTTTTTCTTTATGTTCCCTCCATGTAATCGAGTCCATGAGATATATAATAATGAGTAATTTTGAGATAAGTGCTTTGCTTTCTTGCTATGATCTTGAGGGAATTAAATAAAAAGAAAGAAATACAAAGGATCATATATTGATCTTATGGAGAGTAATGACTTCACATATAAAGAGTATGATGAATAAAAGTTGTTGAGAGTTGACAAACTTAGTTTTGGACATTGTTGCAATTAATAGGAAGTAATAAAAAAAAGAGGCTTCACATATAAAAATACTATCTTGGACATCTTTAAAATATGACATGCTAAAAGTTTGATGTTGGACAAGGAAGACAACATAATGAGTTATGTTTTCTTATATCTGAATAGAAGTTATATTGTCTTGGATCATCGAACATGTTGAGATTGCCTTTCCCTCTCATGCTAGCCAGCAGGTGCATTGCATAAACCAAAAGGCATATGTCTATAAGCAGAAGTGCCAAAAGGGCAAGTAAAAGTGGTCTTTTCTTGGTCCTCATTTGACACAGGTATTTGAGAGAAGCCAGAATATCCATCTAGAAAGCAAAAATGTGTGTGTTTGGATAGTCTTTCTAGCATTTGATCAATAAAAGGTAGAGGGTAATGATCTTTTCTAGTAGCTTTGTTTAATTTGTGAAAATCAATTACCATTCTATAACCTGTAACAATTCTTTGTGGAATCAATTCATTCTGATCATTAGGAACAACAGTAATACCTCCCTTCTTAGGGACACAATGAACATGACTTACCCATCTACTATCAGCAATAGGATAAATTATACCTGCCTCCAGAAGTTTAAGTATTTCATTTCTTACCACTTCTTTCATCTTAGGATTTAACCGTCGTTGATGATCAAAAACTGGTTTAGCATCAGGCTCCATATTAATTTTGTGCTGACATAGAGTGAGACTAATGCCCTTTAGATCCTCAAGAGTATATCCAACAGCAGCGCGGTGCTTCTTCAGACTTGATGACCCACAAGTATAGGGGATCTATCGTAGTCCTTTTGATAAGTAAGAGTGTCGAACCCAACGAGGAGTAGAAGGAAATGACAAGCGGTTTTGAGCAAGGTATTCTCTGCAAGCACTGAAATTATCTGTAATAGATAGTTGTGTGATAAGATAATTCGTAACGGGAAGCAAGTAACAAAAGTAACTAAGGTGCAGCAAGGTGGCCTAATCCTTTTTGTAGCAAAGGACAAGCCTGGACGAACTCTTACATTAAGTAAAGCGCTCCCGAGGACACATGGGAATTGCTGTCAAGCTAGTTTTCATCATGCTCATGTGATTCGCGTTCGTTACTTTGATAATTTGGTATGTGGGTGGACTGGTGCTTGGGTGCTGACCTTCCTTGGACAAGCCTCCCACTTATGACTAACCCCTCTCGCAAGCATCCGCAACTACAAAAGAAGAATTAAGATAAATCTAACCATAGCATGAAACATATGGATCCAAATCAGTCCCTTACGAAGCAATGCATAAACTAGGGTTTAAGCACATCACTCTAGCAACCCATCATCTACTTATTACTTCCCAATGCCTTCCCCTAGGCCCAAACAATGTTGAAGTGTCATGTAGTCAACGTTCACATAACACCACTAGAGGAGATCACATATCATCAAAATATCGAACGAATACCAAATTCACATGATTACTTATAACAAGACTTCTCCCATGTCCTCGGGAACAAACGTAACTACTCACAAAGCACATTCATGTTCATAATCAGAGGAGTATTAATTATCATTAAGGATCTGAACATATGATCTTCCACCGAATAAACGAACTAGCATCAACTACAAGGAGTAATCAACACTACTAGCAACCCACAGGTGCCAATCTGAGGTTCCAAGACAAAGATTGGATACAAGAGATGAACTAGGGTTTGAGAGGAGATGGTGCTGGTGAAGATGTTGACGGAGATTGACCCCCTCTCGATGAGAGGATCGTGGGTGATGATGATGGCTTCGATTGCCCCCTTCGGGAGGGACATTTCCCCGATAGAACATCTCCTCCGGAGCCCTAGATTGGTTATGGCAAAGTTTCTCCTTGAGACGGCGGCGCTTCATCCTGAAAGCTTTGTCTTGATATTTTACAGGTAAAACCCCTTCATATAGCAAAAGATGGGCACCGGGGGCCTACCAGGTTTGCGGCAAGGCAGGGGCACGCCCTCCACCCTTGAGGCTGCCTAGTGGGTCCCCTCTGGTGCTTTCTTCGCCCAATATTTTTTATATATTGCAAAATAATTCTCCGTGAAGTTTTAGGACTTTTGGAGTTGCGCAGGGTAGGTCTCTCAGATTTGCTCCTTTCCGGTCCAGAATTCTAGCTGCCGGCATTCTCCCTGTTTGTGTAAACCTTGTGAATTAAGAGAGAAAAGGCATAAGTTTTGTGCCATAATGTGTAATAACAGCCCATAATGCAATAAATATCAATATAAAAGCATGATGCAAAATGGACGTATCAGTGGTGAAGCTGACACCCAAGAATAAAAAGAGGAGGCCGTGCACGAAAGGATGAAGCGGGAAGCCAAGTCCTCGCCCGAAGTACCCTGAGCACATGACGTGCTCATTGGCACGGGGCTCTGGCGGGACTTCCCTGCTACTTGTGAGCTGCATTGGGATTTCCTCGAAGAGGAGAGGATGATGTAGTGCGGTAAAAATAAGTATTTCCCTCAGTTAAGAACCAAGGTTATCAATCCAGTAGGAGAACCACGCAACACCTCCTTAGCAGTACCTATAGACAAAATAACAAATACTTGCACCCAATGCGAACAAGGGGTTATCAATCCCTCGGCAGTTAATTGCAAGGATCAAATCTCGTAGTGATAGATAGATAAATAAAAACACGAAATAAAATAAAGTAAATAAAATTATAGCAAGGTATTTTTGGATTTCAATATATGATAAAAATAGAACCGGGGCCATAGTTTAAGGCCTCTCTCTTGAAAACAACATATGATGGGTAAACAAATTACTTTTGGGAAATTGTTAGAAAAGCGAATAATCATGGCGATATCCAAGGCAATGATCATGTATATAGGCATCACGTCCGAGACAAGTAGACCGAATCCTGCCTGCATCTTGATGCGGAGCATCCTATGGACATCACCATGTCAAGAGTCCATTTGACAAGTGACACGTGCCACATCTACTTCATACATACAAAGGTGAATCATCTCCTTTACATGTGTCCACTTGTACATCTCGAGGATGGTATACTACTTGACCCCTCTCTCGTGTGCCTACATAGGTGTGAGCGGAGCTACACATTCATCAAGGAGGAGTCCAAGAAGAGGAGAACATCTACACCATCCAAGAGGGAAGCCTGGAAGCGGAGAAGGAAGCGCCAAGAGAGGGCTGCAGCTCCCAGGCGAACCCGTGCACACGGCGTGTACCGTGCCCATGGGACCCCTGTGCCCACGGGCCTCACGGACCCCGTGCGCATAGGCTCATGCGTCAGGTCTCTGGATACCCCGTGCGCACGGGCTCCACTTACCCCGTGCACACGGGGCCCCCTCAGGCGTGGGTCATGGGCTTGGCCCTTGTATCCCCATCTCGTCCCTACTTACCCCTTCATCCCTTGGACCTATATATACTCCCCTTCCTCCTCCATTTAGAGATAGCTAAGAATAGATCTAAACACTAGAGCTTAGCTCATGTATCTCCCCTTGTTGGGATTCTTCTTGAGAGAGAGACACTACATTGGAGTTCAAGGCCTCCATTGGAGAAGATCCCTAGTGGATAAAGCCCCCCTTGAGGGAAGGATCTATCTAGATCATCAAGCCCTCATCTCCTTCATAGGATTTGGGATGAACTCTACCATGTATCTTGTTTCCCTTTGATTGTTCATGTACCATGTGGATCTTGTGTGTTTGTTGGTCTAGTGGATGTGTGATTGGACTTGATCTTGAGTGTTTCTCTTGTTTTCCCTCTTGATCTTGTTCTTGGGGATTCCCCCTCCATTTCGTGAAAGATCTCCACTTAGGCTTCCACCCTACATCATTTTGGTATCAGAGCCAGGTTTCTCATGAAATTGGAGCCCCCCTCTTTGTTTTCTAGCCTAGTTTTGTTGATTTTGTCCTAATTTTGAAAAATTCCCCACCAAAAATAGCCCCAATTTTTTTGTGATCTGTTGGTTTTGATGAGGTTTTGTTGGATTTGATCCATGGATTTGCTTGGTTTCAAGTGGATCTAGCTTTCCTCCACCTTCCCCTACCTTCCATCCTTCGATTTTGACCACAATTTCGAGATTACCCACGGATCCAGAGCAGTTCGTCCGCTGACAGAGCACCCCGTGCACACGGGCCAGATAGACCCCGTGCGCACGACCATTCCAGTGCGTTTCGGCCGCTGCCCATTCGACCTCCCACCCCCCATACCACCCCCATACCCCCAGCTAAACCCCAGCAACGAGAGCCATCCATTTGGAACCCTAAGTGGAGATCTTTCACAAATTGGAGGGGGAATCCCCAAGAACAAGATGAACACAAGAGGGAAAACAAGAGGAACACTCAAGAACAAGTCCAATCACACATCCACTAGACCAACAAACACACAAGATCCACAAGGTACATGAACAATCAAAGGGAAAGAAGATACATGGTAGAGTTCATCCCAAATCCTATGAAGGAGATGAGGGCTTGATGATCTAGATAGATACTTCCCTCAAGGGGGGCTTTATCCACTAGGGATCTTCTCCAATGGAGGCCTTGAACTCCAATGGAGTGTCTCTCTCAAGAGGAATCCCACAAGGGGAGATACATGAGCTAAGCTCTAGTGTTTAGATCTATTCTTAGCTATCTCTAAATGGAGGAGGAAGGGGAGTATATATAGGTCCAAGAGATGAAGGGGTAAGTAGGGACGAGATGGGGATACAAGGGCCAAGCCCAACAGCCACGCACAGGGGGCCCCGTGGGCATGGGGTAAGTGGAGCCCGTGCGCACGGGGTATCCAGAGACCTGACGCATGAGCCCGTGCGCACGGGGTGCGTGAGGCCCGTGGGCACGGTACACGATCGTGCGCACGGGGTCGCCTAGGAGGTGCAGCCTTCTCTTGGCGCTTCCTTCTCCGCTTCCAGGTTTCCCTCTTGGATGGTGTAGATGTTCTCCTCTTCTTGGACTCGTCCTCGATGAATGTGTAGCTCCACTCACACCTATGTAGGCACACGAGAGAGGGGTC
This sequence comes from Aegilops bicornis, assembly GCA_021605145.1. Classification (NCBI taxonomy): domain Eukaryota; kingdom Viridiplantae; phylum Streptophyta; class Magnoliopsida; order Poales; family Poaceae; genus Aegilops; species Aegilops bicornis. Next base: position 242,893,762 of record CM038669.1, read on the forward strand.
AAGTAGTATACCATCCTCTAGATGTACAAGTGGACACGTGTAAAGGATATGATTCACCTTTGTATGTATGAAGTAGATGTGGCATGTGTCACTTGTCAAATGGACTCTTGACATGGTGATGTCCATAGGATGCTCCGCATCACATCTACTACTATTACCCCACACATCGACTGCTATCCAACATGCATCTAGAGTATTAAGTTCATAAAGAACGGAGTAACGCCTTAAGCAATATGAAATGATGTAGACAAAGTAAACTCACGCATGAATAACCCCCATTTCTTATCCTTAATGGCAACAATACAAATACGTGTCTTGTCCCTTTCTGTCACCAAGATATAGATCACCGCAAGATTCATCCATCACAAAGCACCTCTCCCATTGAAAGAAAAATCAATCTAGTTGGCCAAACCAAATCAATATATCAGAGGGAAATACAAAGCTATAATAATCATACAAAAATAGTTCAGAGAAGACTCAAATAGTGATTACATCGAATAGAACTCCTAGAACATCAAGGAGAACATTGTATTGAAGATCAAAGAGAGAGAACAAGCCATCTAGCTACTAGCTATGGACCTATAGGCCTGTGGTAAACTACTCACACATCATCGGAACAGTAACAAGGTTGATGTAGAGCCCCACCGTGATCGATTCCCCCTCTAGCAGAGTGCCAGAAAAGGTCTCCATATGGGATCTCGCGAAAACAAAAGCTTGCGCCGGCGGAAAAAGTGTTTTGGGTGGCTCTCTGTTGGTTTCCCGATTTTAGAGAATTTATAGAGGCGGAATTAGGTCAACGGATGCTCATGGGCCCCACAAGCCACCAGGGCGCACCTACCCCCCATGGGCGTGCCCTGGTGCCTTGTGGGCCACTCCTTCATCTTCTGGCCCTCTTCTGAAGCTTCCAAGGTCTCTTTTGTCCAGAAAAAATCTCCAAAAAGTTTTGTGGTGATTGTACTTCATTTGGTACTGATATTTTGGAAAACTAAAAACAGGCAAAAAACAGCAAGTGGCACTTTGCACTAAGTTAATAGGTTAGTCCCAAAAAATGATATATAATGACATATAAAACATCCATGATTGATACTACAATAGCATGGAACAATGAAAAATTATAGATACTTGGCAACGTATCACTCCCAACCTGGGATGTGCACCTTCAGATCCGCGGGCATGGACATGTCATCTTTGTAGCCCTTGATCTCGCCCTCCGTTGCCACGGACGGGAACCACTTTCCTGTGGATTTGGGCAGGGCGCGCCAAGGCTTCGCTCCCCTTTTTGTGGCAGCCCTCTTCCGCTTTCCGCAGGCGGCCCTGGAGGGCGGCTCCAAGCCAAGCAGTCCTACTCTTCTCTCTCCTTGTCTTCGCTATCAGCAGTGCGGGATAGGGGACGAGAGGAAGTGATGGTGTGTCAGAAGGTGCAAGACGGGCGAAGAGGCGACAGTTGGAATGAGATAAGATTTTGGAACCCTGGTTTCCCTCTCCTTATAAAATGCCCAGACCCGAGGCGTCGTCCGCCCGTAGCAGAACAGACCGCTTTTTCCGTCTCCTTGGGGAAGTTTCTCTTTTTCCTCTTTCTTCTCGCAGACGGCGAAGGTGGTAATCATGGCCGGACTCCACTTAAAACTCCTGGAGTCATCATCAAGCGCATTGGCCCAGCGTCTGGACTAAAATGCACCTGATTCTTCAAGATAGTTCGACTCGGAGGCCATCTGGGCTCTCCAAGGACAAACAATGAGGGAGCCCGCCGGAGGTCTAGCGGTCCTCATTGTGACCCCCGCCACGCTCGGGGGCTACTGACGAAGTCCTGTACTAGGGGTGGCTAACACCAAGGAGCCCGGCCTCGACAACTATAAGGGGCCTAGCAGGCCCATGGCGCGATGTTAACCCTGGCAGGAAGAAGACCTCCTTGACACCCAAGACTAGAGGGCGGCAACGCCCTAGATCACATCCTGCGTGTAAACCCTAGACCTCTCCAGTCTATATAAAGGGAGGTCTAGGGTTCCCCCAAGCATCTATCTTCAGATAGGAGAAACTCTGGGTAGCAACATCATACACCATTGTAACCCCTCGCACGAGGTATCCCTCCATTATGAATAACCAAAACTAGCAGGACGTAAGGTATTACTCGCTGGAGGCCCGAACCTGGATAAACCCCTCGTGTGACCTCCGATCCATGACTTCCATCTATGCTTGGACTCGTATCAAGGGATCTAACCGAAATCTTCTCCGTCAGTTAGGATCAGTGGCACAAAAGTCAAGCAAGTGTTAGTCAAGATATCGATAATCTTGAAAATGTTCACAAAATTGCAAGTAAAGCAACTAGATAAAAGCCTAGGATATCACTTGGAAACACACACACGAAAGATAAGTGGGATCCACACAACCAAGGAATGAGCGGAAAATGTGAGACCACCGAAAATGCTCTTGTTGCACAGATACGAGAGTGACAATAGCTCAATTGCTCAATGGGCTAGATAAGCTTGTGCACCAACCTATGAGAGTAATGTGTCGTCTTCAATCCAATTAGGCTATGTATTTGTGAGCCAACGTGATGTAATTATGCAAATATGGCCCAATTCTATTTGCTTACAAGCTCTTTGTTTCTCTTTAGCTTAAAAGCTTTTTCATTCTGTCTTTTTTTTACTATGCCAAAATGCTTGATTTGCGAGCCAAAATATGAGACAAGTATGTAAGATATGCATGGGAGAGACTTATGGCACAATGATGATAACAAGATGATCGCATGCTAAAATCTAGCTATATGGAATAAGCGTATCACTAAGGTGCACAAAGAGCGTGGCCCGGTAATTATCGACTCGCTATTCTCGATAGTAAGTGACGCAAAATGGCTAAGGTTATCAATGCAATGGCAAGGAAATTACTATGTGTTGTCGAGGTTATCGTCCTTGCTTGCGGTTGGTATGAAGAAGGAGTGATCATTTTTTATGTCAAGTCCATGACGATGATGAATAGCAGCGTTGTCGATGTCTAACCATTCCTAATTAGTTGAAACACCTTAGGAAACGGAAATAGCAACTTAAAATCAGTCAAATGCGGAAGAGTGGCTGCTTTTACGGTGAAAAAATTGATGGAAACAAATGGTGGTGGGGCTAGTTTAATTGGATGGCTGATATCAATAGCTACAAAACGAGCTAAAGAACGCGAAAAATTGACTTCGGGAATGAAATTATGATGAAAACGGTGTTCGATTTGGGATGAACTGGAGGGGTGCGGGTACCCGGAGGTTTGGGGGTCCGGGCGCCCGGAGTGCTCAGCGAGGGTTGGGCGAAAATTTTCTCGGGGCTCCGCGTGCCCGGGGGTTGGAGTCTGAATGCCCGGGGGTGGCCAATTTGGACAAAATATTTGGGGGAAAAGCAAATTGGGTAGATTTCATGGTAGGGATGGTGTGGGTGGTTGGGGAGAAGTTTGATCCACTTTCCAAACAACAAATCCATGGACCAAAATAACAAAATCTCACAAGAACCAACAAAATGCAAAAAAAATTGAGGGCTATTTTGGTGGGGATTTTCAAATTGGGACAAAAAGCAACAAAATTAGGCTAGCAAATGGGGGTGGGGACTCCAATATGTGAATCAACCTTGGCTCATGATACCAAGATGTTGTCGGGTGGAACCCTAAGTGGAGATATTTTCACACTTGGAGGGGGGAGGGGGGGAAGGGATGTACTCACAAAAATAACAAGGGAAAATCACTCAAACAAAACCCAATTACACATCCACTAGAGTAGCATACATGAGATCCACATTAATACAAGAACAATCCAAGGAAAACAAGCACAAAGGTAAGTTCTTCCCACTCCTTGGAGGCGAGGTCTTGATGATCTAGAGGATCTTTCTCCCTTGTGAGGTCTTGATGATCCTATGATGAGGATCCTTCTCCCAAAGGAGTCTTGGTTCCCCAAGGAGGTACAAGGAGCAAAGCTCTCTCAAATAGTCTCAAATACTTTGTTAACCCTAATTTTAAGCCGGGGATGGAGTACTTATAGCCTAGGGACGAATTGGGGGGGGGGCGGAGGTACAAGGGTCATTTAACACGAAATGCGCGCAGGCATGGCCGAAGGGGTCCATGCACCCGATGTAAAGAGTCCGGGCACCCGGGGTAGTTGGGGGGACGACACCGGGCACCTGGAGGCGCGCCATGTGGAGGGGGCTGGGCACCGCGGGGTGAAAGCCCTGGCACTAATCATACAAATGCGCAAGTGCGCACGATCAAGATCAGAGACTCACGGGGAGATATCACAACACAACTCTAGACACAAATTAAAATAATACAAGCTTTATATTACCAGACAGAGGCCTTGAGGGTTTGAATACATAAGCTCGAATACAAAAGAGTCAGCGGAAGCAACAATATCTGAGTAGAGACATAAGTAAACAAGTCTGCCTTAAGAAGGCTAGCAAAAAAACGAAAGCATATTGAAAAGGCGAAGGCCTCCTGCGTGGGAGTCTCCTAACTACTCCTGGTCGTCGGTGGTCTCCGCGCAGTAATAGGCTTCGTCGGGGTAGTAGTAGTCGTCGGCGGTGTCAGCTGGCTCCTGGACTTCGTCATCTGATCGCTGCAATCGGGTATAGTGGAAAAGAGGTAGCAAAAGCAATTGTGAGTACTCATCCAAAGTACTCGCAAGACTTACATCAGATCTGTACTATTTATACATCGGTATCAGAGGAATGGGGCTATATCTTTGGACTGAACTGCAGAAATGCCAGAATAGAGAGAAAGGCCTAGCCTATCCAAGACTGGCATCTTGTAGCAATAGAAGAGAATAGATTGACATAACATAAGTAATAAATATGTTGTAGTAATGCCCAGAGATCCTTCCTTGACTCCCTGCGAGAAAGCAATCTCGGAGTCATCATATCCATTTCATGTCTCCAGTATCCAGTTCTAGTTGTATAGATCGGGATACAACTCCGAGCGTCCGTTAGCGTGGACACGGCTATTCGAAAAGATTAACTTCCCTGCAAGGGTGCACAAACTTACCCAACACGCTCGATTAATTCCAACCGGGCACACCATCAGATCATAATCGACCTCGGCTGATCGACACACCGTAGTCCTACCTAGGCTCAACAGAGAGGCCAGGACACCGTCCTACATCCTAAGTGCGCAGGGGTCTTGGGTCCATCGCCCTTTGCACTCCTGCATGTTGCATGGACGGTAAGGGATCAGTCCTGGCTACCTCCTTATACAAGGCAGGTGCTTACGCGGACCACCCGGGCGCGTGCCACTCAATCGCTGACGTCCGAAGAGCTTTCGGAGTATCGTACGACGCAGAGTGCCCATACTTATTACCGCGTGGTGGTTAGTGCGAAAAGGCCAAAGGCCTACTCGGATCATATATTCAAACCCGTTAGTGTCTTGGGAGTGCGCGGAGACGATCAATGATCCACGGTCTATGGTCCCCTCGCCCCGTCTCACGTACTTAAGGCAAGGGCTAAGAATGCCCGGCTGTGCTGCATAGTTATCTCACAGGTACCCTCTAGGTCAACCTGACTGATACGGGGCTAACCCGGTGTAGGCCGATCTTTCACGTTTGGAGTGGGATCCCTTGAAGAACACGATGAACACGGGGAAGAACGGAGAGAAATCACAAGGGAAAACACTCAAGAACAAGTCCAATCACACATCCACTAGACAATCAAACACACAAGATCACAAAGTACATGAACAACAAAGGGAAAGATACAAGGTAAGGTTCATCTCCATGAGGAGGTCTTGAAGGGGTCCGCCCAAGAGGGGGGTCTTGATGATATCCCGCAGGATCTTCTCACATGGAGGTCTTGAACTCCATGGGAGTGGTAGTCTCTCTCTCTCAAGAGTAGAGGTAGGAGCAAAGCTCACCTAAGAATGAGCTATCATGTTTGCTAACCCTAACTAGGAGGAGGGAAGAAGTATATATAGTGCTAGTACAAGTTGGGGCGAGTTGGAGGGTACATGGGCCCTTGGCCCGTTTCATCAGGCGCAGACAGGCGCCGGATGTCCGGGCTGGGGGCCGGATGTCCGGGGCTTCGCGAGGCGCCGGATGTCCGGGGCTCGGGCCGGATGTCCGGGCTGAAGTGCAAAACTTCGGGTGCGTTCTGTCGTCGATGCCGGATTTCCGGGGGAAAGGCCGGATGTCCGGGCTTTGGCGAGGCGCCGGATGTCCGGGGTTGGCGCCGGATGTCCATTGCCGATCTTGTTGGCCGTCTGCTGGTGCAGCTCCTTGGCGGCTGCACAGGCGCCGGATGTCCGGCCTCTGGCCCGGATGTCCGGCCGCTGTAGCTTCAGCAGCTCCGTCTTCTTCCGTCGTCGCTTCCAGTGATAGAGGCAAAGGTGATGTAGGGCGGAACCCTACGTGTATGATCTTTCACGTTGGAGCGGATCCTACGGGGAATCACGATGAACACGGGGAAGAACGGAGAGAAATCACAAGGGGAAACACTCAAGAACAAGTCCAATCACACATCCACTAGACAATCAAACACGCAAGATCAACAAGGTACATGAACAACAAAAGGAAAGATACAAGGTAAGGTTCATCTCCGAGAGGAGGTCTTGATGGGGTCCACCCTAGAAGGGGGTCTTGAATCCGCTTGGTGGATCTTCTCGTAAGAGGTCCTGGGCTCCGAGGAGAAGTGACCAAATGGACGAGCAAGGCTCTCACACAAACATGAGCTAAACCTAAGCTCACCCTAAAAAGAGGAAGGGGATGAAGTATATATAGTCTTGGGGGCGAAGGGGTACAAGGGACAAGTCCGGATGCACTGCAGGCGTGGGAGGCCGGATGTCCGGCGTCGGGCGGATGTCCGGCTTTCGAGACGCCGGATGTCCGGGCTAGGGGGCCGGATGTCCGGCCAAGGGGTCTTCCAAATGCAATCGGTGATGGGGCCGGATTTCGGGCAAGGGGCCGGATATCCGGGCTTCGGAAGAGCCGGATGTCCGGGACTGGGGCCGGATGTCCGGCCTCAGTAACTTCTTGCTTTGTGATGGGGGCGGATGTCCGGGCTTCTTTGGAAGGGCCGGATGTCCGGGCCAAGGGCCGATGTCCGGGCTGTCCTGGTCCCTTTCTTCCTTCTCCCTACCTCGCTCCCGCGCACGCTTGGCCTTGGTCCTTGGGCTCTCCATGATCTCCTCGGGTGTACCTGAGTATGCACAATGTCCGCGCTTGAAGTAGCATCCATGTCTTACATGCGGAAAGGGACGATTCGGAAAGGAGCGAGTTCACCTTAGGTCCAATGGCGCATAGTCGAGGTCTCATCTTATGTATCCATGGGGCTTGGAGAGTAGATGGAGTGTACATGGGGATGAGCGTGGGATGCTCCGCATCATCTCCCTCCCTTGGGAAAGATCCGACCTCGGATCGTGATCCTCATCACCATGGAAACGGTTGTCGAGAGCGGACTTGTAGTTGGACGAAGTTGAAGACATGGCGCAATCCAAGTAGTCCACGGTGTCGCCGGAGTGATAGACATGCAAAAGAGCAAACACAAGCAACACTCGGAAATACAATGGTTAGCGCACACAAAGTGTCCATCATGTAAGAATGAGTCCGTGAGGCAAGATTGTTCATGACAAAGCACATGAAGCTTAGCAAGATAATATGAAATGAGATGTAAAGCATTCATGGGAACAAATGCAATCATTGTGCACACAATTGTGTTGTGAATGTGATGAATGCAACCACGGTGCAAAATGATGTCATAGTGAGACGGTTTATCAATAGCATGAATATGGCAATGGATGCTCAACATGTGTATGTTATCATGCAATTGATGATTGGCAATATGATCATGATGTATGAATATGCCATCAAGGAAGATCACAACAAATTTGCTAAGAAAATGCACAAGCTCATATATCATGGATGACATGGGAATACAAGATGCAACAAGGCAATCATAATGTGTGTCAATCCATGCATGGGGTGCAAACTTGTGGTGAGTATGATATGTCCATCGAGCATGACATGTAGGAGCACAAGCAACAAATATGGATGTGTGGGTACAATGTGTCGAAGGAGTGTTGATGTACCAATGCTCGATGTCGTGGCATGAGTGGAGGTTCGAAGGTGCATCCCATAAGTCCAAGCGCTCCTCAATGTAAAGGTCCATAGAGCCAATCTCCAATGTCGCTCCTCCGTCCAATAGATGTAACATGTACACAACAAGAAGGAAACAACAATGAAAGAGTGACCCATCCAATATGCGTATTTGAGGATGGCTCAAAGAGAAGGAGTTCACCTTATGAATGTTCTCGCAAATGTTGGTGTTGTGCATCGTGTATGCCTTCGCATGACCAAGTTGTCGCATAACGGCATCGCCTTGTGTCACCTCCAAAATGAAAGAACATGACAAACACTCGGAAAAACCAATGAGGTTAGCGGAAATGCAAAACCTATCATTCGAGTGGTAAGATACCCAACAAGTGTTCTCATCATTCATATCATAAGAAAGTACAAGGGAGCGTTTCATAGTATGGAGGCATATGATGCAAGAACAACCAAATGCAATAGGCGCAATCAAACAAGCATGCATCACAAGTAATATGTCAAAGTCTCCAAGATCAATAATCATAGTATGGTTGCACTCAATACAAGTGGATATGAGAGAGGCAACTAATGGACACAAGAGACAATGATCAAGATATATCATGTGAGAGGCATGAGCATATATGTCATCAACCCAAGAAAGCAAGTGATAGTGGAACATGGGTGATGCAACATAGCAAGCAATCATAGCGATCAAGTCAAGCAAGCTAGTAGTGCGAAGATGCAACATACTAGAAGGAATCATGGCAAGCATGTCATATGTGCAAATAGTGGGCATGAATAATTCACATGGCATAGCACAAGAATGAAAGCAAGATATGAGAAAATTATCATCAATGTATTGGCGAGAGGCCGTATGTAAATAGCAATGGGACATCATGACTCTCCCAACACAACAATCAACAATAGCATGGGGCACATGATAATCATGGCAAAAGCAACAAGGATCTCCACCAAGCATGCAAATACACATAGGAGTAGCATAATGGTGAATCATGGGTATATGCAAGCAAGGGTCACAATTGCATGGCAAAGGCATAGAAGTAAGCATAACATGCAAAGTGAACACGATAGAATGGGCATAAGGTAACAAGTGGTAAATAGCCCAAAGCCGTGTGAGAGCCAAGTAGAAGAGATGCAGCGTAGTCCTTGCCTTGAAGGGAGCAGTGGTAAGGATAGTCCATGGGATCCCAAAGCATCATTGCTCTCAAGAGCTCGTTTAAATCAACTCATGGGATTGAGATGTTGACGAGTGTATGTGGGTACCTACACAAAACAAAGACAAAGAGAAAATTGTGTGCGTGGTAGATGTACACATCATCCATCATGATGCATACGTGCATGTGTCGGTTAGCACAAAATAGCCAATGCTCAAATAAATGAGATGCGTGATATAGAAACATGTCATCCATTATGATAGGTTTGTTATTATGTATGGCATAATGGAGACTCAAATTGTGCAATGCATCATGAGAAATATCTAGAGCATTGTTATTCATGGAATGCATATGGTTCAAGCAATTATGGGAATCATGCAAAGTATGAAATGCATCAAGATCTCCTAATATGTATGAGGAAACTATGGGGGTCTCCTCATGAGCATTAATGGAAACATCACATGGAGAATATTGACAACATCCAAAACAATGCATATTTGGAACAATGTGATCATGGCATGGGATAGTAGACGAATTGCGCAAATCATGTAAAGGAAGTATTGCAATATCATCACAAGAGAAGCAAAAGCCAATGACCATCATCTCGTCATCTATGCCATAAGTGCAAATGGGATTTATTTTAATGGGGCATGCATAGTTACTATGTTGAGATCGAAATGAGGCAATATGGGAGATCTCACTCATAGCATATGACAAGTTCAATGGATTGTCAAACATGAAGTGACCAATAGAATTTTCACAAGATATCCTATGAAGCATAGCATCACAACTAGGCAACTCAACATGCTCATCATCATATTCATCATAAATAGGTAAGTCAAGGCATGAAGAAGTTTCACTAGCATGAAGCATGGTAATAGGTGGGTCAACATCATGGGAGCAATCGATGGTAAGAGAGTCCACTAGTGGGACAAGAGAAGCACCATCACCTATGTTACCTTTGGAAGGTCGCTCATGAGTTGTAGGTGAGGTGTTGAAGATCGCCTCGTTGTCATCTTCATCTTGATGGAACCATGTGGGGGTGCATCATCGTCCACCATGGCCATCGCTGCGTCTCCAGTGTAGGGATGGACTCGTCGAGGATAGGCATGTCGTCATGTAGGAGACCTAGCACCAAAGAAGAAAACACACTAGGAGTAGAGGTTAAGTCGTTAGAAATCATAGTGGCCTCATGTGCCGTGTCAACTACCTCACTCACTAAGTGTTGTGGCTCACTCACTCTCAATATGATGCTCTCACTCGTATGGTTGGTGGAGTCACTCAAATGGCTCTCAACCTCACATAGGATGTGTGGCATGCTCTCATGTGTGGGGCTAGTGGTGGTCACACTCATCCTCTCATAGGAAATGCTCTCAATGTCACGTATGGTGGAGTCACTCATGTCACTCATGGGGTGGTGGCTCTCCTCACATGGCAATTGGGGCATCTCAACATATATGGGTGTCGGAGAGATGTAGGTGCAAATGTCTCCATGCGCGGTCGCGTAGCTTGACTCGGAGTATGAGTCCAAAGTGGGCGTCGTCTTCATGTTGTTGAAGAGGTTCGCGCTCGTCGCCGTGGTCGAAGGGGATGGCCCTTGCTCGACCGTCATGTCACCGACTTGGTGTTGGAGGCCCATATGATGTGGCACCTCATAGCTCGTCTCCTTGACCGAAGGAGTTTCCCATGCTCGGCCATCTTCCTTGAGGGGCTTAGAAGATGGAAGTGTCGCCCTCGCTTGTAGGTGGTCGCCTTGGACTTGATGAAGTCGATGTAGGCATACACGTGGGAAGTAGGCGAAGATGCCGCGTCGTCCAAAGGCGAAGATGCCTTGAGAACACTTGGCGAAGATGCGAAGTGGTTGATGTAGCCGTAGCGCCGTCTTGGTGGTGGTCGTCTCGCGGTCTTCTCTTGTGCTTATGAAGCTTCGACTTGGCGTGAAGTAGGGCTTCTTGGGACTTGTGCATTTGCGCTTGTGGAGCATCTTCATGATGATGATGTCGTTGTCGTGCTTGAGCTCGTAGTAGATGTCGTTCGTCGTCGTTGTGCACATGATGCTTGGAGGTGACTTGCCCTTCATGACGATGTTGATCACGAACGTGATGGTGGTCGCCATGTAGATGTGGACGAGGACGATGTGCACTTGCGTCGTCTGCGCGCTCTGAAGACTTGTGGCTTGAATGTCGCCGCCTTGAAGATGACGAAGGGGAAGAAGACTTGATCAAGGCCCGAATCTCCTCCATCCTTGCATCTTGCTCCTCTTTATGTGCGGCAAGCTTCTTGTCGAAGTAGTCCCTTCTCCTTGCTTCGGTGTGATGAATGTCGATGGAGATGTTCTCGATGCGCTCTCGCAATCTTGATTGTGTGCCTTGCACTTGTCGTTGTAGATCAAAGAGAGACGCTTTGGTGATGTAGTTGTTCACGCCGTCGTTGTTGTCGAAGATCGGAGATGAAATGCCTTGCCTATCCATCACAAGACTCGAGCAAATATGAGTGGGAGAAAGAGAAGAACTTATACCAATGTACCTTGACCGATGTTGACAATGAATCAAGTTCACTCAAATGCGGACAATGAAATAGCACTATTGGTACCAATCCTTGTCGGTTCTCACACCTACACAAGTAAAGCTTATGAAGGAGCTCGGTGAGGATAGTGGCACAAAAATTTAATGCAAAATGTTAGCAAGATTCAATAATGTTGAAAGAGATTCACAAATTCATAAGCGAAACAAATGGACCAATAGCAAAGAATGGCTGCGGAAACACACACACGGATAGATAAATGGGGTCGTGCAACCAAGGAATGAGCACAAAATGTGGAATCCACGGAAAACGCTCGTGTTGCACAACTCAAGAGAGACGCTAGCACGATTGCTCAATAGGCGGATACCACACTTGTGCACAACCTATTTGATGCAAAATGGATAAACTTCTATCCCAAGTATGCTATGTGTGTATGGTTTCTGGTGTTTCTCTCAAGATGATCCAAGATGATCGGATATGACAATCTTATATGCAATATGGTATGATGCTATGGCACTTGCTTACAAGCTCTTTGCTATTTCTCTTTTTCTTTGCTTAAAAGCTTATTCTCTTTTTTTTTCTATGGCCACTTTGCACAATGCACAAACCAAGATAGCAATTGTGTGTATGCGGGAACAAACTTGAGACACAATGGATGATATGATACCAATATGATATGGTATGGTATGTAATGGGAGGTATGATCACTAATGTGCACAAGTAACGTTGCCGGCAATACTCAAATGGCTAGTCTCGATAGGCAAGTAACGCATAAAATGGGCTAGGGGTTATCAATGCAATTTGCAATGGGAAAATACAATGGTGTAAATCGAGGTTACCGTCCTTAGCGATGATGAGTGGCGGTGTTCTTGATGTATAGCCGTTCCTAGTTAGCGAAACACCCTAGGAAGCGGAAAAACCGCAAACTCAAAATCTCAAATGACAAATGTCAAATGGTGGTAGCGGAAGCGGTGGTGATTTGCACTTGGCAATGCGGAAGTGGAATGATGGGCTATACACGTGTCGGAGTTGAAGTTGTCGTCCCTAAGTGGCCGAAACACCTTAGGAGACACAAGCCACAACTCAAACAAAATTGGGTTAAGTTGGGGGTGTGGCGGAAGTGTATGGTGGGTACGCCTATTTGGAAGTGGTGGTGGTGGTTGATGAAGAAGCAATCGTCCCTAAGTAGCCGAAACACCTTAGGAGACTCGAATCACTACTCAAACAACCACTAATGCTATGGGGAATACAATTGGTTAGGTTGCGTAAGTCGGTGGTGGCTATGCGGAGGATATGGTGGAAGCCCTAGGCAAAGATGCCAAAGTTCACAAAATTTGATGGAGTCAAATGGTGGTGGTAGTATTTTTATGGGAAGAGGGATGTCAATAGCTTCAAGCGAGCTAAAGAACGAAAATCGGACTCGGATGAATTAGTTATGGCGAAAGCGGTGAAACGGGAGGCTGAAATCTCTGAGGTCGGATATCCGGGGGTAGGGGCCGGATTTCCGGGGGTGTATGTCCAGAACCAAGCGGATTTGGTGCTCCAGGGCCCGGATGTCCGGCTTGGGGCCCGGATGTCCGGCCGGATGGCCCGGATGTCCGGCCCGACGAATCCCGATCTCGTTTGGGGCGGAAATTTTCGAATTGGGGGCGGAAATTGATGATTTCGGGGGCAAAATTTGATGGATTTTGTGGAGGAAAGATGGGGAAACTTGGGGGAATGCTAGATCCACTTGAAACCAAGCAAATCCACGGATCAAAATCAACAAAACATCATCAAAACTAACAAATCACTATAAAAATTTGGGGCTATTTTTGGTGGTGATTTTCGGATTTAGGACGAAATCAACAAAATCAAGCTAGAAAAAGAGGGGTAGGGGCTCCAAAAACGTGATCAACCTAAGCTCTGATCCATAGATGATGTAGGGCGGAACCCTACGTGTATGATCTTTCACGTTGGAGCGGATCCTACGGGGAATCACGATGAACACGGGGAAGAACGGAGAGAAATCACAAGGGGAAACACTCAAGAACAAGTCCAATCACACATCCACTAGACAATCAAACACGCAAGATCAACAAGGTACATGAACAACAAAAGGAAAGATACAAGGTAAGGTTCATCTCCGAGAGGAGGTCTTGATGGGGTCCACCCTAGAAGGGGTCTTGAATCCGGCTTGGGGATCTTCTCCGAAGAGGTCACAGGCTCGAGGAGAAGTGACCAAGTGGACGAGCAAACTCTCACACAAACATGAGCTAAACCTAAGCTCACCCTAAAAAGAGGAAGGGATGAAGTATATATAGTCTTGGGGCGAAGGGGTACAAGGGACAAGTCCGGATGCATCACAAGATAGGCAGGGAGGCCGGATGTCCGGGCGTCGGGCGGATGTCCGGGCTTTCGAGACGCCGGATGTCCGGGCTAGGGGCGGATGTCCGGTCAAGGGTCTTCCAAACGCAATCGGTGATGGGGGCGGATTTCGGGCAAGGGGCGGATATCCGGGCTTCCGGAAGAGCCGGATGTCCGGCCTCAGCTTTGCGGCTGTTGCTGTGATGGGGGCCGGATGTCCGGCTGGGGCGGATGTCCGGCTTCCGGAAGGGCGGATGTCGGGCCAAGGGCCGGATGTCCGGGCTGTCCCGTCCCTTTCTTCCTTCTCCTTCCTCGCTCCCGCACGCTGCCTTGGTCCTGGGCTCTCCATGATCTCCTCGGGTGTACACGAGTATGCACAATGTCCGCGCTTGAAGTAGCATCCATGTCTTACATGCGGAAAGGGACGATTCGGAAAGGAGCGAGTTCACCTTAGGTCCAATGGCGCATAGTCGAGGTCTCATCTTCTGTATCCTTGGGGCTTGGAGAGTAGATGGAGTGTACATGGGGATGAGCGTGGGATGCTCCGCATGTCCGGGCTTTGGCGAGGCGCCGGATGTCCGGGGTTGGCGCCGGATGTCCGGCTGCTGATGCTGTTGGCCGTCTGCTGGTGCAGCTCCTTGGCGGCTGCACAGGCGCCGGATGTCCGGCCTCTGGCGGATGTCCGGCCAGCTTCAATGACTCCGTCTTCTTCCGTCGCCGCTTCGGTGATAGAGGCATAGGTGTCTCGTCTTTCGATGAGATGTTGGTTTTCGCTTTGGAGGAAGTCGACTTTGACGATCCGACTATGAACGTGCGAGGACGTCGCGCCTTAGCAATCACTAAACCAACTCCGAGAGGTTATTGACCACGCCGAGCACGATCAACTCCGACCACGAGGGTCTGCTTCCGCGAGCAAACGAAGAACAAGCAAGAAACTGAGATTGCAATCTGGATATTGCGAATATAAGATGAAATCTTTATTGATCAAGGTGGGGTTACGTGGACGCCTTTGTCTGGTCGTTGAACACAAACGAAGTACGCGAAGTTGCAGCTATGGCGAACTTTTAATCTAAACAAAACCGAAAGTCTAAACGACGCCCTAAGGGCTGTATATATGGAGAAAGAGGAGGGAATTTCGTGGCCCTTGAGGGAGGGGTCCGAAACCAACCCTAACTCTTGTTTCCCCACATACGGACTCTAAAAACAGCCTACACTTAAGTATTTCGAAATTACATGGGCCTGGCCCTATAATAAGGTGACGCAGCACCTAGAATAGCCTATGGACGAATATTATGAAGTGGCATCTTGTATATTTCGTCCAAGGCCTCATGCTCTCATTAGGGTGGTTTCAAAGTCCTGGAATCATCACTTGTAACTCCGTTCTTGTTTCCCTTGCGCATGCCAACATCTCCATGCTTGAACTTGCTCCAAGGTTCATCTTTCTTGTCCATGGTAGGCCCTTCATTTGTAAGCAAAACAAATGTATCCAGTTTAGGCAGCATCATATTCTCATGAACATTGGAATCGTTACCAAGAAACGAAAGTACACGATAATTCAATTGGCGTCATGAGCTCTAGTAATTGGTCCGGTATGTATAGCAGCAGGGGCTGTGGGTGTAACAATGGTATTGATGTCCTCATCATCCTCCCCTTCTTGAAATGAAGTCGTCCTCGACGGAAACTCATCTTCCTCACCCAAATAAGGCTTCAAATCTGCAATGTTAAAAGTGGGACTAACCCCAAAATCTGCAGGCAGCTCAAGTTTATATGCATTATCATTTATTTTCTCTAACACCTTAAATGGACCATCAAGACGTGGCATTAGCTTTGATTTGCGCAAATTAGGAAACCTATCCTTACGCAAATGTAACCAAACAAGATCTCCGGTGCAAAGACAACATGTTTTCTACCCTTATCTCCAAAGAAGTTTATATTTAGCATTCATACGCTCAATGTTTTCCTTAGTTAACTCATGCATTTTTAAAATCAATTCAGCACGTTCTTTAGCATCAAAATTAACCTTCTCCGAAGATGGAAGAGGCAACAAATCAATAGGTGCACGAGGTAGGAAGCCATACACAATTTCAAAAGGGCACATCTTAGTAGTAGAATGCAATGAACGATTATAAGCAAATTCAATATGAGGCAAGCATTCTTCCCACATTTTCTTATTATTCTTCAAAACAGCCCTAAGCATAGTAGACAATGTTCTATTGACTACTTCAGTTTGTCCATCGGTTTGGGGGTGACAAGTAGTACTAAAAAGCAGTTTAGTCCCCAACTTAGCCCATAAACATCTCCAAAAGTGGCTAAGAAATTTAGTATCACGATCTGAAACAATAGTATTTGGCACACCATGCAAGCGAATAATTTCACGAAAGAACAAATCAGCAACATTAACGGCTTTATCGCTTTTAGGACATGGTATAAAGTGTGCCATTTTCGTTAATCTATCCACGACAACATATATTTTATCACTCCACTTCTTTGTTCGAGGTAAACCTAAAACAAAGTCCATAGATATATCCTCCCAAGGAACACTAGGTACAGGCAAAGGCATATATAAACCATGAGGATTGAGTCGTGACTTAGCTTTTTGACATGTAGTGCAGCGAGCAACAAAACGCTCAACATCCCGTCTCATCTTTGGCCAAAAGAAATGTGTAGCAAGTATATCCTCCGTCTTCTTCACGCCAAAGTGTCCCATTAATCCTCCTCCATGCGCCTCCTGCAAACAACAAAAGACGAACAGAGCTAGCAGGAATGCATAGCTTGTTAGCACGGAACACAAAACCATCCTTAATAACGAACTTGTTCCATGTTCTTCCTTCTTTACAATTCTGCAATACATCTTTAAAATCAGCATCATGCACATATTGATCTTTGATGGTCTCCAAACCAAATATTTTGAAGTCAAGTTGTGAAAGCATAGTATAGCGACGAGACAAAGCATCAAGAATAACGTTTTCTTTACCCTTCTTGTGTTTAATGACATAAGGGAAAGTCTCAATGAATTCAACCCATTTAGCATGTCTACGATTCAGTTTAGCTTGACTTTTAATATGTTTCAAAGATTCATGATCGAATGTATAACAAATTCTTTGGGCCATAAATAATGTTGCCATGTCTCTAAAGTCCGAACAAGAGCATATAATTCTTTGTCATAAGTAGAATAGTTCAGACTAGGCCCACTCAATTTTTCAGAAAAGTATGCAACAGGTTTGCCATCTTGTAATAACACACCTCCTAATCCAATTCCACTAGCATCACATTCAAGCTCAAAAGTCTTATTAAAGTCAGAAAGTTGGAGTAAAGCATGTGTCAACTTATCTTTCAATACCGTGAAGGCTTCTTCCTGTGCGGTACCCCAAACAAAAGGCACATCCTTCTTTGTAAGTTCATTGAGAGGTGCAGCAATGGTGCTAAAGTCTCTCACAAAACGCCTATAGAAACCAACGAGTCCAAGAAAACTCCTCACTTGTGTGACCGTTTTGGGTTGCGGCCAACTCTCAATAGCTTCAATCTTGGCTTTATCAACTTCAATTCCCTGTGGTGTAACAACATAGCCAAGAAAAGATACTCGGTCGGTGCAAAAGGTGCACTTCCCAAGGTTACCAAACAAGCGTGCATCACGTAGAGCATTAAAACAGCACGTAAATGTTCCAAATTTTCTTCCATATATTTTCTATAAATCAGTATATCATCAAAATAGACTACCACAAATCGTCCTATGAAAGCACGTAAAACTTAGTTCATTATTCTCATGAAAGTACTAGGTGCATTAGTTAACCCAAAAGGCATGACTAACCACTCATATAAACCAAACTTAGTTTTAAATGTTGTTTTCCATTCATCTCCCAATTTCATACGAATTTGATGGTATCCACTACGCAAATCAACTTTGGAGAATATTGTAGAGCCACTCAATTCATCAAGCATATCATCTAGCCTAGGAATAGGATGACGATAACGAATAGTAATATTATTAATGCCTCTACAATCAACACACATACGCCGACGTACCATCCTTTTTAGGCACTAGTATAATAGGAACAGCACAAGGACTAAGAGATTCGTATATAACCTTTGTCGAGCAGCTCCTGCTTGACGCATAATCTCCTTCGTCTCCTCTGGATTGGTACGGTATGGTGCACGGTTGGGTAGCGATGCACCGGGAATTAAGTCAATTTGATGCTCAATCCCTCGAATAGGTGGTAATCCCGGTGGCACGTCTTGTGGGAAGACGTCGGCGAACTCCTGCAAAATGTTATGACAGCGAGGGGCAAAGAGGAAGGCACGTCCTCGAATGAAAATAATGCCTCTTTGCACACAAAAGCATAGCAAACAGATTTGCTAGAATCTAGCTCCTCAATATCAGATTTGGTGGCAAGTAAACATGCACTTTTCAGTTTAATTTCAGAAGCAACATTAGATGGTTTATTATTAGGCTTCATTTGTTGCTCAAATTCTTTTGCCACAATCTGATTTTCACTCTTATTTTTCTCCTGTTTTGCTTTATTAGCTCTATTAATATCATCTTTCAAAATGGAATCAGGAGTCATAGGAAGCAAAGTAATATTTTTATCCTTGTGAACAAGAGTATCTTGATTGTTTCTACCATGGTGTCTGAAATTTTATCAAATTGCCATGGTCTGCCAAGTAATAAGGAACATGCTTGCATAGGTACCACATCACAATCAACATAATCAGCATATGTAGAGATACTAAAATACACACGAACAAAGACGTGTTACCTTAACCTTGCCGCTGTTGTTGAACCATTGGATGTAGTAAGGATGTGGATGTGGCCTTGTGGTGAGAGAAAGCTTCTCCACCATATCCATGCTAGCCAAGTTGTTGCAGCTCCCTCCATCTATGATGACGTGAATAGAACGTTCCTTCACAACTCCCTTTGTATGGAACAAGTTATGCCTCTGATTTTGCTCGACTTGTGTAACCTGCACACTCAAAACACGTTGAGCAACTAAACATTCATACCTGTCGGCATCTTGACAGCCATGTATTGCGTCTCATGATCGAATCATCTCCACCATGTTCTTCATGTGTAATAGGAGCCAAAGTCTCTTCATCATAGTCACTAGCGGACTCATACCCACCATCCTCGAGCAATCATCACACGCTGAGATTGGCATTCTTCGGCAAAATGTCCTCTTCCCTTACAACGACGACAAATAATATCACTTGTGTGCCTGTTGACGCCATGGAAGAGGAAGAGCTCATGTAGACCCAAAGTGCGCTCTTGGCGGAATAGTGGTGGTTGTGCCCGCTTTCTTGTATCACGGTTGGAGGTGGCAGCCGGCGGAGGTGCCGTGTAGTAGAACGTGTGGAAGTAGATGATGCACGTGGTGTCCATGATGAAGGTCGACCTACAGAAAAGTTAGTCCGCCGCCAACGCCTCCGATCCTGCACTTCACGTTCAGCTTTACAAGCAAGATGGAATAATCGAGTGATATTATTATAATCCTTGTAGTCTAGAATGGTGCGAATCTCTCTATTTAATCCACCCAGAAAACGTGCAAGCATAGCTTCATTCTCCTCAACAATACCACATCTAATCAAGCCAATTTGTAATTCCTGATAATATTCTTCTACCGAATTTTTTCCTTGTCTTAAGCGCTACAATTTTTGAAGTAATTCACGCTGATAATATGGTGGAACCCAACGAGTACGCATAGCAGTTTTCAAAGCAGCCCAAGTAGCTGGAACAGGATATAATCTACAATGTTCAGACCACCAAACACATGCAAAGCTAGTGAAAGCACAAACAGCAGCAGGAACACGTCTCTCCTCAGGATATTGTAAACATGTAAATCGTTGTTCAGTTTCTAACTCCCAAGTAAGATATATATCAGGAACATATCTACCCTCAAATGGTGGAATATTCAATTTAAGTTTAGGGAGATGGTCATGATCTCGTACCTGAAGGGGAGCCCGAACATTGCCATTATTTGCATGTGGACGATCCGGTGGTTGTGGTCTTTGGTGGTTGCACGTAGTTACGATGTTGATCAACCTCATCCTCGTAATCTCTCACATAATCATCCTCCTCCACATCGCCAGCAGGAGCCACGAAGTATCAACAAAGAGCACCGGCAGCTTGGCGGTGAAGAGAGACACGGCTCGCTTCGTGAAAAGGGCTGCTTCAGCGACGTGGAGGTAGTCGTTGTTGTTGTTGTAGAGGTGCGTCGGTGCAGCCGGTGGTGGTGGTGGTGGTAGACGCACGAGCAATTCATTAAACCTGTTATCGAGCTTTGTTTCGAACGCCTTCTCAATGCCATCTATCTTCTCCATGGCCTCTTCAAATCTATTAAGCACATCTTCCACCTGCCCACTCATCATTTGTTGAAACTTATCATGTAGCGCTTTGTTTGTCATGTTCTCCCGGTCGGTCTAAATCGGCTTGTGATCCTGCCATGGTTAGCGACAATAGAAACACACAAGAATATGATTCGACGGACTACTAGGAAGTGGTGGTGGTGTGGTGGACAGTCACAAATCCGTCAAGCAAATCTCAAATTCTTACCAGTTCTTACCCAAAGAAGAAAGCGGTGATCGGCAACCGATGTAGTCAAAACTCTCAAAGCTTGGATAGAGCGATTACGGGGAGAGTCAAGCATACGACGTAGATGTATGTGGAGCAGGAAGGCTTATAATATGGTAGCAAAAGGGTCAGCAATAATCAATTCAGAGATGCAAAGTTGAATAAGCGCTCAACGACGATCTTGTCTTGGTCCTAGGCTAGACCGTGCTAGAGACGCGAGCCTAGAACACTAACAAAATCACGGCGCTGCACGGAAACAACGGAAAAGCACACTCTGGAATATTTTTTTTCGCTCTTTTTTTTGCGCTGCTTTTTTTTGCGTAGCTCTTTTTTTTTTGCGAAAAATCACTATAATGGCGAGTGTCTCAAAACTCTTCTCAGGTCAAACTGATAGGATGGGCATGAATTTTTTTTCGACCAAAATTTTTTTTTCGACTGCCCGGACCCAAAAACTGGAAACGGGTCAAAAAAACTTTCTATAAAGGCGGCTGTCTCAATACGCTTAGAAACACCTAAAAATAGGATAGCCAGAAAATTTTTCGACAAGTGCGTTTTCAGAAAATTTTGGGCCTAAACGGAGGGTGGTTTTTTTTTTCCGAAACCTACGCAGGCAAGGAAACACGAATCGGAATTTAGATGGATCTCGAAAACAAACCTAATATGAGAAGAACTCGGATTGGTGGTGGATATATGGTGGTGGTATATGGCAGCGGTGGTGGTATATTGACGAGGACATGTCTACCTTGGATAAGACAAAAAATATTGCATACATGCATATTTGTCAAGTGATTTCTAGTGCAAACTATTCAATAATCTATTTATGTTATCTAGAACAAAAATATATCACATACTTTTGTGTTTTGTCTAATTGCAGGTGTATGGGACATTTGTACAATACACATATGAAGATAAGGGAAAAGGAGAAGTTTAGGTGCTGTTCAAAAAGTCCTCTCACGTCACTAGGTCCAAGAGAAGATAGAGTCCAAGTCTCTCACGTTCTGGACTCAGATTTGGACTGCACAGACATACCTGACTCAAAACGTCAATAACTTTTTCATACGGACTCCAAATTGGTTGATTCTTTTTTGTTGGAAAATAGATTTCGTGCATTTCCAACCCAATTGGAATCACCTTAAAATCCTTCCGGAGCGTTGAGTTATGGACGAAACAATCTGATCTTTGCAGCAGAATCCGAGTCAAACTACAAGTCCAAAGGTGTTACGTCACCTCCACTTGGGCCCATTGGCCTTGTACGACCTAGGGTTAGTTTTAGGCTGCCTTGGGTCGTCCTCCCTCCTCCTTGGCCGCCACCCCTTGCTCCTATATAAGTAGATCCATCTAATAGCTTTTCCTTGGGATTTGTTTAGTTAAAAGTTAGCCATTGCAACTTCGTGTACTTCGTTTGTGTTCAACGACCAGACCAAGACCGCTTACGGATCCCCACCATTATCAATACTTCAAATATATTCGCAATATTCAGATTGCTTTATCATATTCTTGCTTGTTCTTCGATTGCTTGCAGGAATAGACCTTCGTGGTCAGGCTGATCGTGCTTCCGGCATCGTCAGTAACCTCAGGAGATTGGTTTAGCGATTGCTAAGGCGCAACGTCGTGCACATTTGTAGTCGGATCATCAAAGTCGACTCCACCAAATCGATAGTTATCATCTCATCGAAAGATTGGGACACCCTCGCCTCTATCAAGTGGTATCAGTTTTCAGGTTGCTCGGTGAGATTTTCCAGTTATCCCTAGATTCGATTTATTTTCTTACCTATTGTCCAAGAAAAGGCCACCGTAAAAGTTTGATCTATTCATCATTTGTCCTAGCCAGTCCAAGCCTTTGCAATTTTCTTTTCATTATTTGCATTATTGAATTATCGGTTACATCGTCGTGTCGAGTTGCAGGGCTTAGTGTCTAGTTCCTTTAGAGTTTAGAGTTCAGTTCACATTAGTCACGCCGCCGCTGCATCATTATCCCTTCCGCTGTCCACGATACCATCCATCAATTTCCACCACGTGCTATGCACTATTCATTGTCATAATCATAGTTGAGGTCATTCACATCTTCGCTTGATCCAATCTGCATCTTATCTAGTTTGTTTTGGAAAAAGAAAAAAGAGAGAGAAAAAGAAAAAAGAGAAAAAAGTCAGAGAAAAAAAGAGAGAAAGAAAAAGGAAAAAAAGTGAGAGAAAAAAAGAGAGAAGAAAGAAAAATAAAGTTCGGATCTATCTAGACTCAATCTCGTAGCTGAATTCGGATTGGAATACATTTTGTGTTACATTCAAGAAAACAGGCATAACTTCCTCATACGAAGTCCGTTTTGGCTCCGCGAGTACTCAAATTAAAGTTAGAGACAAGCCGCATCTAAATAGTTGCAGAAGCAAGTTCAATATTTGGCACCTCAAAATCGGCTTCTAAATAGGTCTTTTTGCCCTCCGAAGTTCGTGAACACAACTTATTCCAGTTTTTCAAACCAGTTTTAGAATTTTTTGACTCCTCATATCAACTCTGAGTTATTCTTTTTGCATTGGAAAGCTTGAGTTAGTAGCATTCTTTGAAAAAATTTATCAGAAAATTGGCTCAAACTTTTCAAGAGGAAAATTGGAGAGCGAGTTGTTGTATATCCTGCTTGGCAGTTGTTTTTCATCATTATCTTTCTTGCCGTTGTGATCTTCACTTATATCTTGCTGTCGAGCTACTTATTATCCTTCATTGATGCTAGTTGTGCTACGCCGTGACCTCATTAGTGTTCTAGGCTCGCGTCTCTAGTCCGGTCTAGCCTAGGACCAGACAAAGACCGTCGTTGAGCGTTTATTCAACATTGCATCTCTGAATTGATTATTGATAATCTTTTGCTACCATATTCAGCCAACCCAGCTCCACATATTTCTACACCGTGTATACGTACGTTCCCCTGGCAATCGCTTTACGCAATCTTCGTAGTTATTTGACATTGCTGGTTGCCTGTCACCACCTGCCGCATGGTAAGAACTTGTAAGATATTGATATTTGCTTTCTTGTGAGCACTTTACAACCACATCCTAGTAGTTCATAGGAACATTATTCTCGAATTTTGTTTCGTGTTTCTACTAATCATGACAGGTTCGGAGATAGAAGTTCTTGGACGACGGACACATCTTCATCATCACGAGAGTTGGGACAACACACACAAGCATATGGTCGGGGTATGTCTTTACCATCATTTGAGGGTAGATTTAATCCTGCTATTTATCTAGCTTGGGAGCTTGAATTAGAAGAAGTTTTTAGTCAGCATGATTTTTCCGAACTTGAGAGAGTACAAGCTACCACTAGAGCATTCTGGTTTTGCTTACATTTGGTGGAGTGTACATTGTAAGAAAAACATTGATAACCAACCCACAACTTGGAAAGTTTTGAAAGCTGTAATGAGACAACAATTTTTTCCTCCTTACTATAAATCGTGAATTGCTTCGCAAATTTGAACAATTAAAACAAGGCGTAACACTATTCATGCTTACTACAAAGAGTTCAAATCTTATATGCATCATTGTGACATAGAAGAATCTGAGGATGATACAATGAATAGATTTTTTGGTGGTTTGAACCATGATATCCATGCAAGATTTCACTATATTCCTCGTTCCATTATTGGTATGTATGTTCGCGCTTGTACCTTTGAGAGACAGCTACAGGAGGATGCATTGGGTGACTACAACAACTACTATTCCAGTTCATGCTCACCATCGTCAGTTGGTTCCTCCACCGTTGCACCTACAAGAGCAGCCCCATCCCAGATTGTGAGCGCGACATCATCTCAAGTGTATGGTGCATTGTCAAGGTCCGTACCTACATCAGCTACGTCTTTGCGACAAGGTAACAGTAAAGCCACATTTCAGACTAAGAACCGCCGAGGACGGCTTTGTTTCAAGAAGTGGAGGATGATGAGGACATGACTACCTTGGATAAGACCAAAAATATTGCATACATGCATATTTGTCAGGTGATTTCTAGTGCAAACTATTCAATAATCTATTTATGTTATGTAGAACAAAAATACATCACATACTTTTGTGTTTTGTCTAATTGCAGGTGTATGGGACATTTGTACAATACACATATGAAGATAAGGGAAAAGGAGAAGTTTAGGTGCTGTTCAAAAGTCCTCTCACGTCACTTTTGGGCCAAGAGAAGATAGAGTCCAAGTCTCTCACGTTCTGGACTCAGATTCGGACTGCACAGACATACCTTACTCAAAACGTCAATAACTTTTTCATACGGACTCCAAATTGGTTGATTTCTTTTTTTGTTGGAAAATAGATTTCGTGCATTTTCCAACCCAATTGGAATCACCTTAAAATCCGTCCGGAGCGTTGAGTTATGGACGAAACAATCTGATCTTTGCAGCAGAATCCGAGTCAAACTACAAGTCCAAAGGTGTTACGTCACCTCCACTTGGGCCCATTGGCCTTGTACGACCTAGGGTTAGTTTTAGGCTGCCTTGGGTCGTCCTCCCTCCTCCTTGGCCGCCACCCCTTGCTCCTATATAAGTAGATCCATCTAGTAGCTTTTCCTTGGGATTTGTTTAGTTAAAAGTTAGCCATTGCAACTTCGTGTACTTCGTTTGTGTCCAACGACCAGACCAAGACCGCTTACGGATCCCCACCATTATCAATACTTCAAATATATTCGCAATATTCAGATTGCTTTATCATATTATTGCTTGTTCTTCGATTGCTTGCAGGAATAGACCTTCGTGGTCAGTCTGATCGTGCTTCCGGCATCGTCAGTAACCTCGTGGAGATTGGTTTAGCGATTGCTAAGGCTTAACGTCGTGCACATTTGTAGTCGGATCATCAAAGTCGACTCCACCAAATCGATAGTTATCATCTCATCGAAAAATTGGGACACCCTCGGCTCTATCAAGTGGTATCAGCTTTCAGGTTGCTCGGTGAGATTTTCCAGTTATCCCTAGATTCGATTTATTTTCTTACCTATTGTCCAAGAAAAGGCCACCAGAAAAGTTTGATCTATTCATCATTTGTCCTAGCCAGTCCAAGCCTTTGCAATTTTCTTTTCATTGTTTGCATTATCGAATTATCGGTTACATCGTCGTGTCGAGTTGCTGGTCTTAGCGTCTAGTTCCTTTAGAGTTTCGAGTTCTGTTCACATTAGTCACGCCGCCGCTGCATCATTATCCCTTCCGCTGTCCACGATACCATCCATCAATTTCCACCACGTGCTACGCACTATTCATTGTCATAATCATAGTTGAGGTCATTCACATCTTCGCTTGATCCAATCTGCATCTTATCTAGTTTGTTTTGGAAAAAGAAAAAAAAGAGAAAAAAAAGTAAAAAAAAGTCAGAGAAAAAAAGAGAGAAAGAAAAAGGAAAAAAAGTGAGAGAAAAAAAAGAGAGAAGAAAGAAAAATAAAGTTCGGATCTATCTAGACTCAATCTCGTAGCTGAATTCGGATTGGAATCTGTTTTGTGTACTGTTCAGTAAAACAGGCATAACTTCCTCACACGAAGTCCGTTTTGGCTCCGCGAGTACTCAAATTAAAGTTAGAGACGAGCCGCATCTAAATAGTTGCAGAAGCTAGTTCAATATTTTGCACCTCAAAATCGGCTTCTAAATAGGTCTTTTTGCCCTCCGAAGTTCGTGAACAGAGCTTATTCCAGTTTTTCAAACCAGTTTTAGAATTTTTTGACTCCTCATATCAACTCTGAGTGATTCTTTTTGCATTGGAAAGCTTGAGTTAGTAGCATTCTTTGAAAAAATTTATCAGAAAATTGGCTCAAACTTTTCAAGAGGAAAATTGGAGAGCGAGTTGTTGTATATCCTGCTTGGCGCTTGTTTTTCATCATCATCTTTACTGCCGTTGTGATCTTCACTTATATCTTGCTGTCGAGCTACTTATTATCCTTCATTGATGCTAGTTGTGCTACGCCGTGACCTCATTAGTGTTCTAGGCTCGTGTCTCTAGTCCGGTCTAGCCTAGGACCAGCACAGTACCGTCGTTGAGCGTTTATTCAACATTGCATCTCTGAATTGATTATTGATAATCTTTTGCTACCATATATAGCCAACCCAGCTGATAGAGGCTAAGGTGTCCCGATGTTTCGATGAGATGGTGGCTATCGTTTCTGTGGGAGTCGACCTTGACGATCCGACTACGAACGTGCGAGACGTCGCGCCTTAGCAATCGCTAAACCAACTCCCTTCGGTTATTGACCACGCCCGAGCACGATCAACCTGACCACGAGGGCCTGTTTCCTGCGAGCAAACGAAGAACAAGCAAGAAACTGAGATTGCAATCTGAATATTGCGAATATAAGATGAAAGCTTTATTGATCAAGGTGGGGTTCTGCGACGCCTTTGTCGGGTCGTTGAACACAAACGAAGTACGCGAAGTTGCAGCTATGGCGAACTTTTAATCTAAACAAAACCCAAGGTCTAAACGGTGCCCTAAGGGCTGTATATATGGAGGAAGAGGGGGGAATTTCGTGGCCCTTGGTGGAGGGGTCCAAATCAACCCTAACTCTTGTTTCCCCACATACGGACTCTAAAAACAGCCTATACTTAAGTATTTCGAAATTACATGGGCCTGGCCCAATAATAAGGTGACGATCACCTAGAATAGCCTATGGACGCATATTATGAAGTGGCATCTTGTATATTTCGTCCAAGGCCTCATGCACTCATTAGGGTGGCTTCAAAGTCCTGGAATCATCACTTGTAACTCCGTTCTTGTTCTCCTTGCGCATGCCAACATCTCCATGCTTGAACTTGCTCCAAGGTTCATCTTTCTTGTCCATGGTAGGCCCTTCATTTGTAAGCAAAACAAATGTATCCAATTTAGGCAGCATCATATTCTCATGAACATTGGAATCGTTACAAAGAAACGAAAGTACCTGATAATTCAATTGGCGTGCGCGAGCTCTAGTAATTGGTCCAGTATGTATAGCCGCAGGGGCTGTGGGTGTAACAATGGTATTGATGTCCTCATCACCAGCTCCACATATTTCTACACCGTGTATATGTACGTTCCCCTGGCAATCGCTTTACGCAATCTTCGTAGTTATTTGACATTGCTGGTTGCCTGTCACCACCTGCCGCATGGTAAGAACTTGTAAGATATTGATATTTGCTTTACTGTGAGCACTTTACAACCACATCCTAGTAGTTCATAGGAACATTATTCTCGAATTTTGTTTCGTGTTTCTACTAATCATGACAGTTCGGAGATAGAAGTTCTTGGACTGACGGACACATCTTCATCATCACGAGAGTTGGGACAACACACACAAGCATATGGTCAGGTATGTCTTTACCATCATTTGAGGGTAGATTTAATCCTGCTATTTATCTAGCTTGGGAGCTTGAATTAGAAGAAGTTTTTAGTCAAGATGATTTTTACGAACTTGAGAGAGTACAAGCTACCACTAGAGCATTTACTGGTTTTGCTTCTGTTTGGTGGAGTGTACATTGTAAGAAAAACATTGATAACCAACCCAAAACTTGGAAAGTTTTGAAAGCTGTAATGAGACAACAATTTTTTCCTCCTTACTATCGTCGTGAATTGGTTCGCAAATTTGAACAATTAAAACAAGGCAGTAACACTATTCATGCTTACTACAAAGAGTTCAAATCTTATATGCATCATTGTGACATAGAAGAATCTGAGGATGATACAATGAATAGATTTTTTGGTGGTTTGAACCATGATATCCATGCAAGATTTCACTATATTCCTCGCTCCATTATTGGTATGTATGTTCGCTTGTACCTTTGAGAGACAGCTACAGAGGAGGATGCATTGGGTGACTACAACAACTACTATTCCAGTTCATGCTCACCATCGTCAGTTGGTTCCTCCACCGTTGCACCTACAAGAGCAGCCCCACCCAGCATTGTGAGCGCGACATCATCTCAAGTGTATGGTGCATTGTCAAGGCCCGTACCTACATCAGCTACGTCTTTGCGACAAGGTAACAAAGAAAGCCACATTTCAGACTAAGAACCGCCGAGGACGGCTTTGTTTTCAAGAAGTGGAGGATGATGAGGACATGACTACCTCGGATAAGACCAAAAATATTGCATACATGCATATTTGTCAGGTGATTTCTAGTGCAAACTATTCAATAATCTATTTATGTTATCTAGAACAAAAATACATCACATACTTTTGTGTTTTGTCTAATTGCAGGTGTATGGGACATTTGTACAATACACATATGAAGATAAGGGAAAAGGAGAAGTTTAGGTGATGTTCAAAAAGTCCTCTCACGTCACTTTTGGGCCAAGAGAAGATAAGAGTCCAAGTCTCTCACGTTCTGGACTCAGATTCGGACTGCACAGACATACCTGAATCAAAACGTCAATAACTTTTTCATACGGACTCCAAATTGGTTGATTCTTTTTTTGTTGGAAAATAGATTTCGTGCATTTTCCAACCCAATTGGAATCACCTTAAAATCCGTCCGGAGCGTTGAGTTATGGACGAAACAATCTGATGTCGCAGCAGAATCCGAGTCAAACTACAAGTCCAAAGGTGTTACGTCACCTCCACTTGGGCCCATTGGCCTTGTACGACCTAGGGTTAGTTTTAGGCTGCCTTGGGTCATCCTCCTCCTCCTTGGCCGCCACCCCTTGCTCCTATATAAGTAGATCCATCTAGTAGCTTTTCCTTGGGATTTGTTTAGTTAAAAGTTAGCCATTGCAACTTCGTACTTCGTTTGTGTCCAACGACCAGACCAAGACCGCTTACGGATCCCCACCATTATCAATACTTCAAATATATTCGGAATATTCAGATTGCTTTATCATATTATTGCTTGTTCTTCGATTGCTTGCAGGAATAGACCTTCGTGGTCGTCGATCGTGCTTCCGCATCGTCAAGAACCTCGTGGAGATTGGTTTAGCGATTGCTAAGGCGCAACGTCGTGCACATTTGTAGTCGGATCATCAAAGTCGACTCCACCAAATCGATAGTTATCATCTCATCGAAAAATTGGGACACCCTCGGCTCTATCAAGTGGTATCGACTTTCGGGTTGCTCGGTGAGATTTTCCGATTATCCCTAGATTCGATTTATTTTCTTACCTATTGTCCAAGAAAAGGCCACCGTAAAAGTTTGATCTATTCATCATTTGTCCTAGCCAGTCCAAGCCTTTGCAATTTTCTTTTCATTGTTTGCATTATTGAATTATCGGTTACATCGTCGTGTCGAGTTCTTTGGTCTTAGTGTCTAGTTCCTTTAGAGTTTCGAGTTACATTCACATTAGTCACGCCGCGCTGCATCATTATCCCTTCCGCTGTCCACGATACCATCCATCAATTTCCACCACGTGCATACGCACTATTCATTGTCATAATCATAGTTGAGGTCATTCACATCTTCGCTTGATCCAATCTGCATCTTATCTAGTTTGTTTTGGAAAAAGAAAAAAAAGAGAGAAAAAAAAGAGAAAAAAAAGTAAAAAAAAAAGTCAGAGAAAAAAGAGAGAAAGAAAAAGGAAAAAAAAGTGAGAGAAAAAAAAGAGAGAAGAAAGAAAAATAAAGTTCGGATCTATCTAGACTCAATCTCGTAGCTGAATTCGAATTGGAATCTGTTTTGTGTAATCGCTCAAGAAACAGGCATAACTTCCTCATACGAAGTCCGCTTTTGGCTCATGAGTACTCAAATTAAAGTTAGAGACGAGCCGCATCTAAATAGTTGCGAAGCTCTTCAATATTTGGCACCTCAAAATCGGCTTCTAAATAGGTCTTTTTGCCCTCCAAGTTCGTGAACATTTTATTCCAGCTTTTTCAAACCAGTTTTAGAATTTTTTGACTCCTCATATCAACTCTGAGTGATTCTTTTTGCATTGGAAAGCTTGAGTTAGTAGCATTCTTTGAAAAAATTTATCAGAAAATTGGCTCAAACTTTTCAAGAGGAAAATTGGAGAGCGAGTTGTTGTATATCCCGCTTGGCGCTTGTTTTTCATCATTATCTTTCTTGCCGTTGTGATCTTCACTTACATCTTGCTGTCCAGAGCTACTTATTATCCTTCATTGATGCTAGTTGTGCTACGCCGTGACCTCATTAGTGTTCTAGGCTCGCGTCTCTAGTCCGGTCTAGCCTAGGACCAAAGACAAGACCGTCGTTGAGCGTTTATTCAACATTGCATCTCTGAATTGATTATTGATAATCTTTTGCTACCATATATAGCCAACCCAGCTCCACATATTTCTACACCGTATACGTGACGTTCTCGGCAATCGCTACGCAATCTGCGTAGTTATTTGACATTGCTGGTTGCTGTCACCACCTGCCGCATGGTAAGAACTTGTAAGATATTGATATTTGCTTTCTTGTGAGCACTTTACAACCACATCCTAGTAGTTCATAGGAACATTATTCTCGAATTTTGTTTCGTGTTTCTACTAATCATGACAGGTTCCGGAGATAGAAGTTCTTGGACGACGGACACATCTTCATCATCACGAGAGTTGAGACAACACACACAAGCATATGGTCAGGGTATGTCTTTACCATCATTTGAGGGTAGATTTAATCCTGCTATTTATCTAGCTTGGGAGCTTGAATTAGAAGAAGTTTTTAGTCAGCATGATTTTTCTGAACTTGAGAGAGTACAAGCTACCACTAGAGCATTTATCGGTTTTGCTTCGCTTTGGTGGAGTGTACATTGTAAGAAAAACATTGATAACCAACTCACAACTTGGAAAGTTTTGAAAGTCGTGAGACAACAATTTTTTCCTCCTTACTATCGTCGTGAATTGCTTCGCAAATTTGAACAATTAAAACAAGGCAAGAATAACACTGTTCATGCTTACTACAAAGAGTTCAAATCTTATATGCATCATTGTGACATAGAAGAATCTGAGGATGATACAATGAATAGATTTTTGGTGGTTTGAACCATGATATCCGTGCAAGATTTCACTATATTCCTCGTTCCATTATTGGTATGTATGTTCGCTTGTACCTTTGAGAGACAGCTACAGGAGGATGCATTGGGTGACTACAACAACTACTATTCCAGTTCATGCTCACCATCGTCGATTGGTTCCTCCACCGTTGCACCTACAAGAGCAGCCCCACCCTGCATTGTGAGCGACATCATCTCAAGTGTATGGTGCATTGTCAAGGCCCATACCTACATCAGCTACGTCTTTGCGACAAGGTAACAAGAAAAGCCACATTTCAGACTAAGAACCGCCGAGGACGGCTTTGTTTTCAAGAAGTCGAGGATGATGAGGACATGACTACCTCGGATAAGACCAAAAATATTGCATACATGCATATTTGTCAGGTGATTTCTAGTGCAAACTATTCAATAATCTATTTATGTTATCTAGAACAAAAATACATCACATACTTTTGTGTTTTGTCTAATTGCAGGTGTATGGGACATTTGTACAATACACATATGAAGATAAGGGAAAAGGAGAAGTTTAGGTGCTGTTCAAAAGTCCTCTCACGTCACTTTTGGGCCAAGAGAAGATAGAGTCCAAGTCTCTCACGTTACGGACTCAGATTCGGACCGCAGACATACCTGACTCAAAACGTCGATAACTTTTTCATACGGACTCCAAATTGGTTGATTTATTTTTTTGGAAAATAGATTTCGTGCATTTTCCAACCCAATTGGAATCACCTTAAAATCCGTCCGGAGCGTTGAGTTATGGACGAAACAATCTGATGCTGCAGCAGAGTCCGAGTCAAACTACAAGTCCAAAGGTGTTACGTCACCTCCACTTGGGCCCATTGGCCTTGTACGACCCAGGGTTAGTTTTAGGCTGCCTTGGGTCGTCCTCCCTCCTCCTTGGCCGCCACCCCTTGCTCCTATATAAGTAGATCCATCTAGTAGCTTTTCCTTGGGATTTGTTTAGTTAAAAGTTAGCCATTGCAACTTCGTGTACTTCGTTTGTGTCCAACGACTAGACCAAGACCGCTTACGGATCCCCACCATTATCAATACTTCAAATATATTCGCAATATTCAGATTGCTTTATCATATTATTGCTTGTTCTTCGATTGCTTGCAGGAATAGACCTTCGTGGTCAGGCTGATCGTGCTTCCGGCATCGTCAGTAACCTCAGGAGATTGGTTTAGCGATTGCTAAGGCGCAACGTCGTGCACATTTGTAGTCGGATCATCAAAGTCGACTCCACCAAATCGATAGTTATCATCTCATCGAAAAATTGGGACACCCTCGGCTCTATCAAGTGGTATCAGCTTTCAGGTTGCTCGGTGAGATTTTCCAGTTATCCCTAGATTCGATTTATTTTCTTACCTATTGTCCAAGAAAAGGCCACCAGAAAAGTTTGATCTATTCATCATTTGTCCTAGCCAGTCCAAGCCTTTGCAATTTTCTTTTCATTGTTTGCATTATTGAATTATCGGTTACATCGTCGTGTCGAGTTGCTGGTCTTAGTGTCTAGTTCCTTTAGAGTTTCGAGTTCTGTTCACATTAGTCACGCCGCCGCTGCATCATTATCCCTTCCGCTGTCCACGATACCATCCATCAATTTCCACCACGTACACGCACTATTCATTGTCATAATCATAGTTGAGGTCATTCACATCTTCGCTTGATCCAATCTGCATCTTATCTAGTTTGTTTTGGAAAAAGAGAAAAAAAAGAGAGAAAAAAGAGAAAAAAAAGAGAAAAAAGTCAGAAAAAAAAAGAGAGAAAGAAAAAGGAAAAAAAGTGAGAGAAAAAAAAGAGAGAAGAAAGAAAAATAAAGTTCGGATCTATCTAGACTCAATCTCGTAGCTGAATTCGGATTGGAATCTGTTTTGTGTAATCGCTCAAGAAAACAGGCATAACTTCCTCATACGAAGTCCGTTTTGGCTCATGAGTTCTCAAATTAAAGTTAGAGACAAGCCGCATCTAAATAGTTGCAGAAGCTAGTTCAATATTTGGCACCTCAAAATCGGCTTCTAAATAGGTCTTTTGCCCTCGAAGTTCGTGAACACAGCTTATTCCAGTTTTTCAAACCGGTTTTAGAATTTTTGACTCCTCATATCAACTCGAGTGATTCTTTTTGCATTGGAAAGCTTGAGTTAGTAGCATTCTTTGAAAAAATTTATCAGAAAATTGGCTCAAACTTTTCAAGAGGAAAATTGGAGAGCGAGTTGTTGTATATCCCGCTTGGCGCTTGTTTTTCATCATTATCTTTCTTGCCGTTGTGATCTTCACTTATATCTTGCTGTCGAGCTACTTATTATCCTTCATTGATGCTAGTTGTGCTACGCCGTGACCTCATTAGTGTTCTAGGCTCGTGTCTCTAGTCCGGTCTAGCCTAGGACCAAAGACAAGACCGTCGTTGAGCGCTTATTCAACATTGCATCTACGAATTGATTATTGATAATCTTTTGCTACCATATATAGCCAACCCCGCTCCACATATTTCTACACCGTATATCGTGACGTCTCGCAATCGCTTTTACGCAATCTTCGTAGTTATTTGACATTGCTGGTTGCCCGTCACCACCTGCCGCATGGTAAGAACTTGTAAGATATTGATATTTGCTTTATCGTGAGCACTTTACAACCACATCCTAGTAGTTCATAGGAACATTATTCTCGAATTTTGTTTCGTGTTTCTACTAATCATGACAGTTCCGGAGATAGAAGTTCTTGGACGACGGACACATCTTCATCATCACGAGAGTTGGGACAACACACACAAGCATATGGTCAGGGTATGTCTTTACCATCATTTGAGGGTAGATTTAATCCTGCTATTTATCTAGCTTGGGAGCTTGAATTAGAAGAAGTTTTTAGTCAGCATGATTTTTCCGAACTTGAGAGAGTACAAGCTACCACTAGAGCATTTACTGGTTTTGCTTCGCTTTGGTGGAGTGTACATTGTAATAAAAACAACGATAACCAACCCACAACTTGGAAAGTTTTGAAAGCTGTAATGAGACAACAATTTTTCCTCCTTACTATCGTCGTGAATTGCTTCGCAAATTTGAACAATTAAAACAAGGCAAGAATAACTGTTCATGCTTACTACAAAGAGTTCAAATCTTATATGCATCATTGTGACATAGAAGAATCTGAGGATGATACAATAAATAGATTTTTGGTGGTTTGAACCATGATATCCGTGCAAGATTTCACTATATTCCTCGTTCCATTATTGGTATGTATGTTCGCGCTTGTACCTTTGAGAGACAGCTACAGGAGGATGCATTGGGTGACTACAACAACTACTATTCCAGTTCATGCTCACCATCGTCAGTTGGTTCCTCCACCGTTGCACCTACAAGAGCAGCCCCACCCAGATTGTGAGCGCGACATCATCTCAAGTGTATGGTGCATTGTCAAGGCCCGTACCTACATCAGCTACGTCTTTGCGACAAGGTAACAGTAAAGCCACATTTCAGACTAAGAACCGCCGAGGACGGCTTTGTTTTCAAGAAGTGGAGGATGATGAGGACATGACTAACTTGGATAAGACCAAAAATATTGCATACATGCATATTTGTCAGGTGATTTCTAGTGCAAACTATTCAATAATCTATTTATGTTATCTAGAACAAAAATACATCACATACTTTTGTGTTTTGTCTAATTGCAGGTGTATGGGACATTTGTACAATACACATATGAAGATAAGGGAAAAGGAGAAGTTTAGGTGCTGTTCAAAAAGTCCTCTCACGTCACTTTTGGGCCAAGAGAAGATAGAGTCCAAGTCTCTCACGTTACGGACTCAGATTCGGACCGCAGACATACCTGACTCAAAACGTCAATAACTTCTTCATACGGACTCCAAATTGGTTGATTCATTTTTGTTGGAAAATAGATTTCGTGCATTTTCCAACCCAATTGGAATCACCTTAAAATCCGTCCGAGCGTTGAGTTATGGACGAAACAATCTGATCCGCAGCAGAATCCGAGTCAAACTACAAGTCCAAAGGTGTTACGTCACCTCCACTTGGGCCCATTGGCCTTGTACGACCTAGGGTTAGTTTTAGGCTGCCTTGGGTCGTCCTCCCTCCTCCTTGGCCGCCACCCCTTGCTCCTATATAAGTAGATCCATATAGTAGCTTTTCCTTGGGATTTGTTTAGTTAAAAGTTAGCCATTGCAACTTCGTGTACTTCGTTTGTGTCCAACGACCAGATCAAGACCGCTTCTAGATCCCCACTTTTATCAATAGTTCATATATATTTGCAATATTTGGACTGCATTATGATATTCTTGCTTGTTTTTTGATTGCATGCAGGAATAGACATTCGTGGTCAGGATGATCGTGCTTCCGACATTGTCAGTAACCTTTGGATATTGGTTTAGCGATTGCTAAGGCGCAACGTCATGCACATTTGTAGTCGGATCATCAAAGTCGACTCCACCAAATCGATAGTTATCATCTCATCAAAAGATTGGGACACCCTCGGCTCTATCAAGTGGTATCAGTTTTCAGGTTGCTCGGTGAGATTTTCCAGTTATCCCTAGATTCGATTTATTTTCTTACCTATTGTCCAAGAAAAGGCCACCAGAAAAGTTTGATCTATTCATCATTTGTCCTAGCCAGTCCAAGCCTTTGCAATTTTCTTTTCATTGTTTGCATTATTGAATTATCGGTTACATCGTCGTGTCGAGTTGCTGGTCTTAGTGTCTAGTTCCTTTAGAGTTTCGAGTTCTGTTCACATTAGTCACGCCGCTGCATCATTATCCCTTCCGCTGTCCACGATACCATCCATCAATTTCCACCACGTATACGCACTATTCATTGTCATAATCATAGTTGAGGTCATTCACATCTTCGCTTGATCCAATCTGCATCTTATCTAGTTTGTTTTGGAAAAGAGAAAAAAGAGAGAAAAAGAGAAAAAAGTAAAAAAGTCAGAAAAAAAGAGAGAAAGAAAAAGGAAAAAAAAGTGAGAGAAAAAAAAGAGAGAAGAAAGAAAAATAAAGTTCGGATCTATCTAGACTCAATCTCGTAGCTGAATTCGGATTGGAATCTGTTTTGTGTACTGTTCAGTAAAACAGGCATAACTTCCTCATACGAAGTCCGTTTTGGCTCCGCGAGTACTCAAATTAAAGTTAGAGACGAGCCGCATCTAAATAGTTGCAGAAGCTAGTTCAATATTTGGCACCTCAAAATCGGCTTCTAAATAGGTCTTTTTGCCCTCCGAAGTTCGTGAACACAGCTTATTCCAGTTTTTCAAACCAGTTTTAGAATTTTTTGACTCCTCATATCAACTCTGAGTGATTCTTTTTGCATTGGAAAGCTTGAGTTAGTAGCATTCTTTGAAAAAATTTATCAGAAAATTGGCTCAAACTTTTCAAGAGGAAAATTGGAGAGCGAGTTGTTGTATATCCTGCTTGGCAGTTGTTTTTCATCATTATCTTTACTGCCGTTGTGATCTTCACTTATATCTTGCTGTCCAGAGCTACTTATTATCCTTCATTGATGCTAGTTGTGCTACGCCGTGACCTCATTAGTGTTCTAGGCTCGCGTCTCTAGTCCGGTCTAGCCTAGGACCAGACAAGACCGTCGTTGAGCGTTTATTCAACATTGCATCTCTGAATTGATTATTGATAATCTTTTGCTACCATATATAGCCAACCCAGCTCCACATATTTCTACACCGTATATCGACGTTCTCGGCAATCGCTACGCAATCTTCGTAGTTATTTGACATTGCTGGTTGCCCGTCACCACCGCCGCATGGTAAGAACTTGTAAGATATTGATATTTGCTTTACTGTGAGCACTTTACAACCACATCCTAGTAGTTCATAGGAACATTATTCTCGAATTTTGTTTCGTGTTTCTACTAATCATGACAGGTTCCGGAGATAGAAGTTCTTGGACGACGGACACATCTTCATCATCACGAGAGTTGGGACAACACACACAAGCATATGGTCAGGGTATGTCTTTACCATCATTTGAGGGTAGATTTAATCCTGCTATTTATCTAGCTTGGGAGCTTGAATTAGAAGAAGTTTTTAGTCAGCATGATTTTTCTGAACTTGAGAGAGTACAAGCTACCACTAGAGCATTTACTGGTTTTGCTTCTGTTTGGTGGAGTGTACATTGTAAGAAAAACATTGATAACCAACCCACAACTTGGAAAGTTTTGAAAGCTGTGAGACAACAATTTTTTCCTCCTTACTATCGTCGTGAATTGCTTCGCAAATTTGAACAATTAAAACAAGGCAGTAACACTATTCATGCTTACTACAAAGAGTTCAAATCTTATATGCATCAGTGTGACATAGAAGAATCTGAGGATGATACAATGAATAGATTTTTTGGTGGTTTGAACCATGATATCCGTGCAAGATTTCACTATATTCCTCGTTCCATTATTGGTATGTATGTTCGCGCTTGTACCTTTGAGAGACAGCTACAGGAGGATGCATTGGGTGACTACAACAACTACTATTCCAGTTCATGCTCACCATCGTCAGTTGGTTCCTCCACCGTTGCACCTACAAGAGCAGCCCCACCCCAGATTGTGAGCGCGACATCATCTCAAGTGTATGGTGCATTGTCAAGGCCCGTACCTACATCAGCTACGTCTTTGCGACAAGGTAACAGTAAAGCCACATTTCAGACTAAGAACCGCCGAGGACGGCTTTGTTTTCAAGAAGTGGAGGATGATGAGGACATGACTACCTTGGATAAGACCAAAAATATTGCATACATGCATATTTGTCAGGTGATTTCTAGTGCAAACTATTCAATAATCTATTTATGTTATCTAGAACAAAAATACATCACATACTTTTGTGTTTTGTCTAATTGCAGGTGTATGGGACATTTGTACAATACACATATGAAGATAAGGGAAAAGGAGAAGTTTAGGTGCTGTTCAAAAAGTCCTCTCACGTCACTTTTGGGCCAAGAGAAGATAGAGTCCAAGTCTCTCACGTTACGGACTCAGATTCGGACTACTGCAGACATACCTGACTCAAAACGTCAATAACTTTTTCATACGGACTCCAAATTGGTTGATTCTTTTTTTGTTGGAAAATAGATTTCGTGCATTTTCCAACCCAATTGGAATCACCTTAAAATCCGTCCGGAGCGTTGAGTTATGGACGAAACAATCTGATGCAGCAGAATCTGAGTCAAACTACAAGTCCAAAGGTGTTACGTCACCTCCACTTGGGCCCATTGGCCTTGTACGACCTAGGGTTAGTTTTAGGCTGCCTTGGGTCGTCCTCGCTCCTCCTTGGCCGCCACCCCTTGCTCCTATATAAGTAGATCCATCTAGTAGCTTTTCCTTGGGATTTGTTTAGTTAAAGTTAGCCATTGCAACTTCGTGTACTTCGTTTGTGTCCAACGACCAGACCAAGACCGCTTACGGATCCCCACCATTATCAATACTTCAAATATATTCGGAATATTCAGATTGCTTTATCATATTATTGCTTGTTCTTCGATTGCTTGCAGGAATAGACCTTCGTGGTCAGGCTGATCGTGCTTCCGGCATCGTCAGTAACCTCAGGAGATTGGTTTAGCGATTGCTAAGGCGCAACATCGTGCACATTTGTAGTCGGATCATCAAAGTCGACTCCACCAAATCGATAGTTATCATCTCATCGAAAGATTGGGACACCCTCGCCTCTATCATATATGGTAGCGGTGGTGGTATATGGATACGGATTGGTGGTGGTATATGGATACGGATTGGTGGTGGTATATGGATACGGATTCAGAGCGGTGGCGGATAAGAAGGGTGGTAGATGGTAAGGCGATGATGATGGTGCGGCGGCGGCGTGACAACTTATGACTAGAACTCGAAACTCTAAAAGACTAGACTCTAAGACCAGCAACTTGACACGACGATGCAACCGCAAATTCAACAAAGCAAAAACCCTAAAAAGATTATGCGAAGGCTCAGATTGGTCCGGATATGATGAACTAACCCTAATTTTTTTTGTGGCTTTTTCGTGGACTTTAGGTACGAAGAACAGACTCGATCTAATCTACGAAAAACTGTAAAATCTCACCGAGCAACCTAAAAATCTGATACCACTTGATAGAGGCAAAGGTATCCCGATGTTTCGATGAGATGGTGGCTATCGCTTCGTGGGAGTCGACCTTGACGATCCGACTACACGTCGCGAGACGTCGCGCCTTAGCAATCGCTAAACCAACTTCCGAGGGTTATTGACCACGCCGAGCACGATCAACGACCACGAGGGTCTGCTTCCTGCGAGCAAACGAAGAACAAGCAAGAAACTAAGATTGCAATCTGGATATTGCGAATATAAGAGGAAAGCTTTATTAATGAAGGTGGGGTTACGTGACGCCTTGGTCCGGCCGTGGAACACAAACGAAATGCGAAGTTGCAGCTATGGCGAAGTTTTGATCTAAACAAAATCCAAAGTCTAAACGACG
Organism: Aegilops bicornis; assembly: GCA_021605145.1. Taxonomy (NCBI): domain Eukaryota; kingdom Viridiplantae; phylum Streptophyta; class Magnoliopsida; order Poales; family Poaceae; genus Aegilops; species Aegilops bicornis. The sequence continues at coordinate 242,933,761 of CM038669.1, forward strand.
CCCTAAGGGCTGTATATATGGAGGAAGAGGAGGGAATTTCGTGGCCCTTGAGGGAGGGGTCCAAACCAACCCTAACTCTTGTTTCCCCACACATACGGACTCTAAAAACAGCCTATACTTAAGTATTTCGAAATTACATGGGCCTGGCCCAATAATAAGGTGACGTGAGCACCTAGAATAGCCTATGGACGAATATTATGAAGTGGCATCTTGTATATTTCGTCCAAGGCCTCATGCTCTCATTAGGGTGGCTTCAAAGTCCTGGAATCATCACTTGTAACTCCGTTCTTGTTCCCCTTGCGCATGCCAACATCTCCATGCTTGAACTTGCTCCAAGGTTCATCTTTCTTGTCCATGGTAGGCCCTTCATTTGTAAGCAAAACAAATGTATCCAATTTAGGCAGCATCATATTCTCATGAACATTGGAATCGTTACCAAGAAACGAAAGTACCTGATAATTCAATTGGCGTACGCGAGCTCTAGTAATTGGTCCAGTATGTATAGCAGCAGGGGCTGTGGGTGTAACAATGGTATTGATGTCCTCATCACAACACTAACGACTTGACCTCTACCTCTATTGTGTCTTCTCATTTGGTGCTAGGTCCCATTTATGATGACGCGCCGATCCTCGACGACCTCGCCCTCCCTTTGAACAAGACGATGGCCATGGTGGACTATGATGCACCCCCCACATGGTTCCATCACGATGAAGATGACCACGATTTGGTCTTTACAACCTTACCTACACCACTTGAGTGGAATGAACAAGGTAACAAAGGTGAAGGTGATGCTCTTGTCCCACTAGTGGACATTCTTGACATTGATTGCTTGCATGATGTTGATCCACCTATTCCCATGCTTCATGCTAGTGCGACTTCCTCATGTCATGACTTACCACTTTATGATGACTATGATGATGAGCATGTTGAATTGCCTAGTTGTGATGCCATGTTATATAGGATTTCTTGTGACAATTCTCTAGGTCACATCATGTTTGCTAATCCGCTTGACTTGTCATATGCTATGCATGAGATCAACCATATGTCTTATTTGCAATCTCTTCATAGTGACTATGCATATGCCATTAAAATAAACCCAATTTGCACATATGGCATAGATGACCAGCCCATGGTTATTGGCATTTGTTTCTCTTGTGATGATATTAATATGCTCCCTTTGCATCATTTATCTCATATGCCATGCCATGCCCACCTAGCTTCGGATATGCATTGTTTTGGATGTTGTCCGTTTTCTCCATATGATGTTTCCAATATTGCTCATGAGGAGACCTCCATAGTTTCCTCATACATGTTAGGAGATTTTGATCCATCCCATCCATTGCATGATCCCAATAATTATGTGCACCATATCTCCCCATGAACAAACATGCTATTGATGTGCCATATACTTGCATTCTCAATTTGTGTCCCCATCGTGTCATACATAATAACTATTCTTTCATGATGGATGACATGTTCTTATACCATGCATCAAATTTCTTTGAGCGATGCTTATCTTGTGCTAACTCACACGTGCACAAACACATCATGATGGATGATGTGTACATTTACCACGCGCACAATTTCTTTGGATTGTGTCTCTTTTGTGTAGGTACCCATGAATACTTGTCAACCTCACAATCCCACGAGTTGACAAAACGAGCTCTAGAGAGCAATGATGACTTGGGATCCCATGGATTGCCTTTCCCACCGCTCTCTTCACGCGAAGTCTTCGCACATTTCTTCTACATGGCTCTCACATGGTTATGGGTTATTGTCCATTACATATTATATGCCCATCTTGCCATGTTCACTTTGCATGATATTATCATTCCTATGCCTTTGCCATGCATTTGTAACCCATGCTTTGCATTACACATGATGATTGTTTCTACTACTTATATGTGTATTTGCAAGCTTGGTGGAGACATTGCTTGTTATTGCCATGTTCCATTTGTGACCCATACCTATGATGATATTATGATCTTGCTTTGTGTTTGTGCTTGCGATATGTCATGTGCATTGCCTATATCCACTATTTGCTCACATGACATGATTGTCATCATTTCCTCTAGTGTGTTGCATCTTCGCTCCACTAGTTTGCACGACATGATTACCATGATTGACTTGTTTGCCTCACACATGTTGAACAATTTCTCTTTCCATTGTGTTGAGTGCCACGATATCTTCACTACACCGTATGCACATTATGCTTGGATTGTCTTGCACTTGCCCCATGTGTTTAGACATATCATTATACTTGGTGTCGTGAATGATTCCTATGCCTACCATAGAACTTTTGTTGAGCACGTTGCGCATTCTTGCTATGATCTTGAGGTAGATGCTTGTTCACTTCTCACACATATTTGCATCTCGACCTCCCAGTTGCATGCTTGTTTCCATGATATCCTTGCTTGTGCTAAACTTATATGCTTAAATGCCATGCCACACTTCTTTGTCAAACCATATGCTATGCTTGATTACAACACTTGTTGGGTGAATCACCTCTCGAATGCTTGGTTTTGCTCGTACGCCAACCACATTTGTTTTTCCAAGTGCTTGTTATCTTTGCTCCTTTTGAAGGAATTACAAGACGGCGCGACATTGGAGAGTGCCCATTTGAAACTACAAGATGATGGATGCTTGGTGATCGTAAACTTCTACACAGCAACATCATCTCTTTCCCATGGTGATTTGGATTTCGATCCGAGGTCGGATCTCTCCCAAGGGGGAGGGGATGATGCGGAGCATCCTAGGGACATTACCATGTCAAGAATCCCATCGCTAAGAGACACGTTCAACTTCTACTTCAATCATACTAAGGTGAATTCCATCCTTAATGCGTGTCTTCTTAGTTCCCTTGAAGATGATATACTACTTGACCGTCCTACCATGTGCCCATATAGGTTTGAGCCCGATGATGAACGTGCCATGGAGGAGGTCAATCACAAGCGAGCACCTACACCGTCCTCGAGAGAAGCATGGAAACGTAGAAGGAACCGTCAAGGAGAAGGCGAGGTTCGACCTGCACCGACGGGAGTCCAGGAGAAGACGTGCTGCGAGCTTCAGGCCACCCCGTGCGAACGGGCCCTTGGACCCCGTGCCCACAGGACCCCGTGCGCACGGGCTAAGTCGCCAGCTCTCTGGATACCCCATGCGCACGGGCTCCACCTACCCCGTGCGCACGGGCTCATGCGCCAGGTCTCTGGATACCCCGTGCGCACGGGCTCCACTTACCCCGTGCACACAGGGCCTCCTGTGCGTGGCTGTTGGGCTTGGCCCTTGTATCCCCATCTCGTCCCTACTTACCCCTTCATCCCTTGGACCTATATATACTCTCCTTCCTCCTCCATTTAGATTTAGCTAAGGATAGACACAAATCATAGAACTTAGCTCATGTACCTCCCCTTGTGGGATTTCTCTTGAGAGAGAGACACTCCATTGGAGTTCAAGGCCTCCATTGGAGAAGATCCCTAGAGGATACATCAAGCCCTCATCTCCTTCATAGGATTTTGGATGAACTCTACCATGTATCTTATTTCCCTTTGTTGTTCATGTACCTTGTGGATCTTGTGTGTTTGATTATCTAGTGGATGTGTGATTGGACTTATTCTTGAGTGTTCATCTTGTTCTCCCTCTTGTGTTCATCTTGTTCTTGGGGATTCCCCCTCCAATTCGTGAAAGATCTCCCCATAGGGTTCCACCCTACATCAGAAGTGCTATACGAGGTATCACCCTCGGCACTCGATAGTAACCGTGCAGTGTCGTACAACTAAGGAGGTGCGATGTGATGTGTCAGGCTCTGGACAGTGATCATCTTGATCGAGTCGTCAGTCATAAAGCGGGGGTGACAGGGACAAGGTGAGGGGTCACTGCTGGATCACTAACCAACCTATATTAAGCATATAGGATAACTAGGTAGGTAACAATAGCAGGTTATAAAATCAGGCTATGCATGAGAATAGGTGCAAACAAACAACAGTAGAAAAATCTAATGCAAGCATGAGAGAGAAGGAATGGGCGATATGTTCAAAGGAGTTTTGCTTGCCTAGAAGCTCTCTAGACAGATATGGACCCTTGACGGTGACGTAGTGATGGGGAGCATCCGACGATCATCCCCATGTTCACTCGAGCCTACGCCATTGGACCTAAGGTGAACTCGCTCCTTTCCGAATCTTCCCTTTCCGCATGTGAGACATGGCTACTACCTAAGTTCGATATGCTATGCATCATTAGGTGTCAAGAGGAGCCTTCCGAAGATGCACATGAAGACGGACGAGCCGCCAAGTCCACGGATGAAGAGGACCACGGAATCGGGCAAGTCACCTTCCAGGCCCAGGACATCCGGCCAGGACCCCGGACATCCGGCCGCTGGAGGCGCCAACACAGCAGCCGCAGCTCAGCCACGAAAGCTACAGGGCCCGGACATCCGGCCCCCAGGTCCCGGACATCCGGCCTCCCACGGCTCCGGAAATCCGCCCCCAGCCGAAATCCGCCTCGCCTATCCCGAACCGACAGAAGTCTGTTCGCCAGCCGGACATCCGCCCCCAGCCGGACATCCGCCTCCCTCAAGCCCCGGACATCCGCCCGACGCGGACATCCGGCCTCGCCTGTGTGAACAGTAAAGGGCGAAGCCCATGTACCCTTCGCCCCGTAGACTATATATACTCCATCCCCTTCCTCTTTCTAGGGTTAGCTTAGGTTTAGCTCATGTTTGTGTGAGAGCCTTTCTCATCCACTTGGTTACTTCTCCTCGGAGCCAGGACCTCTTGGAGAAGATCCCCCAAGCGGATTCAAGACCCCTTCTAGGGTGGACCCCATCAAGACCTCCTCTCGGAGAAGAACGGCTACTCGTGTATCCTTACCTTTGTTGATCTTTAATCTTGTGCCACCTTATGTGATCGGTGACCTAGCACTTGTGTGATTGATCTCTTGTCGGTTGAGTGAATTCTCTCTCGTTTTCCCCGTGTTTCCCTCTTGTTCTTCCGCGTGTTCTTCGTGATTCACCGTAGGATCCGCTCTAACGTGAAAGATCATCCATGTAGGGTTCCGCCCTACATCATCTTGGTATCATGAGCCACGTTGATCACGTTTTTGGAGCCCCTACCCCTCTTTTTCTAGCTTGATTTTGTTGATTTCGTCCTAAATCCGAAAATCCCCACCAAAAATAGACCCAATTTTTTTTTGTGATTTGTTAGTTTGGATGATGTTTTGTTGATTTTGATCCATGGATTTGCTTGGTTTCGAGTGGATCTAGCATTTCCCCAAGTTTCCCCACTTTCCATCCACGAAATCTCTCCAATTTTGACCTTGAAATCATCAATTTACGACCCCAATTATAAAATTTCCGCCCCAAACGAGATCTGGATTCGTCGGGCGGACATCCGCCATCCGGCCGGACATCTGGGTCCCAAGCCGGACATCCGGGCCCTGGAGCACCAAATCCGCTCGGTTCTGGACATACACCCCCGGAAATCCGGCCCTACCCCCGGATATCCGGCCCCTGTAGATTTCAGATTTTCCCGTTTCACCATTTTGTCCATAACTAATTCATCCGGAGTCCGTTTTTGACGTTCTTTAGCTCGTTTTGAAGCTATTGATATCCCCCATCCCATAAAAACACTACCACCACCATTTGACTCCATCAAGTTTTTGGAACTTTGGCATCTTTGCCTAGGGCTTCCACCACATCATCCGCATGTCCACCACCGACTTCCGCAACCTAACCCATTTTGTTCCCCTTTGCATTTGAGGTTATTTGGGTTGTGATTCGAGTCTCCTAAGGTGTTTCGGCTACTTAGGGACGGTTGCATCTTCATCAACCACCACCACCACCATAACTTCCGCATAGGCGTGCCCACCATACACTTCCGCCACCTCAACTTAACCCAATAGTTGTTTGAGCTTGTTTGAGTTGTGGCTTGTGTCTCCTAAGGTGTTTCGGCTACTTAGGGACGGCAACTTCAACTCCGACACGTGTATAGCCCATCATTCCACTTCCGCATTGCCAAGTGCAAACCACCACCGCATTCCCGCTATCACCATTTTGACATTTGACGTTTGAGATTTTGAGTTCGGGGTTTTTCCATTTCCTAAGTTGTTTCGGCTACTTAGGGACGAGTCTCCATCATCTTGGTATCTACATCAAGAACACCGCTACTCATCATCGCCGGATGGTAACCTCCATATCATCTTGGTATCGTGGTATCCCTCCATTGTATATTCCCCTTGCCATTGCATTGTTAACCCCTAGCCTTACTTTTGCGTTACTTGCCTATCTAGACTAGCCATTTGAGTATTGCCGGCAACGTTACTTGTGCACATTAGTGATCATACTTCCCATAGCATATATACCATATCATCGTGGTGCATATATTGGTATCATATCTTGTGTCACAAGTTTGTTCCTGCATATACACAATTGCTATCTTGGTTTGTGCATTGTGCAAAGTGGCCATACAAAAAAAGAAGAAGAAATAAAGCTTCTAAGCAAAAGAAAGAGAGCAAAGAGCTTGTAAGCAAGTGCCATAGCATCATACCACATTGCATATAAGATTGTCATATCCGATCATCTTGGATCATCTTGAGAGAAACACCGGGAACCATACATACATAGCATACTTGGGATAGAAGTTTATCCATTTTGCGTCTTATAGGTTGTGCACAAGTGTCGTATCCGCCTATTGAGCAATCGTGCTAGCGTCTCTCTTGAGTTGTGCAACACGAGCGTTTTCCGTGGATTCCAATTTTGTGCTCATTCCTTGGTTGCACGACCCCATTTATCTATCCGTGTGTGTGTTTCCGTGTGCCATTCTTTGCTAGTGGTCCATTTGTTTCACTTGCGAATTTGTGAATCTCTTTCAACATTATTGACTCTTGCTAACATTTTGCATTGAATTTTTGTGCCACTATCCTCACCGAGCTCCTCCATAAGCTTTACTTGTGTAGGTGTGAGAACCGACAAGGATTGGTACCAATAGTGCTATTTCATTGTCCGCATTTGAGTGAACTTGATACATTGTCAACATCGGTCAAGGTACATTGGTATAAGTTCTTCTCTTTCTCCCACTTATATTTGCTCGAGTCTTGTGATGGATAGACAAGGCATTTCATCTTCGGTCTTCGACAACAACGACGGCGTGAACAACTACATCACCAAAGCGTCTATCTTCGATCTACAACGACAAGTGCAAGGCACACAATCAAGATTGCGAGAGCGCGTCGAGAACATCTCCATCGACATTCGTCACTCCGAAGCAAGGAGAAGGGACTACTTCGACAAGAAACTTGCCGCACATAAAAAGGAGCAAGATGCAAGAATGGAGGAGATTCGGACCTTGCTCAAGTTGACTTCCCCTTCATCATCTTCAAGACGGCGACGTTCAAGCCACAAGTCTTCGGAGCGCGAAAAAGATGCAAGTGCAAATCGTCCTCGTCCACATCTACATGGCGACCACCATCACGTTCGTGATCCACATCGTCATGAAGGGCAAGTCACCTCCAAGCATCATGTGCACGCATTTACCCATTTAACGACATCTACAACGACATCATCATCATGAAGATGCTCCTGGCGCAAATGCACAAGTCCCAACAAGCCCTACTTCACGCCAAGTCGAAGCTTCATAAGCACAACAGAAGACCGCGAGACGACCACCACCAAGACGGCGATACGGCTACATCAACCACTTCGGCATCTTCGCCAAGTGTTCTCAAGGCATCTTCGCCTTTGGACGTACGGCATCTTCGCCTACTTCCCACGTGTACGCCTACATCGACTTCATCAAGTCCAAGGCGACCACCCACGGCGAGGGCGACACTTCCATCTTCGGAAGCCCCTCAAGGAAGATGGCCGAGCATGGGAAACTCCCTTCGGTCATGGAGACGAGCTATGAGGTGCCACATCATATGGGCCTCCAACACCAAGACGGTGACAAGACGGTCGAGCAAGGGCCATCCCCTTCGACCACGGCGACGAGCGCGAACCTCTTCAACAACATGAAGACGACGCCCACAGTGGACTCTTACTCCGAGTCAAGCTACGCGACCGCGCATGGAGACATTTGCACCTACATCTCTCCGGCACCCACATATGTCGAGATGCCCCAATTTCCATGTGAGGAGAGCCACCACCCCATGAGTGACATGAGTGACTCCACCATACGTGACATTGAGAGCATTTCCTATGAGAGGATGAGTGTGACCACCACTAGCCCCACACATGAGAGCACGCCACACATCCTATGTGAGGTTGAGCACCATTTGAGTGACTCCACCCACCATACGAGTGAGAGCATCCTTGAGGGAGTGAGTGAGACACAACACTTAGTGAGTGAGGTAGTTGACACGGCACATGAGGCCACTATGATTTCTAACGACTTAACCTCTACTCCTAGTGTGTTTTCTTCTTTGGTGCTAGGTCTCCTACATGACGACATGCCTATCCTCGACGAGTCCATCCCTCCAAAGGGAAAGACGATGGCCATGGTGGACGATGATACACCCCCCACATGGTTCCATCAAGATGAAGATGACAACGAGACGATCTTCAACACCTCACCTACAACACATGAGCGACCTTCCAAAGGTAACATAGGTGATGGTGCTTCTCTTGTCCCACTAGTGGAATCTCTTACCATCGATTGCTCCCATGATGTTGACCCACCTATTACCATTCTTCATGCTAGTGAAACTTCTTCATGCCTTGACTTACCTATTTATGATGAATATGATGATGAGCATGTTGAGTTGCCTAGTTGTGATTGTATGCTTCATAGGATATCATGTGAAAATTCTATTGGTCACATTATGTTTGACAATCCATTGAACTTGTCATATGCTATGAGTGAGATCTCCCATATTGCCTCATTTCAATCTCAACATAGTAACTATGCATGCCCCATTAACATAAACCCTATTTGCACTTATGGCATAGATGACGAGATGATGGTCATTGGCTTTTGCTTCTCTTGTGATGATACTGCCATGCTTCCTTTACATAATTTGCGCAATTCGTCTACTATTCCATGCCATGATCACATTGTTCCAAATATGCATTGTTTTGGATGTTGTCAATATTCTCCATGTGATGTTTCCATTAATGCTCATGAGGAGACCCCATAGTTTCCTCATACATATTAGGAGATTTTGATTCATCCCATACTTTGCATGATTCACATAATTGCTTGCACCTTATGCATTCCATGGATAACAATGCTCTAGATATTTCTCTTGATGCATTACACAATTTGAGTCTCCATTATGCTATACATAACAACAAACCTATCATGATGGATGACATGTTTCTATATCACGCATCTCATTTATTTGAGCATTGGATATTTTGTGCTAACCGACACATGCATGTGCGCATCATGATGGATGATGTGTACATATACCATGCACACACAATTTTTCCTTTGTCTTTGTTTTGTGTAGGTACTCATGTATACTCGTCAACTTCTCAATCCCAAGAGTTGATTTAAACGAGCTCTTGAGAGCAACGATGCTTTGGGATCCCGTGGACTTTCATTCCCACCATTCCTTTTGTGCATCGACTATGCATCTCTTTTACTTGTCTCTCACACGGCTATGGGCTATTTACCACTTGTCACCTTATGCTCATTTTCCGTGCTCACTTTGCATGTTATTTTTACTCCTATGCCTTTGCCATGCAATTGTGACCCTTGCTTGCATCTACCCATGATTCACCATTATGATAATTCTATGTGTATTTGCATGCTTGGTGGAGATACTAGTAGCTATTTCCATGATTTCTTTGTGCCCCACGCTATTGATGCTTGTTGTGTTGGGAGAGTCATGATGCCCCATTGCTATTTACACATGGCCTCTCGCCAATACATTCATGCCATTCTACTCATATCTTGCTTTCATGCTTGTGCTGTGTCATGTGCATTATTCATGCCCACTATTTGCACACACGACATGCTTGTCATGATTCCTTCTAGTACGTTGCATCTTCGCAGTACTAGCTTGCTTGACTTGATCTCTATGATTGATTGCTTAGTTGCATCACCCATGTTCCACTATCACTTGCTTTCTTGGGTTGATGACATATATGTTCATGCCTCTGACATGATATATCTTGTGTATTGTCGCTTGCCTCCTATAGTTGCCTCTATGCTTAATGACCTTGGAGACTTGGACACTTCACTTGTGATGCATGCTTGTTTGATTGAGCCTATTGCATTTGGTTGTTCTTGCATCTTATGCCTCCATACTATGACACGCTCCCTTGTACTTTCTTATGATGAGCATGATGCATACACTTGTTGGGTATCTTACCACTCGAATGATAGGTTTTGCATTTCCGCTAACCTCATTTGTTTTTCCGAGTGTTTGTCATGTTCTTTCATTTTGGAGGTTTCACAAGGCGATGCCGTTATGCGACGACTTGGTCATGCGAAGGCATACACGATGTGCAACACCAACATTTGCGAGAATCCACTAAAGATGAACTCCTTCCCTTTGAGCCATCCTCAAGTTTGCATATTGGATGGGTCATTCTTTCATTGTTGTTTCCTTCTTCTTGTCCACATGATACATCTATTGGATGGAGGATCGACATTGGAGATCGACTCTATGGACCTTCACATTGAGGAGCTTCGGACTTATGGGATGCACCTTGAACCTCCACTCATGCAACGACATCGAGCATTGGTACATCAACACTCCTTTGACACATTGCACCCACACCTTCATATTTGTTGATTGTGCTCATACATGTCATGCTCGATGGACATATCATACCCATAGCAAATTTGCGTCTTATGCATGGATTGACTCACATTATGATTGCCTTGTTGCATCTTGTATTCCCATGTCATCCATGATATATGAGCTTGTTCACTTCCTTAGCAAATTTGTTGTGATCTTCCTTGATGGCATATTCATACATCGTGATCATATTGCCCATCATCAATTGCATGATAACATACACATGTTGAGCATCCATTGCCATATTCATGCTATTGATAAACCGTCTCACTATGACATCATTTTGCACCGTGGTTGCATTGATCACATTCACTTTACATTTGTGTGCACAATGAATGCTTTACATGTCATTTTACATCATTTGGATAAGCATCTCATGCCTTGTCATGAACAATTCCTTTGGACGACCTCATTCTTACATGATGGACACCTTGTGTGCGCTAACCATTGTATTTCCAAGTGTCGTTTGTGTTTGCTCTTTTTGCATGTGTACCACTCCGGAGACACCTTGGAGTACTTGGATTGCGCCATGTCTTCCACTTCGTCCTACTACAAGTCCATCCACGACAACCGTTTCCATGGTGATGAGGATTTCGATCCGAGGTCGGATCTTTCCCAAGGGAGGGGAGATGATGCGGAGCATCCGACGATCATCCCCATGTTCACTCGAGCCTACGCCATTGGACCTAAGGTGAACTCGCTCCTTTACGAATCTTCCCTTTCCGCATGTGAGACATGGCTACTACCTAAGTTCGATATGTTATGCATCATTAGGTGTCAAGAGGAGCCTTCCGAAGATGCACGTAAAGACGGACGAGCCGCCAAGTCCATGGATGAATAGGACCACGGAATCGGGCAAGTCACCTTCCAGGCCCCGGAGATCCGGCCAGGACCCCGGACATCCAGCCCCTGGAGGCGCCAACACAAAGACCGCAGCTCGACCCACGAAGCTACAGGGCGGACATCCGCCCCAGTCCCGGACATCCAGCCTCCCACGAAGCCCCGGAAATCCGCCCCCGGCCGAAATCCGGCCTCGCCTATCCCGAACCGACAGAAAGTCTGTTCGCCCGGGACATCCGGCCCCCAGCCCGGACATCCGGCCTCCCCTGAAGCCCCGGACATCCGGCCCGATGCCCGGACATCCAGCCTCGCCTGTGTGTGAACAGTAAAGGACCGAAGCCCATGTACCCTTTCGCCCCTGTAGACTATATATACACCATCCCCTTCCTCTTTCTAGGGTTAGCTTAGGTTTAGCTCATGTTTGTGTGAGAGCCTTGCTCATCCACTTGGTTACTTCTCCTCGGAGCCCAGGACCTCTTCGGAGAAGATCCCCCAAGCGGATTCAAGACCCCTTCTAGGGTGGACCCCATCAAGACCTCCTCTCGGAGAAGAACGGCTACTCGTGTATCCTTACCTTTGTTGATCTTTAATCTTGTGCCACCGTATGTGATCGGTGATCTAGCACTTGTGTGATTGATCTCTTGTCGGTTGAGTGAATTCTCTCTCGTTTTCCCCGTGTTTCCCTCTTGTTCTTCCGCGTGTTCTTCGTGATTCACCGTAGGATCCGCTCCAACGTGAAAGATCATCCACGTAGGGTTCCGCCCTACATCACGTAGTCATCACCAGATCAACCGCATTCTTGGGATCTACCAAAAAAGAATTAACGGAGGGGGAAACAATAAATAATAGAGCAAACAATACAATGCAGATGCAATGGCACGGCTAGATGTGTGGGTGACAATCACCAATGCATGCCTAAACATTTTAAAAGAAGGGGGAAATGTCCGGCGATATTTTCCCGGCTCCAGGTATTATTCGATATAGCGATCCAGTAGCAAAATGTCAATGTTCATTATCTTAAAGGCATGTGACAGGTATGTGGATGACATACTCAGACTCATTATATTTTTCTGATCGTTTGTCGTATATACATTATTATCATCGGAGTTACGTTTTATTTTATATGATTTTTTAAAGTTTTATCGATTCTCTACAAATTTTCTGGAATTGTTTTAATTCGGCTTGACCAAGTCAATTTGACTAAACAAATAAAAATGACTAACCTAATTAAATGGGCCACATGTCATCTATACATAGGCTACTAATTAACTTCTAACCTAAACTAACACTAACAAGGTCGGCCCTAACATAGCCAGCCATTAGGCTGGCTCAAGTGAGCAGCAGCGCGGCCAGCAGCACACCAAACAGCAGAGCAGCAGTGCACCCTAGCAGCAGAAGTAGCGGCGCTAGCAGGAGGACAGCGGTAGCGGCGCTAGCAGGAGGACAACAGCAGCAGCATCGTGCAGAGCAGCGAAGCAGCAGCAAGCCGTGGCGAGTCCACGCGCGGGCGCGGGTGTGCGTGCATACCAGCGGCATCAACAGTGCAGGAGTAGCAGCAGTATGCGGACACTGAGCTTCGGCCATGCCGGACGAATGAAAGTGCAACTATCCCTAGGTGGTTTTGGTAATTCATAACAACATATAGCTCATTGGGCTAATGCTAATCCAAGACAAATATTTCAGGAAAGCTCAATGAATGGCATGGCATGGATGATGAAAGTGGATCCCTCAAAATATTAAGGACAAAGGATTGGCTCAAGCCAAAAGCTCAAGACTCTACATTTTACATTTTAGTGATCCAAGATCACATTGAGTCTATAGGAAAAGCCAATACTATCAAGGAGGGATGAGGTGTTGCTTGATGAGCCTCTTGCTTCATGTGTTTAGTGATATGCTCCAAAACACTCCACTACTTTCTCACATCCAAATATGACCTAAACCTAAAGTCAAACTCGGCCCCACCGATTCTTTCTATCCGGCGCCACCGAGTTCAAACGTCATAGCCACTGCCACAAACCCTAGGCAAATCGGTTTCACCGATAGGGATCTCGGTCTCACCGAGATGGGATTGCAATCTCTCTGTTTCCCTTCGTAACGTTTCGGTCTAACCGAAGTGAGCGATCGGTCCCACCGAGATTACAATGTAAACTCTGTGTTTCCCTTTTGTAACTTTTCGGTCTCACTGAAAGAGCGAATCGGTCCCACCGAGTTTACCTGACCAACTCTCTGGTTAGCTAATTACCAAAATCGGTCTCACCGAGTTTGTGTAATCGGTCTCACCGAGATTACGTTATGCCCTAACCCTAACCATATCGGTTCTACCGAGTTGCATGTCAGTCCCACCAAAAACCCTAACGGTCACTAGGTTTACTAAATCGGTCCTACCGAGTTTGTTGATTCGGTCCCACCGAGTTTGGTAAATTCTGTGTAACGGTTAGATTTTGTGTGGACGCTATATATACCCCTCCACCTCCTGTTCATTCATGGAGAGAGCCATCAGAACAAACATACACTTCCAACTTACCAGTTCTGAGAGAGAACCACCTACTCATGTGTTGAGGCCAAGATATTCCATTCCAACCACATGAATCTTGATCTCTAGCCTTCCCCGAGTTGCTTTCCACTCAAATCTTCTTTCCACCAAATCCAAATCCTGTGAGAGAGAGTTGAGTGTTGGGGAGACTATCATTTGAAGCACAAGAGCAAGGAGTTCATCATCAACACACCATTTGTTACTTCTTGGAGAGTAGTGTCTCCTAGATTGGCTAGGTGTCTCTTGGGATCCTCCGACAAGATTGTGGAGTTGAACCAAGGAGTTTGTAAGGGCAAGGAGATCGCCTACTTCATGAAGATCTACCGCTAGTGAGGCAAGTCCTTCATGGGCGACGGCCATGGTGGGATAGACAAGGTTGCTTCTTCGTGGACCCTTCGTGGGTGGAGCCCTCCGTGGACTCGCAAGAACTGCTACCCTTCGTGGGTTGAATTCTCCATCAACGTGGATGTACGATAGCACCACCTATCGGAACCACGACAAAAACATCTGTGTCTCCAATTGCGTTTGAATCCTCCAAACCCTTCCCTTTACATTCTTGCAAGTTGCATGCTTTAATTTCCGCTGCCTATATACTCTTTGCATACTTGCTTGAATTGTGTGAAGATTGCTTGACTTGCTCAAAGATAGCTAAAATCTGCCAAAGTCTAAAATTAGGAAAAGGTTAAGTTTTTAATTGGTCAAGTAGTCTAATCACCCCTCCCCCTCTAGACATACTTCAAGGTCCTACAAGTGGTATCAGAGCTTTGGTCTCCATTTGCTTTGATTTCCATAGCTTTTGGTGGTTATAGCCTTGGTTTCACAACCTAGGAGAGTATGGCGTCTAGCAAGGGAAATTATCACCGTAGAGGTCCTTACTTTGATGGCATTAATTTTGCTAGTTGGAAGCATAAGATGAAAATGCATATTCTCCGACATAACCCCGCCGTTTGGGCTATTGTGTGTATTGGCTTGCAAGGTGAATTCTTTGATGGGAGAGAACCGAATCGTGAAGCTAGCACGGAAGAGTTGAAGATGCTGCAATATAACGCTCAAGCTTGTGATATCCTCTTCAATGGCTTGTGCCCCGAAGAATTCAGCAAAATCAGCCGTCTTGAGAATGCAAAGGAAATTTGGGATACTTTGATTGATATGCATGAAGGTACCGACTCCGTCAAGGAATCCAAGTTGGATGTGCTCCAAAGTCAGCTTGACAAGTTCAAAATGAAGGATGGTGAAGGTGTCATTGAAATGTACTCTAGGCTTGCTCTTATCACAAATGAGATTGCCCGGCTTAGGAAGTGAAGAGATGTCCGATGATTCATCATCAAGAAGATCCTAAGAGCATTGGATGGAAAATATGATACCGTGTGCACATTGATCCAAATGATGCCAAATTACAAAGATCTCAAGCAAGCGGAAGTCCTTTGGAAGAATTGTTGCTCATGAGATGTCACTCAAGGATAAGGAGGAACTTCACAACAAGTCAAGTGGTGCTTACAAAGCCTCATGTGAAGCCCCCACATCATCAAGTGAGAAACAAACCTTCAATGAAGAATTGAGCTTAATGGTGAAGAACTTCAACAAATTCTACGAGTAGAAGCAAAGAGAGAAGCTCTAAGTCAAGGTCCTATAATGACAAAAGATCTTCTAGTCGAGAGCGCAATTGCTACAATTGTGGGAGACCCGGACACTATTCCAATGAGTGTACGTCACCCTACAAAAGAAGAGAAGAGTCTCCCAAGAGAAGAAGTAGAAGAGAAGAATCACCACCAAGAGAGAGAAGGAGTAGAGATGATCGTTATGAACGAAGACCCTCACGGAGAAGCAAGGATTAGGAAAGGAAGGACAAGTCATCAAAGAGCTACACAAAACGAAGACATCAAGCTCATGTTGGTGAATGGGTATCCGACTCTGACTCGACAATCACTCAGGAAGAAGCTATCACTCCGACTCGAATACACTCAAGATGAAGGTGTTGCCGGCCTAGCACTTGTGTCAACCAACTCCTACGACATATTTGATTCACCAAATGAAGGAATTGGAAGATGCTTCATGTCCAAAGGTCCTAAGGTAACACCCCGAGTATGTTGATTTTAATAGTGATGAAGATGACTTGCTAGGTGATGATGATTTACTTGTTGACAACTTTAGTGATGAATACTATGATGAAACATCAATTAATCATGCTAATCAAGATGAAACGAATGACAATGATAAGGAGAAGATTGAGCTTCTAACTAAAGAACTAAACACTCTTAAGTTAGCTCATGAAACTATCTTCTAAGATCATCAAGAGCTTTTAAGGGCTCATGAGAAGTTACGCTTTGAAAAGCTCAATCTTGAGCAAGAGCATGAGTTCCTAAAAGCAATCAATGATGATCTCCGTAAGAAAAGTTCTTCTTACATTGCCAAGCGTTTACTCTTATCTACTTACATGCCTCAAGTCAAGTCTAGTAACAAGAACAAGAAAGATTCTTTCTCTAGTAGTAACAATAACAATGCTAAATCCAATATTGTTGCTTCTAGTAGTTCTCTTGATTCCACTAATGATTCTCTTAGCCAAGTTACTCTTGAGCAAGAAAACGGCTTATTGAAGGGAATAATAGAGAAAGGTGTATACAAGAGCCTTGCTGGGAGTAAGCAATTCGAGGAAATTGTACGCAAGCAAGGAAGGCACCAGAAGAATCAAGGTGTTGGTTTTGAACGAAAGTTCAATGCCAATGGAGTAAAGTGGGAAGGAGATCAATACCCCAAGACGAAGTTTGTTCCTCAACAAGAGAAGTATGATCCTACTTCCTTCAAGGGAACACAAGCACAAGATGATCTTCCACCACAAGACCACAAGAACAAAGGCAAGGACAACCTTCAAGAGGAGATTGATGCATTTGAAGAAGCACCTAAGGGCTTGGTCAAGTGGGTTCCCAAGACTACGTCAAGTTCTACTTCATCAAGTACAACTACTACACCAAGGATTCCCATCAAGATGATGTGGATCCCGAAGAAGAACTAGAGAGTTCTTGAGGGTGACTCCGCCAACATTCTTCACTCATATCATTATGGCAAGGACAAGTGCAATCATCTTCCATATCTTGCACTAGTTCAAGGAGTCACAAACCCTCATGTTGGTAAGGCAAGGGACAAGGTAACCTAATGTTTTCATGGACATCATTTTGTGTGTGCATCACTCTATGTCTACGGATATACTTGTTTGTTCCTTGTGGGACTAACCCATGTAGGTATTGAAAGTGCAACTCACTCCAAAGGATTGCTCCAAAAGATTTACATCAACATTGAGCATCCACATCTTCAACACCTACATGAAGTCATCATCGACAAAACCCAAGGTTAGTTCATCCCTCTAAGGGGGGGATCTCACATCAAGGGGGAGCTTAACTCTAAGAATTGAGTCAAAGCAACTCTAATGATGTGATCACATAAATGCTTTATGTAAAAGTGGTAACACCACTTGAGCTTAAACGATGAGTATGACCTATGATCAAATGTTCTCATTTGACTCCTAAGTCAATATACTCATATATAGATGACCTTGTCATCGCCAATTGTTTGATAGATGCTAGAATTGGTTGTGCATGCTTTGTCACATATTTCATTTGTCATTTTATTGTGTGAGCATGTTGGTTGCATATTTTACTCATTCGAGGACATCCACTTGTTGTTTTGATTTATTAGTTTCTTATTCTTTGGCCAAGTGGATGGACAAGAATGCCTAAGAACCTTCTCTAGCTATCTATGCTTTTCTTGTCTCAAACTCTATTCATGCTACATCACAAAATTTGATCAAGTCAGATTCGAACCACTCTGTGTGAGGAGCACTCGGAGTCCCCGACTCGTCATAGACTTAAAACTACCAAAACTTCTTTGTGATTTTCGGTCTGACCGATTCCTCCATTTCGGTCATACCGAGATCACTAAGTCGATCTAGGTTTTCATCTCGGTGCAACCGATTTGAACTTTTCGGTCACACCGAGTTGTTGTAATCATTAGCGATTTATGCATCTCGGTGCCACCGAGTTGTTCCACTTTCGGTCACGCCCGGCGGTGTCGGGCTATATATTCTCACGGGCAAATTTTGGAAAACTTTCTCAAAACTATTCGCCAGCGCATAGCTCGCTTCTGCCTACTAGGTCTACGGATCGTCGACTTAAATGCGCCGGCCGCCTCTGTCATTTGGTCTCCGCCGTCAACAGATTTCTTCTCCGCCATTGCCGCCGTAGCGAGTTCACCGCCGAACTAGGGTATGAACTCAATCACAGTGCTATCCTCGTCTGATTCTCAGCACATTGTGTTCATAATGCTTCTTGCCACGATTGAAACATCTCTATCAAGTCAAAACAATCCTTAGAATAGGTGTGATTCAAAAATTTAGGGTTAGGTTTCCGCCGAAACCATCTCGGACCCACCGAGTTGAAAAACTCGGTCCCACCGATTTGGCTAACGCCATTGCACTAGTAACTCTCGGTCTGACCGATAATTGCTAATTGGTGTGACCGATTTTAAAACTTTGTGAAACCCTAGCAGTCTCGGTGCCACCAAACTGTGACTCGGTCTGACCGAGGTCACTAGTTTTGGTTCCAAAACTGCTTTGGTATCACCGAGTTTGAAAACCGGTAGATCCAAAATGCTTTCTGTGGAAAACTAAAACTAAGTTTTTTGAATCATTCTTTTGCAAAAATCTCTGCATTTTGTGATGCTCATCCATTCTACCTCATCCATAATTATTCAAAGGGTCAGCAGTCAGTGTGTGCAGCATGTCAGACCAAAGTGACAGCCAGAACAAGTCAGAAGAGTAGATTCACATGAGTGAGGGCACTAGTCCCTCTAGCAGCTCAGATGAGGGGAGCAGAAGCACTCCCATCAATTTGCCCAAAGCTGCCACTAGGACAAGGAAGAAAAAGACCTCAGAGTCTGAGGATGAGGATTATGTGGCAGTTGAGGATGAGGCTAGTTCAAAGAAGAAAGTGCTCAAGAAGGAGTATAGCTCAACTGTAGTAAAGCCAGGAATGAAGATCAAAAGGTCTGCAGGAAGACAACCAATGTCCAAAGCCAGAGTCTCCACTCAAGCTTCTTTGGAATCCCAACCCAAAGAGCCTGCTGCTGAAGGAAAGAAAAGGAAGGAAAGGGTCAAGAAGACCATGGCGGAGTGATTGGAAAGCCTTCCATGATGGAAGAAGAGGAAGAAGAAGAGGTTCTTGCACCAGCACCCAAGGCACAAAAGCGATGGGTGATGCTATAAAGTCGAGGGTGGCAACTTCAAAGCCCAAAGGAGCACCCAAAGCTTCCTCCAAGCCCAAGAGTGCACGTAAGAGGAATACCAGGAGTATACCAGCTGCTGAAAAGAACAAGGCCCCAATGCACGATGTTCTCTGAGGAAGATGATGAAGGGCAAGTCCTAAGGAAGCTCAAACTCAAGATTCCAGACCACAATGATGCTCATCCTGTGGCTGAAAACATGAAGATCAGGAGAGATTTAGGGTTAAGGATATGGAGAGAGTCAGATCCATATGCCACCAGGAGAAGGACTGTTGTTGATTACATGTTCCACACCAAGGAGCAGCGGGACTTCTATGAGACTATCTTGTTGGGTAAGAAGCCCATAGTTTGTGATATGAGTTGGGTCGACTGGACCTACATACAGGAAAATGAAGAACACTATCCTGGAGTGTATGACAGCTTCAGTGCGTGTGGAGTTGTAGATTTTGTTGGGCAGAAGCTCACAAACTGGAATGACGAGCTCATTATGCAATTCTACTCCACAGCACATTTCTATCCAGATGGCAGGATAGTTTGGATGTCTGAAGGAACGAGATAACAATCAACCATTGAGGAATGGGAAAGTCTGATCAATGCCCCAAAGGAAAGTGAAGATGACTTGGACGTTTATGCCAAGAAGAAGATGGATCACAACTCAATGTCACAAATGTACAAGGAGATCCCAGGTGATGCACTTGAGACTTTCAAGTTTGGATCAGTTCATTTTCTTCTGTTAGGACTGCCAACAATCAACTGGATCCTAAGGCACACTCTGTTGCCCAAATCAGGTGACCACAACATGATTAGAGGGCATGCAATTAATTTGCTACACATATTTGATGTGCCCCAGAAATTCAAGGTCATGAGCCTCATAGTTGAAACTATCAAGAGGACAGCAGCAAACCAAAAGAGGAGCTGTGGATATGCCCCACAAATTCAGGAGTTGATTAACTCAAAGATGGGCACAGGGAAATATCTGTTGGATAAGTAGTTCTCTATCCTGAATTTGAGGACAATCAAGTTGTCATGACTGAGAATGAACCATCATCAGTACAAGCTCAAGAAAAGAAGGAGAACGCAAGGAAAGAGAAGGCTACCAAGATGCCAACACTAGCAAAGGCATCTGAGTACTTTTTGAAGAACAAGCAGGACTAGCTTTGTTGCTTGATAGCATCAACTCTGCGGATTGAGAAGGGGTTGGCCATCCTAACTCAAAACCGGGAGAGCCTGGAAAGAATCATGGAACAAAAATTCTATGATCTTGATGTCAAAGTAACCGAGATTGATCGGTTGTGGAAGCGGTCTGAGGATGACATGCAGGAGAGGAAGGGCGGGACAACAAGCGATGCATTTGCCAGAGTGCCTCGAGCTCAGAGATCACCGCAGAGCGATTGCAGACACGAGTCACTTCATCGGCTCGGCTACAGCTCCAAATAAGAACCAGCTCCAAGCACCAACTCCTTGACTCCTTCCACATCAACTGAAGTCTTCGTCCAAGGGGCCATCTCTACGCCACCAGCAGAAGACCAAGCCTGAGAGACGTTATAGTACTATGCATTTTCTAGGAACTTTTTGGTAACTTGTTGCCAAAGGGGGAGAAAAATATATAGATCCTAGGCTTCGAGACAGAGAGAGTTTGCTTTTGTTCTCTCTTGTCTTCTTGGTTGAACTTTGTTTGCTTTTGATTGCTTGAGATACTATGCTATTACCTGTGAGACATTGATGATCATGTGTTTGATCATAAGCTACACTTATGCTTGTTATGATATTATCTTACTTACCCTTATATGATCATCCACTGTTCTTGGTGATGAGTGCATGTATTAAATCTTTATTATTTTGAGCGCTCCACCAAGATGTATGTGACATGGAAGAGTAACCCATGAGCCTAATTCCTTGTGCATTTGCAGTCCAAAGCAAATCTTAAAATATGCACAAATTTAGGGGAGCTCTTGCTTATCACATACTTCTCAAAGCGACGATGTTTTTCAATCTTATTATCATTTGTCGAAGCTTTGATCTATATGTTGTCATCAATTACCAAAAAGGGGAGATTGAAAGTGCAACTATCCCTAGGTGGTTTTGGTAATTCATAACAACATATAGCTCACTGAGCTAATGCTATTCCAAGACAAATATTTCAGAAAGCTCGATGAATGGCATGGCATGGATGATGAAAGTGGATCCTCAAAATATTAAGGACAAAGGATTGGCACAAGCTCAAAAGCTCAAGACTCTACATTTTACATTTTAGTGATCCAAGATCACATTGAGTCTATAGGAAAAGCCAATACTATCAAGGAGGGATGAGGTGTTGCTTAATGAGCCTCTTGCTTCATGTGCTTAGTGATATGCTCCAAAACCCTCCACTACTTTCTCACATCCACATATGACCTAAACCTAAAGTCAAACTCGGCCCCACCGATTCTTTCTATCCGGCGCCAACGAGTTCAAACGTCATAGCCACTGCCACAAACCCTAGGCAAATCGGTTTCACCGATAGGGATCTCGGTCTCACCGAGATGGGATTGTAATCTCTCTGTTTCCCTTCGTAACGTTTCGGTCTAACCGAAGTGAGCGATCGGTCCCACCGAGATTACAATGTAAACTCTCTGTTTCCCTTTCGTAACTTTTCGATCTCACCGAAAGAGCGAATAGGTCCCACCGAGTTTACCTGACCAACTCTCTGGTTAGCTAATTACCAAAATCGGTCTCACCGAGTTTGTGTAATCGGTCTCACCGAGATTACGTTGTGCCCTAACCCTAACCATATCGGTTCTACCGAGTTGCATGTCAGTCCCACCGAAAACCCTAACGGTCACTAGGTTTACTAAATCGGTCCGACCGAGTTTGTTGATTCGGTCCCACCGAGTTTGGTAAATTCTGTGTAACGGTTAGATTTTGTGTTGAGGCTATATATACCCCTCCACCTCCTCTTCATTCGTGGAGAGAGCCACCAGAACGAACCTACACTTCCAACTTACCAGTTAGAGAGAACCACCTACTCATGTGTTGAGGCCAAGATATTCCATTCCAACCACATGAATCTTGATCTCTAGCCTTCCCCAAGTTGCTTTTCACTCAAATCTTCTTTCCACCAAATCCAAATCCTGTGAGAGAGAGTTGAGTGTTGGGGAGACTATCATTTGAAGCACAAGAGTAAGGAGTTCATCCTCAACACGCCATTTGTTACTTCTTGGAGAGTGGTGTCTCCTAGATTGGCTAGGTGTCTCTTGGGAGCCTCCCACAAGATTGTGGAGTTGAACCAAGGAGTTTGTAAGGGCAAGGAGGTCGCCTACTTTGTGAAGATCTACCACTAGTGAGGCAAGTCCTTCGTGGGCAATGGCCATGGTGGGATATACCAGGTTGCTTCTTTGTGGACCCTTCGTGGGTGGAGCCCTCCGTGGACTCGCGCAACCGTTACCCTTCGTGGGTCGAAGTCTCCATCAACGTGGATGTACGATAGCACCACCTATCGGAACCACGACAAAAACATCCGTGTCTCCAATTGCATTTGAATCCTCCAAACCCTTCCCTTTACATTCTTGCAAGTTGCATGCTTTAATTTCCGCTGCCTATATATTCTTTGCATGCTTGCTTGAATTGTGTGAAGATTGCTTGACTTGCTCAAAGATAGCTAAAATCTGTCAAAGTCTAAAATTGGGAAAAGGTTAAGTTTTTAATTGGTAAAGTAGTCTAATCACCGCCCCCCCCCCTCTAGACATACTTGAAGGTCCTACAACGAAGCTCACGGGACGACCGCAAATGGAACGGATCGAGCCGGAGAAGAGGGGGATTCGAACGAGACTACGATGCGTCGTGCTCGTCGATGACCGGTGGCGGCCGTGGCGAGAAAATGGCTCGATCCCGAGCATACGGCGCGGCCCAGCTCGGGTTCTTCGGTGGCGACAAAGGAGACGACCGTGTAGAGGCTTCTGGACATCTTGGTGCGGCAAGGGGAGGCCGGTGGCCGCGGCTGCGGAGACGACATGGTGATGGTGGCGCTCGGGCGGGATTCAAACAGAGAGAGGGAGACGATGAGGAAGAAAGATGGGATTAAGGTTCATCCATGGGGTCGGGGTAGGTCTTATCCTTGTCGGGGCATCGATGGATGAACGACACGAGGAGATCGAGCGCGTGAACGGCGTGCGCGCGGCCAAGCCATGGCTCCTGTACGTGAGGTTGAAGGAGGTAGGAGGTGGGTTGGTTCGTGTACTGTAGCACTCGGCTAAGTGCATGGTGTCTTTCTTCCTTTTTCCTTATTCTTTTTTCTGTTCTCCATTTGCAGCTACTGTTTTGCATTAATCCTTGAACCAAATGACTTTTGTATAATGTGGGGCTTTGACATATAATTACTATGCATTATTTAGGACTGCCACAAAAAGTTTGAGGATTATTTGAATTCATTTTAGTTTTGTTTAAATAGAGAAGGTTTACTTTGGGGCTGTTTGGTCAAGTTTAAAATAGGTTAAGGGCATTTTAATAATTCAAATAATGTTGGTTTATTCATGACAATTAGTTAGTGAATTTTTGAAACCCAGCAAACATTTTTGTTTTACCGATTAAACAAATAATAATTTGACTTTATTTTAAATTGAATTTGAGTTCGGTTTGGATCGAAGTGAGGTTTAGAAAATTAAATGTGATGACATGGCACCATTACCGTGTGTGGTTACTTTAGCTTAACTACCGGGGTTTTACCAATCTCCTCCACTACAAGAAATCTCGTCCCAAGACTTAAGAGGTGGAGTAAGGGGGAAAGTTCTGGTTACGAAATTCTAACGGATCTTCTCGTTCTTGGTTGCTCTTCTCAAAGAAGTTGATCCCTTTCGTTGATGTCTTCATTTCTCTGCTTTGGGTCATTATGATGAAGTCGTCATCCTTTCTTCCGAAACTCCATCGTACTTACGAATAGGGTAAAAGGGGAAATTAAAAGGACGGATGTCTGGAAGGATTGGCATCTGGTAATTATCTCATGGAAGGGGATTTCAGAAGCACCAGGAAACATATCGAGAGTGATATAAGGAGGTTCAACAAGTTTCGATCGGGTAGGCATCCAGCTGATGACTAAAACAGGTGATGAAGGGTTCAGAGCAATGAAGAAGGATGTTGCATCTGATACCAGAATGAAACGTGGTAAGGAAATTAGCTCATGAATTACACACGAAGCCAAGTGCAAAGGATACTTCAAAATCAAGGTTGTACAGGAGAGTCGGATTTCGATCCTGTGGAACTATGGTTAGTGAGGTTTAAAACTAGGGAGGACGATGACATCTCGCACGGTCAAGATAGTAAGACATGTCAGAGGATAGCTTGTCAGCTATGTTGGCAACCACGTTGGCACCAAGGGCTTGGGACGAACAGAACCATTTTCCCGCACGCAGGGCGAGGCGTACCAATAAGCAAAGTTCTCATCTGTCGTTGGTTACTAGAATGTCAACAATATAGTAACATGGTCTTACTAACAGATTTGTACACCGAGGTGCTTACTTAAGCAGGGATTTATTACTGCGTATATCATATAGAACACAAGAAAGGTTAAACAAACCAATGGAAAGGAAAATGTGTATACACGAGTATTAGGTGTATATCCTTCCCAAGTGCAAGCAGAGCGGGATAATCATGACAGGATACCAAGTATGTAACCATTTAGACAAATGGGTGAGAAATTTATTATGTTTACCCATACAACGGTGTTTGGATCATTTATCAAGAAAATTTAGCATTACGCTTCCAATGTTCTTTTAATGATCGGAGTACCACTAACAAGCTTCGGCATAGCATTGGCAGGGTCATTAGGAAAAAGTCAGACTTTGGATAGATAAAGGATCCATCAGGAACAGTGATGAGGACATGGCTACCATAGTTACACCCAGTACCCCTGCTACTATACCTATTGGACCAATTACTAGAGCTCATGCACACCACTTAAATTATCAGGTACTTTCGTTTCTTGGTAATGTTTCTAATGTTCATGAGAATATGATGCTGCCTAACTTAGATACATTTGTGTTGCTTACAATTGAAGGGGCATGGACAAGAAGGATGAACATTGGAGCATGATCAAGCATGAAGATGAAGGCGCGTGCGAAGAGAACAAGAACAGAGGAGACAGTGGAGATTTCCACACTTTGAAGCCACCATGATGACATCAGGAAGATGGACAAAATATATAAGATGGCCTTTCATAAATTTCGTCCATAGCTTATTATTGGTGCTGCGCCACCTTATTTTTGGGCCAGGTCCATGTCTTTTTGAAATACACTTAATAGGCAGTTTTTAGAGTCCATATTAATAGGGAAAATAACTTAGGCTAGAATTTAGTCCCACATTGCCAAGGGTGGACGAAATTCCCCTTTGTCACCCTATAAATATAGCCCTTAAGGCATCATTTAGACTTCGGTTTTAATTAGTTAAAAGCCATTGCTGCAACTTCGCGTATTTGTTTGTGTCCACGACCAGACCACGACCGCTTTTAGAACTCCACTTTTATCAACACTTCATATATATTCACAATATTCAGATTGCTTTATCATATTCTTGCTTGTTCTTTGATTGCTTGCAGGAATAGACCTTCATGTTCAGGTTGGCCATGCTCCGGCATGATCAATAACCTCTCGGAGTTGGTTTAGCGGTTGCTAAGGCGCAACACCGTGCATGTTTGTAGTTGTATCGTCACAATCGTCTCCACCAAATGGATAGTTATCATCTCATCGAAAGATCGGGACCGTCGCCTCTATCAAGTGGTATCAGCTTTCAGGTTGCTCGGTGAGATTTTCCAGTTTTTCTCAGTCTAGATCTTCATACCTAGAGTCCAAGAAAAACCACCAAAAAAAGTTATATTAGTTCAACCGTGTCCCAGACAGTCTGAGCATTTTCGCCATTACCACTTATCTTTTGCATTGTTGAATTTTTGGTTGCATGGTGTGTCGAGTTGCTGGTTTTAGTATCTAGTCTTTTAGAGTTTCGAGTTCTGCTCATGTTTTGTTCGCGCCGCTTCCGCATACACCATTGTCCACTTCACTGTGATTTTCCGCTGGCATTGTTTCATGCGCCGTTATCATCAGATTGTTCTTCTTAAAGCCTAATTCATCTTGGAGCAATAGAAGAAGAAAGAGTAAAGATTTGATAGAAGGAGTAAAATCAGAGGCAGCGGAATACAGGAAGAAGTTAAAAGATTTTGTTCGGGTCTTTGGATGAAAAAGGAAGCAAAAATACAAACAAAACTAGTACTTAGTACTAGCTATTGCTTTGAGCGTGAGTTACTACTTGTGAGGTATACTTGTGAAATCCATCAGATCTCGAATTTCGTGTGTGAAGAGAGAGAATAGTTTTTTTGTTGGCATCTTGTGGTGATAAAGCAGAAAAATAATAATAAAAGGAAGCAAAGAAGAGTCCAGATCCGTACTGTACTTTGGTTCCCTTAAATTTAGTAGTACTAATACGTCTTGGATTTTTGCAAAGAATACTAGTAAGCCACGTTGGAACTTCAAAAGAGAATTATTGCTTTGGCAGATCCGTGCGTGCGTTGCAGTTTGGAAAGAAGGGATTGGCTGAAGGGGAAAAAGGGCAACCACAAATCTATTGGGATTTGGGACGTGATCCCTCCCACGTTGGTTGATTGACTTTGGGAAGAAATCAGAATGAAAAGAAAGAGGGTGATTTAAAGGATTTTTGCCTTGTTGGGATTGATTTCGTTGGAAACAGTGAGGGGTGCTACTAAAAATTCATTTTGGCAAGTTTATTTCAGCACAAAGAAAAAACAAACAAAGGCAAAACGAATTGAGACCGATTTGGAAAGATTCTACTCCCGCCGTTCGAAAATACTTGTCAAGGAAATGGCTAAAAATGAATGTATCTATAACTAAGATATGTCTAGATGCTTCCATTTATTCGACAAGTATTTTCAGACGAGGTAGTACTATAATTGCTTCGACTTTGTGTTGTTGCGTTGCTTGGAGCCTTGGAAGGTCATGTTCAGTCCTATTGAAAAGGCAAGTCTGATCAGAAAAATAAAGTAGAATAATTCAACGAGATATTAGAGAGAGAAGGAAGGGAAAAAAAGGAAGTGCACGTGGATTTGTTGCCTTGGAGTTGATCATCACGTTGGAGATTGGTTGTATGTATCTTACTCCCTCCGTCCTATAATATAAGAGCGTTTTTGACACTATACTAATGTAAAAACGCTCTTATATTATGGGACGAAGGGAGTAGTTATGAAGAGGCAGGTGTAATGCTTAAATATTTTAAATAATGAAAGCACCCCTTTTCGAAATATCACGTTGGAGATAAAAAAAGGAAGGAGAACAAGTTGGCTGATTCCGTTGGGATTCCTAGAAAAAAAAAGGTCATTGGCTTTGGGATGATCCAAATAACATACGATCTATGCAATACTAGTTGTTTTGGAGTTGTGTTCTTGTGTGGCACATTTTGTCTTCGCATAAAAGAAGTGCTGACCAGATTTAAGTTGGATCTGAACCGAATTACAAAAAAAAGGCAGAGTGTGTTTGATGTTTAGCATCTAGCAGATTTTGTGGGGAGTGTTTGGTATGGTTGGACTCCCAAGGAAACAAATTTCAAAGATACAAGATCCTTATCTCTTGGGCAGTTTGAGAATAAAAGGGAAAGGGAAAGAGGTCGGTTGTTGCTTGGAAAGTACAAGAAAAACAAAGGGCAACGAATGTGGGCTATCTAGCCCTGTTCTTTTGGCGTTCGTGAGCTGGTTGGAGAAAAAAAAAGAACAGAACAAGGGAAGATCTGAGACTACTTTCTTTGGGGTTTTTCCTGCCCTGTTCTTGAGAAAGTTGTTGTGTGGACTTGTTTCTAAAAAAGAAGGGCCTCGGTACTCATACGTCTGGCAGTTATTTGGTTGCCATTTTATCCTGCTTCTCACGCATGCTCGTCCGTCTCGTTGTATGACTGCATGCTGAAATTCACTTGTGTCGTAGGATCGCATCTCTAATATGGTCTAGCCAAAGATCAGCACTAAATTAGGATGTAAGCCTCGACTCGGCTCCGCCGCCCCCTCCCCCCTTCGCCCGCACCCACCCCCCCCCCCCCCCCCGCCCACCTCCGCTCCCTCGCCGCCCGCCCCCTCATCGGAGGAGGCGCCTCCTCCACCTGCCAGCCCAAAACCGACCCGGGTCCGCTGGTCCGACCTCGTGGACGACGAGGTGGCTTCGCCCTCAGGTGACCGGCCTGGCTCTCCCCCCTCCCGTGCCCTCGGTCTCGCGGCCCCACCGCGTGTGGTCATCGGCCTGGCCTCCCACGGGAGCGCCGACGCCTCTAACCCGCGGCCGGCACCGTAGACTCGTCCGACGAGCGCAGCTCGCTCATTCAGGGCCCAAGGCTCCGCCTTGCAGAGGGGTCGGGCTCGACGTCGCCGATCCTGGGGCATTGTCGGCCGGTTTGAGCTGGGCTCTGCCCGCTCGACCTGCCGTGCCTCGCCGTCTACGCTCGCCCTCCCTCCCCTGCCCTCTCGGATGCCAGCGATCCTCGGCGGTGGCTCCCCGGCCCCCATCGTCCACAGGTCGTCGTTCCGGCCTTTCATCGCGGCTTTCGGCTCATCGGGTCTTTGATTCCGGGCATCCTCCCCCGACAGGCAGCTCTGGCCGGCCTCGCGTCGCGCTCCTGCTCCGGCGACGGTGGTGGCGGCGGCGGCTCGTCGAGGGGAAACCCTTCTAGCGCTCCCCTCCCCCGTTCGCGGGCTTCCGCGCTGGCAGGCCGGGGCATACTGGGCGGCGGCCCGTCTCCCCCCTCCCCCTCCCCCTCGCTGCTGGGCTGGACCGGGTGGGCCGAGGCCCGTCTCCCCCTCCCCGCTCCCCCCTCTGCTGGGCCGGACAAAGAGGGCCGAGACCCCTCTCCGGGACTTTCCGCGTGCCTTAGGCCCACCCCGCGGGCACAGTGGATTTGGCCACCCAGTGGCTTCCCTGTTCCCCCATCTTCCCCCGCAGCCGCCGCTCCTCCCCCGCTACCCCGCTCTCCCGCACCGACACCCCCTCTCGCCGCCTCCCCACCTCCACCTGCCGTCCTCCCCCCTCCCTCCCTCCTCCGGCCATGACTCGGGAGTGGGAGGACGGTGAGGCCCGCCGCAAGCGTCGCTATGAGGACCGGCGGGATCCCCCTCGCCCCTCTCCCGATGCGCTCTGTCGTGAGGAAGACCTCCAGCGGGAGCTGCGTGACCGGGAGGCGCGCCGGGATGACCGACGTTCCCAGGCGCTCTGGCCGTTCTGGGCCGTCCGCTCCCCGCCTCCGTCGTCGGCGACTTGCAGTCGGCCCAGCGCCGCTCGCCGTCTCCCACGCGCCGCCGGCGCCGTAGCCCCTCTCCGCCCCGTTCCTCCCCTCCCCGCCAGTTGGCCCCTCCAGCTGTCGCGCCCTCCCGCAAGTATGTCCCTCCCCACTCCGCGCCTCCCGCTCCTCAAGCCGGCTCGGCGGCCGGGGCCGGCCCAAACCATGGCCACCAGGGGCAGGGATGCAAGAAGAAGCGTCGCTAGGCCCGGGCGACGGCCTCCCAGGCCGTCGCGGCTACGGGGCTCATCGCGGCTTCGGGGCCCATCTCCAGCCTCCCCTTGCCTCCTTGTTTCAACTGTGAGGAGGTTGGCCATCTGCAAGTCAACTGCTCCAACCCGTCATGCTGCTACATTTGCAAGGACCCGGAGCACCCTCCTCTGCTCTGCCCTGACAGGTGATACGTCTCCAACGTATCTATATTTTTTTATTGTTCCATGCTGTTTTATTATCAATCTTGGATGTTTTAAAATCATTTTATAGTCATTTTATATCATTTTTTGGTACTAACCTATTGACATAGTGCCAAGTGCCATTTGCTGTTTTTTCCATGTTTTTTACATCGCAGGAAATCAATATCAAACGGAGTCCAAATGCCACGAAACTTCACGATAAATTTTTATGGGCCAAAAGGAAGCAGATGGGCCCTGGTTGCACCTGGGGGAGTCCCGAGGAAGGGACAACCCACCAGGGCACGCCAGGAGGCTCTGGCACGCCCTGGTGGGTTGTGCCCACCTCGGGTGCCCCCCGGACCGCCTCTTTGCTCTAAATACCCCCAAAAATACCAGAACCCTAGAAGCGTCGACGAAATATTCATCCAGCCGCCGCAGATTCGAGAACCACCAGATCCAATCTAGACACCATCAAGGAGGGGTTCACCACTTCCATTGTTGCCTCTCCAATGATGCGTGAGTATTTCCTTGTAGACCTTCGGGTCCGTAGTTAGTAGCTAGATGGCTTTCTCTTTCTCTCTCTCTCTCGTTGAATTCTTGATACAATGGTCTCTTGGAGATCCATATGATGTAACTCTTTTGCGGTGTGTTTGGTTGGGATCTGATGAACTTCAAGTTTATGATCAGTCATATCTTTTTATATCCATGAAAGTTATTTGAGTTTCTTTGATCTCTTATATGCATGATCTCTTATAGCCTCATATTTCTTCTCCAATATTTGGGTTTTGCTTGGCCAACTTGGTCTATTTATCTTGCAATGGGAAGAGGTGCCCGGTATTGGGTTCGATCTTACGGTGCTCAATCCCAATGACAGAAAGGGAAACGACACGTATGTATCGTTGCTACTAAGGATAAAAAGACGAGATCTATATCTACCGCCATATAGGTAAACGAATCTTGTCTACATCATGTCATCGTTCTTATTTCATTACTCCGTTCTTCCATGAACTTAATACACTAGATGCATGCTGGATAGCGGTTGATGTGTGGAGTAATAGTAGTAGATGCAGGCAGGAGTCGGTCTACTAATCTTGGATGTGATGCCTATGTAATGATCATTGCTTGGATATCGTCATAATTATTTGAAGTTCGATCAATTGCCCAACAGTAATTTGTTTACCCACCGTTTGCTATTTTTCTCGAGAGAAGCCACTAGTGAAACCTACGGCCCCCGGGTCTTCTTTCTCATATATTTTCCTTGCGATCTACTTTTCCTTTGCATTTTTTCAGATCTATTAAACCAAAAAATACAAAAATACCTTGCTGTGTTTTATCTTTGTTTATTTTATTTGGCGTTCGACCTATCAATCTACTACAATTTACCTCACGTCCGCTTGCCTATCTTGAGGCGCCGTATCCCGGAAGGGATTAACAACCCCTTTAACTTGTCGGGTTGCGAGGTGTTGTTGTTTGTGTGCAGGTGTTGTCTACGTTGTGTTTCTTGGTTCTCCTACTGGTTCAATACCTTGGTTTCATAACTGAGGGAAATACCTACCGTCGATGTGCTACATCATCCCTCCCTCTCCGGGGAAATATCAACGTAGTTCCAGCTACCATCAGGGAGAATTTCTGGCGCCATTTTCGGGGGGGGGGGGGGATCTTCAACATAACCAGGTTCCTAATCACAAATCTCACCTCCTTGCAATTTACATTATTTGCCATTTGCCTCTCGTTTTCCTCTCCCCCACTTCACAAAAATTTGCCGCTTTATTTGCCTCTCTTTTTCCATTCGCTGTTTTCTTGCCGGATCTGTTTTTTGGGTGCAATCTTGTTGTGTAGTCATCATGACTCAAGAGAACACCAAGTTATGTGATTTCTCAAATACCAACAACAATGATTTTATTGGCACTCCGCTTGCTCCTCCCGCCACTAGTGCAGAGACTTGTGATATTAATACTGCTTTGCTGAATCTTGTGATGAAAGACCAATTTTCCGGTACTCCTAATGAGGATGCCGCGTCCCATCTTAATACCTTCATGGAATTATGCGATATGCAAAAGAAAAAAAATGTGGGCAATGATGTGGCCAAGATGAAATTATTTCCAATCTCTTTGCGTGATTCTGCAAAAATTTGGTTCTCTTCTTTGCCTCGTAATAGTATCGATTCTTGGAACAAGTGCAAGGATGCTTTTATCACTAAGTATTTTCCTCCCGCAAAAATTATTTCCCTTAGAACCCAGATTAAGAATTTCAAGCAACTTGAACATGAGCATGTTGCACAATCTTGGGAAAGGATGAAAATGATGCTAAGGAATTGCCCAACTCATGGGTTAAATCTTTGGATGATCATACACATTTTTTATGCGGGATTGAATTTTGTTTCTCGTAATCTTTTAGATTCTGGCGCGGGTGGTACTTTTATGGAAATTACTTTGGGTGAAGCCACAAAATTGCTTGATAATATCATGGAAAATTATTCACAATGGCATACCGAAAGAGCTCCTACTAATAAAACATTAATTCGGTTGAAGAAATTTCTTCTTTGAGTGATAAAGTTGATCTTTGTTATGAAATTGGTTGCTAGTAAAAGTGCTCCTATTGATTTTAATGATATGCCTTTGTCTACTTTGATTGAGCAAAGTAGTGATGCTATTGATGTGAATTTTATCTCTAGAAATAATTTCAACAACAATGCTTATAGAGGTAATTTTAATCCTAGGCCTTTTCCAAGTAATTCCTCTAATAATTCTGGTAATTCCTATGGAAATCAATCTTACAATAATATTAGGAATACCTCTGATCTTGAGAATAATATTAAAGAATTTATCAACACACAAAAAGTTTTCAACACTTCCATAGAAGAAAAAGTTGAATAAGATTGATGACTTGTCTAGAAGTGTTGATAGAATTGCTCATGATGTGGAAAATCTCAAGATGAAAATTTTTGTGCCTAAAGTTGATGAATCAATTAAAGCTCTTTATGCTTCTATGGATGAAAGTAAGAAAAGGACTGCTATCTTAGAGCTAAAAGAGAATTTTTAGAGAAAGCTTTTTCTAGTGACTCACTACTACAGGATGCTGCTAACGCGACACTACGATCAGAGACCCTTCGACGAAACTGTGTGTGATGCCATCGCAAACGGCGGTGTAAAAAAACCATCAAAAAAGGTGCAAAATGTTTGTGATGGAGGATGCATCAAACACAGTTCAGATTTTAGTTGCGTGTGTGATTCAGGGCATACGATTCAGTTAAATTAACCGTTTTCGATGAGGAGGAACAAAAGAAACGGGCAGCCAGATGAAGGTGTGTGCGATGTACAGCATGCGGTTCACTCGGATGAACTGTTTGTGATTAGGAAACACAAAAGAAACGGTCAGCCAGATGAAGGTGTGTGCGATATATGGCATGCAGTTCACTCGGATGAACTGTTTGCGTTGAGACAAGAGAACAAAAACGGTTCAACTTAACAAGACGTGTGTGTTGTGCGATGGGATTGCATACAGAACAAAAATGGTTCAACTTAACAAGACATGCTTGCATAACCAAATTAAACATCTACTTACATAGGTGGCTACTACAACCATGGCATTTGCACACACCAAAGTAAACTATTACATGCATAATTACATAGGTGGCTACTCCAACATGACATTCCCACACACCAATAAAGTAAACTATATATTACATGCATGATTAACTAGCATGAACGATCATCTGATCATCATCTACTTCTTGTGATGCTTGCTCTGCTTGTGGCTCGATCCGGCTCGTTGATTTGGGTAAGGAGGCACTTCCTCATGTCAACGATCCGCCTGTGCATCTCGTAGCATGTGTACACGCTCTTGGCCGCGAACCTGAGGTGAGGTTCACCCGATTACGCATCCAGGCCTGTGCGGGATAGGGGCTTGTTCTCTGGGCATCTGCTTCATCTTTTCGTAGTAGGGGTCGATGATGGGCGAGGCGAAGTTCGACCAGGAGTCCTTCTTCGTCTTGCCCCGGACCACATGTAGTGGTCACGGATTTCGACAAGGTTCGTGCAGGCCAAACCCGTAACACTGAGCGCATTTACATCGTCTTTGGTTTCCACCATGGCGAACTTGTAGTCGGTGCTGTTGACAAACTTGTTACGGTCGCAAGGCTCTGTGGCCATGCAGTAGTGGTAGATGAGGACATGACGGCGCACGCACAACCGGGCGACGGCAACCTTTTGATCTATGCTGGGACGACCGGCGGTGTACTGGAGGTCGATGCCGACCACCTTGTACTTGTCTCCAGCAAGCAACTGCTCAACGTTGTTGATGTAGTCGTCCACCATGGCCGGGTCGATGGTGTACACCACCGAGAGATCCGTCTCCCTCGCGTGGGTCTCCACTCTATGCTCGCCGAACTCCATTGGAGCGCCGCTAGACATCCCCTCTCTATGTGTCGTCGTGTGTGTGCTTGTTGTGTTGTGGGGCGCGATCGAAAGGTTGAAGAGACTAAGGTTATAATGGCCGCGGGAATTAAAGGGGAAGCCGGACGGCCCGGAATATATATATATATATATATATATATATATATATATATATATATATATATATATGCATATAGCAGTTGAACACGCAAGGACAAGCTGTCCACAAGCCGAGCGTGTCGACGGACATGAGCAGAGCGCGCCACGACGCCTAACAGTGGGATAAACCTTCATTCAAGCCAATCAAAATAAGACTAGAACGGACATGTCTGTATTGAGCATAGGGATCGCACATGTCTGTATTGACTGGAACGAGAATGCAATAGAAAAATAAGAATTAAGGCCACGATGATGCGATCGCAGTGGTGGTTATAGGAGGCAAGAAGAAAGATGCATCCATCAACGTACGACCTCCTCCTCCTCAACTCAGTGTGCCGGCCGGGCCACCGACTGGCGGCTAGGAGCGGTGGCTTTTGTGGCGAGGTCAAGGTGCTTCTCAACAAAGGCATCCAAGGCTTCCAGCCAGCTGAAGAAGGCCAATGTCGTAGCATCCTCACTGGCCTTGCAGATACCTATGTACACGATTCGCTCGTAAACATGGATGTGCAGGTCGATGGTTTCTTGCAGGGCGAGGCGCCTCGCGGCTAGCGCGACATCCAGGTGGACATTCTTCATGGCGTCGGCGGGCATTCGCAGAGCCACCAGTGCTTGAAAGAGGTCCCGACCATGGAGGCCGATTAGGGTGGCAGGCAATGAGAAGCCCAGGCGCGCGGGCTGGAGTAGTACAGCGATGTTGTCTGCGAGCTTCTTGACGACGGTGAACCTGTTGGTGGTGCGAAAGATCATCTGGTCCAATTGAGAGTCGTAGCTGGCGTCGACGGCGGCCATCCACCAGCCGGTCGCCAATACCGTATGGAGACAAATGGATTTGGTGGCGTGTGGTGGGTGGTGGAGATGGCGCGGTGGAGCTGGTGGAGGCGTGGGGAGGGAGCTGATGACGCGCCACCACGCCGGCCTAGCCGTGGCGGCGGCCGGAGTAGCAGAAGGAGGGGTGAGGGAGAGATGTGTAGCCAGGCCTGAAAGGGGATCGGGGTTGCTGCTAGGGAGTTTGACCCTCTCCTCAGATCTGCACTTTTGCACTTC
Organism: Aegilops bicornis; assembly: GCA_021605145.1. Classification (NCBI taxonomy): domain Eukaryota; kingdom Viridiplantae; phylum Streptophyta; class Magnoliopsida; order Poales; family Poaceae; genus Aegilops; species Aegilops bicornis. Next base: position 242,969,418 of record CM038669.1, read on the forward strand.
GGCCCTTCTACTTCTCTGCCTACTTCACAAGTTGATCCCTCCACTCTTTCTTTCTTGCCCTTGAAGCTTTAATATTCATCACACTCAAGTCCCTCTCCCTTCTCTTCTTTCATATGCTCATCTCGATTGCCACATGGACAGAACTTGAAGATTGATAGTGTCTTCGCACATTTCTGCAAAATAGACCAAAGACTAGTAAATGATCCTTTATATGATTTTCATGCAAATATTCAATATTTCACAGCAAGAATTGATGGTCATATCTCAATAAATCGCATTTTTGAGTGCCAAAAGATGTATATGAAATGTGCTTATCAGCCGGCGTCGTGGACCATCTCGCACATTCTTTGGCTGCTCTCAAGATCGCCGCCATGGAGTGCAGGAGGGCACTTTTAAGCTTATTAATGTAGGTGCTTAGGCAAATGCTTAGGTGCGTCACGATGTGGTAGATGCATTGGAATGGAGGGGCGCCTTTATATGAGTGCAAACTGCGTTGCATTCACATCGTGCTGCCTCTTTTCCCGGTCCTCCCATTACTTCCCTCATGCATTCACACGATGCTAATTGAAGGAGTATGCATCATTGGCCGTTCAACATTTCGGGAACAGCTACCCTCTCCCTCGTCTGCATTAAAGCCGTATCGGGAACTGTGCCGCCCGCTGCACGCCTGGCTGCACTTTTGCAGTTCGGCCCTTCTACTTCTCTGCCTACTTCACAAGTTGATCCCTCCCCTCTTTCTTTCTTGCCCTCGAAGCTTTAATATTCATCACACTCAAGTCCCTCTCCCTTCTCTTCTTTCATATGCTCATCTCGATTGCCACTGGACAGGAACTTGAAGATTTATAGTGTCTTCGCGCATACGTCTGCAAAATAAACCAAAGACTAGTAAATGATCCTTTATATGATTTTCATGCAAATATTCAATATTTCACAGCAAGAATTGATGGTCATATCTCAGTAAACCGCATATTTGAGTGCCAAAAGATGTATATGAAATGTGCTTATCAAGTTCCCCCACACTTAAATCTTTACTTGTCCTCAAGTAAAGGCATATGACAAGAGCAAGATAGTGAATAGTGAGCTGACTAGAGAATGCCAAGTGAAGTAGATCTCTAAACAATGCATGCTTCAGACTTAGTTAGTGAAAATTAATGGTTAGAGTGCTACAAAGCAGTAGGATATTAGTAGACTTGACCATTTTAAACTTTTACAATGATAAAAGAAGATTAGCAAGTTCAAATGATGATTGTGCCAAAAGGTTCCTAAAGAGAGCATGATCCCAAAAACAAAAAGAACTTAAATTTGTGATCAGATCACTTATTACCAGGAACAAAACATTGCAGTTGAAAGCACTAATTGTATTTGAAGAAAGTAATGATAATATTTTGTCGATCTCACCAAAGGAACATACCACCGATCCCGAGAACATGATATACACCTGGCTCGACCAATTATTAGTTAGTTTTTTTGTTTGTCTCCCCAAAGGAACATACCACCGATCGAGAGAACATGGTATACACCTAGTTCGACAATTACAATTTTATTAGTAATTACTGCCCGAGCTAACCCGATTTCACATGCCACCGATCCAGGGAACAAGACATGCTACTGTAGGTAGTCAGACTTATTTATTCGTTATAAGATATACTTTTTATTTTTATTTTTCAAATGAACAAAAACAAGAATCATCACTCATCCATGTCTAGTTCACATGCTACCGATCCAGAGAACATAGCATGCTAATCCATAGTTGTAAGTGATTGCTCTAAATGGGAACACATTAGGCACAAAATCAGCATCTAAACATGGTGATCTAGGTGTATCAATGTAAATGCAGAAAATGATGGAAGTTTTCTAGTGTACTACGGATTTGAGCACTCAAAACTAATAACTTCCACTAATTTCAGCAAAGCAAGCAATATGTAGATCACTAGTTTACAAGGCATTCAACAATCAGTTCTCATGTTCACATCAAGCACAATATGTCAAATAAAATTCAGTGGGACATCATTTAAGAAATGGCTCAAGCAACTCAAATATCGAATGATTTCAGCATTATCAACGGATGATATATTCAGATTGGGGTCATGAAACAGCTCACCGGGCCTTGATGGTGTAGCACTCGCTCGATCACTCTCTAAGCTGCTGCTCTTCTCCTTTGCTTCCTCATGGATGCTCCAGCTTCACTCTTCTTCGTGTGTACCCCCTTGCTTCTCCTCTTCACCATGCCGTGAATCCACCAGGATCCCATGGGATGTCATCTCGAACTTGGTCAGCCCGCAATGAATGGTGCACAAGCATAAACCTGAGATACTTGGGAAGAAGCTTCAGGACTACCTCAATTGAAGATACCAAGTGAGGTGTGGTAGTAGAAATTTCCACCGGACTCATGTCAACAAGTGAAATAGTAGAGCTTGGCTCCTTGACATCGTAATCCACCTCATCATAATCAACCATGAAGCTCTCCATCTCGGGCTCAAGTGTTGAGGAATCAATGCGGTGACATAATCGAAGGAGAACTTCTCCATATCTGGCTCTACTAGCACGTGATCAATATGAACTAAAGGTGACTCCTCAATATCGAAAAGCAACTAACCGCAGCTCCGGCTCGTCCATAGAAGAATCATCACAATGCAAAACTGAATCTCCAACACTAGTATCCATATGATGCATGGCGTGTGTGTCAACTAGGATGGTGTCATCATCATCAAAGATAATCCATGAAAGCTCAATCTTGTTACACGGAGAAACTGGTTCCGACTTTTGTGTAAGAGATTCTTGCTGAGATGAAGTGATTTGTTGCAAACAAGCAACTGAATCAGAGATGGGCTTCTCATTGTACCACTGAAGTTGGTGGAAGGCTATACTCTCAATCAGCAGAAAATCATCATCAAGTGTCTTGTTTGTAATAGCTCCACCCGCTGCCATATCGACGTAAGCTCGAGTGTCCGAAGTCAATCCTCTATAGAATATCTACAACTCTAACCATCTCTCGAGCCCGTGGTTAGGACATCTCCTGAATAAATCCTTGTATCTCTCCCAAGCATCATACAAGCTCTCATATTCACGCTGAACGAAATTGAAGATCTCATCTCGAATCGCAGACTGCTTGTGTAGTGGGAAATATCTATCCAAGAAAGCTCGTGATATCTCATTCCAACTGTATGACCTTGATGGCAAGGATCGATACCAAGCACGAGCATCATCACGGAGAGAGAATGTGAACAACCTGCACATGATTGCATCTTGAGGAACTCCATGGTACTTGACCATATCTGAATACTCCATGACTCGGTGTAAGTGCTCATAGGGATCCTCGGTAGGCAGTCCTCCAAACTGTTGTTGTTGAACCAAAGCAATAAGACTAGGTTTCAGCTCGAAGTTCTCGGCCTCAATAGTTGGCCAAATCGGTCATGTAATATAGCACTGACTTTTGGGCATCCAAAGATCACGAAGCAATGCCATCTTAACCGAGTGTAACTATAGAACAACCAGCAAAGATTTATGATTCCCTACACACACTCATAAACAATAAACACTAGTCGGAAGGTTAGTATCCTAATAAGTCAAGCAACAATGGGGGAAAATAGAAGAAAAACACTGAAAATGAAATACACGACGAATTGAACAAGGAACTAAAGTAAACCTAGTCTATAGCCTAACACAATCGCACGACGCTAGTCCCCGGCAACGGCGCCAAAATGATCAATTGAAAGTACAGCGGGATATTTCACCCGAACTGCGAGAGTCGTGTTCTCCACAGGGACTAGGCGACAGCAACTATATTCGGCTAAAGCTAGGTAACACGATATTGGGTGATGAAAATAGAAAATAAACTAACACTAACAAGAGTATCAATAAAGGAAAAGACACATAAACAAAGGGAGGTTCAGATTGTACTTTCAAAGTAGACGCTGACACAAGCATACAAATATGGCCAAAGGAAACAACAATACTAGAACACATATAGTTATCTAACAAGTGTATGATGAGAGAAGAAACAAGATAATGGACAGGGATGAAAATGCTTCATGTCACAACAAATATTACAGTACAAAGCTAATATGAGACTGAAAATTAAATGATCACACAACTGACTACCACAGAGAGTAATTTCAATACAAAATAAAATCACAAGTAGTGATCTGAATTTATACAAACCACTAGCTGACAAACATGCCACATATATATAATTATTTCACATCAAACACACACACATATGTATTCAAATCACAAGAACAATAAACTGGACACCAATCATCAGCAAGTACAGAATATAGTTGACATATATAGCTAGCTCTCATACATTTGAAATGAGGGTCACAATGTAACAATACAAACTCTCAATGGTCTACAAAATAAGAACAACACATGTCTTCGGACTGAACAAGTATCATCATCACACAACAATAATTTTGATGAATTACACACACACACACACACACGCACACACACACACACACACACACAGAGAGAGAGAGAGAGAGAGAGAGAGAGAGAACAACAGTAGGCTCGGTTTGGTGATGAAGAACAGCAACAGAGATGGGTTCAGAGATGAAGCAAGGGCATCAGGGAGAGAAGAGCAGCAGCAGGTTCGTGGGAGAGGGAGCAGCAGCAGTTCGGTTCAGAGAGAAGCAGCAGCAAGGGGGGCCCGGAGAAGAAGGAGCAGAGATTGAGAAAGTTAGGAGCAGCAGGGGACGCAGAAGAGAGAAGCAGCAGCAGCGCTAAGGCAGATGCAACGGAGAGGAGGCAGCAGCAGCAAGGGGAAGAAGAACAGCAGCAGAGATGAAGAGGGAAGAGCAGCAGCGTGGTGAGGAGAAGAAGATCAAGAAGACGGGGCGCCACGCTGAGGACCAGACGCCCGTGACCCTCTTGTCTGGTCGGGCGTGCGAGGTGCGGCGGTGGCTGAAGATGGTGGCGATGGTGGATAGATTTGGTGGCGTGTGGTGGGTGGTGGAGATGGCGCGGTGGAGCTGGTGGAGGCGTGGGGAGGGAGCTGATGACGCGCCACCACGCCGGGCCTAAGCGTGGCGGGCCGGAGTAGTGAAGGAGGGGTGAGGAGAGATGTGTAGCCAGGGCTGAAAGGGGATCGGGGTTGCTGCTAGGGAGTTTGACCCTCTCCTCGGATCTGCACTTTTGCACTTCGGCCCTTCTACTTCTCTGCCTACTTCACAAGTTGATCCCTCCACTCTTTCTTTCTTGCCCTTGAAGCTTTAATATTCATCACACTCAAGTCCCTCTCCCTTCTCTTCTTTCATATGCTCATCTCGATTGCCACATGGACAGGAACTTGAAGATTTATAGTGTCTTCGCGCACATTTCTGCAAAATAGACCAAAGACTAGTAAATGATCCTTTATATGATTTTCATGCAAATATTCAATATTTCACAGCAAGAATTGATGGTCATATCTCAATAAATCTCATTTTTGAGTGCCAAAAGATGTATATGAAATGTGCTTATCAGCCGGCGTCGTGGACCATCTCGCACAGCTGCTGGCTGCTCTCGCGCATCGCCGCCATGGGTCTGGAGTGGGCACTTTTGCGCTTATTAATGTAGGTGCTTAGGCAAATGCTTAGGTGCGTACGATGTGGTAGATGCATTGGAATGGAGGGGCGCCTTTATATGAGTGCAAACTGCGTTGCATTCACATCGTACGCCTCTTTTCCCGGTCCTCCCATTACTTCCCTCATGCATTCACACGATGCTAATTGAAGGAGTATGCATCATTGGCCGTTCAACATTTCGGGAACAGCTACCCTCTCCCTCGTCTGCATTAAAGCCGTATCGGGAACTGTGCCGCCCGCTGCACGCCTGGATTGTTAGATAGAGCTTCGCTCATCCATACCGGATCTACTCCACGAGAGAGACCGTGGCCCCTCTTCGGAGAAGATCCACCTTGGATTCAAGACCCCCTCTTGGGTGGCCCCCATCAAGACCTCCTCACGGAGAAGAACGGCTACCGTTTGTATCGTCCTTTGTTGACCTTGAATCATGTATCTCCCTTTGTGTTCATCGATCTAGCACATGTGTGATTGATCTTGTTGGTTTGAGTGATTCTCTTGTGTTTTCCCCATGATTTCCCTCGTGTTGTTCCGCTCGTTCTTCGTGTTCCTAGTAGGGATCCTCTCCAAACGTGAAAGATCGTCCACATAGGGTTCCACCCTACATCATCTTGGTATCATGAGCCACGTTGATCACGTTTTGGAGCCCCTACCCCGTGTGATGCGGAACATCCCACGATCATCCCCATGGATCTACAACCGTCTCATCAAGAGCCAAGAGGACCCATGACACAAGCTAGAGCTAGAGCTCTCGAGAACGAGGTGACTTCCTGCCTTAGTTATATCACATATGATCCACTTGAGACATGGCTACTACCTAAGTCCGATATGCTATGCATCATTAGGTGTCAAGAGGAACCTTCCGAAGATGCACGTGAAGACGGACGAGCCGCCAAGTCCACGGATGAGGAGGACCACGGAAACGGGCAAGTTCACCCTCCATGCCCCGGACATCCGGCCCCTGGAGACGCCAACACCGCAGCCGCAGCCCAGCCAGGAACCCTACAGGGCCCGGACATCCGGCCACCAGGCCCCGGACATTCGCCCCGGCCGGATATCCGCCGAAGCCCGAAATCGGCGCCACGCACCCGATTCGCAGAATGGCATCCTCTGGCGGACATCCGCCCCTAGCCCGGACATCCGGCGCCTCCACAAGCCGGACATCCGCCCGACGCCGGACATCCGGCTCCGCCTGTCACAAGACAAAGAAGGGCCGATGCCCATGTACCTCTTCGCCCCCCTAGACTATATATACTCCATCCCCTTCCTCTTTCGAGGGTTAGCTTAAGTTTAGCTCATGTTTGTGTGAGAGACTTGCTCATCCACTTGGTTACTTCTCCTCGGAGCCCAGGACCTCTTCGGAGAAGATCCCCCAAGCGGATTCAAGACCCCCTTCTAGGGTGGACCCCGTGAAGACTCGTCTCGGAGAAGAACGGCTACTCGTGTATCCTGACCTTTGTTGATTGTGAATCATATGTACCTCTTTGTGTTCGGTGATCTAGCACTTGTGTGATTGATTCCTTGTTGGTTGAGCGATCTCTCTCTCGTTTCCTCCGTGTTTCCCTTTGTTCTTCCGCGTGTTCTTCGTGATTCCCCGTAGGATCCACTCCAAACGTGAAAGATCATCCACGTAGGGTTCCGCCCTACATCATCTTGGTATCATGAGCCACGTTGATCACGTTTTTGGAGCCCCTACCCCGTGTTTTCTAGCTTGATTTTGTTGTTTTCGTCCTAAATCCGAAAATCCCCACCAAAAATAGCCCCAAATTTTTTTTTGTGATCTGTAGTGTGATGAAGTTTTGTTGGATTTGATCCACGGATTTCGTGTGTTGCTGGTAGATCTAGCATTCCCCACCTTTTCCACAATTTCCATCCACAAAATCGCCCGAATTTTGCTCCGGATTTGACCTCTACACGCGGTGTTCATCAAGTTCGTCCACGGATCCAGAGCCCGGACATCCGGCACCCCGGACATCCGGCTTCCAGCCCGGACATCCGGCCCCTGCAGCAGCAACTCCCATCCACCACCCCGTTTACCGCCTAACTCTCGCCAAATTTTGTCCCGGTGCCCACATACACTTCCACATACCTCCACCACTTCCGCATAACACCACCATAGCCTTTCCCACTACTAACTCCAAAAATGTTGCCAAATTTTGCTTTGAGAAGTTGAGTTGGGGTTTTCGTATCCTTTTGTGTTTCGGCTATCTAGGTACGGTTCAACATCAACATCACCACCGCTCATCTTCGCCAAGGACGGTAACATCATCGACATCTTTTTCTTAACTTGCAATTGCATTGATAACCATCATAGCCAATCTTTTGCGTTGCTTACCCATCGAGACTAGCCATTGAGTATTGCCGGCAACGTGACTTGTGCACATTAGTGATCATACTCCATAGCATACATACCATACCAAAGTGGTGCATATCTTGGCATCAACTTGTGTGTCACAAAGTTGTCATCGCATACACAATTGCTATCTTGGTTCGTGAAGTTTTGCATGAGAAAAGAGCTCAAAATAGAAAGAGCCAATCAAGCTTTTAAGCAAAAGAGAAAGATAAGCAAAGAGCTTATGAGCAAGAACCATAGCATCATACAACATTAAGATTGTCATACTTGATCATCTTGGATCAACACATCGAAACACCATACATATAGCATACTAGGGATAGAAGTCGTTGCATTTTTGCTTAGTAGGTTGTGCACAAGTTCGTATCCGCCTATTGTGCAATCGTTCTAGCGTCTCTCTAGTGTTGTGCAACAAGAGCATCTTGGTGAATTCCACATTTTGGCTCATCCTTGGTTGCATAACCCCATATTATCTATTTGCGTGTGTGTTTCCGTGTACCATATCTTGCTATTGGTCTACTTGTTGCATTTGCAAATTTGTGAATCATTTCCAACATTATTGAGTCTCACTTACAATTGCATCCAATTTTGTGCCACCATCCTAACCGAGCTCCACCATAAGCTTTTATTTGTGTAGGTGTGAGAACCGACAAGAATTGGTACCAATAGTGCTATTTCATTGTCCGCATTTGAGTGAACTTGATTCATCATCAACATCGGTCAAAGGTACATTGGTATAAGTTCTTCTTCGTTCTAACACTCACATTTTTGCTTGGAATGATGGATAGGCCAAGTACTTCTACCAACCCACTCTTCATCGAACAAGACGATGACATGTCATCATACGTCACCAAGAGCCACCTCTTTGGTGCACAACAAGCATTGCACCAAGAACAACAAGCAATGAGCGACCACATCGACAACCTCGCCACCGACTTGCGACTCTTCGAGCAACGTACAAGAGACTACTTCGACAACAAGTTCGACGCTCACAAGCAAGAGAATGATGCGAGAATGGACGAGATACACGCCTTGATGAGAAACCGGCATCATTCAACTTCATCATCAAGACGGAGCCGATCGAGTCGACACTCCGACGACACCTTCTACGACTCAAGTACACCTACTTGAACACTCTTACCGTGTCAAGACGTCAAGGCCGTCATGCATCTCGCAACCCGCTACATGACAAGCATTCACAAGAGCAAGTTGATGATCAAGTTCATCGTCCTCAATCAAACCAAGACGCTTTTGCTCAAGCTCAAGAACGACAACGACTACGGCGCCAAGAGGAAGAACGAGCGCGTCTTCACCAAGACGAACAAGACGCCAAGGCTCAACGTCTTCAACAACAACAACGTGAGGTGCAAGCTCTTGAGGCGCAACGTGCCCTTCAAGAATCAAGTAGAGCCTTCGCCAACCGCAATCGCGAACAGCGCAATCAAGAGGAAGCCCTTCGAGAAGAAATCCAAGAGAGGAACTACCAACCTCATGGACATCGTCAAGTTCCTCAAGCTCCTCCACAAGCTCGTCAAGCTCCACTTCAACCTCAAGTTCAACAAGAGCAAGATATGGTCTTCCTCCACGCCAAGAGCAACATGAAGACGATTGCAATCCACGTCAAGGGCGTCATCATCAACATCGCCAACAACACAATGAAGAGCAACGCTATGGCAAGCTAAAATTCACCATGCCCAAGTTCAATGGAAGCAATGACCCCGAAGACTATCTCGCATGGGCATTGAAGGTTGACAAAATCTTCCGGTTGCACAACTACGAGGAAGTGAATAAAATCGCTATGGCATCACTTGAGTTCCAAGACTATGTGCTCATATGGTGGGAACAAATCACTGAGCGACGACAAGCAAGAGGTGAACCTCCAATCACCACTTGGGCTCAAATGAAGGATGTCATGCGAGCACGTTTTGTGCCAACCTACTACAACCGCGACCTCTTCAAGAAACTCCAACTTCTCAAGCAAGGAACAAAGAGTGTTGAAGAATACTACAAGGAAATGGAGATAGCCATGATTCGAGCCAATGTCAAGGAAGATGATGAGCAAACTATGGCACGTTTCTTGAATGGACTAAATCATCCCATCAAGAAGATCGCCGACTTCCAACCATACTCCACCCTCATTGAGCTCGTGCATCAAGCTACAAAGGCGGAACGTCAAGTGCAAGATGACTTCAAGTACGCCAAGTACTCGTCCAAGACCTACGGCTTCTCCAACAACCAAGCTTCAACACCTCCTCCAACATCTACTTCAACCAAACCTTCTACAAACAACGACGACAAGTCGAATTACAAGAGAAATTCGACAAGTTCAAGTCGTCCTCCTCCTACTGCAAGCAACTTCAAGCCGCGTGCTTCATCATCTACTCCGACCGATGAGACCATCAAAACAAGCTCCTTCAAGTGTTTCACTTGCGGCGGCCGAGGCCACAAGTCCTATGAATGCACCAACAAGCGGACCATGATCCTCAACAACGACGACACATATGACTCAATGAGTGATGAGGAGATGGAAGCCCTTGAGCAAGTGGCCATGCACCGGCGAGTGAACGAAGATGAAGATGATCAAGTCTTTTGCGATGAGGATTCGAGCCCCGCTCTCGTTGTCTCCAAGGTCTTGACCCTTCAACATCAACAAGAAGACGACCAAAGATGCCACATCTTCCACACAAAGGCCGGCATCAACGGAAGGTCCGTCAAGGTCATCATCGATGGAGGTAGTTGCCACAACTTGGCAAGTGAATAACTATGTTCCAAATTTCAATTGGTCAAGAGGAAGCACCCGCACCCCTACAAGGTTCAATGGCTAAGTGACTTCGGCACTATACGAGTCGAGCATACGGTCCAAGTCTCCTTCAAAATTGGTGCTTATGAAGACACGTTGGAATGTGATGTGGTCCCAATGACCGTTTGCCACCTACTTCTAGGTCGACCATGGCAATTCGACCGTGGTGTCATCCACAATGGGCGCACCAATCACTATAGCTTCAAGATGAAAGGGAAGGAATATGTGCTACGACCTATGTCTCCTACTCAAGTGATAGCCGACAAGCAAGCCACCCATCATAGAGACAAGAGCGAGGAAGTGATCCACCCAAAAGTGAGTGAGAGCCACAAAACACATTTGAGTGCCTCTTCGCCTAGAGAGAAAAACCTCATCCTATTTGCCACCAAAAGTGAGATGAGAGAAGTGTGTGAGAACCCATCGAGTGTGATGCACTTTGTCCTTGTGTGCAAGGATGGAGAACCAAAAACTAACACCATTCACGAGCTACCTTTGGTGTTTCAATCTCTTTTGCAGGAATTTCAAGATGTTTACCCGATGAGCTACCTCCTGTCTACCTCCTCTTCGAGGCATTGAGCATCGAATCGACCTCATCCCCGGAGCGCCTCTACCAAACAAAGCTCCATACCGAGTCAATCCCGAAGAAACCAAGGATATTCAACGGCAAGTACAACAACTAATCGACAACGGTCATGTACGTGAAAGCTTAAGCCCCTGTGCCGTTCCCGTTATACTTGTGCCTAAGCCCGATGGAAGTTTTCGCTTGTGTTCCGATTGTAGACCTATAAATGCTATCACCGTCCGCTATAGGCATCCCATTCCTCGCTTAGATGATATGCTTGATGAACTTAGTGGAGCCAACTTTTTCTCAAAAATTGACCTTAAAAGTGGCTATTATCAAATCCGCATACAAGAGGGTGATGAATGGAAAACTGCTTTCAAAACCAAATTTGGTTTATATGAGTGGTTAGTGATGCCTATGGGTCTTCGAGTCTCCGGTACTTTCGCAAGGCGTCTTATGCATCATGTGCTTCGTCCTTACATTGGAGTCTTTGTTGTGGTTTACTTTGATGATATTCTGTGTTTAGCAAAACCATGAAAGAGCACATCAATCATGTAAAATCTGTGTTGCAAACTCTTCAAGGAAAGCCTTTATGCAAACTTGAAAAAATGCACTTTTGGCGTTGACAAAGTGGTTTTCTTGGGTTTTGTAGTATCCTCAAAGGGTATCCATGTTGATGAATCTAAAATTGAAGCAATTAAAACTTGGCCCCAACCCACCAATTTGCAACAAGTGCGAAGTTTTCTTGGTCTTGCGGGTTTTTATCGTCGCTTTGTGAAAGATTTTAGCACAATTGTCGCTCCTTTGCATACCTTGAGTAAGAAGAATACTCCCTTTGTTTGGGGAACTTTGCAATCAACCGCTTTTGATGAGCTCAAGTCTTTGCTTACTCATGCTCCGATTCTTGCTTTGCCTAATTTTGACAAAACTTTTGAGGTTCATTGTGATGCAAGTGGTACCGGAATTGGCGGAGTTTTGATGCAAGAAAAATGAGCCATTGCTTATTTTAGTGAAAAAATCTCCGGTGCTCAACTTAATTATCCCATCTATGACAAAGAATTGTATGCTTTAGTGCGTGTGCTACATGTTTGGGAACATTACCTTAGACCTCATGAGTTTGTCATCCATCTTGATCATGAAACGCTTAAGTACCTCAAAGGTCAAACTAAATTGAACAAGCGTCATGCAAAATGGAGTGAATTTATTGAATCTTTTCCTTATGTGATCAAGTACATTAAGGGTAAAGAAAATGTAGTTGCCGACGCGCTTTCACGCATATGCATGCTTGTCACTCAACTTGAGTTGAATGTTATTGGTTTTGAGCATATAAAAGACTTGTATGAGCATGATCCATCTTTTGCTATTCCTAATGCTAAGTGTTTGACGCATACTTCTTGGAAACAATATTACATCAAGGATGCTTATCTTATGAGAGCTAACAAACTATGCATTCCCTAGTCTTCTCTTCGTTTTCTCCTTTTGCAAGAGGCTCATGGAGGCGGACTCATGGGACACTTTGGACGTGACAAGACATTCGCCACGCTCTCCAACAACTACTTTTGGCCCAAGATGTTCATGACGTCTCACGCTTCACAAACCGATGCTATACATGTCGCAAAGCTAAGTCTAAAGCTCAATCTCATGGTCTTTACATGCCTCTTCCTATTCCTTATCAACCATGGGAAGACATTAGTATGGATTTTGTACTTGGTTTGCCTAGGACTCAAAATGGAAAGGATTCCGTGTATTTTGTTGTGGATAGATTTTCTAAGATGGCACATTTCATTCCTTGCAACAAGATAGACGATGCTTCACATGTTGCAAACCTCTTTTGTAGGGAAATCTTGTGATAGAGGCGAGGGTGTCCCGATCTTTCGATAAGATGATAACTATCGATTTGGTGGAGTCGACTTTGATGATCCGACTACAAACGTGCATGACGTTGCGCCTTAGCAATCGCTAAACCAATCTCCTGAGGTTACTGACGATGCCGGAAGCACGATCAGCGACCACGAAGGTCTATTCCTGCAATCAATCGAAGAAAAAGCTAGAATATGATAAATGAATCTGAATATTGCGAATATATATGAAGTATTGATAATGGTGGTGATACGTAAGCGGTCTTGGTGCAGTCGTTGGACACAAACAAAGTACACGAAGTTGCAATGGCTAACTTTTAACTAAACAAATCCCAAGGAAAAAGCTAATAGATGGATCTACTTATATAGGAGCAAGGGGTGGCGGCCAAGGAGGTGGGAGGACGTCCCAAGGCAGCCTAACACTAACCCTAGGTCGTACAAGGCCAATGGGCCCAAGTGGAGGTGACGTAACACCTTTGGACTTGTAGTTTGACTCGGATTCTGCTGCAGCATCAGATTGTTTCGTCCATAACTCAACGCTCCGGAAGGATTTTAAGGTGATTCCAATTGGGTTGGAAAATGCACGAAATCTATTTTCCAACAAAAAAAGAATCAACCAATTTGGAGTCCGTATGAAAAAGTTATTGACGTTTTGAGTCAGGTATGTCTATGCAGTCCGAATCTGAGTCCAGAACGTGAGAGACTTGGACTCTATCTTCTCTTGGGCCAAAAGTGACGTGAGAGAACTTTTTGAACAGCAGGTAAACATCTCTTTCTCCCTTATCTTCATATGTGGATCATACAAATGTCCCATACACCTGCAATTAGACATGGCACAAAAGTTTGTGAAGTATTTTTGTCCTGGATGACATAAATAAATTATTGCATATTTTGCATTAGAAATCACCTCACAAATATACATGTATGCAATATTTTTGGTCGTATCCAAGGTAATCATGTCCTCATCATCTTGCGACTCCATGTAGTACCAAAGACAATCGTCTCCGATCGTGACGTCAAGTTCTTGAGTTACTTTTGGAAGACCCTATGCGCCAAGCTCGGAATCAAACTCTTGTTCTCATCGGCATACCATCCTCAAACCGACGGCCAAACGGATGTGACGAACCGCACACTATCCACTCTACTTCGTGTCTTGATCAAGAAGAACATCAAGGAGTGGGAAGCATGTCTACCCATCGCCGAGTACGCCTACAACCGTGCAAGACATTCGACTACCGGCAAGTCCCCCTTCGAGGTCGTCTATGGTTTCAACCCGTTGTCCCCATTGGACATTCTACCACTTCCTCTCCAAGAGCGCACCAACATGGATGCGATTGCGGGCAAGCTACATCAAGAAGATGCACGAAGATACAAGGCACACCATCGAGCGCCAAGTACAACGACTAGCAACCAAGCTCAACGCCAACAAGCAACCCATGGTCTTCAACATTGGTGACCTAGTGTGGCTACACCTTCGCAAGGACCACTTCCCCAAAGAACGCAAGTCCAAGCTTCTCCCTCGAGCCGATGGACCTTTCAAGGTGCTAGCACGCTTCTAGCGACAACGCTTACAAGATCGACCTACCTCGAGACAAATACAACGTGAGCGACATCTTCAACGTCAAGGACCTCGCACCATACCATGGAGATGAAGCTTTTGATCCGAGGTCGGATCTCTCCCAAGGGGGGGGGAGATGATGCGGAGCATCCCACGATCATCCCCATGGATCTACAACCGTCTCATCAAGAGCCAAGAGGACCCATGACACGAGCTAGAGCTAGAGCTCTCGAGAACGAGGTGACTTCCTTCCTTAGTTATATCACATATGATCCACTCGAGACATGGCTACTACCTAAGTCCGATAT
The DNA here is from genome assembly GCA_021605145.1 of Aegilops bicornis. Classification (NCBI taxonomy): domain Eukaryota; kingdom Viridiplantae; phylum Streptophyta; class Magnoliopsida; order Poales; family Poaceae; genus Aegilops; species Aegilops bicornis. The sequence continues at coordinate 242,984,422 of CM038669.1, forward strand.
GCTATGCATCATTAGGTGTCAAGAGGAACCTTAGAAGATGCACGTGAAGACGGACGAGCCGCCAAGTCCACGGATGAGGAGGACCACGGAAGCAGGCAAGTTCACCCTCGGGCCCGGACATCCGGCCAAGGCCCCGGACATCCGGCCCCCGGAGACGCCAACACCGCAGCCGCAGCCCAGCCAGGAACCCTACAGGGCCCGGACATCCGGCCACCAGGCCCCGGACATCCGGCCCCAGCCCGGATATCCGGCCAGAAGCCCGGAAATCCGGCGCCACGCACCCGATTCGGCAGAATGGCATCCTCCGGCCCGGACATCCGCCGCCCCAGCCCGGACATCCGGCGCCTCCTGAAGCCACGGAATTCCGGCCCGACGCCCGGACATCCGGCTCCGCCTGTCTGCGCACAGTAAAGGGCCGATGCCCATGTACCTCTTCACCCCCTAGACTATATATACTCCATCCCCTTCCTCTTTCGAGGGTTAGCTTAGGTTTAGCTCATGTTTGTGTGAGAGCCTTGCTCATCCACTTGGTTACTTCTCCTCGGAGACCAGGACCTCTTTGGAGAAGATCCCCCAAGCGGATTCAAGACCCCCTTCTAGGGTGGACCCCATCAAGACCTCCTCTCGGAGAAGAACGGCTACTCGTGTATCCTTACCTTTGTTGATTGTGAATCATATGTACCTCTTTGTGTTCGGTGATCTAGCACTTGTGTGATTGATTCCTTGTTGGTTGAGCGATCTCTCTCTCGTTTCCTCCGTGTTTCCCTTTGTTCTTCTGCGTGTTCTTCGTGATTCCCCGTAGGATCCACTCCAAACGTGAAAGATCATCCACGTAGGGTTCCGCCCTAAATCACCGTGTTTTCTAGCTTGATTTTGTTGTGTTCTTTCCCAATTTCGAAAATCCCCACCAAAAATAGCCCCAATTTTTTTTGTGATTTGTTAGTGTGATGAAGTTTTGTTGATTTTGATCCATGGATTTGCTTGGTTTCGAGTGGATCTAGCATCTCCCCAAGTTTCCCCACTTTCCATCCACAAAATTTCCTCAATTTTGACCCCAAAATCCCAAAATTCCGCCCAAAATCGCGTCCCGAAACTCGCATCTCGCGTTGACCCCGACCCACCGGACGACCGACATTTTACGGACGTCCGGAGCCCCAGGAACGTCCGGACGTCCTACCTTTTCCGGACGACCGGAACCCTTAACCAGAGTTGAATTTACGGATTTCCGACTTTCCCGGACGTCCGACGCCCCGGACATTCGACATTTTCCGGACGTCCGTAACCTGTAGTTTCAGACTTCGGATGATTTTTGTTTTGTCCATAACTAATTCATCCGAACTCCGATTTTGACGTTCTTTAGCTCGTTTTGAAGCTATTGACGTCCCCCTTCCAACAAAAATACCAACAACATCATTTGACTCCGTCAAAGTTTGTGAAATTTGGCAAGTTTGCCTAGGGCTTCCACCACATCATCCGCTACTCCACCACCGACTTCCGCAACCTAACCAATTTTGTTCCCCATGGTTGTTTGAGTTGTGATTCGAGTCTCCTAAGGTGTTTCGGCTACTTAGGGACGGTTGCTTCTTCATCAACCACCACCACCACTTCCGCACAGGCTTACCCAACATACACTTACATCCCAACTTAACCCAATAGTTGTTTGAGCTTGTTTGAGTTGTGGCTTGTGTCTCCTAAGGTGTTTCGGCTACTTAGGGACCGTGCTTGCAACTCCGACATCGTGTATAGTCCACCATCTTACCCTCCACTACCGCATTGCGTACTCCATTACCCATCATTGCATTTCCGCAAACCACCACCGCTTTTCCGCTACCACCATTTGACATTTGTCATTTGAGATTTTGAGTTCGCGGTTTTTCCGTTTCCTAAGGTGTTTCGGCTACTTAGGGACGAGTCTCCATAATCTTGGTATCCACATCAAGAACACCGCCACTCATCATCGGAAAGGACGGTAACCTCGACGACACCATTGTATATTCCCTTGCAATTGCATTGTTAACCCCTAGCCCATTTTGCGTCACTTGCCTATCGAGACTAGCCATTTGAGTATTGCCGGGCCACGTTACTTGTGCACATTAGTGATCTACACCATCCATTGCATACATACCATATCATATTGGTATCATATCATCCATTGTGTCACAATATCGTTCCCGCATATACACAACAACTATCTTGGTTTGTGCATTGGGCAAAAGTGGCAATAAAAAAAAAGAAAAGAGAATAAAGCTTTTAAGCAAAAAGAGAAAGAGCAAAGAAGCTTGTAAGCAATAGCCATAGCATCATACCACATTGTATATAAGATTGTCATATCCGATCATCTTGGATCATCTTCAGAGACACACTGGGAACCGTACATACATAGCATACTTGGGATAGAAGCTTATCCATTTTGCATCTTATAGGTTGTGCACAAGTGTCGTATCCGCCTATTGAGCAATCGTGCTAGCGTCTCTCTTGAGTTGTGCAACACGAGCATTTTGGTGGATTCCACATTTTGAGCTCATTCCTTGGTTGCACGGCCCCATTTATCTATCCGAGTGTGTGTTTCCATGTGCCATTCATTGCTATTGGTCTACTTGTTTCTCTTGCGAATTTGTGAATCTCTTTCAACATTATTGACTCTTGCTAACATTTTGTGATGAGGACATCAATACCATTGTTACACCCACAGCCCCTGCGGCTATACATACTGGACCAATTACTAGAGCTCGCGCACGCCAATTGAATTATCAGGTACTTTCGTTCCTTGGTAACGATTCCAATGTTCATGAGAATATGATGCTGCCTAAATTGGATACATTTGTTTTGCTTACAAATGAAGGGCCTACCATGGACAAGAAAGATGAACCTTGGAGCAAGTTCAAGCATGGAGATGTTGGCATGCGCCAAGGAGAACAAGAACGGAGTTACAAGTGATGATTCCAGGACTTTGAAGCCACCCTAATGAGTGCATGAGGCCTTGAACGAAATATACAAGATGCCACTTCATAATATCGTCCATAGGCTATTCTAGGTGCTGCGTCACCTTATTATTGGGCCAGGCCCATGTAATTTCGAAATACTTAAGTATAGGCTGTTTTTAGAGTCCGTATGTGTGGGGAAACAAGAGTTAGGGTTGATTTGGACCCCTCCACCAAGGGCCACGAAATTCCCCCCCTCCTTCCTCCATATATACAGCCCTTAGGGCACCGTTTAGACCTTGGGTTTTGTTTAGATTAAAAATTCGCCATAGCTGCAACTTCGCGTACTTCGTCTGTGTTCAACGACCAGACAAAGATGTCACAGAACCCCACCTTGATCAATAAAGCTTTCATCTTATACCCGCAATATCCAGATTGCAATCTTAGCTTCTTGCTTGTTCTTCGTTTGCTTGTAGGAAATAGACCCTCGTGGTCAGGTTGATCGTGCTCGGCGTGGTCAATAACCCTCGGAAGTTGGTTTAGCGATTGCTAAGGCGCGACGTCTCGCACGTTCGTAGTCGGATCGTCAAGGTCGACTCCCACAGAAACGATAGCCACCATCTCATCGAAACATCGGGACACCTTAGCCTCTAACATTTTGCATCACATTTTTGTGCCACTATCCTCACCGAGCTCCACCATAAGCCTTATTTGTGTAGGTGTGAGAAACCGACAAGAATTGGTACCAATTGTGCTATTTCCTTGTAACACATTGAGTGATCATTGATCCATTTTCAACATCGGTCAAGGTACATTTGGTATAAGTTCTTCTCTTTCACCCACTCATATTTGCTCGAGTATTGTGATGGATAGGCAAGGCATTTCATCTTCGGTCTTCGAAAACAACGACGGCGTGAACAACTACATCACCAAAGCGTCAATCTTCGATCTACAACGACAAATGCAAGGCGCACAATCTACCTTGCAAGAGCGCATCGAGAACCTCTCCATCGACATTCGTCACTCCGAAGCAAGGAGAAGGGACTACATCGACAAGAAGCTTGCCGCACATAAAGAGGAGCAAGATGCAAGAATGGAGGAGATTCGGACCTTGCTCAAGTCGACTTCCCCTTCATCATCTTCAAGACGGCGACATTCAAGCCACAAGTCTTCGGAGCGCGAAAACGATGCAAGTGCACATCGTCCTCGTCCACATCTACATGGCGACCACCATCACGTTCGTGATCCACATCGTCATGAAGGGCAATTCACCTCCAAGCATCATGTGCACGACGACGACGAACGACATCTACTACGAGCTCAAGTGCGACAACGACACCATCATCATGAAGATGCTCGCCAAGCACAAATGCACAAGTCCCAACAAGCTCTACTTCACGCCAAGTCCAAGCTTCAAGAGCACAAAAGGAGACCGCGAGATGACCACCACAAAGACGGCGCTACGGCTACATCAACCACTTCGGCATCTTCGCCAAGTGTTCTCAAGGCATCTTCGCCTTTGGACGTACGACATCTTCGCCTACTTCCCACGAGTACGCCTACTACGACTTCATCAAGTCCCAGGCGACCACCTCTGACGAGGCGACACTTCCATCTTCGGAAGCCCCTCAAGGAAGATGGCCGAGCATGGGACACTCCCTTCGGTCATGGAGACGAGCTACGAGGTGCCACATCATATGGGCCTCCAACAACAAGACGACGACAAGAATGTCGAGAAAGGGCCATCCCCTTCGACCACGGCGACGGGCGCGAACCTCTTCAACAACATGAAGACGGCGCCCACATTGGACTCATACTCCGAGTCAAGCTACGCGACCGCGCATGGAGACATTTGCACCTTGATGAGGACATCAATACCATTGTTACACCCATAGCCCCTGTTGCTATACATACTGGACCAATTACTAGAGCTCGCGCACGCCAATTGAATTATCAGGTACTTCCGTTTCTTAGTAACGATTCCAATTTTCATGAGAATATGATGCTGCCTAAATTGGATACATTTGTTTTGCTTACAAATGAAGGGCCTACCATGGACAAGAAAGATGAACCTTGGAGCAAGTTCAAGCATGGAGATGTTGGCATGCTAAGGGGAACAAGAACGGAGTTACAAGTGATGATTCCAGGACTTTGAAGCCACCCTAATGAGTGCATGAGGCCTTGGACAAAATATACAAGATGCCACTTCATAATATTCGTCCATAGGCTATTCTAGGTGCTGCGTCACCTTATTATTGGGCCAGGCCCATGTAATTTCGAAATACTTAAGTATAGGCTGTTTTAGAGTCCGTATGTGGGGAAACAAGAGTTAGGGTTGGTTTCGGACCCCTCCCTCAAGGGCCACGAAATTCCCTCCCCTTCCTCCATATATACAGCCCTTAGGGCGTCGTTTAGACTTTGGGTTTTGTTTAGATCAAAAGTTCGTCATAGCTGCAACTTTGTGTACTTCGTTTGTGTTCAACGACCAGACCAAGGCGTCACAGAACCCCACCTTCATTAATAAAGCTTTCCTCTTATATTCGCAATATCCAGATTGCAATCTCAGTTTCTTGCTTGTTCTTCGTTTGCTCGCAGGAAATAGGCCCTCGTGGTCGAGTTGATCGTGCTCGGCATGGTCAATAACCCTCGGAAGTTGGTTTAGCGATTGCTAAAGGCGCTTTCGCCGCGTCGTAGTCGGATCGTCAAAGTCGACTCCCACAGAAACGACAGCCACTATCTCATCGAAACATCGGGACACCTTTGCCTCTATCAAGTGGTATCAGATTTTCAGGTTGCTCGGTGAGATTTTACAGTTTTTCATAGATTAGATCGAGTGCATTCTTCATACCTAAAGTCCACGAAAAAGCCACAAAAAAGAATTAGGGTTAGTTCATCATATCCGAACCAATCTGAGCCTTTGCATAATCTTTTTAGGGTTTTTGCTTTGTTAAATTTGCGGTTGCATCGTCGTGTCAAGTTGCTGGTCTTAGAGTCTAGTCTTTTAGAGTTTCGAGTTTTGGTCATAAGTTTTCACGCCGCCGCCGCACCATCATCATCGCCTTGCCATCTACCACCATTGCTTATCCGCCACCGCTCTGAATCCGTCTCCATATACCACCACCAATCCGTATCCATATACCACCACCAATCCGTATCCATATACCACCACCGCTACCGTATACCACCACCGCTGCCATATACCACCACCATATATCCACCACCAATCCGAGTTCTTGTCATATTAGGTTTGTTTTCGAGATCCGTCTAAATTCCGATTCGGGTTTCCTTGCCTGCGTAGGTCTCGGAAAAAAAATAAAAAAATAAAATAAAAAAGAGAGTCTGGAAACCACCCTCCGTTTAGGCCCAAAATTTTCCGAAAACGCACTTGTCGAAAAAATTTCTGGCTATCCTATTTTTAGGTGTTTCTAAGCGTATTGTGACAGTCGCCATTATAGAAAGTTTTTTTTGACCCGTTTCCAGTTTTTGGGTCCGGCGTTCGAAAAAAAAATTGGTCGAAAAATTTCGTGCCCATCCTGTCGATTTGACACAGGAAGAGTTTTGAGACACTCGCCATTATATTGATTTTTCGCAAAAAAAAAAAACGGTATAAAAAAAAGCAGCGCAAAAAAAAGAGCGAAAAAAAATATTCCGGAGTGTGCTTTTCCGTTGTTTCCGTGCAGCGCCGTGATTTTGTTAGTGTTCTAGGCTTGCGTCTCTAGCACGATCTAGCCTAGGACCAGCACAGTACCGTCGTTGAGCGTTTATTCAACTTTGCATCTCTGAATTGATTATTGCTGACCCTTTTTGCTACCATATTATAAGCCTTCCCAGCTCCACATACATCTACATCGTGCGTTTGACTCTCCACAGTAATCGCTCTATCCAAGCTTTGAGAGTTTTGACTACATCGGTTGCCGATCACCGCTTTCTTCTTTGGGTAAGAACTGGTAAGAATTTGAGATTTGCTTGAAGGATTTGTGACTGTCCACCACACCACCGCCACCACTTCCTAGTAGTCTGTCGAATCATATTCTTGTGTGTTTCTATTGCTGCTAACCATGGCAGGATCACAAGCCGACGAGACTGACTGGGAGAACATGACAAACAAAGCGCTACATGATAAGTTTCAACAAATGATGAATGGGCAGGTGGAAGATGTGCTTAATAGATTTGAAGAGACCATGGAGAAGATAGATGGCATTGAGAAGGCGTTCGAAACAAAGCTCGATAACAGGTTTAATGAATTGCTCGCGCGTCTACCACCACCACCACCGGCTGCACCTGACACAACTCTATAACAACAACAACGACTACCTCCACGTCATGAAGCAACCTTCACCGAAGCGAGCCGTGTCCCTCTTGACTGGCCAAGCTGCCGGTGCTGCTTGTTGATACTACGTGGCTCCTGCTGGCGATGTGGAGGAGGATGATTATGTGAGAGATTACGAGGATGAGGTTGATCAACATCGAACTACGTGCAACCACCAACACCACAACCACCAGGTCGTCCACATGCAAATAATGGCAATGTTGGGTTCCCCTTCAGTGCGAGATCATGACCATCTCCCTAAACTGAAATTGAATATTCCACCATTTGAGGGTAGATATGTTCACGATATATATCTTACTTGGGAGTTAGAAACTGAACAACGATTTACATGTTTACAATATCACGAGGAGAGACGTGTTCCTGCTTTGTTTGTGCTTTCACTAGCTTTGCATGTGTTTGGTGGTGCGAACATTGTAGATTATATCCTGTTCGGCTACTTCGGTTATGCGTTGAAAACTGCTATGCGTACTCGTTGGGTTCCACCATATTATCAGCGTGAATTACTTCAAAAATTGCAGCGCTTAAGACAAGGAAAAAATTCGGTAGAAGAATATTATCGGGAATTACAAACTGGCTTGATTAGATGTGGTATTGTTGAGGAGAATGAAGCTATGCTTGCACGTTTTACGGGTGGATTAAATAGAGAGATTCAGACCATTCTAGACTACAAGGATTATAATAATATCACTCGATTATTCCATCTTGCTTGTAAAGCTGAGCGTGAAGTGCAGGATCGACAGCGTTGGCGCGCACTAACTTTTCTGCAGTCGACCTTCATCATGGACACCACGTGCATCATCTACTTCCACACGTTCTACTACACGGCACCTCCGTGGCTGCCACCTCCAACCGTGATACAAGAAAGCAGGCACAACCACCACTATCGCCAAGAGCGCTTTCCGGGCCTACAGAGCTCTTCTTCTTCCATGGCGTCAACAGGGCACACAAGTGATATTATTTGTCGTCGTTGTAAGGGAAGAGGACATTTTGCCGAGAATGCCAATCTCAGCGTGTGATGATTGCTACGAGGATGGTGGGTATGAGTGCGCTAGTGACTATGATGAAGAGACTTTGGCTCTTATTACACATGAAGAACATGGTGGAGATGATTACGATAATGAGACGCAATACATGGCTGCTGAAGATCTTTGACGGTATGAATGTTTAGTTGCTCAACGTGTTTTGAGTGTGCAGGTTACACAAGCTGAGCAAAATCGGAGGCATAACTTGTTCCATACAAAGGGAGTTGTGAAGGAACGTTCTATTCAAGCGTCATCATAGATGGAGGGAGCTGCAACAACTTGGCTAGCATGGATATGGTGGAGAAGCTTTCTCTCACCACAAGACCACATCCACATCCTTACTACATCCAATGGTTCAACAACGGCGGCAAGGTTAAGGTAACACGTCTTTGTTCTTGTGTATTTTAGTATCTCTACATATGCTGATTATGTTGATTTTGATGTGGTACCTATGCAAGCATGTTCCTTATTACTTGGTAGACCATGGCAATTTGATAAAAAAATTCTACACCATGGTAGAAACAATCAGTATACTCTTGTTCACAAGGATAAAAATATTACTTTGCTTCCTATGACTCTGATTCAATTTTGAAAGATGATATTAATAGAGCTAATAAAGCAAAACAGGAGAAAAATAAGAGTGAGAATCAGATTGTGGCAAAAGAATTTGAGCAACAAATGAAGCCTAATAATAAACCATCTAATGTTGCTACGAAATTAAACTGAAAAGTGCATGTTTACTTGCCACCAAATCTGATATTGAGGAGCTAGATTCTAGCAAATCTGTTTGCTATGCTTTTGTGTGCAAAGAGGCATTATTTTCATTCGAGGACGTGCCTTCCTCTTTGCCCCTACTGTCACTAACATTTTGCAGGAGTTCACGTCTTCCCACAAGGCGTGCCACCGGATTACCACCTATTCGAGGGATTGAGCATCAAATTGACTTAATTCGGTGCATCGCTACCCAACCGTGCACCATACCGTACCAATCCGAGGAGACGAAGGAGATTATCGTCAAGGGTGAGCTGCTCGACAAAGGTTATATCTGTGAATCTCTTAGTCCTTGTGCTGTTCCTATTATACTAGTGCCTAAAAAGGATGGTACGTCGGCGTATGTGTGTTGATTGTAGAGGCATTAATAATATTACTATTCGTTATCGTCATCCTATTCCTAGGCTAGATGATATGCTTGATGAATTGAGTGGCTCTACAATATTCTCCAAAGTTGATTTGCGTAGTGGATACCATCAAATTCGTATGAAATTGGGAGATGAATGGAAAACAACATTTAAAAGTAAGTTTGGTTTATATGAGTGGTTAGTCATGCCTTTTGGGTTAACTAATGCACCTAGTACTTTCATGAGACTAATGAACGAAGTTTTACGTGCTTTCATTGGACGATTTGTGGTAGTCTATTTTGATGATATCTTGATTTATAGCAAATCTTTGGAAGGACATTTGGAACATTTTCGTGCTGTTTTTAATGCTCTACTTGATTCACGTTTGTTTGGTAACCTTGGGAAGTTCACCTTTTGCACCGACCGATTATCTTTTCTTTGCTATGTTGTTACACCACAGTTAATTTAAGTTGATTAAGACAAGATTTAAGCTATTGAGAGTTGGCCGCAGCCCAAAACGGTCACACAAGTGAGGAGTTTTCTTGGACTCGCTGGTTTCTATAGGCGTTTTGTGAGAGACTTTAGCACCATTGCTGCACCTCTCAGTGAACTTACAAAGAAGGATGTGCCTTTTGTTTGGGGTACCGCATTACGGGAAGAAGCCTTCACGGTATTGAAAGATAAGTTGACACATGCTCCTTTACTCCAACTTCGACTTTAATAAGACTTTTGAGCTTGAATGTGATGCTAGTGGAATTGGATTAGGAGGTGTGTTATTACAAGATGGCAAACCTGTTGCATACTTTTACGAAAAATTGAGTGGGCCTAGTCTGAACTATTCTACTTATGACAAAGAATTATATGCTCTTGTTCGGACTTTAGAGACATGGCAACATTATTTATGGCCCAAAGAATTTGTTATACATTCTGATCATGAAGCTTTGAAACATATTAAAAGTCAAGCTAAACTGAATCGTAGACATGCTAAATGGGTTGAATTCATTAAGACTTCCCCTTATGTCATTAAACACAAAAAGGGTAAAGAAAATGTTATTGCTGATGCTTTGTCTCGTCGCTATACTATGCTTTCACAACTTGACTTCAAAATATTTGGTTTGGAGACCATCAAAGATCAATATGTGCATGATGCTGATTTTAAAGATGTAATGCAGAATTGTAAAGAAGGAAGAACATGGAACAAGTTCGTTATTAAGGATGGTTTTGTGTTCCGTGCTAACAAGCTATGCATTCCTGCTAGCTCTGTTCGTCTTTTGTTGTTGCAGGAGGCGCATGGAGGAGGATTAATGGGACACTTTGGCGTGAAGAAGACGGAGGATATACTTGCTACACATTTCTTTTGGCCAAAGATGAGACGGGATGTTGAGCGTTTTGTTGCTCGCTGCACTACATGTCAAAAAGCTAAGTCACGACTCAATCCTCATGGTTTATATATGCCTTTACTGTACCTAGTGTTCCTTGGGAGGATATATCTATGGACTTTGTTTTAGGTTTACCTCGAACAAAGAAGGGAGGGATAGCATATTTGTTGTCGTGGATAGATTCTCGAAAGTGGCACACTTTATACCATGTCATAAAAGCGATGATGTTAATGTTGCTGATTTGTTCTTTCGTGAAATTATTCGTTTGCCTGGTGTGCCAAATACTATTGTTTCAGATCGTGATACTAAATTTCTTAGCCACTTTTGGAGATGTTTATGGGCTAAGTTGGGGACTAAAATGCTTTTAGTACTACTTGTCACCCCCAAACCGATGGACAAACTGAAGTAGTTAATAGAACATTGTCTACTATGCTTAGGGCTGTTTTGAAGAATAATAAGAAAATGTGGGAAGAATGCTTGCCTCATATTGAATTTGCTTATAATCGTTCATTGCATTCTACTACTAAGATGTGCCCTTTTGAAATTGTGTATTGCTTCCTACCTCGTGCACCTATTGATTTGTTGCCTCTTCCATCTTCGGAGAAGGTTAATTTTGATGCTAAAGAACGTGCTGAATTGATTTTAAAAATGCATGAGTTAACTAAGGAAAACATTGAGCGTATGAATGCTAAATATAAACTTCTTTGGAGATAAGGGTAGAAAACATGTTGTCTTTGCACCGGAGGTCTTGTTTGGTTACATTTGCGTAAGGATAGGTTTCCTAATTTGCGCAAATCAAAGCTAATGCCACGTGTTGATGGTCCATTTAAGGTGTTAGAGAAAATAAATGATAATGCATATAAACTTGAGCTGCCTGCAGATTTTGGGGTTAGTCCCACTTTTAACATTGCAGATTTGAAGCCTTATTTGGGTGAGGAAGATGAGCTTCCGTCGAGGACGACTTCATTTCAAGAAGGGGAGGATGATGAGGACATCAATACCATTGTTACACCCACAGCCCCGCTGCTATACATCTTGGACCAATTACTAGAGCTCGCGACGCCAATTGAATTATCGGTACTTTCGTTTCTTGGTAACGATTCCAATGTTCATGAGAATATGATGCTGCCTAAATTGGATACATTTGTTTTGCTTACAAATGAAGGGCCTACCATGGACAAGAAAGATGAACCTTGGAGCAAGTTCAAGCATGAGATGTTGGCATGCGCAAGGGGAACAAGAACGGAGTTACAAGTGATGATTCCAGGACTTTGAAGCCACCCTAATGAGAGCATGAGGCCTTGGACGAAATATACAAGATGCCACTTCATAATATTCGTCCATAGGCTATTCTAGGTGCTGCGTCACCTTATTATTGGGCCAGGCCCATGTAATTTCTAAATACTTAAGTATATGCTGTTTTTAGAGTCCGTATGTGTGGGGAAACAAGAGTTAGGGTTGGTTTCGGACCCCTCCCTCAAGGGCCACGAAATTCCCTCCCCTTCCTCCATATATACAGCCCTTAGGGCGTCGTTTAGACTTTGGGTTTTGTTTAGATCAAAAGTTCGCCATAGCTACAACTTCGCGTACTTCATTTGTGTTCAACGACCAGACCAAGGCGTCACAGAACCCCACCTTCATTAATAAAGCTTTCCTCTTATATTCGCAATATCCAGATTGCAATCTTAGTTTCTTGCTTGTTCTTCGTTTGCTCGCAGGAAACAGACCCTCGTGGTCGAGTTGATCGTGCTCCGGCGTGGTCAATAACCCTCGGAAGTTGGTTTAGCGATTGCTAAGGCGCGACGTCTCGCACTTACGTAGTCGGATCATCAAGGTCGACTCCCACAGAAACGATAGCCACCATCTCATCGAAACATCGGGACACCTTTGCCTCTATCAGGACGACCGGCAACCGGACGACCGGCGTCTCCGGACGACCGGGGCAACTTCATCCGAGCCGAATTTGCGGAAGTCCGAGCCCTTCCGGACGTCCGGACCTCCATGGCGACGGACGACCGTAAGGACCGGACATCCGCTGCTGTGTGTACACCGGCCTTTTGGCCTTGTATCTCTCCCACTTACCCCTTCGGGGCTTAGACTATAAATAGACCTTCCCCTCATCCTTTCTAAGGTTAGCAAATATGATAGCTCATTCTTAGGTGAGCTTTGCTCCTACCTCTACTCTTGAGAGAGAGAGACCACTACTCCATTGGAGGCCAAGACCTCCATCTAGGAGAAGATCCTGCGGATATATCATCAAGACCCCCTCTTGGGCGGCCCCTTCAAGACCTCATCACGGAGATGAACTCTACCTTGTATCTTTCCCTTTGTTGTTCATGTACCTTGTGGATCTTGTGTGTTTGATTGTCTAGTGGATGTGTGATTGGACTTGTTCTTGAGTGTTTCCCCTTGTGATTTCTCCCCGTTCTTCCCCGTGTTCTTCGTGCTCTACGAGGGATCCCACTCCAAACGTGAAAGATCGGCCTACACCGGGTTAGCCCCGTATCTTGGTAGGGATGCTCCGCATAAATAGGGGGTAGGGACATGTTACACCTATGTTACCTTTGGAGCGTTGCTCATGTGTTGTAGGTGAGGTGTTGAAGATCGTCTCGTTGTCATCTTCATCTTGATGGAACCATGTGGGGGGTGCATCATCGTCCACCATGGCCATCGGTTTTCCCATTGGAGGGATGTACTGCAAATCGAGGGTGGGCATGTCGTTATGTTGGAGACCTAGCACCAAAGAAGAAAACACACTAGGAGTAGAGGTTAAGTCGTTAGAAATCATGGTGGCCTCACATGCCGTGTCAACTATCTCACTCACTAAGTGTTGTGGCTCACTCACTCCCAACATGATGCTCTCACTCGTATGGTTGGTGGAGTCACTCAAATGGCTCTCAACCTCACATAGGATATGTGGCATGCTCTCAAGTGTGGGGCTAGTGGTGGTCACACTCATCCTCTCATAGGAAATGCACTCAATGTCATATAGGGTGGAGTCACTCATCTCACTCATGTGGTGGTGGCTCTCCTCACATGGCACTTGGGGTAGCTCAACATATGTGGGTGTCGGAGAGGTGTAGGTGCAAATGTCTCCATGCACGGTCGCTTAGCTTGACTCGGAGTATGAGTCCAATGTGGGCGCCGTCTTCATGTTGTTGAAGAGGTTCGCGCTCGTCGCCGTGGTCGAAGGGGATGGCCCTTGCTCGACCTTCTTGTCGCCGTCTTGGTGTGGGAGGCCCATATGATGTGGCACCTCGTAGCTCGTCTCCATGACCGAATGGAATCTCATATGCTCGGCCATCTTCCTTGGGGGGCTTCCGAAGATGGAAGTGTCGCCCTCGCTCGTAGGTGGTCGCCTTGGACTTGATGAAGTCGATGTAGGCGTACACGTGGGAAGTAGGCGAAGATGCCGTACGTCTAAAGGCGAAGATGCCTTCATAGGACTTGGCGAAGATGCCGAAGTGGTTGTTGTAGTCGTAGCACCGTCTTGGTGGTGGTCGTCTCGCGGTCTCCTTTTGTGCTCTTGAAGCTTGGACTTGGCGTGAAGTAGGGCTTGTTGGGACTTGTGCATTTGCGCTTGTGGAGCATCTTCATGATGATGATGTCGTTGTCGTGCTTGAGCTCGTAGAAGATGTCGTTCTTAAATCGTGCACATGATGCTTGGAGGTGACTTGCCCTTCATGACGATGTGGATCACGAACATGATGGTGGTCGCCATGGAGATGTGGACGAGGACGATTTGCACTTGCATCTTTTTCGCGCTCCGAAGACTTGTGGCTTGAATGTCACCGCCTTGAAGATAACGAAGGGGAAGAAGACTTGATCAAAGCTCTAATCTCCTCCATCCTTGCATCTTGCTCCACTTTATGTGCGGAAAGCTTCTTGTCGATGTAGTCCCTTTTCCTTGCTTCGGAGAGATGAATGTCGATGGAGAGGTTCTCCATGCGCTCTTGCAATCTTGATTGTGCGCCTTCCATTTGTCGTTGTAGATCGAAGATTGACGCTTTGGTGATGTAGTTGTTCACGCCGTCGTCGTAGTCGAAGACCGGAGATGAAATGTCTTGCCTATCCATCACAAGACTCGAGCAAATATGAGTGGGAGAAAGAGAAGAACTTATACCAAATGTACCTTGACCGATGTTGAAAATGGATCAATGATCACTCAATGTGTAACAAGGAAATAGCACAATTGGTACCAATTCTTGTCGGTTTCTCACACCTACACAAATAAGGCCTATGGTGGAGCTCGGTGGGGATAGTGGCACAAAAATTTGATGCAAAATGTTAGCAAGAGTCAATAATGTTGAAAGAGATTCACAAATTCGCAAGAGAAACAAGTAGACCAATAGCAATGAATGGCACACGGAAACACACACACGGATAGATAAATGGGGTCGTACAACCAAGGAATGAGCTCAAAATGTGGAATCCACCAAAACGCTCGTGTTGCACAACTCAAGAGAGACGCTAGCACGATTTCTCAATAGGCGGATATGACACTTGTGCACAACCTATAAGATGCAAAATGGATAATACTTTCTATCCCAAGTATGCTATGTATGTAGGGTTCCCGGTGTTTCTCAAGATGATCCAAGATTATCGGATATGACAATCTTATATGCAATGTGGTAAGATGCTATGGCTATTGCTTACAAGCTTCTTTGCTCTTTCTCTTTTGCTTAAAAGCTTTATATTTTTTTTTCTATGGCCACTTTTGCACAATGCACAAACCAACATAGCAATTGTGTATATGTGGGAACAATCTTTGTGACACAAGAGATGATATGATACCAAAATGATATGGTATGTATGCAATGGGTGGTGTAGATCACTAATGTGCACAAGTAACGTGGCCCGGCAATACTCAAATGGCTAGTCTCAATAGGCAAGTGGCCTTAAAATGGGCTAGGGGTTAACAATGCAATTGCAAGGGGAATATACAATGGTGTAAATCGAGGTTACCGTCCTTCGCGATGATGAGTGGCGGTGTTCTTGATGTAGATACCAAGATGATGGAGACTCGTCCCTAAGTAGCCGAAACACCTTAGGAAACGGAAAAACCGCGAACTCAAAATCTCAAATGACAAATGTCAAATGGTGGTAGCGGAAATGCGATGGTGGTTTTGGAGTACGCAATGCAGAAGTGGGGTGTAAGATGGTGGACTATACACGGTGTCGGAGTTGGAAGCACGGTCCCTAAGTAGCCAAAACACCTTAGGAGACACAACTCACAACACAAAAAAAATTGGGTTAAGTTGGGGATGGTGGAAGTGTATGGTGGTCAAGCCTATGCGGAATTGGCGGTGGTGGTTGATGAAGAAGCAACCGTCCCTAAGTAGCCGAAACACCTTAGGAGACTCGAATTACAACTCAAACAACCATGGGAAACAAAATTGGTTAGGTTGCAGAAGTCGGTGGTGGAGTAGCGGAGGTTGTGGTGGAAGCCCTAGGCAAACTTGCCAAATTTCACAAAATTTGATGGAGTCAATTGATATTGGTGGTATTTTTGTTGGAAGGGGGATGTCAATAGCTTCAAAACGAGCTAAAGAACGGTAAAATCGGAGTTCGGATGAATTAGTTACGGACAAAACAAAAATCAGCCGAAGTTGATATCTACAAGTAGCGGACGTCCGCTAATGGACGGATGTCCGGTGGCCGGACGTCCGGTCTGGTCGGAAATCCGCTATTTCAGATCGGGTTAGGGGTTCCCGGTCGTCCGGTGGATGACGGACGTCCGGTCATTCCAGGGGCTCCGGACGTCCGGTAAAGTGACGGTCGTCCGGTGGGTCGGGGTCAACGCGAGATGCGAGTTTCGGGACGCGATTTTGGGCGGAATTTTGGGATTTTGGGGTCAAAATTGAGGAGATTTTGTGGATGGAAAGTGGGAAAACTTGGAGAAATGCTAGATCCACTCGAAACCAAGCAAATCCATGGATGAAAATCAACAAAACATCATCACACTAACAAATCACAAAAAAAATTAGGGCTATTTTTGGTGGGGAATTTTCGAATTTGGGGAAGAACACAACAAAATCAAGCTAGAAAAAGAGGGGTAGGGGCTCCAAAAACGTGATCAACCTTGCTCTGATCCAAGATGATGTAGGCGGAACCCTATGTGGACGATCTTTCACGTTTGGAGAGAATCCTCACGAGGAACACAAAGAACGCAGCGGAAGAGCACGAGGGAAATCACGGGAAAACACAAGAGAATCACTCAAACCAACAAGATCAATCACACATGTGCTAGATCGATGAACACAAAGGGAGATACATGATTCAAGGTCAACAAAGGACGATACAAACGGTAGCCGTTCTTCTCCGTGAGGAGGTCTTGATGGGGCCACCCAAGAGGGGGTCTTGAATCCAAGGTGGATCTTCTCCGAAGAGGGGCCGCGGTCTCTCTCGGGGAGTAGATCCGGTATGGATGAGCGAAGCTCTATCTAATGAGCTAAATCAACGCTAACCCTAACTAGGAGGAGGGAGAGGTCTATTTATAGTCTTAGTGCAAATGGGGGCGAAGTGAAGGGGTACATGGGCCTCAGGCCCGAACACTGTGCGCAGACAGGTACCGGACGTCCGCTGGGGGCCGGTCGTCCGGTGGCTCGTGGGCGTCCGGACGTCCGGGGTTCTTCGGACTTCCGTTGATTTGGCTCGGGTCCAGGGGCACCGGACGTCCGATGATTTCCGGTCGTCCGGTCGCCGGTCGTCCGTTGGCTCCGGTCTTCCGCAGATTCGGCTCGGGTCTTCAGGGGCCGGTCGTCCGCTGGAGGCCGGACGTCCGCTCGCTGTGAGTGGCCGGTCGTCCGGTGTCGTCCAGACGTCCGCTCGCTGGAGCTTCTTCGGCAGCTCCTTCTCTTGGTCCTTGTACTTGGCGTCCTCGCTAGCTCGTCCATGGTCTTCCTCCTTGTTCCTGGTCATGCATAGCACACATATTTGAGGTAGTAACCATGTCTCACATGTGGAAAGTGAAGGTTCGGAGAGGAGCGAGTTCACCTTGTGTCCAATGGCGTATATTCGAGGTCTCGTCATATGTCCACTTGGGGTTTGGAGAGTAGTCGGAGTGTACATGGTGATGAACGTGGGATGCTCCGCATCAGAAGCATATACCCAAACCTGCCCCAAATGAGATAAAAAATTTACCACGTCATGTTGATGCCGCTCCATGATAACATGCCAAGTTTCATGAATTTCAGACGAGTTTTGGATTTACTAGAATTTGAAAACCAGGCATCTTAATGTTTTGCCGGCAATCAACGGTGCCATGGTTTTTGAAATTGATTCCCATTTCTTGCATGGGACCTAAGCATCACCCAAGGACAAAGTTTTGATTTTTCAACGAGTTTATATGCACTGGAGCATGTGCATCTAGTTCAAATTTGAATTATGCACATAAATGCATTGAAAACTCACTTATGCATAAAAATGTCCAAATGAACCCTGAATAATTCAATTCTTTTATGATCACTGCAGATAAAAGGTCTAGCAATTCAAACACCGTCCATGACCGCTGTGACCCCATTATATAATTCAAATCAAGACGAAAAATCAAGTAGATCCCACAGAGTTTATTATAACCAACCGTGTGAGACGCTGCACAAAATATCTTCAGACCGTGTCTGAATAAGGGACCGTGTCTGATGACACTTTACGCGCCAGTTTTTTGGCTGAAGCAATTCCAAATTTTCGGCTTCCGCGGAAATATCTACCTCCCCCCCTCCCCCTTACCAAAAGCCACATTTCCCCTCATTCCGCATTCCTTTCCAAGTTGAAAACTTCACTCCTTGCTTGCAGCATCGCCGCCTCCTCGCCGGCGACCCTCCTTCACGCTGCTCGGTCTCGCCTATCCAGGCAGGTAATCCACACCCGACCCCCATCCTCCTCCTCCTTCCACATCCCACATGCCCCGACCGCTGGCGCGAGCGCGACACCTTCCACCCAAATCACCGACCCTCAACCAAATAAGCGTCGACCTAAGCCATGGTGCATGCAGTATAGCTAGGACCTCAAGGAGCATTTGGCAGCAGAGAAGCAAATCGCGGCCGCACGCACGGAGGAGGTCGCGATGGTTGCCATTCGTGCCGACCCCCAGATCTTGGAGGAGCACCTCGCCGTCGAGGCCACCATTGACGCCTCGCGCACCGACGCCGCGACGCGGTTGGCTACTTTAAACGACAATTCGTGGCGTTTTCTCGAGGCCACCGTCGGTGCTTTCGACAAAGACTACGAGGTGTTTTCTCAGCGTGCACGTGCTTACCTCATCTCGAGAGCCAGCAGGTTGGTGCTCGGAGCGGCTCAGGAAACTCACCACTACAAAGATGGCAACCACGATGCGGAGGCCTCACTCTCTTCCATGTCCAAGGAGCCAATCGTCATAGATATCTCCGACAATGAGGAGTAGCTTGTCTTATTAGCTCACTATAAGTACCCATGTTCAGTTTGCTAGCTACTACCTTTCCTTAACAAATTTGATACGGGGCTAACCCGGTGTAGGCCTATCTTTCACGTTTGGAGTGGGATTCCTCGAAGAACACGATGAACGCGGGGAAGAACGGAGAGAAATCACAAGGGGAAACACTCAAGAACAAGTCTAATCACACATCCACTAGACAATCGAACACACAAGATCACAAGGTACATGAACAACAAAGGGAAAGATACAAGGTAAGGTCATCTCCAAGAGGAGGTCTTGATGATATCCTAGGAGGATCTTCCCACGAGGGGCTCTTGATGATATCCCGCAGGATCTTCTCCTAGATGGAGGTCTTGGCCTCCAATGGAGTAGTGGTCTCTCTCTCTCAAGAGTAGAAATAGGTAGGAGCAAAGCTCACCTACAAATGAGCTATCACTTTGCTAAGCCTAGAAAGGAGGTGGAGGTGGTCTATTTATAGTCTAAGCCACGAAGGGGTAAGTGGGAGAGGGATACAAGGCCGAAGGCCCGCGGCTGCGCACAGGCAGGGCGGTAGTACCGGGCTCATGGGCGGTAGTTCCGCTTGAGCGGTAGTACCGCTTGGAGGGGCGGTGGTACCGGACTTATACTGCTCGATCACTGGAGTTTGTCGAGTTGAGCGGTAGTAGGGCGGATTCTAGGCGGTAGTGCCGCTTGGGTTGCCTTAGCGGTAGTACCGCTTGGAGTGGGCGGTAGTACCGCTCGTTCTGGAGCGGCCAGGTTCTCTTCCTCCTTCTCTTCCATGCTTCCCTGGCGGACGGTGTAGTCGTTCCTTGGCGCCGCACTCCTCCTCGACATCCGTGAAGCTCGGCAATACCTATGCATGCACACGGGAGAAGTGTCAAGAAGTATACCATCGTTGAAGGGGTCAAGTGAACACGTGTAAAGGAGAAGATTCACCTTTATGTATGAGAAGTAGATGTCGCACGTGTCACTTGCCGAACGGACTCTTGACATGGTGATGTCCATAGGATGCTCCGCATCATCCCCTCCCCCTTGGGAAAGATCCGACCTCGGATCAAAAACCAAATCACCACGGGAAAGAGACTGCGGTGACGTGTCGAAGTGGTCGATCACCAAGCACTCTTCGTCATCTTGAAGCTCGAAATGGGCACTCTCTAATGTCGCACCATCTTGTGATTCCTTCAAAAGGAGAAAATAGAACAAACACTTGGAAAAACAAATGTGGTTAGCGTTAGTGCAAAACCAAGCATTCAAGAGGTGATTCACCAAACAAGTGTTGTCATCAAGCATAGCATAGGGTGTGACAAAGGATTGTGACATGGCATGTAAGCATATCAATCGAGCACAAGCAAAAATATCATGGGAACAAGCATGTAAATGTGAGGTAGAGATGCAAATATGTGTGACAAGAGCATAAGCATCTACCTCGAGGTCATAGCAAGCATTCACAAATTGCTCAATGAAAGGTCTATGGTAGGCATAGAAAGGATTCACAACACCAAAAAAAATGAAGTGTCTAAACACATGAGTCAAGGGCAAGACAATCCAAACATAACGTGCATAGGGTGTAGTGAATATAGTGTAGCACTCAACACAATATAAAGAGAAATTGTTCATCATGTGTGAGGCAATCAAGTCAAGCATGAGACAAGCAATGGGACATGGCATATGTGAAGAAATGACATTGGTGCAACCAAGCATATCATAGGGGCAAGTAATCCAAGAATTGGATGCAACACACAAGGCATATATATCATGATGCATGGGAATGTGATAATGGCAAGTCAAAGCAAGATCTCTAGCAAGTGCGCAATCAAGTGGTCCAAAATGACCAATAAGTCTCACGGTGCAAGCAACACAAGTAGTATGATCCGCAATATCCATGCTCAAGAAAGATGTCACCTTGAAGGCATGTCCTTGTGCATTCTTCACAATGCCAAAGCGCAAGCAAACGCGGTGTAGAAGCGAGTCGTGGTAGAATGTATGAGGCTCGCTCTCAAGAGCTCGAATGGTCAACTCACGTGAAGTGGAAGTTGAAACAAAGTCCAAGTATCCTACACATGCACACAACAAAACAAAGAACGTATGCACATGGTAGATAAACACATCATCCATCATGATGGTTCTCATCTTTTGCACATAACCATTAGAAGCACAAGTGCATGAATAATATGATGCTACAATGGCGATATTCATGGCACTAGGTATATGGTGCAAAGAAGTAAGGCAAGCATGCTTCACAAGAATTATATCAAAATCTCCAAATATATGCGAGAATGCTATGGGAGCAATCTCATGAGCAAGATTAAGAGCATTGTTGCACTCCATACATGGCAAGTCATTTAGCATGGGAGAGGCAACACATGGAGATATATGACAAGAAGCAATATCAATCATGTGCAAAGCATATAGATGGTTGTCATCAACCGCATGAGATGAGAAAGATGAATCATGGGTGATGCAACATGAGCAAGCATAGAGATCAAGTCATGCAAACTAGTGGAGTGAAGATGCAACACACTAGAGTAAATCATGGCAATCATGTCATGTGAGAAAATACTAGGCATAGACAATGCACATGACATATCGCAAGCACGGACACAAAGCAAGATGAAAGTATCATCATAGGAATGGGTCATGAATAGAACATGGCAGTAACAAGTGATATCTCCACCAAGCTTGCAAATACACATACAAGTACTAGAATCAATCATCATGTGTAATGCAAAGCATGGGTCACAAATGCATGGCAAAGTCATAGGAATGGGCATATCATGCAAAGTGAACATGGCAATATGGGCAAAGGATATATAATGGAGAACAACCCATAGCCAAGTGAGGGCCATGTAGAAGAAATGCGTGAAGTCTTTGCGTGAAGAGCGGTGGGAAAAACAATCCATGGGATCCCAAGTCCTCATTGCTCTCTAGAGCTTGTTTTGTCAACTCGTGGGATTGCGAGGTTGACAAGTATTCATGGGTACCTACACAAAAGGGGCACAAACAAAAAAAATTGTGCGCGTGGTAAATGTACACATCATCCATCATGATGTGTATGTGCACAATTGAGTTAGCACAAGATAAGCTTCGCTCAAAGAAATTTGATGCATGGTATAAGAAAATGTCATCCATCATGAAAGAATAGTTATTGTGTATGACACAATGGGGACACAAATTGAGAATGCAAGTATATGGCACATCAATAGCATGTTTCTTCATGGGGAGCATATGGTGCACACAAGTATGGGGATCATGCAATGAATGGGATGGATCAAAATCTCCTAAAATGTACGAGGAAACTATGGGGGCCTCCTCATGAGCAATAGCAGAAACATCACATGGAGAAAATGGACAACATCCAAAACAATGCATATCCGAAGCTAGGTGGGCATGGCATGGCATATGAGATAAATGATGCAAAGGGAGCATATCAATATCATCACAAGAAAAACAAATGCCAATAACCATGGGCTTGTCATCTATGCCATATGTGCAAATTTGGTTTATTTTAATGGCATATGCATAGTCAGTACGAAGAGATTGCAAATAAGACATATGGTGTATCTCATGCATAGCATATGACAAGTCAAGCGGATTATCAAACATGATGTGACCTAAAGAATTGTCACAAGAAATCCTATGTAACATGGCATCACAACTAATAGACTCCACATGAGAATCATCATATTCATCATAAATGGGCAAATCATCACATGGGGAAATCATACTAGAATGAAGCAAGGTACTAGGTGGATCAACATCATGCAAGCAATCAATGTCAAGAATGTCCACTAGTGGGACTAGAGCATCACCTTCACCTATGTTACCTTTTTCATTCCGCTCAAGTGGTGTAGATGAGGTGGGAAATACCAAAGGGTGGTCATCTTCATTTTGATGGAACCATGTGGGGGGTGCATCATATTCCACCATGGCCATCGTCTTGTCCAAAGGGAGGACGAAGTCGTCGAGGATCGGCGCGTCATAATAAATGGGACCTAGCACCAAATGAGAAGACACAATAGAGGTAGAGGTCAAGTTGTTAGAAATGCAAATGGCCTCACGAGACCTATCAACTATCTCACTCTCTCTATGTGGTGGTTCACTCACTCCCTCAAAGTAGGTGCACTCAAAGTCACATATGGTGGAGTCACTCATCTCACTTAAGTGGTGGGGGTTGTGGCTCTCCTAACATGGAAAGTGGGGCAACTCGTCATATATGGGGCTAGTGGTGAAGTCACTCTCACTCTCAATATGGTGGCAAAAGTCACTCAAGTCATCACACGTCGCTGTGGTCGAAGGGAGAATCCCATGCTCAACCATCTAAAGTAAATGCCGCCGTGGATGAAGGCCGAAGATGGCACATCATCACTCTCCTCTATGACCGAAGGGAAAATCCCAAGCTCGATCATCTCATCACCGCGCCGTGGATGAAGGCCGAAGATGGCACATCATCACTCTCGCCTCCTAAGATGGAAGCATCATCCTTGCTCGCCACCTTGTCGCTTGCCTCCAAAGCTTGGTCCTTGAAGGTCTCCGTAGTCGTACTTGTCGCCGCACCATCTTGAAAAAGAGTCAAGGTAGACTCGGCATCATCAATGCCACAAAGAGGGATGGCGGTGAAGTCACACTTGGGAGCATCGTCTTGGAGCTTGTCGGGCTTGGACATCGTGGTGGTACTAGCCTCATGCTTGTCGTAGAGCTTGGTCACTGCGAAGTTTGCTTGGGTTGGAGAGGCCTTGGCCTTCATGAGTTCTTGTTCCGCCTTGAGAGCACCAATGTAGTAGTCGTCGATGGACTTGTAGTTCTCGAGGAAGATAGTCTTGGAGATGTCATTGTTCAACCCCATCATGAAGTGTAACTTCATCGAAATGGGGTCGTCCACGCCGGCTCGTCGCAAGGCATTCTTCATCTCCTTGAAGTACTTGTCGATGGACTTGGATCCTTGGATGGTGTTCTCCAATTGGCGTCGAAGTTGTTCCGTGTAGGTTGGAGGCACGAACTCTTGCCGCAAAGCTCTCTTCGTCTTGGGCCAACTCATCTCGTAGCTCTCTAAAGGTGTGTGAAGCCACCATGTCGAGGCGTAGTCATGGAAGTTTCTTGTGGCGCACTTCACTTGATCTTCGGGACGAACTTGATGTAGCTTGAGGTAGTCGTCCATCAAACGCTCCCACTCGAGGTACTCCTCGATTTCTTGAGTCCCATAGAAAGGAATCTTGTGGTCAGTGTCGAGGTCGTAGTAGCTCGTGGAAGTCGCGGACTTGAGCTTGGGGAGCTTCTCTTGAGCGTAGTTTTGGGGTGCTTGTTGGCGAAGATGTCGTATGTCCATAGGCGAAGATGCCTTGAAGTCACTTGGCGAAGATGCCAAGGGAGATAGTGAAGTCGTTGAGCGGTTGTTGGTGCTGAGCTCTTGACCTTCACGTTCTTGTCGGTGATGGTGTCGATGGCAATGTGATCTTGTCGTAGATGGTAGCTCAGAAGTATGTGCTCTTGAGCTTCTTCTCGAAGATGAGGAAGATCGCTTGTAGGACTTGATGAGGGCTTTGATCTCCTCCATTTGAGCTTGCATCTTGGCGTTGGATTTGTTGGTCATGGCATCGAACTCGTCGTTGTTGTTGTAGACCACAGGTGAAATGCCTTGCCTATCCATCACAAGACTCGAGTAGAGGTGAGTAAGAAATGAGATAAACAATACCAAGTTACCTTTTCCCAAAGTTGAGGATGTATCCCGTTTCACTCAATGTGAGATGAAAGAATAGTGGAATTGGTACCCGACTTGTTCACTCACACCTATCAAGTAAAGCTTATGGTAGAGCTCGGTGAGGATAGTGGCACAAAAATTTAATGCAAAATGTTAGCAAGAGTCAATAATGTTGAAAAAGATTCACAAATTCGCAAGTGAAACAAGTATACCAATAGCAATATGTGG
Source organism: Aegilops bicornis (assembly GCA_021605145.1). Lineage (NCBI taxonomy): Eukaryota > Viridiplantae > Streptophyta > Magnoliopsida > Poales > Poaceae > Aegilops > Aegilops bicornis. The sequence goes on from CM038669.1 coordinate 243,009,528, forward strand.
CACACGGAAACACACACACGGATAGGTAAATGGGGTCGTGCAATCAAGGAATGAGCACAAAATGTGGAATCCACGGAAAACGCTCGTGTCGCACAATTCAAGAGAGACGCTAGCACAATTGCTCAATAGGCGGATACGACACTTGTGCACAACCTATAAGATGCAAAATGGATAAACTTTCTATCCCAAGTATGCTATATATGTATGGTTCCCGGTGTTTCTCACACAATGATCCAAATGATCAAGTATGATACCATATGATATATTTTGATGCTATGGCTATTGCTTACAAGCTCGTTGCTATTTCTCTTTTGCTTAAAAGCTTTATTCTCTTGTTTTGGATATGGCCACCTTGCGAAATGCACAACGAAGATAGCAATTGTGTATATGCAGGAACAATCTTGTGACACAAAGGATGATATGGTATTTATGCAACGGGAGGTGTAGATCGATGATCACTAATGTGCACAAGTAACGTTGCTGGCAATACTCAAAGGCTAGTCTCGATAGGCAAGTGACGCAAAATGGGCTAAGGGGTTAACAATGTAAAGGCAAGAATGTACAATGATGGGATACCACAATACCAAGATGATATAAAGGTTACCGTTCTTGCTTACGGTTAGGGTGTCAAATTGGTGAAGTGGTCGATGTTGAAGACGACCTCGTGGCGATGATGAGTGGCGGTTTTCTTGATGTAGATACCAAGATGATGGAGACACATCCCTAAGTAGCTGAAACACCTTAGGAAACGGAAAAATCACAACTCAAAATCTCAAGGACAAAATTCAAATGGTGGTAGCGGGAATGCGGTGGTGGTTGCGGAAGGCTATGGTGGTTTTGCGGAAGTTATGGTGGAAGCCCTAGGCAAAGATGCCAAAGTTCCAAAAAATTTATGGAGTCAAATGTTGGTGAAACCTATCTAGATGGATAGAGGATGTCAGTAGCTACTCAACGAGCTAAATAACGTGAAAATCGGACTCCGGATGTGAAAGTTATGGACAAAACGGTGAAACTCGGAACGCTGAAACTGGGAGGGGCGGCAGTACCGCTTGGGATGGGCGGTTGTACCGCTCGTGTCGGGTTTTTCCGCAAAATCTGGCTCTGGGAGGGGCGGTAGTGCCGCTTGGAAGGGCGGTAGTACCGCTTGGAGGTGCTAAGCGGTAGTACCGCTAGGGGGGCGATAGTACCGCTGGTGACGGGAAAATTCGCAGATCGAATCGGGGCGCGATTTTGGGGCGGAAATAGATGATTTCGGTGGCAAAATTTGATGAATTTCGTGGATGGAAGGTGGGGAAACTTGGGGAGATGCTAGATCCACTCGAAACCAAGCAAATCCATGGATCAAAATCAACAAAACATCATCAAACCAACAAATCACAAAAAAAATTGGGGCTATTTTTGGTGGGGATTTTCGGATTTTAGGACGAAATCAAGCAAAAGAAGGCTAGAAAACGAGGGGTAGGGGCTCCAAATTCGTGATCAACGTGGCTCATGATACCATATGATACGGGGCTAACCCGGTGTAGGCCTATTTGGAGTGGGATCCCTCGAAGAACACGATGAACACGGGGAAGAACGAAGAGAAATCACAAGGGGAAACACTCAAGAACAAGTCTAATCACACATCCACTAGACAATCAAACACACAAGATCACAAGGTACATGAACAACAAAGGGAAAGATACAAGGTAAGGTTCATCTCCAAGAGGAGGTCTTGATGATATCCTAGGCGGATCTTCCCACGAGGGGGTCTTGATGATATCCCGCAGGATCTTCTCCTAGATGGAGGTCTTGGCCTCCAATGGAGTAGTGGTCTCTCTCTCTCTCAAGAGTAGAGATAGGTAGGAGCAAAGCTCACATACAAATGATCTATCACTTTGCTAAGCCTAGAAAGGAGGTGGAGGTGGTCTATTTATAGTCTAAGCCACGAAGGGGTAAGTGGGAGAGGGATACAAGGCCAAAGGCCCGCGGCTACGCACAGGTAGGGTGGTAGTACCGGGCTCATGGGCGGTAGTAAGCGGTAGTACCGCTTGGAGGGGCGGTAGTACCGGACTTATACCGCTCGATCACTGGAGTTTGTCGAGTTGAGCGGTAGTAGGGCGGATGCTTGGCGGTAGTGCCGCTTGGGTTGCCTTAGCGGTAGTACCGCTTGGAGTGGGCGGTAGTACCGCTCGTTCTGGAGCGGCCAGGTTCTCTTCCTCCTTCTCTTCCATGCTTCCCTCGCGGACGGTGTAGTCGTTCCTTGGCGCTTGCACTCCTCCTCGACATCCGTGAAGCTTCGACAATACCTATGCATGCACACGAGAGAAGTGTCAAGTAGTATACCATCCTCGAAGGGGTCAAGTGAACACGTGTAAAGGAGAAGATTCACCTTTATGTATGAGAAGTAGATGTCGCACGTGTCACTTGCCGAACGGACTCTTGACATGGTGATGTCCATAGGATGCTCCGCATCAAAATTCTAGTGAATTGTGCTATCTACTTTTACCATGCAATCTTCTGCTATAGTGTATATGTTCTATATGTCGTGCAATCTGGTGTTCAATTAACTGCTTGGTTCAATTCTGCAAATGTGATGTTCAATTCTTCAGGGTGCAATATTTCCAAGTTGTTAAGCATGCTTGGTTTGGTTAACTATGCGCTCTTCTATTAGGAGTATGTTATATTGTTCAATTGGTGTTTAGTTAACTGCTTGGTTCATTTGTTGTGGCTTGGTTCACTTGTTGTGGTGTTTAGTTAACTGCTTGGTTCAATTCTGCAATGCGATGTTCAGTTGTTGTGCCTGCATTCTGTTATTGTATACCATGTGAGGAATAAATCGAATCTGGCTGTACTAAATACATGAGAAACAAATACAACTGCTATATTTCCAAGTTGTTAAGCATGCTTGGTTTGGTTAACTGTCTGATCTTCTATTAGGAGTATGTTATATTGTGCAATGTGGTGCTCAGTTAACGTTTGGTTCATTTGTTGTGGTGTTTAGTTAACTACTTGGTTCAATTCTGCAATGTGATGTTCAATTGTTGTGTCTACATTCTGTTATTGTATACCATGTGAGGAATAAATCGAATTTGGCTGTACAAAATACATGAGAAACAAATACAATTGCTATATTTCCAAGTTGTTAAGCATGCTTGGTTTGGTTAACTGTCTGATCTTCTATTAGGAGTATGTTATATTGTGTAATGTGGTGCTCAGTTAACATTTGGTTCATTTGTTGTGGTGTTTAGTTAACTTCTTGGTTCAATTCTACAATGTGATGTTCAATTGTTGGGGCTGCATTCTGTTATTGTATACCATGTGAGGAATAAAACAATTTTGGCTGCATTTAATACATGAGAAACATATACAAGTGCTATATTTCCTGGTTCTTAATCATGCTTGGTTTGAATAAATGGGTTTTCCATGTGGCTTGAATTAATCTGATGAATCTGCAATGTGCTTATTTTTCATCAACATATTTTACTGATAGCATGCGAACTCTTACTTAACACGATGACTAACTACCTTATATGTGTTGCGAGGAAACAATGGGAAGCACTTGAGGTTTACAAGATGGTACTGACTATTATACCTTGCCTTTTTTATTCCTTTGCCCCGTTTCCAATATAGAGAAGATATTTATGCACATCCTTGTTTCCATGGTTCACTGATGATTACCTCTCAAACCACCTACGTGGTCGAGGCGAGGAAAGTTTTCATACAACACCCACGGTTCAATATTGAAGTGTTCTGAAGAGGTCGAAGGATGGACAGTCAATCATCCACGAGCCTTGGCCTAAAGTTGCAAAGACCTTCAACATGAATGAAGGCTCAATATTCGCCTTCCGCTTCAAAGTAGCTTTTCCAGATGAGATGCATCTCTCTATGTACCATCTATGATGCTAATTTCGAAAGGTTCTAGATGTTACATGTGAAACTTGCTGCTGGTGCAGCTGTGTAATGGGGTAGGTGAGTGCTGAAGCTATATCAATTATGAAATCCTGCTTCCTTAATATGGAAATGGAATATATTATGTGCTTAATATGAATGTCAATTAGATTAGTAAATGGATTATTAATAATAGGGCAATTAGCCCGCTAATTAGCCAATTAGCTTGCTAATTGGGTTTTCCCATTGCAAACGGTTAATGAGAAAACACCGTGGGCGATGACCTCAGGCAACGCACACAGTTTCTAGGAATAAACCGTGTTGGATCAATGAACAATCACACACGACATTCCCTTCAAAACTGTTTGCGTTACGCCACCTTGTGCAAACTATTTCCTTGTAGTGATTGTGTGGGATGTATATACGAACGGAAATGTTTAGTGGTGACTGACTGTGTGGGATGTACTTACGACCGGAAATGATTTCACATGTATAATTGTATTTTTTTTAGCACTACTATACGTAATTCTGTATTTGAGGGTTTGCCGGTCGCACACGACCTCGTTTTGCCGAGTGTGTGTGCCAGGAGGGCATATCCCCAACGGTTTCTGGGTCGTGTGGGAAGGACCCCCCTATCGCCCACACTCACTTGGCGACGGTTCTGAATGCCGTCGCGGAAAGGGGTTAAAACCGTTTGTTTAGGACCGACGCGTACCAGTGACTATTCTTGCAAAAATGATGAAGATCTTAAAATGATTGGTGTTTCTTCTATTGATTCCTTGTTTAGTAAAGTTAAGAATGATGAAAAAGGGACTAGAGAAGAGTCAACTTTAGGTAGAAGGCGCCCAATATTTCGGAGGGTGAAAATCTTGTTGAGAAAATTGATGAAAGTGGGTTTGGAGAGGTCAAAACTTTAACTAGTGATGTGCCCACTCATTTGGATTACGAAGAGTTTAATTATGATAGTTGCTCTTTGATTGATTGTATTTCTTTGTTGCAATCCTTGCTAAATTCATCCCATGCTTATGAACAAAACAAAGCTTTTACTAAACATATTGTTGATGCTATGATGAAAGCTTTTGAAAAAAAAAATTGGAATTAGAAGTTTCAATTCCTAGAAAATTGCATGATGAATGGGAACCTACTATCAAAGTTAAGATTAAAAATTATGAGTGTTTTTCTTTGTGTGACTTGGGTGCTAGTGTTTCTACAATTCCGAAATCTTTATGTGATGTGCTTAGTCTTACTAATCTTGAAGAATGTTCCTTGAATTTGCACTTGGCGAATTCTACTATTAAAAAGCCTATGGGAAGAATTAATGATGTTCTTATTCTTGCAAATAGGAATTATGTGCCCATAGATTTTATTGTTCTTGATATTGATTGCAATCCGTCTTGTCCTATTATTCTTGATAGACCGTTTTTACGCACTATCGGTGCCGTGATTGATATGAAAGAAGGTAATATTAAGTTCCAATTTCCTTTGATAAAATGCATGGGACACTTTCCTAGAACTAGAATTAAGCCACCTTATGAATCAATCATGAGGCCATCTTATGGATCTCGAACCAAAGATGACAAAACTTAGATCCTTGCTTTATGCCTAGCTAAGGGCGTAAAACTATAGCGCTTGTTGGGAGGCAACCCAATGAATAAAATTTATTTTTGCCTTTTGCTTTCTGTTCTTGAATGTTTACACAATTATGCTACTGTTATGATTGTGTTTTTATGTTTTAGTTAGTGTTTGTGCCAAGTAGAACCAATAGGATCTTCTTGGGTGATAGTTGTTTGATCTTCTTTGAAAAAGATGTAAACTTTGTGCTCACGAAAATAATTGTTAAAATTCACCAGAACATGATAAAATGCTAATTCATTTTGCAGAAGATCAATATAAAAATTATACAGGTTGTCCTAGTTTTTCAGAAGTTTTGGAGTTCCAGAAGTATTCAAACAAATCAGATTGCTGCAGACTGTTCTGTTTTGACAGATCCTGTTTTCTTTGTGTTGTGTGCTTATTTTGATGGCTCTACGGTTTTCTTTGATGAGTTTTCGCCATAGAAAAGTTGGTATATAGTATAGATAATACAAAAACAAAATAAGAAGTTGTTTGATACAGCACTTATAGTAGTGTTTTTTTTCTTACACTAACGGATCTCACGAAGGTTTTGTTGAGTTTTGTGTGATTGAAGTTTTCAAGTTTTGTGTGATGGATGAAGGAAGGACGTAAGAGCCTAAGCTTTGGGATGCCCCGGCATCCCAAGCTATTATCCAATAATGAGCAACCAACTAAGCTTGGGGATGCCCCCGAGCGCGCTTTCTTCCAACAACTATCGGTATTTTACTCAAGGCTATATTTTTATTCGTCACATGATATGTGTTTTGCTTAGAGCGTCTTGTATGATATGTGCCTTTGCTTGTTTTATTTTTTGTTTTAAGTCATCAATCCTTGCTGGACACACCTATTTGAGAGAGCCAAAATTATATCATGACTTGTTAGAATTGCTCTCTATGCTTCACTTAAATCTTTTATGAGCTAGGACTTGCTCTAGTGCTTCACTTATATATTTTTGAGCACGGCGTGCTTTGTTATTTTTGAAGAAATGCTCTCTTGCTTCACTTAGATTTATTTGAGAGTTAGTAAAATTTTGAAGAAATTCTCTCTTGCTTCACTTAAATTACTTTGAGAGAAAGAAAATTTGTTATGCTCATGATCTTCACTTATATTTGTTTGAGCTTGTGAAAAGCAACACATGAAAATTAGTCCCAAAGTGATGGATATCCAAGAAGGATAAAGCAAAAGAAAATGTCATGAAGATTATTGGACAAAATAAACTTGATTCTTAGTAATAGTTTTGAGATATGATGATGTGATATGTGAGTTATGTTGATGAGTGATTGTGCTCTAGTAGGAATATTGGTGTTAAGGTTTGTGATTCCCTATGCATCCGCGAAAGTCAATAATCATGCAATGAAAATTATATCCTACTTGTGGTGCATTACTCGGTGTTAATTATGCTTAATGCTTGCTTATGAGATTATTCGTTTCTTGGTTGGTCGCTTCCCAATCTTTTGCTAGCCTTCATTTTGCACTAAGTATGACCTCTACTTGTGCATTCAAAATCCTTTAAACCAGTTTTGCCACATGAGTCCACTATATCTACCTATATGCGGTTATCTTTTGCCGTTCTAAGCAAATTTGCATGTGCCATCTCTAATTTTCAAAATAAACTTCTCTTTTGTGTGTTTGTTTTGCTCGTGAAACGGTAACGAGTGGCTAATATTTTTCATGCTAGATGTGTTATTCTCAAGATGAGTGTTTATTCACTTGTCATTGCACGAGAGTAAGGCAAAGGTTTTAGGGATGCCCAGTCCCGAAATGCAAAAATAATAATTGAATTTACTTTATGTTGTCAAATAATAAATTCCTTAGAAAGTGTTGGTATGGAGGGCACCCGTGGATACGACTAGCCATGGAAAGTGAAAGAATGGTGGAAAAGGGAATAAACTTTATTTTCTGTTTGGAAACCGCCTATGGCATATCTAGCATGGAAAGTCTTGGGAACTCTAAGTCGTTTTCGTTGGTGGGATGGATACACCTCCCAAAATGTTTTTATCTCTAATTTTTGTTTTGAGCTCTGGCACCTCTACAAATCCCTACTTCCCTCCGCGAAGGGCCTTTCTTTTACTTTATGCAGTTTTTATTTTGAAATTTGAGTCTCCATGTTTTCTCATAAAAAGCACCAACTAGGAGGCAATATGATCGTACTCAAGTATTGGGTGTAGTTAATATTCGAGTGTGTTTCATGAATGGATCAATGTTTGAGCATGAAGGGCTAGGGATAACTTGTTTTTAGCATTGATATTTTCAAAGACATGGTTGCTTGTCGATATGCTTGAGTATCTAAATTATTATGTCAAAACTAGACTATTGCTTTTAATCACATAAAAGTCCAAATGTCCATGCTATAAAGAAAAGAATATGATATGACATGATGAACAGCGCTCCACATCAAAAATTCTGTTTTTATCACTTACCTACTCGAGGGGCCAGTAGGAGTTAAGCTTAGGGGATGCTGATACGTCTCCAACGTATCTATAATTTTTTATTGTTCCATGCTGTTTTATTATCAATCTTGGATGTTTTATAATCATTTTATAGTCATTTTATATATTTTTTGGTACTAACCTATTGACATAGTGCCAAGTGCCAGTCGCTGTTTTTTTCCATGTTTTTTAAATCACAGGAAATCAATATCAAACGGAGTCCAAATGCCACGAAACTTCATGATGATTTTTTATGGGCCAAAAGGAAGCATATGGGCCCTAGTTGCACCTGGGGGTGTCCTGAGAAGGGGACAACCCACCAGGGCACGCCAGGAGGCCCTGGCGCGCCCTGGTGGGTTGTGCCCTCCTCGGGTGCCCCCGGACCGCCTCTTTGCTATATAAATACCCCAAAAATACCAGAACCCTAGAAGCATTGACGAAATATTCATCCAGCCGCCGCAGAAACCAGAACCACTAGATCCAATCTAGATACCATCACGGAGGGGTTCACTACTTCCATTGGCGCCTCTCCGATGATGCGTGAGTAGTTCCTTGTAGACCTTCGGGTCCGTAGTTAGTAGCTAGATGGATCTCTCTCTATCTCTCTCTCTCTCTCTCTCTCTCTCTCTCTCTCTATCTCTCTCTCTCTCACGCTGAATTCTCAATACAATGGTCTCTTGGAGATCCATATGATGTAACTCTTTTGTGGTGTGTTTGTTGGGATCTGATGAACTTTGAGTTTATGATAAGTCATATCTTTTTATATCCATGAAAGTTATTTGAGTTACTTTAATCTCTTATATGCATGATCTCTTATAGCCTCGTATTTCTTCTCTGATATTTGGGTTTTGTTTGGCCAACTTGATATATTTATCTTGCAATGGGAAGAGGTGCCCGGTAGTGGGTTCGATCTTACGGTGCTCGATCCCAGTGACAGAAAGGGAAACGACACGTAAGTATCGTTGCTACTAAGGATAAAGGACGAGATCTATATCTACCGCCATATAGATAAATGGATCTTGTCTACATCATGTCATCGTTCTTATTGCACTACTCCGTTTTTCCATGAAGTTAATACACTAGATGCATGCTGGATAGCGGTCGATGTGTGGAGTAATAGTAGTAGATGCGGTGAGTCGGTCTATTAATCTTGGATGTGATGCCTATGTAATGATCATTGCCTGGATATCGTCATAATTATTTGAAGTTCTATCAATTGCCCAACAGTAATTTGTTTACCCACCGTTTGCTATTTTTCTCAAGAGAAGCCACTAGTGAAACCTACGGCCCCCGGGTCTTCTTTCTCATATATTTGCCTTGCGATCTACTTTTCCTTTGCATTTTTATTCAGATCTATTAAACCAAAAAAATACAAAAATACCTTGCTGAGTTTTATCTTTATTTATTTTATTTGGTGTTCGATCTATCAGTCTACAACAATTTACCTGACGTCCGCTTGCATATCTTGAGGCGCCATACCCCGGAAGGGATGACAACACCTTTAACTCGTCAGGTTGCGAGGTGTTGTTGTTTGTGTGCAGGTGATGTTTATGTTGTGTTGCTTGGTTCTCCTACTGGTTCGATACCTTAGTTTCATAACTGTGGGAAATACCTGCCGTCGCTGTGCTACATCATCCCTCCCTCTCTAAGGAAATACCGACGTAGTTCCAGCTACCATCAAAAGGCCCTTGACTGACGAGCTTCGGTTGTACGGGCACGGGATCGAGGGGTTGGGATTCTTCCATATTGAGCCCCTTGACCTCGCCCCACCCACTCCCTCCCTCCAGGCGATCGTGACGGTGGTTGATGGTGTGGCCTTGCCCTGAGATGATCGAGGCTAAGCTCAACCACCTGTACCGCAGTCAGTGGGAGTGGCAGGTCAGCCCGACATCCGGGACGGTGTTCTCCGTGATCTTCCCCGAAGCTCTCAGCCACGGCTACGCTACTCGCAGTGATCAGATCACTCTCGCCCTCAACAGGATCTTCGTCGACATCTCCGAGCCGATTCTTGGCCCTAAGGCGGTGGCGGTGCTTGCAAGGTCCGAGCGTGTCATTCGCCAGATGCCTCGGATCCTTGGCAAGGTGATGAGGACATGGCTACCACAGTTACACCCATATCCTGTGCTGTTTTACCTCTTGGAACAGTTGCTAGAGCTCAGACACGCCAATTAAATTATCAGGTACTTTCGTTTCTTGGTAATGTTTCTAGTGTTCATGAGAATATGATCTTTGCCTAACTTAGATACATTTGTGTTGCTTGCAATTGAAGGGCCTAGTACGGACAAGAAGGTTGAACATTGGAGCATGGTCAAGCACGGAGATCAAGGTGCGTCTTGAAGAGAACAAGAACGAAGGTTCAAGTGGAGATTTCAGGACTTTGAAGCCACCATGATGACATACAAGAAGATGGACGAAATATACAAGATGGCCTTTCATAAATTTCGTCCATAGCTTATTATTGGTGTTGCGCCACCTTATTTTGGGCGGGCCCATGTAATCTATTTTAGAGTCCATATTGTAGGGAAAGCGACTTAGGAGGTGTTTTAGTCCCACCTTGCCAAGAGTGGACAAAATCCCTCTCTTTTCCCTATAAATATAGCCCTTAAGGCATCGTTTAGACTTGGGTTTTATTTAGTTAAAAGTTAGCCATCGCTGCAACTTCGTGTGCCGTTTGTGTCCAACGACAGACCAAGACCGCTTATGAAACCCCACTCTTATCAACACTTCATCCATATTCGCAATATTCAGATTGCTTAATCATATTCTTGCTTGTTCTTGATTGCTTGCAGGAATAGACCTTCGTGGTCGAGTTGATCGAGCTCCGGCGTGGTCAATAACCTCTCGGAGTTGGTTTAGCGATTGCTAAGGCGCAACGTCATGCACGTTTGTAGTCGGATCGTCAAAGTCTTCTCCACCAAATCGATAATTATCATCTCATCGAAAGATCGAGACCCTCGCCTCTATCAAGTGGTATCAGTTTTCAGGTTGCTCGGTGAGATTTTCGAGTTTTTCATAGTTTAGATCGCATTTGTTCTTCATACCTAGAGTCCTAAAAACAAGCCACAAAAAAAAAGTTAGACTAGTTCATCCATGTCCTAGACAGTCTGAGCCTTTTCGCTATTATCAATTACTTTTTTGCATTGTTGAATTTTCGGTTGCATCGTGTGTCGAGTTGCTGGTTTTTAGTGTCTAGGTTTTTAAAGTTTCGAGTTCTAGTCACGCTTTTGTTCACACTGCATCCACGAACACCAACCACTGCAACTTATTTGTTTCGTCAGCATCACCATCATCCATCCGCTGTTTTGGTTTGTTGTTGTCTTTGAGCATCAGAAAAGATTGAGAACAGAGCCCAAGAAAAAAGAGTTTTGAGAGAGAGAATCGGCTGAGAAGTTTGGATCAAGGAGAGAGATCGAGAATACAACAAGCAGCGATCCATGCTTCTTGGGATTAAGCGATACGAAAAACCAGCTGTCAAATCTAATTCAGTTGTTAAAAGAAAGTTGTTCACCGATTGGAAGAAGAGGAGGACGTGACTTGGAAGGACTTCTTTTCGGTTTGGGTTCCAAGAAAAGGTTCACGTGGGGTGGAGCTCTAGCCATCCACGTTTGCTGGATTTTTTTTTTGGACTGATCCACCGTGAGATAAAGAAAGGCAAGTCCAATCAGCCTATTACAAAAATAATTAAATGGTTCGGTTGGTGCGATTTGGATTGATCCCTTGGAATTCGTGAGTATCTGTGCCTACTATAAAGGAAGGAAACGTGAGATCTGGAAGGAGTAGTTTGTTTTGGCAAGTTTGGATTCCCAACGAAAAAAAACCTGCCGTTTGCTCTCTCCACGCAAAGAGATAAGGAAAGTGCAGATTGGTTTGTTTATTTGGCAAGGCTCCTTTCATCTCGTTTTGGAGATTGTGCTCTAAAAAAAGTTGCCTTGTTACTTTTGAGCCGGAAAAGGGGAGAGGAGCACGTTCAGATCTGTTGCCACGTATAAGGAAAGTAAATTTGCTTATTTGGAAGGGTTGGATTGGCGCATAATAAAAAATCAGATCGAATCCTCCTAGTTTGGTAACTTTGGATCAGAAAAAAAAAAGATTGGCTCGACCAAAAAAAATAAAAGAAGAACGTGGGAAATAAAAGAGATCCATACTTATTAGGAAAGAGAAGGAGAGCAGATTCGTTTGGGAGAAGTGGAAAAAATTGTTTCCTTTTGAGTCCTTCTAGGCATTCACGTTTTGGAAAGGCAAGAAGAAAAAAAAGGCAACTGCAGATCTGCTGTTTGTTTGGGATGAAGTAAAAAAATAAGAGGAAAGTGGGACCAGTTCGGTTCGTTTTTGGGGCGTGATCCCCTCCCACGTGGGTTGTGTTACTTTGGAAGGAACTTAAAGCGCGAAGGAAAAGGAAAGTCTGATCCGCAAAAAAAAGGGGCTGATTCGGTAGAGATTTCTGAGGAAAATAAAGAGGGCGTACATTTTTTTAAGGAGATTTAGAAGGAAGGAAAGTGTTACGTGGATTTTGTGGCCTTGGATCATTCCATTGGAGAGTTTAAAGGAAAGAGTAATTGTCCGGTTGCCAAAAAAAAAAGAGCAGGCGTTTGGAAGGGAATATAGTGCTGATATTTTTGGTTCGGTTGGAGAGTGGACTTTCAAAAAAAAAGAACATGTGGCTAGTAATGCTACTACTTGGATCGTGGTGAGGCAAAAAGGAAAAAAGAAAGTTAAGTGGCTTGCTAGCACTACTTGTTTGTATATCCTCTTTTGATCTAGCCCTCAGTATTTTCATTTTGGTTCCGGTCGTGAATTTGTTTGTGTCTTAGGCTCGCGTCTCTAATATAGTCTAGCCTAAAATCAGCACTCGACCACTTTGAACGAATTTTCAGCTTGCATTAATTAACGTGGTTGTAGCATTTTTCCCACATATTTAAAGCCAACCCAGCTCCACATATTTCTACATCGTGCATACATATGTTCACCTGGCAATCGCTTTACCCAACTTTTGAAGTTACTTGACACTGCTGGTTGCTGATCACCGCCTGCTGCATGGTAAGAACTTGTAGGACATTGGTATTTGCTTTACTGTGAGCGTCTTACCACCACATCCTAGTAGTTATAGGAACATCATTTTAGGATTTTGTTTCTTGTTTCTACTAATCATGACAGGAACTAGAGTCAATTCATGGGCTTTGTCGATCGCGGGAGGCGTGCCACCACCTATGCAAATTCATAGCGATCACGAGAGGTGCATAAACATCCAAATGCACATGATCAGGTTAATGTTCCTATACCATCATTTAATGGCCGTTTTAGACCTGCTTTATATATTGAATGGGAGTTCGACATAAATAATATATTTGCTTCCCATAATTTTGATGAACATAAAAAAGTTAAGGTTGCGGTTGGTTCTTTCACCAGTTATGCTTTAGTTTGGTGGAGTGAATATTGTTGGTTACACCCTGATTGTATACCTACTATTTGGGATGATTTGAAACTTGCCATGCGACATACATTTGTCCCGCTTATTATACTCGTGACATGATGAAAAAATTGCAACATTTAAAACAAGGTAGTGACACCGTAACGAAATATTATGATGATTTACAAACTACCTTGTTGCATTCCTCTTTAGAAGAAAGTGAAGAAGATTTTATGGATAGATTTTGGGGAGGATTAAACCATGACATTCAGGAGATACTAATTCATGAAACATGTTATCCTATGGACCGTTTGTTTCGTCTTGCTTGCAAAGCTGAACAAGAGATAACAAGACGTGTTGCCCACAAGATAAACAAGCGGAAGGTGCAAATCCCAAGAGTTCTGACGGTTGTTCCTTCCACCACTGTGTCTCCTATGGCAACAACATCCATTGTTGAGAGCACTACATCACCTCCACCATGTGAGGTGTCGCCACCTAGAGTGCCTACATCATCTTTGTTGATCATAAGAGGTAATGACAAAGGTACCGATCTTCCACCTCCACATGAGTATGATGAATGCCTTATCAATTTAAATGAACCATGCGATGAGCTACACACTACTTTGATCACACCAGCTATTTTAGAGGACTATGTTCATGATTTGACTTTGCCATGTGATCAAACAATTTTGAGTGAACCCATTGAATTAACTATTGATACAAAAGAACCATGTGAATCAGTGAATAGATCAGATTTGGATCAAATACATTTGAAAATAGTTGTGCCAATGTTTAATCATTTTGATATGACCTCTAATCTTGGTGATGGTTCATCAAGGTTGGGATGGTTTAATGATGAGCATTGCAAATCTTTTGTTATGAATAAGAGCTTCACTTATATGTGCAAACCGAGTTGCAATATTTTCATGCCTTTGACTTCTTGTGATAATATATTGGCTTTATTTTTCATGACTTTGAAGGGTGCTCTTGTATAATTGTGTCGCATGTGCCTGGCGAGATCGATTAAAATGGATGACATATACATATACAACGTGTGCACCTTGTCTCTATTGTTAGCCATATTTCAGATTAAGCAACGCCGAGGACGGCTTTGTTTTCAAGAAGGGGAGGATGATGAGGACATGGCTACCACAGTTACACCCATATCTGTCTTGTTTTACCTCTTGGAACATTTGCTAGAGCTCAGACACGCCAATTAAATTATCATGTACTTTCGTTTCTTGGTAATGTTTCTAGTGTTCATGAGAATATGATGATGCCTAACTTAGATACATTTGTGTTGCTTGCAATTGAAGGGCCTAGCACGGACAAGAAGGTTGAACATTGGAGCATGGTCAAGCACGGAGATCAAGGTGCGTGCGAAGAGAACAAGAACGAAGGTTCAAGTGGAGATTTCCGGACTTTGAAGCCACCATGATGACATACAAGAAGATGGACGAAATATACAAGATGGCCTTTCATAAATTTCGTCCATAGCTTATTATTGGTGTTGCGCCACCTTATTTTGGGTCGGGCCCATGTAATCTATTTTTAGAGTCCATATTGTAGGGGAAACGACTTAGGAGGTGTTTTAGTCCCACCTTGCCAAGAGTGGACAAAATCCTCTCTTTTCCCTATAAATATAGCCCTTAAGGCATCGTTTAGACTTGGGTTTTATTTAGTTAAAGTTAGCCATCGCTGCAACTTCGTACTTCGTTTGTGTCCAACGACCAGACCAAGACCGCTTATGAAACCCCACTCTTATCAACACTTCATCCATATTCGCAATATTCAGATTGCTTAATCATATTCTTGCTTGTTCTTCGATTGCTTGCAGGAATAGACCTTCGTGGTCAGGTTGATCGAGCTCCGGCGTGGTCAATAACCTCTCGGAGTTGGTTTAGCGATTGCTAAGGCGCATAGCGTCGTGCACGTTTGTAGTCGGATCGTCAAAGTCTTCTCCACCAAATCGATAGTTATCATCTCATCGAAAGATCGGGACCCTCGCCTCTATCACAAGGTGGTCGTGGTGGACGAGCTCTCCCTCCACAAGGAGGAGGAGGTCCGGGTCTAGGTCAAGTGCCTAGACTCCTCACGACTCTGTACCATCGTCCGGGTCTTCTTCAATGACCAGGGATTCGACTTGTGGATCGCTCTTGAGCCGCCCAACCACGTGGGCTGCCCTCGCTTCTCCGACGACGGCCCTCATGGAGGTAACACCGGTGGGGACTACCATGGCCGCCACCACCACCGCTCCGCCCCCTCGGATGATGAGGAGGCCTCGGACGACAGCCGCTCTGGTCCCCCTCTCCCAACCCTCGGGCGCCTTCCGTGGGATATGGGGGCCGACAGGTCGGGCTCGGCTCCTCGGCTTCTGGGGCGCCGGCGGATTCTCCGGCCGGTCCCTCCGGCGAGAGTGACACATCTAGTGTCGGCCTGCTGGCCTTCCCCGCATCCTCCCCGCGCTCCCGGCCGCCTCCCCGCTGGCTTCTGCTACCTCCGTGATGGCTTCCCCGACTCTCATGCCGGTCTCCCCGGCACCCCCGCTCCTCCCTCCCTGCGCGGGACCCGTGGCCGTGGCGGACCCGTCTCCGGCCCTGGCTCTGGTGGTGTCCACGCCCGAGGCCGACTCACCCCCCGGACGTGGATCCCGACTGGGAGGTGCTCCCAGCCTCGCCCGAGCAGGCCGCTCCCCCGGCACTTGCGCCCCCTGCTGCGGTCGCCTCTCCGCCCCCTGCACCACACGCTCCGCTTCTCCTGGGGTGCTCCGCTCTGGAGCCACAGCCGACCTCCCTGTCAGCCTTGGATGAGGACGGGGATTCGCAGGTGACCACTCCGGTGGCTGCTCCCCCTCCCCCCCTCTGTGTTTCGTAGCCTATTCTCGGCGTGGCCGGTCGACCTCCTCCCCGATGACGGCCTCCCGCCGCAATGCTCAGCTCGTCGCTGCCCGCCCAGATGGTAGCCCCACTCTGCCCATCCCCGCGCGGGCGATGCTCCGGGCTGCTGCCCAGAATCTGGAGCCAGGTACCCCTGTCGTCCCCTCCTCTGCAGCCACTTGCTCCTTTTTTGCGCTCGAGTCAGTTCCGCTTGGTCACCTGGCGAAGGTGGCGATGGACTCCGCGATCATCTTCAGGGGGGAGTGATGTAGGGCGGAACCCTATATGGACGATCTTTCATGTTTGGAGAGGATCCCTACGAGGAACACGAAGAACGAGCGGAAGAGCACGAGGGAAATCGCGGGGGAAAACACAAGAGAATCACTCAAACCAACAAGATTCGATTACACATGCGCTAGATTGATGAACACAAAGAGAGATACACGATCCACGATCAACAAAGGACGATACAAGAGGTAACCGGGTTCTTCTCCGTGAGGAGGTCTTGATTGTTTTCCCTTGAAGGGGTCTTGAATCCGCTTGGGGATCTTCTCGAAGAGGTCCCGAGCTCAGGAGAAGTAACCAAGTGGATGAGCAAGGCTCTCACACAAAATATGAGCTAAACCATTGCTAACCCTAACTAGGAGGAGGTGGAGGAGTATATATAGTCTAGGGCCACGAAGGGGTAAGTGGGGGATACATGGGCCTCGGCCCGCTACTCTGCGCACAGACAAGCGCCGGTTGTCCGACGGGTACCGGACGTCCGGTGGCTCGCGAGGGTCCGGTCGTCCGGTACTTGTCGGACGTCCGGCGTTCCGGCTCGGGATAGCCCTCGTCGGATTTTCGGACGTTGTCGGTCGTCCGGTGGCTGATGGTCGTCGGACGTCCGTCCTTGGTCGGTTGTCCGGCCGCTGTAGCTTTTGTCGGCTGGTCCATCTGGCCGGTGGGGACTCCAAGCGTCGGACGTCCGGTCCAGACCGGTCGTCCGGTGGCTGTAGCTTCGGGCAGCTTCTTCTCTTGGTCCTTGTACTTGGCGTCCTCGCTAGCTCGTTCGTTGGATGTGGTGGCTCCGTGGCTTTCCTCTAAGTACCTGATCATGCATAGCACACGCGTTGGAGGTAGTAGCCATATCTCACATGTAGAAAGTGATGGTTCGGAGAGGAGCGAGTTCACCTTGTGTCCAATGGCGTATGTTCGAGGTCTCGTTGTATGTATCCTTGGGGCTTGGAGAGTAGTCGGAGTGTACATGGGCATGAACGTGGGATGCTCCGCATCAGGGAGGCTGCTCCCCCCTTAGTCCAGATTGAGGCCATTCGGGCCCGCGAGATTCTTGACAGTCGACTAGAGGAAGCTCGCGTGTCTATGATCATGCCTTCCCCCCCACCCCCTATGGAAGACGCCACCCCGGCACAGCCTCGGCGTGCCAGTGGCCTTCTCCCGCTTGCTGCGGCCGATCTCCGTGGTCGCACGCGCACTCGTACTGCCGCTCTCCGCGCTCAAAGCGCGTCTCGTGTCCTGGGGTCAAGCAGCCCCCCAATGGCTCCTTAATGCGTGCCCTCTTCTGGAACATTCGCGGCTTCGGCCATGATGGCCACCACCGCCAACTCATCGAGTACATTCGTGATGAACACATTGACATTGTCGCCGTCCAAGAAACCATGCGCACGAAATTCTCACTTCCAGAGCTCGACCGTCAGAGCTCCCACCTCTTCGCTTGGCATTGGTTCCCTTCTAGTGGGATCACCGGCCATTTGGGTGGCATCCTTTTAGGTGTGAAGGATGCAACCTTCGAGGTGGGTAGCATGGACCAGGGCCAGTTCTTTGTTAGCATGGAACTCTTTGAACGGGCGCTTAACTTCAATTGGGATGTCATCATCATCTACGGCTCGGCTAACCACAGTACGTCGGCCTCCTTCCTCATGGAGCTCCATCGGAAGGTTTCGGCGGCCTCTCTTCCGGTGGTGGTTGGGTGCGACTTTAACCTCCTCCGGTTCGCGGAAGACAAGAGCAATTCGAATGTCAACTTTGCGCCGATCTAATTGTTTAATGACTGCATTGCCGACCTTGGTCTCCGCGAGATAGATAGGATTGGTGCCAGATATACCTGGACCAATCGTCAGGCCTCCCCGACCCAGTCCGCCTGGACAGGGTCCTAGTCTCCCCGGAATGGGACCTTCGCTGCTCCCTAACTTCCCTCCGGGCCATCACCCGGATTGGCTCCGACAAAGTGACCCTCCTCCTGTCCTCCACCGACGAGCGGCCGCCGACCCCCCCCCCCCAGTTCTGGTTGTTGCCCGCTGGGTGGAGGCTCGTGCTCACCCCCATCCCCGTCCCCCCTCGGCCATCGACTCGCGGTAATTCTGTGCCAAGCGTGGCCGGCAGTTCATGAAGGGATGGGGCGCCAACCTGGGACGTGACCTCCGAGAACGCAAGAAGGCACTGTTGACCGCCATCTAGGCCCTGGATCTGCGTGCGGACGCGACCGGCCTCTCTCCTGACGAGTGGCTCTCCCGTTACGACTTGGAAGACCAACTCTTTGTCATCTACTCCGATGAGGAGGCCTATTGGTGCCTTCGTGGTGCCCAAAAATGGGTATTGAAGGGCGACGCAAACACGGCCTTTCAAGCCATTACGAATGGTCGTCGTAGACGCAACACCATCCCCCTCCTCTGGGATGGCCCGAATCTCCTGCAGTCCCCTCGTGACATCCGGGCCCATGTCGATGGGTTCTATAGGTCCCTATTCCCCGCCGCTCCTCGGAGCGGCCTTTCTCTGGCCCATAATTGCTGGATTGGCCTCCAGCTGGTTTCCGACGCAGAGAACGCAGCCCTTACGACCCCCTTCTCTGAGGGCGTGGTCTAGGATGCCATTAGAGGCATGAACCCTACCTCGGCGCCGGGGCCAGATGGCCTCCCAGTTAAATTCTTCCAGACCTTCTGGACCATGATTAAACCTGAGATCATGGCCACATTCGATGAGTTCTTCGTTGGATCCATCGACCTTGGACGCCTCAACTATGGGATCATCTTGCTCATCCCCAAGGTGCCGATCACGGTCATCAACGTGATTTTCTGGATTACGGCGAAAAGTGCGCCAATAGGGTGACCACAGCAGCGACCACATTACCCACCCCAAGTAGTCCGCCTTCATTCAAGGGCGGTATATCCTAGATGGGGTGCTAGTCCTTCACGAAGTCCTCCGTGAGGTCAGGTCTAAGCACCTCAAGGTGGTGTTCCTAAAGATCGATTTTCATAAGGCATATGACACTGTTAGTTGGCCCTTCCTTCGGGAAGTTCTGCTCCGAAAAGGCTTTGACGACCGATGGATCTCCAGAGTGATGCAGATGGTTTCCAGCGGTCGCACTGCTGTGAACATCAATGGTGAGATCGGCCCTTACTTACCCACCCTCTGTGGGGTTAGACAAGGCGACCCCTTCTCCCCATTCTTGTTCAATATGGTGGTGGACGCGCTTGTCACCATCTTGGATAAGGCTAACGCTATTGGGCATATTCGTGGGATCACCCCTCACCTAGCCGGCGGCTCCGGGATATCCCTCCTCCAGTATGCCGACGACACCATCATCATGGTCAAAGGCTCGAATATGGACATCTCTAACCTTAAGTTCCTCCTCCTCTGCTTCCAGCAAATGTCTTGCCTCAAGATCAACTTCGACGACAGTGATGTGATGGTTGTCGGTGTCAAAACCGGCGGATCTCGGGTAGGGGTCCCGAACTGTGCATCTAGGATCGATGGTAACAGGAGACGGGGGACACGATTACCTAGGTTCGGGCCCTCTCTATGGAGGTAATACCCTACTTCCTTCTTGATTGATCTTGATGAATATGAGAGTTACAAGAGTTGATCTACCACGAGATCATAATGGCTAAACCCTAGAAGTCTAGCCTATGTGAATATGGTAATGAGTATCCTTCCATCCGGACTACGCTCTCCAGTTTATATAGACACCGGAGAGATCTAGGGTTACATGGGGTCGGTTACATAAGAAGGAATCTTCATAGTTGGTCGCCTAGCTTGCCTTCCACGCCAAGGAGAGTCCAATCCGGACACGGGCATAATCTTCGGCCTTCATATCTTCACAGCCCATCAGTCCGGCACAATGAATAACAGGTCGGTCGCCCGAGGACCCCCTTAGTCTAGCACTCCCTCAGTAGCCCGTGAACCTGGCTTCAATGACGAGGAGTCCGGCCCGCAGATTGTCTTCGGCATTGCAAGGCGGGTTCCCCTTTTTCCGAACTCCAAGATAGTCTTCGGATGTGATGATTGTATCTGGACCTGTTACACATACCATACACAACCGCAGAGAGAATATAATATTTGCATGAATCTATTTTGTTGACGGCTTTTTTACAACACGACATCACGTCTGTCCAGTCATAATTTCGAACCATTTTCATCTGCCATCCCACGTTTCGAGACGCGGTTGCTATTGGCACGTCTTGTCGAAGCAGAGATCGTGTCCCCTTATTGCGGGATTCTCATCAACGCGGGCGTGGCCGACCCAACCGTGCCGTTTGCACGGCCCTTGGGAATAGGTGAGTTTAAGGCGAGTGGGGAGGCGCTTGACATTCATGGCCTTTATAAGGGGATAAGGATTCCCTTTCTTTACCCACACCTCAGTTCCTCCTCAGCCCTTCCGACCCTGAGCTCCAATGCCCAAGATTTAGCTTTTCCCTTGTTCGAGAAAGCACTCCACAGATGTCTGGATCCGGAGCTGGAGGTAAGTGGATGGCCTCTTCCGTCAAGAAGAAGGATATCAAGGACCTCCGGGAGGCCGGATATATGGCCAAGGAGATCGCTCATGACTCCGGCCAAGGGACAGATCGTCCCTACTCCCGAGGCCCACGAGAGGGTTGTGTTTCTTACACATTTCGTCCGTGGGCTGGGGTTCCCTCTTCATCCATTCGTCCATGGGTTGATGTTTTACTACGGGCTGGATTTTCATGACCTAGCCCCCAACTTCACCCTCAACATTTCGGCATTTATCGTCGTTTGTGAGGCTTTTCTCCACATCCCACCTCACTTCGGCCTGTGGCTGAAGACCTTCAATGTGAGGCCGAAAGTAGTGAGCGGTCAACAAGTAGACTGCGGAGGCGCTATGGTGGGCAAGATGCCCAACGTCACGTGCCCCGAAGGCTCATTTGCAGAGACGGTGAAGGGGTGGCAATCGGGGAGGTTCTACATCACCGAGCCGCGCGACGCCAACTGGGCGGCGGCCCCCGAATTCTGATCCGGAATCCCGATGCGGCTCACCTCCTGGCAAGAGAGGGGCCTAACCTGGGGTCCTTTGGACGAGCTAACTGGGCTCCAGACGTGCGTCCAGAACATGATAGATAGGAAAATCAAGCTTGTCAACGTGGTCCAGGTCATGCTCATTCGTCGGGTCCTTCTGTGCCAACGCCGGACTTGCTATCTGTGGGAGTATGATCCGGCCAAGCACCAGACGCTGCAAGAGCTCTTCGGCAAGATGCACGAAGACATCTGGAGAGTGCTTTTTAAGTCCGGCGAGACGCCGCCGCCTATGACCGAGGATCGTTGGCTTAGCTTAAAGCGCCAAGCTAATTCGGTAAGTTATTTCATGTTTTCAAAGCATACCTTTTACTGGCATATTTTGAGGTAAAGCCTAAGCTTTCCCATCCATGTTTTCAGGCCTGGATCAAGGTGGCTGAGGAGATTAACTGTCCGGCTCCGCTGCCCAAAGACCAAGGATTTCCATTACTAGAGAAGATGTTGTTCCCTGCATCTTATGAGGTGCCGGAGAAGAGGGCTAAGAAGGCAGCCAAAGGGGCCTAAAGGGGCCTTTGCCGTAAAGGCACTCCGGACGTGACGTCCGGAAGCGAGACTTCCTCTTCGTTCGCTGACAACGACGATGAAGAGGAAGAAGAAAACGACTCCCCACCTGAAGTGGGGAGGAAGAAGAGAGCGGCCCCCACAAGTCCGAAGGCGAAAGCGCCTAAGAGGGTTAAAGCCTCCCTCGCGGATAACTCTGCATGGGATGTTGACAGCAGTCCGGAGCGACCTCGCCGGCCAAGCCTCGGGCCACTTCGTAAGTACCAGAATCCGCAAACGTATGGCCTTCCTGGTTTGTAATATTGACATATTGTAACTTTGTCACTGCAGTCCAGCACGCGATGGCTCGCCGCGATCCTCGACAGAGGATTCGCTGGACTCGAAGGAGATGGCTAGCATGTCTCCGCCACCTGCTCATTCCGTCTCACCCAAGGGTGATGATGAGGTGGTGTCCAAAAAGACTTTCCCAGGCCGGGTGGAGATTCCGGAGATCAACGTGGTGACGCCCCAGGATGACTCTTCGGCCGCCGGACATATGAGGGAAAAAGTCCCCATGGGGACTGGTGACGGGGCCCGAGTTCCCTTCGGACCTCAGCCGGATAACATTCCGGAGATCTACACGGCTCCAGGGTCCAGCGAACGGCATTCCCCACAAGGAGGGAATGTGCCTGTTCCACCGATGACCTCTGTCCATCCAGAGGCACCGGATAATCTGCTGGAGGCGCTACGAGGTGCCTCTTTGTGGATGAACATCGTGTCCTTATGGACACGGTCATAGAGAAGGTTGATTAAATCCAAAAGCGAACTGATCAAGCTACACTAGCCTTCTAACGGGCTTTGAGGTAAGTAATGTGATTGTAGGAAAAATATCACAGTAAAGATAGTAGCCCCTAATGCTCATTTGTCATTAGGGAGAATAGCCGAGCAGGAGGATCAAGAATAAATATCGCAGGAGTCTAACATGAGTTGTCTATGTGAATAAGCGGTATCGCTGCAGGCTGCCATTGCTCATCTTTGCGGAGGTCTCCGGACTGAAGCAGAAACTGGAGCGGGCCAAGGAGGAGCTCGGCCTCGTGAAGAAGCAGCGGGAGGATAGCCAAGGTATGCAGTAACCTGTGGGCATATTTTGATAAAATGAATAGTCCGACCGGACTAAAGTGTCATAAACTTTATTAGGGGCCACGACCGAGGTGGCAACTCTTAAGAAGGCGCTAGCTGAGGCCAAGGACAAAGCGGCCAAGGAACGCGCCTCGCACGAGAAGCACGAGACCCGGGTTGGCGGCGCGACAACAGCTCGAGGCGCGATAGAGAGATTTGAGTCCACAGGCGCGATTGTAAGGCACGGAGTCTGAATTGGTGAAGGCCCGCCAGAGCCTTGCAGGATGCACGAGCCGAAGCCAGGCGCCCTCCAGAAATTCGAAAGTGCCAAGAAGATTACTGATGGTAAGTCTTTCACCATGCATAGCAAGTATGTAGAAGAAAGCGTTCCTTGTACTTATCACGAATTTGGATTTTCGTAGGCGTTCTGGTCCGCCACATAGTGTATCGAGATCTTTGCCGAGCATTATAGAGCTGAAGAAGGGATGTCTACGGAGAAGCTATTCTGGTCCCAACATCTGGGATCCGAACATCCGGTGCCCTTGACGACCAACTAAAGCATGATTGGTCGAGCTGCACGAGGTTGGCGAGCTAGCCATGAAGGACACGATAGTCCGGTGTGGCTGCCGATCCTATACCTAGCAGCTACTTCGGACTTGTGCAACGGCTTGTGAGTGCATGTCCCCGGCTCGAAGCCGTGAAGTGGTCGGTCTGTGTTGAAGGTGCGAGTATGGCCTTTGCCCGCGTCAAGACGCATTGGGCGAAGCTGGATGCCAAGAAGCTGATGATCGAGGGACCGCCGGAGGGCAAGGAGCATCGTCAACCCGAGCACTATTTTGATGGTGTTCTAGAGGGGTCCCGCCTTGTGGCGTAGCAGTGTTCGAAGGATGTTATATTCCCATGAGAACATGTATGGAAGCTTCGAGGAAGCCACGAGGTAGGGGGCGCGCCTACCCCCCCCCCCCCCCAGGCGCACCCTCCACCCTCGTGGGCCCCACATTGCTCCACCGACGTACTCCTTCCTCCTATATATACCCTACGTGCGTAAGCGATCGAATCACGGAGCCAAAAAACTAATTCCACCACCGCAACCTTCTGTACCCACGAGATCCCATCTTGGGGCCTATTCCGGAGCTCCGCCGGAGGGGGCATCATTCACGGAGGGCTTCTACATCAACACCATAGCCCCTCCGATGAAGTGTGAGTAGTTTACCTTAGACCTTCGGGGCCATAGTTATTAGCTAGATGGCTTCTTCTCTCTTTTTGGATCTCAATACAATGTTCTCCCCCTCTCTCCTGGAGATCTATTCGATGTGATCTTCTTTTGCGGTGTGTTTGTTGAGACCGATGAATTGTGGGTTTATGATCAAGTTTATCTATGAACAATATTTCAATCTTCTGAATTCTTTTATGTATGATTGTTTATCTTTGCAAGTCTCTTCGAATTATCAGTTTGGTTTGGCCTACTAGATTGATCTTTCTTGCAATGGGCGAAATGCTTAGCTTTGGGTTCAATCTTGCGGTGTCCTTTCCCGATGTGATGGGGCAGCAAGGCACGTATTGTATTGTTGCCATCGAGGATAACAAGATGGGGTTTTTATCATATTGCATGAATTTATCCCTCTACAACATGTCATCTTGGTTAAAGCGTTACTCTGTTCTTATGAACTTAATACTCTAGGTGCATGCTGGATAGCGGTCGATGTGTGGAGTAATAGTAGTAGATGCAGGCAGGAGTCGGTCTACTTGTCTCGGACGTGATGCCTATATACATGATCATACCTAGATATTCTCATAACTATGCTCAATTCATCAATTGCTCAACAGTAATTTGTTCACCCACTGTAAAATACTTATGCTCTTGAGAGAAGCCACTAGTGAAACCTATGGCCCCCGGGTCTATCTTCATCATATTAATCTTCTAACACTTAGTTATTTCCGTTGCTTTTATTTTACTTTGCATCTTTATCATAAAAATACCAAAAATATTATCTTATCATATCTATAAGATCTCACTCTCGTAAGTGACCGTGTAGGGATTAACAACCCCTTATCGCGTTGGTTGCGAGGACTTATTTGTTTTGTGTAGGTGCGAGGGACTCGCGCGTAGCCTCCTACTGGATTGATACCTTGGTTCTCAAAAACTGAGGGAAATACTTACGCTACTTTGCTGCATCACCCTTTCCTCTTCAAGGGAAAATTGCGAGGGACTCGCGCGTAGCCTCCTACTGGATTGATACCTTGGTTCTCAAAAACTGAGGGAAATACTTACGCTACTTTACTGCATCACCCTTTCCTCTTCAAGGGAAAACCAACGCAGTGCTCAAGAGGTAGCAAGAAGGATTTCTGGCGCCGTTCTTGGGAGGTCTACACAAAGTCAACATACCAAGTACCCATCACAAACCCTTATCTCCCGCATTACATTATTTGCCATTTGCCTCTCGTTTCCTCTCCCCACTTCACCCTTGCCGTTTTATTCGCCTTCTTCCCGTATGCCTCTTTGTTTGTGTTTCCTTGTGCCTTCTATTTGCTTGCATCTTTGCTTGCTGAAAATCTATTGATATGGATCCACTTAAAGTGTACTACTTGGATCATCTTTGATCCTTATGCGCTCGTGCTGAAACCCCAACTAGCCTAGTTGATGGGAAATCTTTAGATGAGCATGCTCATTTTGTGCGTCACCGTTTGTCTGAAAAAGGGAAACTCTTATGGAATCAAATAAACAAATTGTTGTGTTATGCTTGGAATCTTTGTGAAATTTGTGATATTACTTGCTGCTCTAACAACCCTAAAAAACACCTCCCTACCTATGTGAGTTTAATGAAAATGAAATCTTATCTTCTTATGCAAAGGGTGTTTATAGCTACTATGATATTGAACAAATTGAAGAATTTGTTGCTTTTAAGGGTTCTTTTGAAGTTGCTTCTTTGCTTGAAAAGTATGGCACTACTCTTTACGAATCTGAAAATCTTGACATACTTGAATATTGCTATGAAAACTATGCTCATAATGTCTATGTCAAAGCCTATGTGAATATGGTAATGAGTATCATTCCATCCGGACTACGCTCTCCAGTTTATATAGACACCGGAGAGATCTAGGGTTACATGGGGTCGGTTACATAAGAAGGAATCTTCATAGTTGGTCGCCTAGCTTGCCTTCCACGCCAAGGAGAGTCCAATCCAGACACGGGCATAGTCTTCGGCCTTCATATCTTCACAGCCCATCAGTCCGGCCCAACGAATAACAGGTCGGTCGCCCGAGGACCCCTTAGTCTAGCACTCCCTCAGTAGCCCGTGAACCTGGCTTCAATGATGAGGAGTCCGGCGCGCAGATTGTCTTCGGCATTGCAAGGCGGGTTCCCCTTTTTCCGAACTCCAAGATAGTCTTCGAATGCGATGATTGTATCCGGACCTGTTACACACACCATACACAACCGCAGAGAGAATATAATATTTGCACGAATCTATTCTGTTGACGGCTTTTTTACAACACGACATCACGTCTGTCCGGTCATAATTTTGAAACATTTTTCATCTGCCATCCCACGTTTCGAGAAGCGGTTGCTATTGGCACGTCTTGTCGAAGCAGAGATCGTGTCCCCTTAGTACGGGATTCTCATCAACGCGGGCGTGGCCGACCCAACCGTGCCGTTTGCATGGCCCTTGGGAAAATGAAATCTTATCTTCTTATGCAAAGGGTGTTTATAGCTACTATGATATTGAACAAATTGAAGAATTTGTTGCATTTAAGGGTTCTTTTGAAGTTGCTTCTTTGCTTGAAAAGTATGGCACTTTTCTCTTCTGAATCTGAAAATCTTGACATACTTGAATATTGCTATGAAAACTATGCTCGTAATGTCTATGTCAAAGAATTTATTGAAAGAATGACCGTTGCTTCTAAAGAAAATAATGATATGCACGAATCTATTGATAATTATGATTCTGATGATTTGATTGAAATATCCCTTGATGAACATGATTCTTGCTATCCTTGTGGCCATGATGCCCATATTTATGAAGATGAATTTGCTATAGTTCCTTACGTTAAACATGAGATCGTTGCTAATGCACCCATACTTGGTAGTTCCTTCGATGAAAAGCATGATTGCAATAATTTTACTATAAATTTTCTTAATGTCAATTGTGCTAATAATATGCAAAACACTAAGCTTGGGGATGCTTGTTTTGCTATGTCTACTACTTGTTGCAATGATCATGATTGGGGTGATTCTTCTTTTGATCTTGAAAATTTATTTAAGCCCCATGATGAATATGAGATTGATAATAGTGTTTGCAATATTATTGAAAGTGGGTTTGGAAGAGTGTCAACTTTAGATCCCACATATTTGGAGAATATTCAATCTTATGAAATTTTTGATAAAAGTGGGTTTGGAGAGGTCATGACTTTAGTTAATGTTAATCCCTCTAGTTCGGAAGAGTGTCAACTTTGCATGCATGTGGATCATGTAGAGAAAATTTTATGTGATAGCTATATTGTTGAATTTTCTTTTGATCCTACATGTAATTATTATGAGACAGGAAAATATGGTTGTAGGAATTTTCATGTTACTCAATTACCTCTTGTCATGTTGAGATTGCTATCATCTCTTTCTTCTTCCTTGCATATGCTAATTTTTGCTTGGTATGATAATTTGTTTGCCTATAAGATGCCTATGCATAGGAAGTATGTTAGACTTAGATGTGTTTGTCACATGTTTTATGATGCTCTTTTTGTGTTTCAATTATTATCATCCTTGTGAGCATCAATAAAAATTATGCCTAGCTAGGGGCGTTAAACGATAGCGCTTGTTGGGAGGCAACCCAATTTTATTTTTAGTTTTTTTGCTTTTTGCTTCTGTTTAGGAATAAATATTTGTTCTAGCCTCTGGTCAGATGTTTTTTATGTTTTAATTAGTGTTTGTGCCAAGTTAAACCTATAGGATCTTCTTGGCTGATAGTTATTTGATCTTGCAGAAATTTCCAGAAACTTTCTGTTCACGAAAATAATTGTTAAAAATCACCAGAACGTGATAAAATATTGACTCCAATTGCTTCTGATCAATAAACAAATTGCTTAGGTCTTCCTATTTTGGCTGATGTTTTGGAGTTCTAGAAGTTTGCGTTAGTTATAGATTACTACAGACTGTTCTGTTTTTTACAGATTCTGTTTTTCGTGTGTTGTTTGCTTATTTTGATGAATCTACGGCTAGTAAAAGAGTTTATAAACCATAGAGAAGTTGGAATACAGTAGGTTTAACAATATAAATAAAGAATGACTTCATTACAGTATGTTGAAGTGGTCTTTTGTTTTCTTTCGCTAACGGAGCTCACGAGATTTTCTGCTGAGTTTTGTGTTGTGAAGTTTTCAAGTTTTGGGTGAAAGATTTGATAGATTATGGAACAAGGAGTGGCAAGAGCATAATATTGGGGATGCCCATGGCACCCCCAAGATAATCTAAGGACACAGCCAAAGCTTGGGGATGCCCCGGAAGGCATCCCCTCTTTCGTCTACTTCCATCGGTAACTTTACTTGGAGCTATATTTTTATTCACCACATGATATATGTTTTGCTTGGAGAGTCTCGTATTATTTGAGTCTTTATTTGTTATTTTACCACAATCATCTTTGATGTACAAACCTTTTGATAGAGACGCACATGATTCGGAAATTATTAGAATACTCTATGTGCTTCACTTCTATCTTTTGAGCTATATAGTTTTGCTCTAGTGCTTCACTTGTATCTTTTAGAGCACGGTGGTGGATTGTTTTATAGAAACTATTGATCTCTCATGCTTCACTTATATTATTTCGAGAGTCTTAAATTAGCATGGCAATTTGCTTTAATTAATATGTCATGAGAAATTTGATGCTTGATAATTGTTTTGAGATATAAAGGTGGTAATATCATAGTTGTGCTAGTTGAGTAATTGTGAAATTGAAAAATACATGTGTTGGAGTTTGTGATTCCTGTAGCATGCACGCATGGTGAACCGTTATTTAATGAAGTTGGAGCATGAAGTATTTGTTGATTGTCTTCCTTTGTGTGGCGGTCACGATCGCGCGATGGTTAAGTCCTACCAACCCTTCCCCTAGGAGCATGCGTACTAGTACTTTGCTTCGAGGGATAATAAATTTTTACAATAAGTATATGAGTTCTCTATGACTAATGTGAGTCCATGGATTATACGCACACTTACCTTTCCGCAATTTTCTAGCCTCTTGATCGCGCATTGCCCTCTCTCACCTTGAGAGTTGGTGCAAACTTCACCGGTGCATCCAAACCCCGTGATATGATATGCTCTATCACACATAAACCTCCTTATATCTTCCTCAAAATAGCCACCATACCTACCTATCATGGCATTTACATAGCCATTCCAAGATATATTGCCATGCAACTTTCCACCGTTTCATTTATCATGACATGCTCCATCATTGTCATATTGCTTTGCAGGATCATGTAGTGGACATTGTATTTGTGGCAAAGCCACCGTTCCTAATTCTTTCATACATGTCGCTCTTCATTCATTGCATATCCCGGTACACCGCCGGAGGCATTCATATAGAGTCATATTTTGTTCTAAGTATTGAGTTGTAAGTAAATAAAAGTGTGATGATCATCATTATTAGAGCATTGTCCCAAGTGAGGAAAGGATGATGGAGACTATGTTTCCCCCACAAGTCGGGATGAGACTCCGGACTATAAAAAAAGAGGAAAAAAAAGAGAGAAAAGGCCCAAATAAAAAAATAAGAGAAAAAGAGAGAAGGGACAATGTTACTATCCTTTTACCACACTTGTGCTTCAAAGTAGCATCGTGATCTTCATAATAGAGAGTCTCTCATTTTGTCACTTTCATATACTAGTGGGAAATTTCATTATAGAACTTGGCTTGTATATTCCAATGATGGGCTTCCTCAAATACCCGAGGTCTTCGTGAGCAAGCAAGTTGGATGCACACCCACTTAGTTTCTTTTTGAGCTTTCATACACTTATAGCTCTAGTGCATCCGTTGCATGGCAATCCCTACTCCTCGCATTAACATCAATTGATGGGCATCTCCATAGCCCATTGATTAGCCTCGTTGATGTGAGACTTTCTCCTTTTTTGTCTTCCCACATAACCCCTACCATTATACCTTATTCCACCATAGTGCTATACCCATGGCTTGCACTCATGTATTGCGTAAGAGTTGAAAAGGCTGAAGCGCGTTAAAAGTATGAACCAATTGCTTGGCTAAAACCGGGGTCGTACATGATATGAATATTTTATGTGGGGAATATGGAGCATAGCCAGACTATATGATTTTGTAGGGATAACATGCTTTGGCTATGTTATTTCGAGAAGACATAATTGCTTAGTTAGTACGCTTGAAATATTATTGTTTTTATGCTAACATTAAACTTTTATCTTGAATCATATCAAATCTGAACATTCGTGCCACAATGGGAAGAATTACATTGAAATTATGCCAATTAGCATTCCGCATCAAAAATTCTGTTTTTATCATTTACCTACTCGAGGACGAGCATGAATTAAGCTTGGGGATGCTTGATACGTCTCCAACGTATCTATAATTTTTGATTGCTCCATGCTATATTATCTTCTGTTTTGGACATTATTGGGCTTTATTATTCACTTTTATATTATTTTCGGGACTAACCTATTAACCGGAGGCCCAGCCCATAATTGCTGTTTTTTGCCTATTTCGGAGTTTCGCAGAAAAAGAATATCAAACGGAGTCCAAACGGAATGAAACCTTCGGGAACGTGATTTTTGGAACGAACATTATCCAGGAAACTTGGACCCTAAGTCAAGGAAGCTACGAGGAAACCACGAGGTAGGGGGGCGCGCCTACCCCCAGCGCGCCCCTCCACCGTCGTGGGCCCCATGTTGCTCCACCGACGTACTCCTTCCTCCTATCCATTCCTACGTACCCCCAAACGAACAGATACGTAGCCAAAAACCTAATTCCACAGCCGCAACCTTCAGACTCCACGAGATCCCATCTTGCGGCTGTTAGAACTCACGAGGGAAGGGCATCGATCACGGAGGGCTTCTACATCAACACCATAGCCCCTCAGATGAAGTGTGAGTAGTTTAACTCAGACCTTCGGGTCCATAGTTATTAGCTAGATGGCTTCTTCTCTCTTTCTGGATCTCAATACAATGTTCTCTCCCTCTCTCGTGGAGATCTATTCGATGTAATCTTCTTTATCGGTGTGTTTGTTGAGATCGATGAATTGTGGGTTTATGATCAAGTTTATCTATGAACAATATTTCAATCTTCTGAATTCTTTTATGTATGATTGTTTATCTTTGCAACTCTCTTCGAATTATTAGTTTGGTTTGGCTTACTAGATTGATCTTTCTTGCAATGGGAGAAGTGCTTAGCTTTGGGTTCAATCTTGCGGTGTCCTTTCCCGATGTGATGAGGGGCAAAGGCACGTATTGTATTGTTGCCATCGAGGATAACAAGATGGGGTTTTTATCATATTGCATGAATTTATCCCTCTACATCATGTCATCTTGCTTAAAGCGTTACTCTGTTCTTATGAACTTAATACTCTAGATGCATCTTTGGATTGCGGTCGATGTGTGGAGTAATAGTAGTAGATGCAGTGAGAGTCGATCTACTTGTCTCGGACGTGATGCCTATATACATGATCATACCTAGATATTCTCATAACTATGCTCAATTTCATCAATTGCTCAACAGTAATTTGTTCACCCACTGTAAAATACTTATGCTCTTGAGAGAAGCCACTAGTGAAACCTATGGCCCCCGGGTCTATCTTCATGATATTAATCTTCCAACACTTAGTTATTTCCGTTTCTTTTATTTTACTTTGCATCTTTATCATAAAAATACCAAAAATATTATCTTATCATATCTATCAGATCTCACTCTCGTAAGTGACCGTGTAGGG
Organism: Aegilops bicornis; assembly: GCA_021605145.1. Taxonomy (NCBI): domain Eukaryota; kingdom Viridiplantae; phylum Streptophyta; class Magnoliopsida; order Poales; family Poaceae; genus Aegilops; species Aegilops bicornis. The sequence continues at coordinate 243,041,560 of CM038669.1, forward strand.
ATTGACAACCCCTTATCATGTTGGTTGCGAGGATTTATTTGTTTTGTGTAGGTGCGAGGGACTCATGCGTAGCCTCCTCTTGGATTGATACCTTGGATCTCAAAAACTGAGGGAAATACTTACACTACTTTGCTGCATCACCCTTTCCTCTTCAAGGGAAAACCAACGCAGTGCTCAAGAGGTAGCAAGAAGGATTTCTGGCGCCGTTGCCGGGGAGGTCTACACAAAAGTCAACATACCAAGTACCCATCACAAACCCTTATCTCCCGCATTACATTATTTGTCATTTGCCTCTCGTTTTCCTCTCCCCACTTCACCCTTGCTGTTTTATTCGCCTTCTTCCCGTATGCCTCTTTGTTTGTGTTTCCTTGTGCCTTCTATTTGCTTGCATCTTTGCTTGCTGAAAATCTATTGATATGGATCCACTTAAAGTGTTCTAATTGGATCATCTTTGATCCTTATGGGCTCGTGCTGAAACCCCAACTAGCCTAGTTGATGGGAAATCTTTAGATGAGCATGCTCATTTTGTGCGTCACCGTTTGTCTGAAAAAGGGAAACTCTTATGGAATCAAATAAACAAATTGGTGTGTTATGCTTGGAATCTTTGTGAAATTTGTGATATTACTTGCTGCTCTAACAACCTTAAAAAACACCTCCCCTACCTATGTGAATTTATTGAAAATGAAATCTTATCTTCTTATGCAAAGGGTGTTTATAGCTACTATGATATTGAACAAATTGAAGAATTTGTTGCTTTTAAGGGTTCTTTTGAAGTTGCTTCTTTGCCTGAAAAGTATGGCACTACTCTTTACGAATCTGAAAATCTTGACATACTTGAATATTGCTATGAAAACTATGCTCATAATGTCTATGAAAAAGCCTATGTGAATATGGTAATGAGTATCCTTCCATCCAGACTACGCTCTCCAGTTTATATAGACACCGGAGAGATCTAGGGTTACATGGGGTCGGTTACATAAGAAGGAATCTTCATAGTTGGTCGCCTAGCTTGCCTTCCACGCCAAGGAGAGTCCAATCCGGACACGGGCATAGTCTTCGGCCTTTATATCTTCACAACCCATCAGTCCGGCCCAATGAATAACAGGTCGGTCGCCCGAGGACCCCTTAGTCTAGCACTCCCTCAGTAGCCCGTGAACCTGGCTTCAATGACGAGGAGTCCGGCGCGCAGATTATCTTCGGCATTGCAAGGCGGGTTCCCCTCTTTCCGAACTCCAAGATAGTCTTCGGATGCGATGATTGTATTCAGACCTATTACACACACCATACACAACCGCAGAGAGAATATAATATTTGCACGAATCTATTCTGTTGACGGCTTTTTTACAACACGACATCACGTCTGTCCGGTAATAATTTCGAACCATTTTTCATCTGCCATCCCACGTTTCGAGACGCGGTTGCTATTGGCACGTCTTGTCGAAGCAGAGATCGTGTCCCCTTATTGCGGGATTCTCATCAATGCGGGCGTGGGCGACCCAACCGTGCCGTTTGCACGGCCCTTGGGAATAGGCGAGTTTAAGGCGAGTGGGGAGGCGCTTGACATTCATGGCCTTTATAAGGGGATAAGGATTCCCTTTCTTTACCAACACCTCAGCTCCTCCTCGGCCCTTCCGTCTCTGAGCTCCAGCGCCCAAGCTTTAGCTTTTCCCTTGTTCGAGAAAGCACTCCACAGATGTCTGGATCCGGAGCTGGGGGTAAGTAGATGGCCTCTTCCGCCAAGAAGAAGGATATCAAGGAGCTCCGGGAGGCCGGTTATATGGCCAAGGAGATCGCTCATCGACTCCCGACCAAGGGACAGATCATCCCTACTCCCGAGGCCCACGAGAGGGTTGTGTTTCTTACACATTTCGTCCGCGGGCTGAGGTTCCCTCTTCACCCATTCGTCCATGGGTTGATGTTTTACTACGGGCTGGATTTTCATGACCTAGCCCCCAACTTCATCCTCAACATTTCGGCATTTATCGTCGTTTGTGAGGCTTTTCTCCGCATCCCACCTCACATCGGCCTATGGCTGAAGACCTTCAATGTGAGGCCGAAAGTAGTGAGCGGTCAACAAGCAGAGTGCGGAGGCCCTATGGTGGGCAAGATGCCCAACGTCACGTGCCCCGAAGGCTCATTTGCGGAGACGGTGAAGGGGTGGCAATCGGGGTGGTTCTACATCACCGAGCCACGCGACGCCAACTGGGCGGCGGACCCCGAATTCCAATCCGGAACCCCGATGCGGCTCACCTCCTGGCAAGAGAGGGGCCTAACCTGGGGTCCTTCGGACGAGCTGGCGGGCTCGGGCGTGCGTCCAGAACATGATAGATAGGAAAATCAAGCTTGTCAACGTGGTCCAGGTCATGCTCATTCGTCGGGTCCTTCCGTGCCAACGCCGGACTTGCTATCTGTGGGAGTATGATCCGGCCAAGCACCAGACGCTGCAAGAGCTCTTCGGCACGACGCACGAAGACATCTGGAGAGTGCTTTTTAAGGCCGGCGAGACGCCGCCGCCTATGACCGAGGATCGTGGGCTTAGCTTAAAGCGCCAAGCTAATTCGGTAAGTTATTTCATGTTTGCAAAACATACCTTTTACTGGCATATTTTGAGGTAAAGCCTAAGCTTTCCCATCCATGTTTTCAGGCCTGGATCAAGGTGGCTGAGGAGATTAACTGTCCCGCTCCGCTGCCCAAAGACCAAGGATTTCCATTACTGGAGAAGATGTTGTTCCCTGCATCTTATGAGGTGCCGGAGAAGACGGCTAAGAAGGCAGCCAAAGGGGCCTAAAGGGGCCTTTGCCGTAAAGGCACTCCGGACGTGACGTTCGGAAGCGAGACTTCCTCTTCGTTTGCTGACAACGACGATGAAAAGGAAGAAGAAAACGACTCCCCACCTGAAGTGGGGAGGAAGAAGAGAGCGGCCCCCACAAGTCCGGAGGCGAAAGTGCCTAAGAGGGTTAAAGGCACCCTCGCGGATAACTCCGCATGGGATGTTGACAGCAGTTCGGAGCGACCTCGCCGACCAAGCCTCGGGCCGCTTCGTAAGTACCAGAATCCGCAAACATATGGCCTTCCTGGTTTGTAATATTGACATATTGTAACTTTGTCACTGCAGTCCGGCACGCGATGGCTCGCCGCGATCCTCGACAAAGGATTCGCTGGACTCGAAGGAGATGACTAGCATGTCTCCGCCACCTGCTCATTTTGTCTCACCCAAGGGTGATGACGAGGTGGTGTCCAAAAAGACTTTCCCAGGTCGGGGGGAGATTCCGGAGATCAATGGGGTGACGCCCCAGGATGACTCTTCGGCCGCCGGACATATGAGGGAAAAAGTCCCCATGGGGACTGGTGACGGGGCCCGAGTTCCCTTCGGACCTCAGCCGAATACCATTCCGGAGATCTACACGGCTCCAGGGTCGAGCGAACGACATTCCCCACAAGGAGGGAATGTGCCTGTTCCACCGATGACCTCTATCCATCCACAGGCACCGGATAATCTGCTGGAGGCGCTACGAGGTGCCTCTATTGTGGATGAACATCGTGTCCTTATGGACACGGTAATAGAGAAGGTTCAGTTCGTCAAAAGTGGATTGACTGAAGCCTGCACTAGCCTTCTAACGGGCTTTGAGGTAAGTAATGTGATTGTAGGAAAAATATCACAGTAAAGATAGTAGCCCCTAATGCTCTGTTTGCTGTTCAGGGAGAATAGCCGAACAGAGGATCAAGAATAAATATCGCAGGAGTCTAACATGAGTTGTCTATGTGAATAAGCAGGTATCGCTGCAGGCTGCCATTGCTCATGCTGCGGAGGTCTCCGGACTGAAGCAGAAACTGGAGCGGGCCGAGGAGGAGCTCGGCCTCGTGAAGAAGCAGCTGGAGGATAGCCAAGGTATGCAGTAACCTGTGGGCATATTTTGAAAAAATGAATAGTCCGACCGGACTAAAGTGTCATAAACTTTATTAGGGGCCACGACCGAGGTGGCAACTCTTAAGAAGGCGCTAGCTGAGGCCAAGGACAAAGCGGCCAAGGAACGCGCCTCGCACGAGAAGCACGAGACCCGGGTTGGCGAGGCGCAGCAACAGCTCCAGGGCGCGATAGAGAGATTTGAGTCCCTGGAGCGCGATTGTAAGGCACAGGAGTCTGAATTGGTGAAGGCCCGCCAGAGCGCGCAGGATGCACGAGCCAAAGCCCAGAGCGCCCTCCAGGAAATTCAGGCGGCCAAGAAGATTACAGCGGGTAAGTCTTTCACCATGCATAGCAAGTATGTAGAAGAAACGTTCCTTGTACTTATCCTGAATTTGGATTTTCCAGGGGCGTTTACGGGTCTGCCACATAGTGTATCAGATGCTGCCGAGCATTATAGAGCCGAAGAAGGGATGTCTACGGAGAAGCTATTCTGGTCCCAACATCTGGGATCCGAACATCCGGTGCCCTTCAGCGACCAACTAAAGCAGTTGGTCGAGCTGCACAGGTTGGCAGAGCTAGCCATGAAGGACCTGATAGTTCGGCTGTGGCCTGCCGATCCTATACCTAGCAGCTACTTCGGACTTGTGCAACGGCTTGTGAGTGCATGTCCGCGGCTCGAAGCCGTGAAGCAGTCGGTCTGTATTGAAGGTGCGAGTATGGCCTTTGCCCGCGTCAAGACGCATTGGGCGAAGCTGGATGCCAAGCTGATGATCGAGGGACCGCCGGAGGGCAAGGAACATCGTCGACCCGAGCACTATTTTGATGGTGTTCTAGAGGGGTCCCGCCTTGTGGCGGAGCAATGTTCGAAGGATGTTATATTCCCATGAGAATATGTATGGAAGCTTCGAGGAAGCCACGAGGTAGGGGGCGCGCCTACCCCCTCCCCCCCAAGCGCACCCTCCACCCTCGTGGGCCCCACATTGCTCCACCGACGTACTCTTTCCTCCTATATATACCTACGTACCCCCAAACGATCAGATACGGAGCCAAAAACCTAATTCCACCACCGCAACCTATACATGCCCACGAGATCCCATCTTGGGGCCTATTAAAGCTCATGGGAGGGCATAGATCACGAAGGGCTTCTACATCAACACCATAGCCCTCCGATGAAGTGTGAGTAGTTTACCTTAGACCTTCGGGGCCATAGTTATTAGCTAGATGGCTTCTTCTCTCTTTTTGGATCTAAATACAATGTTCTCCCCCTCTCTCCTGGAGATCTATTCGATGTGATCTTCTTTTGCGGTGTGTTGTTGAGACCGATGAATTGTGGGTTTATGATCAAGTTTATCTATGAACAATATTTCAATCTTCTGAATTCTTTTATGTATGATTGTTTATCTTTGCAAGTCTCTTCGAATTATCAGTTTGGTTTGGCGTACTAGATTGATCTTTCTTGCAATGGGAGAAATGCTTAGCTTTGGGTTCAATCTTGCGGTGTCCTTTCCCAAAGGATGAGGGAGCAACAAGGCACGTATTGTATTGTTGCCATCGAGGATAACAAGATGGGGTTTTTATCATATTGCATGAATTTATCCCTCTACAACATGTCATCTTGCTTAAAGCGTTACTCTGTTCTTATGAACTTAATACTCTAGGTGCATCTTTGGATAGCGGTCGATGTGTGGAGTAATAGTAGTAGATGCAGGCAGGAGTCGGTCTACTTGTCTCGGACGTGATGCCTATATACATGATCATACCTAGATATTCTCATAACTATGCTCAATTCTGTCAATTGCTCAACATAATTGTAATTTGTTCACCCACTGCAAAATACTTATGCTCTTGAGAGAAGCCACTAGTGAAACCTATGGCCCCGGGGTCTATCTTAATCATATTAATCTTCCAACACTTAGTTATTTTCGTTGCTTTTATTTTTCTTTGCATCTTTATCATAAAAATACCAAAAATATTATCTTATCATATCTATAAGATCTCACTCTCGTAAGTGACCGTGTAGGGATTGACAACCCCTTATCGCGTTGGTTGCGAGGATTTATTTTTTTTGTGCAGGTGCAAGGGACTCGTGCGTAGCCTCTCTTGGATTGATACCTTGGTTCTCAAAACTGAGGGAAATACTTACGCTACTTTGCTGCATCACCCTTTCCTCTTCAAGGGAAAACCAACGCAGTGCTCAAGAGGTAGCAAGAAGGATTTTGGCGCCCGTTGTCGGGAGGTCTACACAAAAGTCAACATACCAAGTACCCATCACAAACCCTTATCTCCCGCATTACATTATTTGCCATTTGCCTCTCGTTTTCCTCTCCCCCACTTCACCCTTGCCGTTTTATTCGCCTTCTTCCCGTATGCCTCTTTGTTTGTGTTTCCTTGTGCCTTCTATTTGCTTGCATCTTTGCTTGCTGAAAATCTATTGATATGGATCCACTTAAAGTGTTCTACTTGGATCATCTTCGATCCTTATGGGCTCGTCTTTGAAACCCCAACTAGCCTAGTTGATGGGAAATCTTTAGATGAGCATGCTCATTTTGTGCGTCACCGTTTGTCTGAAAAAGGGAAACTCTTATGGAATCAAATAAACAAATTGGTGTGTTATGCTTGGAATCTTTGTGAAATTTATGATATTACTTGCTGCTCTAACAACCTTAAAAAACACCTCCCCTACCTATGTGAATTTAATGAAAATGAAATCTTATCTTCTTATGCAAAGGGTGTTTATAGCTACTATGATATTGAACAAATTGAAGAATTTGTTGCTTTTAAGGGTTCTTTTGAAGTTGCTCCTTTGCTTGAAATGTATGGCACTACTCTTTACGAATCTGAAAATCTTGACATACTTGAATATTGCTATGAAAACTATGCTCATAATGTCTATGTCAAAGGATTTATTGAAAGAATGACCGTTGCTTCTAAAGAAAATAATGATATGCACGAATCTATTGATAATTATGATTCCGATGATTTGACTGAAATATCCCTTGATGAACATGATTCTTGCTATCCTTGTGGCCATGATGCCCATATTTATGAAGATGAATTTGCTATAGTTCCTTACGTTAAACATGAGATCGTTGCTAATGCACCCATACTTGGTTGTTCCTTCGATGAAAAGCATGATTACAATAATTTTACTATAAATTTTCTTAATGTCAATTGTGCTAATAATATGCAAATCACTAAGCTTGGGGATGCTTGTTTTGCTATGTCTACTACTTGTTGCAATGATCAAGATTGGGGTGATTCTTCTTTTGATCTTGAAAATTTATTTAAGCCCCATGATGAATTTGAGATTGATAATAGTGTTTGCAATATTATTGAAAGTGGGTTTGGAAGAGTGTCAACTTTAGATCCCACATATTTGCAGAATATTCAATCTTATGAAATTTTTGATAAAAGTGGGTTTGGAGAGGTCATGACTTTAGTTAATGTTAATCCCACTACTTCGGAAGAGTGTCAACTTTGCATGCATGTGGATCATGTAGAGAAAATTTTATGTGATAGCTATATTGTTGAATTTGCTTTTGATCCTACATGTAATTATTATGAGAGAGGAAAATATGGTTGTAGGAATTTTCATGTTACTAAATTACCTCTCGTCATGTTGAGATTGCTATCATCTCTTTCTTCTTCCTTGCATATGCTAATTTTTGCTTGGTATGATAATTTGTTTGCCTATAAGATGCCTATGCATAGGAAGTATGCTATACTTAGATGTGTTTGTCACATGTTTTATGATGCTCTTTTTGTGTTTCAATTATTATCATCCTTGTTAGCATCAATAAAAATTATGCCTAGCTAGGGGCGTTAAACGATAGCGCTTGTTGGGAGGCAACCCAATTTTATATTTAGTTTTTTTGCTTTTTGCTTCTGTTTAGGAATAAATATTTGTTCTAGCCTCTGGTTAGATGTGTTTTTATGTTTTAATTAGTGTTTGTGCCAAGTTAAACCTATAGGATCTTCTTGGATGATAGTTATTTGATCTTGCAGAAATTTTCAGAAAGTTTCTGTTCACGAAAATAATTGTTAAAAATCACCAGAACGTGATAAAATATTGACTCCAGTAGCTTCTGATCAATAAACAAATTGCTTAGGTCTTCCTATTTTGGCTGATGTTTTGGAGTTCTAGAAGTTTGCGTTAGTTATAGATTACTACAGACTGTTCTGTTTTTGACAGATTCTGTTTTTCGTGTGTTGTTTGCTTATTTTGATGAATCTACGGCTAGTAAAAGAGTTTATAAACCATAGAGAAGTTGTAATACAGTAGGTTTAACACCAATATAAATAAAGAATGACTTCATTACAGTATGTTGAAGTGGTCTTTTGTTTTTTTCTCTAACGGAGCTCACGAGATTTTCTGCTGAGTTTTGTGTTGTGAAGTTTTCAAGTTTTGGGTGAAAGATTTGATAGATTATGGAACAAGGAGTGGCAAGAGCATAATCTTGGGGATGCCCATGGAACCCCCAAGATAATCTAAGGACACCATAAAGCCAAAGCTTGGGGATGCCCCGGAAGGCATCCCCTCTTTCGTCTACTTCCATCGGTAACTTTACTTGGAGCTATATTTTTATTCACCACATGATATATGTTTTGCTTGGAGAGTCTTGTATTATTTGAGTATTTATTTGTTATTTTACCACAATTATCTTTGCTGTACACACCTTTTGAGAGAGACACACATGATTCGGAAATTATTAGAATACTCTATGTGCTTCACTTATATCTTTTGAGCTATATAGTTTTGCTCTAGTGCTTCACTTATATCTTTTAGAGCACGGTGGTGGATTTGTTTTATAGAAACTATTGATCTCTCATGCTTCACTTATATTATTTCGAGAGTCTTAAAATTGCATGGCAATTTGCTTTAATTAATATCATGAGAAATTTGATGCTTGATAATTGTTTTGAGATATAAAGGTGGTAATATCATAGTTGTGCTAGTTGAGTAATTGTGAAATTGAAAAATACATGTGTTGGAGTTTGTGATTCCTGTAGCATGCACGAATGGTGAACCGTTATTTAATGAAGTCGGAGCATGAAGTATTTGTTGATTGTCTTCCTTTGTGTGGCGGTCGCGATCGTGCGATGGTTAAGTCGTACCAACCCTTCCCCTAGGAGCATGCGTAGTAGTACTTTGCTTCGAGGGCTAATAATTTTTTGCAATAAGTATATGAGTTCTTTATGACTAATGTGAGTCCATGGATTATACGCACACTTACCTTTCCGCAATTTTCTAGCCTCTTGATGCATCGCATTGCCCTTCTTTCTCACCTTGAGAGTTGGTGCAAACTTCACCAGTGCATCCAAACCCCGTGATATTATATGCTCTATCACACATAAACCTCCTTATATCTTCCTCAAAACAGCCACCATACCTACCTATCATGGCATTTCCATAGCCATTCCGAGATATATTGCCATGCAGCTTTCCATCGTTTCATTTATCATGACATGCTCCATCATTGTCATATTGCTTTGCATGATCATGTAGTGGACGTTGTATTTGTGGCAAAGCCACCGTTCATAATTCTTTCATACATGTCGCTCTTCATTCATTGCATATCCCAGTACACCGTCGGAGGCATTCATATAGAGTCATATTTTGTCCTAAGTATTGAGTTGTAAGTAAATAAAAGTGTGATGATCATCATTATTAGAGCATTGTCCCAAGTGAGGAAAGGATGATGGAGACTATGATTCCCCCACAAGTCGGGGTGAGACTCCGGACTATAAAAAAAGAGGCCAAAAAAAGAGAGAAAAGGCCCAAATAAAAAAATAAGAGAAAAAGAGAGAAGGGACAATGTTACTATCCTTTTACCACACTTGTGCTTCAAAGCAGCACCGTGATCTTCATAATAGAGAGTCTCTCATTTTGTCACTTTCATATACTAGTGGGAAATTTCATTATAGAACTTGGCTTGTATATTCCAATGATGGGCTTTCTCAAATACCCGAGGTCTTCGTGAGCAAGCAAGTTGGATGAACACCCACTTAGTTTCTTTTTGAGCTTTCATACACTTATAGCTCTAGTGCATCCGTTGCATGGCAATCCCTACTCCTCGCATTAACATCAATTGATGGGCATCTCCATAGCCCATTGATTAGCCTCGTTGATGTGAGACTTTCTCCTTTTTTGTCTTCCCACATAACCCCTACCATTATACCTTATTCCACCATAGTGCTATACCCATGGCTTGCGCTCATGTATTGCGTAAGAGTTGAAAAGGTCAAGCGCGTTAAAAGTATGAACCTATTGCTTGGCTAAAACCGGGGTCGTACATGATATGAATATTTTGTGTGGGGAATATGGAGCATAGCCAGACTATATGATTTTGTAGGGATAACATGCTTTGGCTATGTTATCACGATAAGACATAATTGCTTAGTTAGTACGCTTGAAATATTATTGTTTTTATGCCAACATTAAACTTTTATCTTGAATCATATCAAATCTGAACATTGGTGCCACAATGAGAAGAATTACATTGAAATTATGCCAAGTAGCATTCCGCATCAAAAATTCTGTTTTTATCATTTACCTACTCGAGGACGAGCAGGAATTAAGCTTGCGGATGCTTGATACGTCTCCAACGTATCTATAATTTTTTATTGCTCCATGCTATATTATCTTCTGTTTTGGACATTATTGGGATTTATTATTCACTTTTATATTATTTTCGGGACTAACCTATTAACCGGACGCCTTGACCCATAATTGCTGTTTTTGCCTATTTGAGTTTCGCAGAAAAAGAATATCAAACGGAGTCCAAACGGAATGAAACCTTCGGGAACGTGATTTTTGGAACGAACATGATCCAGGAGACTTGGACCCTAAGTCAAGGAAGCTTCGAGGAAGCCACGAGGTAGGGGGGCGCGCCTACCCCCCAGGCGCGCCCTCCACCCTCGTGGGCCCCATGTTGCTCCACCGACGTACTCCTTCCTCCTATACATACCTAGATACCACCAAATGATCAGATACAAAGCCAAAAACCTAATTCCACCGCCGCAACCTTCTGTACCCACGAGATCCCATCTTGGGGCCTGTTTCGGAGCTCCGCCGGAGGGGGCATCGATCACGGAGGGCTTCTACATCAACACCATAGCCCCTCAGATGAAGTGTGAGTAGTTTACCTCAGACCTTCGGGTCCATAGTTATTAGCTAGATGGCTTCTTCTCTCTTTTTGGATCTCAATAAAATGTTCTCTCCCTCTCTCGTGGAGATCTATTCGATGTAATCTTCTTTTGCGGTGTGTTTATTGAGACCGATGAATTGTGGGTTTATGATCAAGTTTATCTATGAACAATATTTCAATCTTTTGAATTCTTTTATGTATGATTGTTTATCTTTGCAAGTCTCTTCGAATTATCAGTTTGGTTTGGCCTACTAGATTGATCTTTCTTGCAATGGGAGAAGTGCTTAGCTTTGGGTTCAATCTTGCGGTGTACTTTCCCAAAGTGATGAGGGGCAGCCAGGCACGTATTGTATTGTTGCCATCGAGGATAACAAGATGGGGTTTTTATCATATTGCATGAATTTATCCCTCTACATCATGTCATCTTGCTTAAAGCGTTATTCTGTTCTTATGAACTTAATACTCTAGATGCATGCTGGATAGCGATCGATGTGTGGAGTAATAGTAGTAGATGCAGGCAGGAGTCGGTCTACTTGTCTCGGACGTGATGCCTATATACATGATCATACCTAGATATTCTCATATCTATGCTCAATTCTGTCAATTGCTCAATAGTAATTTGTTCACCTACTGTAAAATACTTATGCTCTTGAGAGAAGCCACTAGTGAAACCTATGGCCCCCGGGTCTATCTTCATCATATTAATCTTCCAACACTTAGTTATTTTCGTTGCTTTTATTTTACTTTGCATCTTTATCATAAAAATACCAAAAATATTATCTTATCATATCTATCAGATCTCACTCTCGTAAGTGACCGTGTAGGGATTGACAACCCCTTATCGCGTTGGTTGCGAGGATTTATTTGTTTTGTGTAGGTGCGAGGGACTCATGCGTAGCCTCCTCTTGGATTGATACCTTGGTTCTCAAAACTGAGGGAAATACTTATGCTACTTTGCTGCATCACCCTTTCCTCTTCAAGGGAAAACCAACGCAGTTGCTTAAGAGGTAGCAAGAAGGATTTCTGGCGCCGTTCTTGGGAGGTCTACACAAAGTCAACATACCAAGTACCCATCACAAACCCTTATCTCCCGCATTACATTATTTGCCATTTGCCTCTCGTTTTCCTCTCCCCCACTTCACCCTTGCCGTTTTATTCGCCTTCTTCCCGTATGCCTCTTTGTTTGTGTTTCCTTGTGCCTTTTATTTGCTTGCATCTTTGCTTGCTGAAAATCTATTGATATGGATCCACTTAAATTGTTCTACTTGGATCATCTTCGATCCTTATGCGCTCGTGCTGAAACCCCAACTAGCCTAGTTGATGGGAAATCTTTATATGATCATCCTCATTTTGTGCGTCACCGTTTGTCTGAAAAAGGGAAACTCTTATGGAATCAAATAAACAAATTGCTGTGTTATGCTTGGAATCTTTGTGAAATTTGTGATATTACTTGCTGCTCTAACAACCCTAAAAAACACCTCCCCTACCTATGTGAGTTTAATGAAAATGAAATCTTATCTTCTTATGCAAAGGGTGTTTATAGCTACTATGATATTGAACAAATTGAAGAATTTGTTGCTTTTAAGGGTTCTTTTGAAGTTGCTTCTTTGCTTGAAAAGTATGGCACTACTCTTTACGAATCTAAAAATCTAGACATACTTGAATATTGCTATGAAAACTATGCTCATAATGTCTATGTCAAAGAATTTATTGAAAGAATGGCCGTTGCTTCTAAAGAAAATAATGATATGCACAAGAATCTATAGATAATTATGATTCCGACGATTTGATTGAAATATCCCTTGATGAACATGATTCTTGCTATCCTTGTGGCCATGATGCCCATATTTATGAAGATGAATTTGCTATAGTTCCTTACGTTAAACGTGAGATCGTTGCTAATGCACCCATACTTGGTAGTTCCTTCGATGAAAAGCATGATTTTGCAATAATTTTACTATAAATTTTTTTAATGTCAATTGTGCTAATAATATGCAAAACACTAAGCTTGGGGATGCTTGTTTTGCTACGTCTACTACTTGTTGCAATGATCATGATTGGGGTGATTCTTCTTTTGATCTTGAAAATTTATTTAAGCCCCATGATGAATATGAGATTGATAATAGTGTTTGCAATATTATTGAAAGTGAGTTTGGAAGAGTGTCAACTTTAGATCCCACATATTTGGAGAATATTCAATCTTATGAAATTTTTGATAAAAGTGGGTTTGGAGAGGTCATGACTTTAGTTAATGTTAATCCCACTACTTGGAAGAGTGTCAACTTTGCATGCATGTGGATCATGTAGAAAATTTTATGTGATAGCTATATTGTTGAATTTGCTTTTGATCCTACATGTAATTATTATGAGAGAGGAAAATATGGTTGTTGGAATTTTCATGTTACTAAATTACCTCTCGTCATGTTGAGATTGCTATCATCTCTTTCTTCTTCCTTGCATATGCTAATTTTTGCTTGGTATGATAATTTGTTTGCCTATAAGATGCCTATGCATAGGAAGTATGTTAGACTTAGATGTGTTGGTTGTTTTATGATGCTCTTTTTATGTTTCAATTATTATCATCCTTGTGAGCATCAATAAAAATTATGCCTAGCTAGGGGCGTTGAACTATAGCGCTTGTTGGGAGGCAACCCAATTTTATTTTTAGTTTTTTTGCTTTTTGCTTCTGTTTAGGAATAAATATTTGTTCTAGCCTCTGGTTAGATGTGTTTTTATGTTTTAATTAGTGTTTGTGCCAAGTTAAATCTATAGGATCTTCTTGGATGATAGTTATTTGATCTTGGAGAAATTTCCAGAAACTTTCTGTTCATGAAACTAATTGTTAAAAATCACCAGAACGTGATAAAATATTTACTCCAATTGCTTTTGATCAATAAACAAATTGCTTAGGTCTTCCTATTTTGGCTGATTTTTTGGAGTTCCAGAAGTTTGTGTTAATTATGATTACTACTGCATTTCTGTTTTGATGATTCTGTTTTCGTGTGTTGTTTGCTTATTTTGATGAATCTATGGCTAGTAAAAGAGTTTATAAACCATAGAGAAGTTGGAATACAGTAGGTTTAACACCAATATAAATAAAGAATGAGTTCATTACAGTATGTTCAAGTGGTCTTTTGTTTTCTTTCGCTAACGGAGCTCACCAGATTTTCTGCTGAGTTTTGTTTTGTGAAGTTTTCAAGTTTTGGGTGAAAGATTTGATAGATTATGGAACAAAGAGTGTCAAGAGCATAAGCTTGGGGATGCCCATGGCACCCCCAAGATAATCTAAGGACACCATAAAGCCAAAGCTAGGGTATGCCCCGGAAGGCATCCCCTCTTTCGTCTACTTCCATCGGTAACTTTACTTGGAGCTATATTTTTATTCACCACATGATATGTGTTTTGCTTGGAGAGTCTTGTATTATTTGAGTCTTTGTTTATTATTTTACCACAATCATCTTTGCTGTACACACCTTCTGAGAGAGACACACATGATTCAGAAATTATTAGAATACTCTATGTGCTTCACTTATATCTTTTGAGCTATATAGTTTTGCTCTAGTGCTTCACTTATATCTTTTAGAGTATGGTGGTGGATTTGTTTTATAGAAACTATTGATCTCTCATACTTCACTTATATTATTTTGAGAGTCTTAGAATAGCATGGCAATTTGCTTTAATTAATATCATGAGAAATTTGATGCTTGATAATTTTTTTGAGATATAAAGGTGGTAATATCATAGTTGTGCTAGTTGAGTAATTGTGAAATTGAAAAATACATGTGTTGGAGTTTGTGATTCCTGTAGCATGCACGTATGGTGAACCGTTATGTAATGAAGTCGTTGCATGAAGTATTTGTTGATTGTCTTCCTTTGTGTGGCGGTCGGGATCGCGCGATGGTTAAGTCCTACCAACCCTTCCCCTAGGAGCATGCGTAGTAGTACTTTGCTTCGAGGGAAAATAAATTTTTGCAATAAGTATATGAGTTCTTTATGACTAATGTGAGTCCATGGATTATACGCACACTTACCTTTCCACAATTTTCTAGCCTCTTGATGCAGCATTGCCCTTTCTCACCTTGAGAGTTGGTGCAAACTTCACTGGTGCATCCAAACCCCGTGATATGATATGCTCTATCACACATAAACCTCCTTATATCTTCCTCAAAACAGCCACCATACCTACCTATCATGGCATTTCCATAGCCATTCCGAGATATATTGCCATGCAACTTTCTACCGTTTCATTTATCATGACATGCTCCATCATTGTCATATTGCTTTGCATGATCATGTAGTGGACGTTGTATTTGTGGCAAAGCCACCGTTCATAATTCTTTCATACATGTCGCTCTTCATTCATTGCATATCCCGGTACACCGTCGGAGGCATTCATATAGAGTCATATTTTGTTTTAAGTATTGAGTTGTAAGTAAATAAAAGTGTGATGATCATCATTATTAGAGCATTGTCCCAAGTGAGGAAAGGATGATGGAGACTATGATTCCCCCACAAGTCGGGATGAGACTCCGGATTATAAAAAAAGAGGCCAAAAAAAGAGAGAAAAGGCCCAAATAAAAAAATTAAGAGAAAAAAAGAGAAGGGACAATGTTACTATCCTTTTACCACACTTGTGCTTCAAAGCAGCACCGTGATCTTCATAATAGAGAGTCTCTCATTTTGTCACTTTCATATACTAGTGGGAAATTTCATTATAGAACTTGGCTTGTATATTCCAATGATGGGCTTCCTGAAATACCCGAGGTCTTCGTGAGCAAGCAAGTTGGATGAACACCCACTTAGTTTCTTTTTGAGCTTTCATACACTTATAGCTCTAGTGCATCCGTTGCATGGCAATCCCTACTCCTCGCATTAACATCAATTGATGGGCATCTCCATAGCCCATTGATTAGCCTCGTTGATGTGAGACTTTCTCCTTTTTGTCTTCCCACATAACCCCTACCATTATACCTTATTCCACCATAGTGCTATACCCATGGCTTGCGCTCATGTATTGCGTAAGAGTTGAAAAGGCTGAAGCGCGTTAAAAGTATGAACCAATTGCTTGGCTAAAACCGGGGCTGTACATGATATGAATATTTTGTGTGGGGAATATGAAGCATAGCCAGACTATATGATTTTGTAGGGATAACATGCTTTGGCTATGATATTTCGATAAGACATAATTGCTTAGTTAGTACGCTTAAAATATTATTGTTTTTATGCCAACATTCAACTTTTATCTTGAATCATATCAAATCTGAACATTCGTGCTACAATGAGAAGAATTACATTGAAATTATGCCAAGTAGCATTCCGCATCAAAAATTCTGTTTTTATCATTTACCTACTCGAGGACGAGCAGGAATTAAGCTTGGGGATGCTTGATACGTCTCCAATGTATCTGTAATTTTTGATTGCTCTATGCTATATTATCTTCTGTTTTGGACATTATTGGGCTTTATTATTCACTTTTATATTATTTTCGGGACTAACCTATTAACCGGAGGCCCATCCCATAATTGCTGTTTTTTGCCTATTTCAGAGTTTCGCAGAAAAAGAATATCAAACGGAGTCCAAACGGAATGAAACCTTCGGGAACGTGATTTTTGGAACGAACATTATCCAGGAGACTTGGACCCTAAGTCAAGGAAGCTTCGAGGAAGCCACGAGGTAGGGGGCGCGCCTACCTCCCCAGGCGCGCCCTCCACCCTCATGGGCCCCATGTTGCTCCACCGACGTACTGCTTCCTCCTATACATACCTACGCACTTCAAATGATCGACACGGAGCCAAAAACCTAATTCCACCGACGCAACCTTCTGTACCCACGAGATCCCATCTTGGGGCCTGTTCAGCTCCATGGGAGGGGCATCGATCACGGAGGGCTTCTACATCAACACCATAGCCCCTCGGATGAAGTGTGAGTAGTTTACCTCAGACCTTCGGGTCCATAGTTATTAGCTAGATGGCTTCTTCTCTCTTTTTGGATCTCAATAAAATGTTCTCTCCCTCTCTCGTGGAGATCTATTCGATGTAATCTTCTTTTGCGGTGTGTTTGTTGAGATCGATAAATTTTGGGTTTATGATCAAGTTTATCTATGAACAATATTTCAATCTTCTGAATTCTTTTATGTATGATTGTTTATCTTTGCAAGTCTCTTCGAATTATCATTTTGGTTTGGCCTACTAGATTGATCTTTCTTGCAATGGGAGAAGTGCTTAGCTTTGGGTTCAATCTTGCGGTGTCCTTTCCCAAAGTGATGAGGGGCAGCAAGGCACGTATTGTATTGTTGCCATCGAGGATAACAAGATGGGGTTTTATCATATTGCATGAATTTATCCCTCTACATCATGTCATCTTGCTTAAAGCGTTACTCTGTTCTTATGAACTTAATACTCTAGATGCATCTTTGGATAGCGATCGATGTGTGGAGTAATAGTAGTAGATGCAGGAGTCGGTCTACTTGTCTCGGACGTGATGCCTATATACATGATCATACCTAGATATTCTCATAACTATGCTCAATTCATCAATTGCTCAACAGTAATTTGTTCACCTTTGTAAAATACTAATGCTCTTGAGAGAAGCCACTAGTGAAACCTATGGCCCCCGGGTCTATCTTCATCATATTAATCTTCCAACACTTAGTTATTTCCGTTGCTTTTATTTTACTTTGCATGTTTATCATAAAAATACCAAAAATATTATCTTATCATATCTATCAGATCTCACTCTCGTAAGTGACCGTGTAGGGATTGACAACCCCTTATCGCGTTGGTTGCAGGATTTATTTGTTTTGTGTAGGTGCGGGGGACTCGCGCGTAGCCTCCTACTGGATTGATACCTTGGTTCTCAAAAACTGAGGGAAATACTTACGCTACTTTGCGTCATCACTCTTTCCTCTTCAAGGGAAAACCAACGCAGTGCTCAAGAGGTAGCAGCTGATTCTCCAGGTTGTTGAACTATGTGGCTTAAGTCATCAGCATCTGGTGGCCGGACATAAGTTCCTTGGAAATGATCAAGGAAAGCCTCTTCCAAGTCCACCCAGCTGCCGATAGAATTTTCAGGTAGGCTGTTAAGCCAGTGCCGAGCTGGCCCTTTGAGCTTTAGTGGGAGGTATTTAATGGCGTGGAGGTCATCTCCTCGAGCTATATTGATGCGGAGCATCCCACTATCATCCCCATGCATCCACAACCGTCTCATCAAGAGCCAAGAGGGCCCATGACACGAGCTAGAGCTAGAGCTCTCGAGAACGAGGTGACCTCCTTCCTCATTGATATCACATATGTTCCACTCGAGACATGGCTACTACCTAAGTCAGATATGCTATGCATGATTAGGTGTCAAGGGGAACCTCCCGAGGATGCACGTGAAGATGGACAAGCCGCCAAGTCCATGGATGAAGAGAACCAACGGAGACGGGCAAGATCACCTTCCAGGCCCCGGACATCCGGCCATGACCCCAGACATCCGGCCCCTGGAGCATCTACCTCAGCATCAGCCAAGCTGGCCAAGCCTACAGGGCCCGGACATCCGACGTCCAAGCCCGGACATCCGGCCCCCAGCCCGGAAATCCGGCACTTCTCACCCGGTTCTGCAGAAACAGTCGCCACAGCCCGGACGTCCGGCCGGGTAGCCCGGACATCCGGCGCCTCGCGAAGGCCCGGACATCCGGCCCGACGCCCGGACATCCGGCCTCCCCTGCCTGCGTGAAGTGTATCCGGGACTTGTCCCATGTACCCCGTCGCCCCGAGACTATATATACTTCATCCCCTTCCTCTTTCTAGGGTTAGCATTGGATTAGCTCATATTCTTGTGTGAGAGCCTTTGCTCATCCACTTGGCTACTTCTCCTCGGAGATCAGGACCTCTACGGAGAAAGATCCCCAAGCGGATTCAAGACCCCTTCTAGGGTGGACCCCATCAAGGCCTCCTCACAGAGAAGAACGGCTACCGTTTGTATCTTTCCTTTGTTGATTTTGAATCTTGAGCCACTTTATGTGATCGGTGATCTAGCACTTGTGTAATTGATCTCTTGTTGGTTTAGTGGTTGCTCTCTCGTTTCCTCCGTGTTTCCCTCTTGTTCTTCCACGTGTTCTTCGTGATTTCCCGTAGGATCCGCTCCAACGTGAAAGATCATCCACGTAGGGTTCCGCCCTACATCATCTATGGTATCATGAGCCACGTTGATCACGTTTTTGGAGCCCCTACCCCTCTTGTTCTAGCTTGATTTTGTTGTTTTTGTCCTAATTCCGAAAATTCCCCACAAAAATAGCCCCAATTTGTTTTTTGTGATTTGTTGGTGTGATGAAGTTTTGTTGGATTTGATCCGCGGATTTCGTGTGTTGCAGGTAGATCTAGCAATCCCCCACCATTTCCACAATTTCCATCCACAAAATTGCCCAAATTTTGACCGGATTTGACCTCTCCACGCGGTGTTCATCGAGCCCAGACATCCGGCCCGAACAGCCCGGACATCCGGCCCGACCAGCCCGGACATCCGGGCCCCCAGCCCGGAAATCGGGCTCCTGGCAGCATCAAACCCCTTCCACCACCCCGTTCACCGCCTAACTTTCGCCAAATTTTGTCCCGTGCCCACATACACTTCCACTTACCTCCACCACTTCCGCATAGCACCACCATAGCCTTTTCCACTACCAATTCCGACAATGTTGCCAAATTTTGCTTTGAGATTTTGAGTTGGGGTTTCCGTATCCTTGTGTGTTTCGGCTATCTAGGTACGGTTCAACATCAACATCACCACCGCTCATCTTTGCCAAGGACGGTAACATCGTCGACATCTTTGTCATTACTTGCAATTGCATTGATAACCATCATAGCCCATCTTTTGCGTTGCTTACCCATCGAGACTAGCCATTGAGTATTGCCGGCAACGTGACTTGTGCACATTAGTGATCATACTCCATAGCATACATCCAATACCAAAGTGGTGCATATCTTAGCATCAACTTGTGTGTCACAAAGTTTTCATCGCATACACAATTGCTATCTTGGTTCGTGAAGTTTTGCATGAGAAAAGAGCTCAAAAGAGAAAGAGCCAATCAAGCTTTTAAGCAAAGAGAGAAAGATAAGCAAAGAGCTTATGAGCAAGAACCATAGCATCATACAACATTAAGATTGTCATACTTGATCATCTTGGATCAACACATCGAAACACCATACATATAGCATACTTGGGATAGAAGTCGTTGCATTTTTGCTTAGTAGGTTGTGCACAAGTTCGTATCCGCCTATTGTGCAATCGTGCTAGCGTCTCTCTAGTGTTGTGCAACAAGAGCATCTTGGTGAATTCCACATTTTGGCTCATCCTTGGTTGCATAACCCCATATTATCTATTTGCGTGTGTGTTTCCGTGTACCATATCTTGCTATTGGTCTACTTGTTGCATTTACAAATTTGTGAATCATTTCCAACATTATTGAGTCTCACTTACAATTGCATCAAATTTTGTGCCACCATCCTAACCGAGCTCCACCATAAGCTTTTATTTGTGTAGGTGTGAGAACCGACAAGAATCGGTACCAAGAGTGCTATTTCATTGTCCGCATTTGAGTGAACTTGATTCATCTTCAACATCGGTCAAAGGTACAACGGTATAAGTTCTTTTCCGTTCTACCACTCACATTTTGCTTGGAATGATGGATAGGCCAAGTACCTCTACCAACCCACTCTTCATCGAGCAAGACGCATTTACATGTCATCATACGTCACCAAGAGCCACCTCTTTGGTGCACGCATTTAGCGTTGCACCAAGAACAACAAGCAATGAGCGACCGCGCCGACAACCTCGCCACCGACTTGCGACTCTCCGAGCAACGTGCAAGAGACTACTTCGACAACAAGTTCGACGCTCACAAGCAAGAGAACGATGCAAGAATGGACGAGATCCGCGCTTTGATGAGAAACGGCATCATTCAACTTCTTCATCATCAAGACGGAGCCGCTCGAGTCGACACTCCGACGACACCTTCTACGACTCAAGTACACCTACTTCGAACACTCTTCGTCGTGCCGCTCGTCAAGACCGTCACGCATCTCGCAACCCGCTACATGACAAGCATTCACAAGAGCAAGTTGATGATCAAGTTCCTCGTTGATAGAGGCGAGGGTCTCGATCTTTCGATGAGATGATAACTATCGATTTGGTGGAGAAGACATTGACGATCCGACTACAAACGTGCACGACGTTGCGCCTTAGCAATCGCTAAACCAACTCCGAGAGGTTATTGACCACGCAGGAGCTCGATCAACCTGACCACGAAGGTCTATTCCTGCAAGCAATCGAAGAACAAGCAAGAATATGATTAAGCAATCTGAATATTGCGAATATGGATGAAGTGTTGATAAGAGTGGGGTTTCATAAGCGGTCTTGGTCTGGTCGTTGGACACAAACGAAGTACACGAAGTTGCAGCGATGGCTAACTTTTAACTAAATAAAACCCAAGTCTAAACGATGCCTTAAGGGCTATATTTATAGGGAAAAGAGAGGGGATTTTGTCCACTCTTGGCAAGGTGGGACTAAAACACCTCCTAAGTCGTTTCCCCTACAATATGGACTCTAAAAATAGATTACATGGGCCCGACCCAAAATAAGGTGGCGCAACACCAATAATAAGCTATGGACGAAATTTATGAAAGGCCATCTTGTATATTTCGTCCATCTTCTTGTATGTCATCATGGTGGCTTCAAAGTCCGAAAATCTCCACTTGAACCTTCGTTCTTGTTCCCTTCGCACGCACCTTGATCTCCGTGCTTGACCATGCTCCAATGTTCAACCTTCTTGTCCGTGCTAGGCCCTTCAATTGCAAGCAACACAAATGTATCTAAGTTAGGTAGCATCATATTCTCATGAACACTAGAAACATTACCAAGAAACGAAAGTACATGATAATTTAATTGGCGTGTCTGAGCTCTAGCAAATGTTCCAAGAGGTAAAACAGCACAGGATATGGGTGTAACTGTGGTAGCCATGTCCTCATCATCCTCCCCTTCTTGAAAACAAAGCCGTCCTCGGCGTTGCTTAATCTGAAATATGGCTAACAATAGAGACAAGGTGCACACGTTGTATATGTATATGTCATCCATTTTAACTGATCTCAGTTGTGGCACATGCGACACAGTTATACAAGAGCACCCTTCGAAAGTCATGAAAAATAAAGCCAATATATTATCACAAGAAGTCAAAGGCATGAAAATATTGCAACTCAGTTTGCACATATAAGTGAAGCTCTTATTCATAACAAAAGATTTGCAATGCTCATCATTAAACCATCCCAACCTTGATGAACCATCACCAAGATTAGAGGTCATATCAAAATGATTAAACATTGGTACAACTATTTTCAAATGTATTTGATCCAAATCTGATCTATTCACTGATTCACATGGTTCTTTTGTATCAATAGTTAATTCAATGGGTTCACTCAAAATTGTTTGATCACATGGCAAAGTCAAATCATGAACATAGTCCTCTAAAATAGCTGGTGTGATCAAAGTAGTTTGTAGCTCATCGCATGGTTCATTTAAATTGATAAGGCATTCATCATACTCATGTGGAGGTGGAAGATCGGTACCTTTGTCATTACCTCTTATGATCAACAAAGATGATGTAGGCACTCTAGGTGGCGACACCTCACATGGTGGAGGTGATGTAGTGCTCTCAACAATGGATGTTGTTGCCATAGGAGACACAGTGGTGGAAGGAACAACCGTCGTAACTCTTGGGATTTGCACCTTCCGCTTGTTTATCTTGTGGGCAACACGTCTTGTTATCTCTTGTTCAGCTTTGCAAGCAAGACGAAACAAAAGGTCCATAGGATAACATGTTTCATGAATTAGTATCTCCTGAATGTCATGGTTTAATCCTCCCCAAAATCTATCCATAAAATGTTCTTCACTTTCTTCTAAAGAGGAATGCAACAAGGTAGTTTGTAAATCATCATAATATTTCGTTACGGTGTCACTACCTTGTTTTAAATGTTGCAATTTTTTCATCATGTCACGAGTATAATAAGCGGGGACAAATGTATGTCGCATGGCAAGTTTCAAATCATCCCAAATAGTAGGTATACAATCAGGGTGTAACCAACAATATTCACTCCACCAAACTAAAGCATAACTGGTGAAAGAACCAACCGCAACCTTAACTTTTTTATGTTCATCAAAATTATGGGAAGCAAATATATTATTTATGTCGAACTCCCATTCAATATATAAAGCAGGTCTAAAACGGCCATTAAATGATGGTATAGGAACATTAACCTGATCATGTGCATTTGGATGTTTATGCACCTCTCGTGATCGTTGCGGAATTTGCATAGGTGGTGGCACGTCTCCCGCGATCGACAAAGCCCATGAATTGACTCTAGTTCCTGTCATGATTAGTAGAAACAAGAAACAAAATCCAAAAATGATGTTCCTATAACTACTAGGATGTGGTGGTAAGACGCTCATAGTAAAGCAAATATCAATGTCTTACAAGTTCTTACCATGCAAAGAAAGCGGTGATCAAAGAACCAAAGAAAGTGTCAAGTAACTTCAAAAATTGGGTAAAGCGATTGCGGATGAACGTATGTATGCACGATGTAGAAATATGTGGAGCTGGGTTGGCTTTAAATATGTGGGAAAAATGCTACAACCACGTTAATTAATGCAAGCTGAAAATTCGTTCAAAGTGGTCGAGTGCTGATTTTAGGCTAGACTATATTAGAGACGCGAGCCTAAGACACAAACAAATTCACGACCGGAACCAAAATGAAAATACTGAGTGCTAGATCAAAAGAGGATATACAGACAAGTAGTGCTAGCAAGCCACTTAACTTTCTTTTTCCTTTTTGCCTCACCACGATCCAAGTAGTAGCATTACTAGCTAGGAGTACTTTTTTTTAAAGTCCACTCTCCAACCGAACCAAAAATATCAGCACTATATTCCCTTCCAAACACCTGCTCTTTTTTTGGCAACCGGACAATTACTCTTTCCTTTAAACTCTCCAATGGAATGATCCAAGGCCACAAAATCCACGTGACACTTTCCTTCCTTCTAAATCTCCTTAAAAAAATGTACGCCCTCTTTATTTTCCTCAGAAATCTCTACCGAATCAGCCCCTTTTTATGCGGATCAGACTTTCCTTTTCCTTCAAGGCGCTTTAAGTTCCTTCCAAAGTAACACAACCCACGTGGGAGGATCACGCCCCAAAACGAACCGAACTGGTCCCACTTTCCTCTTATTTTTTACTTCATCCCAAACAAACAATGAGATCTGCAGTTGACTTTTTTTTCTTCTTGCCTTTCCAAAACGTGAATGCCTAGAAGGACTCAAAAGGAAACAATTTTTTCCACTTCTCCCAAACGAATCTGCTCTCCTTCTCTTTCCTAATAAGTATGGATCTCTTTTATTTCCCACGTTCTTCTTTTAGTTTTTTTTTGGTCGAGCCAATCTTTTTTTTTTCTGATCCAAAGTTACCAAACTAGGAGGATTCAATCTGATTTTTTATTATGCGCCAATCCAACCCTTCCAAATAAGCAAATTTACTTTCCTTATACGTGGCAACAGATCTGAACGTGCTCCTCTCCCTTTTCCGGCTCAAAAGTAACAAGGCAACTTTTTTAGAGCACAATCTCCAAAACGAGATGAAAGGAGCCTTGCCAAATAAACAAACCAATCTGCACTTTCCTTATCTCTTTGCGTGGAGAGCAAACGGCAGGTTTTTTTTCGTTGGGAATCCAAACTTGCCAAAACAAACTACTCCTTCCAGATCTCACGTTTCCTTCCTTTATAGTAGGCACAGATACTCACGAATTCCAAGGGATCAATCCAAATCAGACCAACCGAACCATTTAATTATTTTTGTAATAGGCTGATTGGACTTGCCTTTCTTTATCTCACGGTGGATCAGTCCAAAAAAAAAATCCAGCAAACGTGGATGGCTAGAGCTCCACCCCACGTGAACCTTTTCTTGGAACCCAAACCGAAAAGAAGTCCTTCCAAGTCACGTCCTCCTCTTCTTCCAATCGGTGGACAACTTTTTTTTAACAACTGAATTAGATTTGACAACTGGTTTTTGGTATCGCCTAATCCCAAGAAGCATGGACTGCTTGTTGTTGTATTCTGATCTCTCTCCTTGATCCAAACTTCTCAGCCGATTCTCTCTCTCAAAACTCTTTTTTCTTGGGCTCTGTTCTCAATCTTTTCTGATGCTCAAAGACAAGAACAAACCAAAACAGCGGATGGATGATGGTGATGCTGACGAAACAAATAAGTTGCAGTGGTTGGTGTTCGTGGATGCAGTGTGAACAAAAGCGTGACTAGAACTCGAAACTCTAAAAACCTAGACACTAAAAACCAGCAACTCGACACACGATGCAACCGAAAATTCAACAATGCAAAAACTAATTGATAATAGCGAAAAGGCTCAGACTGTCTAGGACACGGATGAACTAATCAAACTTTTTATTGTGGCTTGTTTTTAGGACTCTAGGTATGAAGAACAAATGCGATCTAAACTATGAAAAACTCGAAAATCTCACCGAGCAACCTGAAAACTGATACCACTTGATAGAGGCGAGGGTCTCGATCTTTCGATGAGATGATAACTATCGATTTGGTGGAGAAGACATTGACGATCCGACTACAAACGTGCACGACGTTGCGCCTTAGCAATCGCTAAACCAACTCCGAGAGGTTATTGACCACGCAGAGCTCGATCAACCTCGACCACGAAGGTCTATTCACGCAAGCAATCGAAGAACAAGCAAGAATATGATTAAGCAATCTGAATATTGCGAATATGGATGAAGTGTTGATAAGAGTGGGGTTTCATAAGCGGTCTTGGTGCAGTCGTTGGACACAAACGAAGTACACGAAGTTGCAGCGATGGCTAACTTTTAACTAAATAAAACCCAAGTCTAAACGATGCCTTAAGGGCTATATTTATAGGGAAAAGAGAGGGATTTTGTCCACTCTTGGCAAGGTGGGACTAAAACACCTCCTAAGTCGTTTCCCTACAATATGGACTCTAAAATAGATTACATGGGCCCGACCCAAAATAAGGTGGCATAACACCAATAATAAGCTATGGACGAAATTTATGAAAGGCCATCTTGTATATTTCGTCCATCTTCTTGTATGTCATCATGGTGGCTTCAAAGTCCGAAAATCTCCACTTGAACCTTCGTTCTTGTTCCCTTCGCACGCACCTTGATCTCCGTGCTTGACCATGCTCCAATGTTCAACCTTCTTGTCCGTGCTAGGCCCTTCAATTGCAAGCAACACAAATGTATCTAAGTTAGGTAGCATCATATTCTCATGAACACTAGAAACATTACCAAGAAACGAAAGTACATGATAATTTAATTGGCGTGTCTGAGCTCTAGCAAATGTTCCAAGAGGTAAAACAACACAGGATATGGGTGTAACTGTGGTAGCCATGTCCTCATCACTCGTCCTCAATCAAACCAAGAGGCTTTTGCTCAAGCTCAAGAACGACAACGTCTTCGTTGCCAACAAGAGGAAGAACGAGCACGTCTTCACCAAGACGAACAAGACGCCAAGGCTCAACGTCTTCAACAACAACAACGTGAGGCGCAAGCTCTTGAGGCGCAACGTTCCCTTCAAGAATCAAGTAGAGCCTTCGCCAACCGCAATCGCGAACGGCGCAATCAAGAGGAAGCCCTTCGAGAAGAAATCCAAGAGAGGAACTACCAACCTCATGTACAATGTCAAGTTCCTCAAGCCCCTCCACAAGCTCGTCAAGCTCCACCCCAACCTCAAGTTCAACAAGGGCAAGTTGATCATGGTCTTCCTCCGCGCCAAGAGCAACATGAAGACGACACAATCCACGC
Source organism: Aegilops bicornis (assembly GCA_021605145.1). Taxonomy (NCBI): domain Eukaryota; kingdom Viridiplantae; phylum Streptophyta; class Magnoliopsida; order Poales; family Poaceae; genus Aegilops; species Aegilops bicornis. The sequence continues at coordinate 243,068,479 of CM038669.1, forward strand.
CAAGGACGTCATCATCAACATCGCCAACAACACAATGAAGAGCAACGCTTCGGCAAGCTAAATTTCACCATGCCCAAGTTCAATGGAAGGAATGACCTCAAGACTACCTCTCATGGGCATTGAAGGTTGACAAAATCTTCTGTTGCACAACTACGATGAAGCGAAGAAAATCGCTATGGCATCACTTGAGTTCCAAGACTATGTGCTCATATGGTGGGAACAAATCATTGAGCGACGACAAGCAAGAGGTGAACCTCCAATCACCACTTGGGCTCAAATGAAGGATGTCATGCGAGCACGTTTTGTGCCAACCTACTACCACCGCGACCTCTTCAAGAAACTCCAACTACTCAAGCAAGGAACAAAGAGTGTTGAAGAATACTACAAGGAAATGGAGATAGCCATGATTCGAGCCAATGTCAAAGAAGATGATGAGCAAACTATGGCACGTTTCTTGAATGGACTCAATCATCCCATCAAGAAGATCGCCGACTTCCAACCATACTCAACCCTCATTGAGCTCGTGCATCAAGCTACAAAGGCGGAACGCCAAGTGCAAGATGACTTCTGGCACGCCAAGTACTCATCCAAGACCCACGGCTTCTCCAACAACCAAGCTTCAACGACTACTCCAACATCTACTTCACCAAGCTTTCTTCAAGAAACGACGACAAGTCAAGTTACAAGAAGACTTGGCAAGTTCAAGTCGTCCTCCTCCTACTACAAGCAACCTCAAGTCACCGCTTCATCCTCTACCCCGACCGATGAGACCATCAAGACAAGCTCCTTCAAGTGTTTCACTTGCGGCGGCCGAGGCCACAAGTTATCCGAATGCACCAACAAGCGCACCATGATCCTCAACGACGATGGCACATATGACTCCATGAGTGAAGAGGAGATGGAAGCTCTTGAGCAAGTGGCCATGCACCGGCGAGTGAACGAAGATGAAGAGGATCAAGTCTTTTGTGATGAGGATTCGAGCCCCGCTCTCGTTGTCTCCAAGGTCTTGACTCTTCAACATCAACAAGAAGAAGACCAACGATGCCACATCTTCCACAAAAAAGCCGGCATCAATGGACGGTCCATCAAGGTCATCATCGGTGGAGGTAGTTGCCACAACTTGGCAAGTGAAGAACTATGCTCCAAGCTCCAATTGGTAAAGAGGAAGCACCCGCACCCCTACAAGGTTCAATGGCTAAGTGACTCCGGCACTACACGGGTCGAGCACACGGTCCAAGTCTCCTTCAAAATTGGTGCTTATGAAGACACGTTGGAATGTGATGTGGTCCTAATGACCGTTTGCCACCTACTTCTAGGTCGACCATGGCAATTCGACCGTGGTGTCATCCACAATGGGCGCACCAATCACTATAGCTTCAAGATGAAAGGGAAGGAATATGTGCTACAACCTATGTCCCCTACTCAAGTGATAGCCGACAAGCAAGCCACACATCATAGAGAAAAGAGTGAGAAAGTGATCCACCCAAAAGTGAGTGAGAGCCACAAGCCAAATTTGAGCGACTCTTCGCCTAGAGAGAAAAACCTCATTCTATTTGCCACCAAAAGTGAGATGAGAGAAGTGTGTGAGAACCCATCGAGTGTGATGCACTTTGTCCTTGTGTGCAAGGATGGAGAACCAAAAACTAACACCATTCACGAGCTACCTTTGGTGTTTCAATCTCTTCTGTAGGAATTTCAAGATGTTTTCCCCGATGAGCTACCTCCGGGTCTACCTCCTCTTCGAGGCATTGAGCATCGAATCGACCTCCTCCCCGGAGCGCCTCTACCAAACAAAGCTCCATACCGAGTCAATCCCGAAGAAACCAAGGAGATTCGAAGGCAAGTACAACAACTAATCGACAACGGTCATGTAATGCGTGAAAGCTTAAGCCCTTGTGCCGTTCCGTTATACTTGTGCCTAAGCCCGATGGAAGTTTTAAACTTGTGTTCGATTGTAGACCTATTAATGCGATCACAGATCCGCTATAGGCATCCCATTCCTCGCTTAGATGATATGCTTGATGAACTTAGTGGAGCCAACTTTTCTCAAAAATTGACCTTAAAAGTGGCTTTTATCAAATCCGCATACAAGAGGGTGATGAATGGAAAACTGCTTTCAAAACCAAATTTGGTTTATATGAGTGGTTAGTGATGCCTATGGGTCTTTCGGAAGCTCCCGGTTCTTTTGTGCGTCTTATGCATCATGTGCTTCGTCCTTATATTGGAGTCTTTGTTGTGGTTTACTTCGACGATATTCTTGTGTTTAGCAAAACCATGAAAGAACACATCAATCATGTAAAATCTGTGTTGCAAACTCTTCGCAAGGAAAGCCTTTATTGAAGCAATTAAAACTTGGCCCCAACCCACCAATTTGCAACAAGTGCGAAGTTTTCTTGGTCTTGCGGGTTTTTATCGTCGCTTTGTGAAAGATTTTAGCACAATTGCCGCTCCTTTGCATGCCTTGAGTAAGAAGAATACTCCCTTTGTTTGGGGAACTTTGCAATCAACCGCTTTTGATGAGCTCAAGTCTTTGCTTACTCACGCCCCAATTCTTGCTTTGTCCAATTTTGACAAAACTTTTGAGGTTCATTGTGATGCAAGTGGTACCGGAATTGGCGGAGTTTTGATGCAAGAAAAACGAGCCATTGCTTATTTTAGTGAAAAACTATCCGGTGCTCAACTTAATTATCCCATCTATGACAAAGAATTGTATGCTTTAGTGCGTGTGCTACATGTTTGGGAACATTACCTTAGACCTCATGAGTTTGTCATCCATACCGATCATGAAACGCTTAAGTACCTCAAAGGTCAAACTAAATTAAACAAGCGTCATGCCAAATGGAGTGAATTCATTGAATCTTTTCCTTATGTGCTCAAGTACATTAAGGGTAAAGAAAATGTAGTTGCCGACGCGCTTTCACGCATATGCATGCTTGTCACTCAACTTGAGTTGAATGTTATTGGTTTTGAGCATATAAAAGACTTGTATGAGCATGATCCATCTTTTGCTTCTCCTTATGCTAAATGTTTGACGCATACGTCTTGGGAACACTATTACATCAAGGATGGTTATCTTATGAGAGCTAACAAACTTTGCATTCTCGAGTCTTCTCTTCGTTTGCTCCTTTTGCAAGAGGCTCATGGAGGCGGACTCATGGGACACTTTGGACGCGACAAGACATTCGCCACGCTCTCCAACAACTACTTTTGGCCCAAGATGTTCATGATGTCTCACGCTTCACCAACCGATGCTATACATGTCGCAAAGCTAAGTCTAAAGCTCAATCTCATGGTCTTTACATGCCTCTTCCTATTCCATATCAACCATGGGAAGACATTAGTATGGATTTTGTACTTGGTTTGCCTAGGACTCAAAATGGCAAGGATTCGGTGTTTGTTGTTGTGGATAGATTTTCTAAGATGGCACATTTCATACCTTGCAACAAGATAGACGATGCTTCACATGTTGCAAATCTCTTTTTAGGGAAATCTTGCGACTCCATGGCGTACCAAAGACAATCGTCTCCGATCGTGACGTCAAGTTCTTGAGTTACTTTTGGAAGACCCTATGTGCCAAGCTCGAAATCAAGCTCTTGTTCTCCTCGGCATACCATCCTCAAACCGACGGCCAAACGGAGGTGACGAACCGCACACTATCCACTCTACTTCGTGTCTTGATCAAGAAGAACATCAAGGAGTGGGAAGCATGTCTACCCATCGCCGAGTACGCCTACAATCGTGCAAGACATTCAACTACCGGCAAGTCCCCTTTCGAGGTCGTCTACGGTTTCAACCCGTTGTTCCCATTGGACATTCTACCACTTCCTCTCCAAGAGCGCACCAACATGGATGCGAGTGTACGAGCAAGCTACATCAAGAAGATCACGAAGATACAAGGCACACCATTGAGCGCCAAGTACAACGTCAAGCAACAAAGCTCAACGCCAACAAGCAACCCATCGTCTTCAACATTGGTGATCTAGTGTGGCTACACCTTCGCATGAGGACCGCTTTCCCAAAGAACGCAAGTCCAAGCTTCTACCTCGAGCCGATGGACCTTTCAAGGTGCTAGCACGCTACAACGACAACGCCTACAAGATCGACCTACCCCGAGACAAATACAACGTGAGCGACATCTTCAACGTCAAGGACCTCGCACCATTCCATGGAGATGAAGCTTTTGATCCGAGGTCGGATCTCTCCCAAGGGGGGGGGGAGATGATGCGGAGCATCCCACGATCATCCCCATGCATCCACAACCGTCTCATCAAGAGCCAAGAGGGCCCATGACACGAGCTAGAGCTAGAGCTCTCGAGAACGAGGTGACCTCCTTCCTTATTGATATCACATATGTTCCACTCGAGACATGGCTACTACCTAAGTCAGATATGCTATGCATGATTAGGTGTCAAGGGGAACCTCCCGAGGATGCACGTGAAGATGGACAAGCCGCCAAGTCCATGGATGAAGAGAACCAACGGAGACGGGCAAGATCACCTTCCAGGCCCCGGACATCCCGCCATGACCCCGGACATCCGGCCCCTGGCGCATCTACCTCAGCATCAGCCAAGCTAGCCAAGCCTACAGGGCCCGGACATCCGACGTCCAAGCCCGGACATCAGGCCCCCAGCCCGGATATCCGGCCTGAAGCCCGGAAATCCGGCACCTCTCACCCGGTTCTGCGGAAACAGTCGCCACAGCCCGGACGTCCGGCCGGGTAGCCCGGACATCCGGCGCCTTGCGAAGGCCCGGACATCCGGCCTCCCCTGCCTGCGTGCAGTGTATCCGGGACTTGTCCCATGTACCCCTTCGCCCCGAGACTATATATACTTCATCCCCTTCCTCTTTCTAGGGTTAGCATTGGATTAGCTCATATTCTTGTGTGAGAGCCTTTGCTCATCCACTTGGCTACTTCTCCTCGGAGATCAGGACCTCTTCGGAGAAGATCCCCCAAGCGGATTCAAGACCCCCTTCTAGGGTGGACCCCATCAAGGCCTCCTCACGGAGAAGAACGGCTACCGCTTTGTATCTTTCCTTTGTTGATTTTGAATCTTGAGCCACTTTATGTGATCGGTGATCTAGCACTTGTGTAATTGATCTCTTGTTGGTTTAGTGGTTGCTCTCTCGTTTCCTCCGTGTTTCCCTCTTGTTCTTCCGCGTGTTCTTCATGATTTCCCGTAGGATCCGCTCCAACGTGAAAGATCATCCACGTAGGGTTCCGCCCTACATCATATATGGACATGAAGAATAAAGTCCTCGATCCATTCTGCGGGATCGGTTGTGCCGTCGTATGATTCGATATTGATGGGCTTGAACCCCTCAGGGAATTCGTGATCCAGTACTTCATCTGTGAAGAAGAGAGGGTGTGCGGCACCTCTGTATCGGGCCACATCGCGACGTAGCTCTAATGGAGTCCGTTTGCGGCATTCGGCCCGGGCGTGGTTGGGTTTGTCACGTCTGAATAGGTAGCCCTCATCGTGCCTCGAGGCACGTCCTCGCGATTCGTAGATCGATCTTGTATGTCCTGCTGTACTGTCCAGGGTCTGCCGGAGGTCGTGCGTGTGACCCCGAACTCTTCCATCTCTATTTTTGCGGGGCGGTGGGGCAGGCTGCTGTTCGGCCTGAGTTGCCGCTTTATCCCGACCGCGGGGTGGCCGGTCGGCCTCCCTGTCTCGACCACGTGGTGGTCGTTCCGCATTATGCGAGGGAGATATGTGCCTTCTCATCGAATTGAGGTAGCAGTCTGTGTTTCGGGTAGCTCTTGGCTGGGGGCTTGAGGCCGTATTCTTCGGCTGTGAGGACATCAGTCCATCTATCGACGAGCAGATCTTGTTCGGCTTGAAGCTGTTGCTGTTTCTTTTTCAGGCTCCTTGAAGTGGTTATGAGCTGAAGCTTAAAGCGCTCCTTCTCCAGAGGATCCTCAGGCACAATGAAGTCTTTATTGCCGAGGCTTGTCTCCTCCTCGGAGGGTGGACACTAACTATGGTCCTCCGAGTCATCTTCTATGGCCTGTTCATCAGGGTTGTCTTGCGTTTTGTCATGTTCCTCCTGTTCGGATGCAGCTCCGAAAGGGTCTTCATTGTTTTCGGCGTTGCCTGGAGTACTATTTTCTCCTGTGCCAGTGTTGCCATCCTTTGAGCGATGAGGCTTAGAACGGCGTTTGGGGCGCCGGCGCTTGGACTGCGTCTCAGAGGGTTTATTCGTATCTTGGTCTTCTTTGTCGTTGCCAGATCCTTTAGGTGTATCAACCATGTACACGTCATACGAAGAGGTGGCCGTCCAACGTCCGGTGAATGGCGGGTCCTGGCCTCGCTCCTTGTCGGCATCGTCATCCGTACCGTCGATGTCTTCGGAGCCATAGTCAAGCACGTCGGTTAAGTCATCGACAGTGGCTATGAAGTGGGTGGCGGGTGGGAAGCAAAATTCCTCGTCCTCCGCCTCTAGCTCAAACCGAACATAGTTCGACTGTGAGTCTTCCTCCAAGGACAAGTTCTTTAAAGAGTTTAGCACGTCACTAGTTGAAGAAAAATTTCTTAAGATTGATGATTTGGCCAGAAACGTTGATAGAATTTCTCATGAGATTGATTCTTTTAATATTAGATCTATGCCACCCAAGATTGATATTAATGAATCTCTGAAATCTATTAACATTTCTATTAATGAAAGTAGAGAGAGAACCGCTAGGATGTGTGCTAAGAGAGATTGGCTAGAAAAAGCTTGTTCTTCTAGTTTTTGTGATAATAATGACGAAGATCTTAAAGTGATTGGTGTGACTCCTATTGAATCTTTGTTTGCCAATATAAAAATTGATAAATATGGGATTTGAGATGAGTCAACTTTAGCTATAAGGCGTTCTAATAATTTGGAGGGTGAAAATCTTAATGAAAAAATTGATAAACGTGGGATTGGCGAGGTCAAAACTTTAGGTAGCGATGAGCCCACTTCAAGGACTTTAATTATGATAATTTTCTTTGATAGATTGTATTTCCTTGTTGCAATCCATGCTAAATTCACCTCATGCTTATAATGAAAATAAGGCTTTTACTAAACATATCGTGGATGCTATGATGAAATCGTTTGAAGACTTGAGTTGGAAGTTTCAATCCCTAGAAAACTTTATGATGAATGGGAACCTACTATTAAGATTAAGATTAAAGATTATGTGTGTAATGCATTGTGTGGTTTGGGTGCTAGCATTTCCACTCTTCCCAAAATATTATGTGATGTGTTAGGTTTCCAAAAAAATTGATGATTGTTCTTTGTATTTGCATCTAGTGGATTCCACTATTAAGAAACCTATGGGAAGGATTAATGATGTTTTTATTGTTGCTAATAGGAATTATGTTCCCATAGACTTTATTGTGCTTGATATACATTACAACCCTACATGCCCTATTATACTTGGTAGACCTTTCCTAAGAATGATTGGTGCAATTATTGATATGAAAGAAGAAAACAATATATTTCAATTTCCATTAAGGAAGGGCATTGAAAACTTGCCAAGAAAGAAATTAAGTTACCATATGAACCTATTATGAGGGCCACTTATGGATTTGATACCAAAGATGAAAATACCTAGATCTATGCAATATGCCTAGCTAGGGGCGTAAAACAATAACGCTTGTTGGGAGGCACCCCAATTTGTTTTATTTTGTGTTTTTTGTTTTTGCTTCTATTTTTAAATAAATACACATTATTAATTATGTAGTAATTGTGTTTTAGTGTTTTAATTAGTGTTTGTGCGAAGTAAGACCTTTGGGATGGTCATGGTGATAGTTGTTTTGATTCTGCTAAAAAACGGAAACTTTTGCGCCCAGTATAAGAATTGATTTGACCTGCTCGAGCAACGAAAAATTCTGAAATTTGTCCACTTTATTGATATGCAAATTTCCTAGATTGTCCTAATGTTTCAGAATTTTTGGAGTTATAGAAGTATACGAAAATTTTAGATTACTCTTGACTCTTACATTTTTGTGATTACATTTTTTTCTTTGTGTCGTTTGCTTATTTTGATGAATCTATGGGTAGCATCGGGGGGTATGAACCATGGATAATTTGGAATGAAGTAGATATAACATCAATATAAATTTAGAATGAGTTTAGAAAAGTACCTAAAGTGGTGATTTGCTTTATTATACTAACGGATCTCATGAGTTTTCTGTTGAGTTTTGTGTTGTGAAGTTTTCAAGTTTTTGGTAAACATTTGGTGTACTATGGAATAATGAGTGGAAAGAGCCTAAGGTTGGAGATTCCCAAGGCACCCCAAGGTAATATTCAAGGACAACCAAGCATCTAATCTTGGGGATGCGCCGGGTGGCATCCCTCTTTCCTCTTCAATCCATCGGTAAAGTTACTTGAGGCTATATTTTTATTAACCACATGATATGTGCTTTGCTTGGAGCATCTTGTATTATATGAGTTTTCTGCTCTTTAGTTTGCCACAATCATCCTTGCTGTACACACCTTTTGAGAGGGACACACTTTAATCGTTAATTTATTAGAATACTCTATGTGCTTCACTTATATCTTTTCAGCTAGGTAGTTGCTCTAGTGCTTCACTTTTTATATCATTTTGAGGGTGGTGGTTTTATTTTGTAGAAATTGATGAACTCTCATGCTTCACTTATATTATTTTGAGAGTCTTAAAATAGTATAGCAATTTTCTTAGGTTATGAATTTGGTCCTAATGTGATGGGCATCCAAGAGGGATATAATAAAAACTTTCATAAAGAGCGTTGAATATATGGTGATATTAGGGTCATGCTAGAGATTGTGGATCGGTAGAAATACTTGTGTTAAAGTTTGCAATTCCTGAAGCATGAACGTATGGTCTATCAGTCCTCCTTATGATTGGCGGTTGGGGACGGGCGATGGTCTTTTCCTACCAATCTATCCCCCTAGGATCATGTGTATTAGTACTTCTCTTCGATGGCTAATAATTTTTTGCAATAAGTATGTGAGTTCTTTATGACTAATGTTGAGTCCATGGATTATATAGACATTCACCCTTCCACCATTGCTAGCCTCTCTAGTACCGTGTAACTTCCGCCGGTGCATTAAACCCACCATATACCGTTCCTCCAAACAACCACCATACCTAGGCATTTCCATAGCCATTCCAAGATATATTGCCATGCAACTTCCACCGTTCTATTTATTATGACACGCACCATCATGTGATATTGCTTTGCATGATCATAAGATAGCTAGAATGATGTTTTCATGGCTTGTCCATTTTTTGATATCGTTGCTACGCTAGATCATTGCACATCCCGGTACACTGTCGGAGGCATTCATATAGAGTCATATCTTTGTTCTAGTATCTAGTTGTAATTCTTAAGTTGTAAGTAAATAAAAGTGTGATGATCATCATTATTAGAGCATTGTCCCATGTGAGGAAAGGATGATGGAGGCCATGATTCTCCTAGAAAGTCGAGATGAGGCTCCGGACTTCAAAATAAAAAGAGGCCAAAGAGCCCAAATAAAAAATATAAAAAAAGAGGCCAAAGAGCCTAAAAGAAAAAAAAGAAAAAAAGAAAAAAGGAGAGAAAAGGAGAGAAGGGACAATGCTACTATCCTTTTCCACACTTGGGCTTCAAAATAGCACCATGTTCTTCATGATAGAGTGTCTCCTATTTTTTCACTTTCATATACTAGTGGGAATTTTTTATTATAGAACTTGGCTTGTATATTCCAATGATGGGCTTCCTCAAATTGCTCTAGGTCTTCGTGAGCAAGCAAGTTGGATGCACACCCACTTAGTTTTCTTTTGAGTTTTCATACACTTATAGCTCTAGTGTATCCGTTGCATGGAAATTCCTACTCACTTGCATCGATATAAATTGATGGCCATCTTCATAGCCCATTAATTTTCCTAGTTGATGTGAGTCTTTGTCCCTTTTATTTCTTCCCACATAACCACCTTCTATTCCACCTCTAGTGCTATATCCATGGCTCATGCTCATGTATTGCGTGAAAGTTGAAAAAGTTTGAAACATTAAAAGTATGAAACAATTGCTTGGTTTGTCATCGGGGTTGTGCATGATAAATACTTTGTGTGATGAAGATAAAGCATGAGAAGAGTTTATGATTCTATAGGGATAACTTTCTTTAGCCATGGTATTTTGAGAAGACATGATTGCTTTATTAGTATGCTTGAAGAATTATTGTTTTTATGTCAATATTAAACTTTTGTTTTGAATCTTATGGATCTGAATATTCATGCTACTATAAGAAGAATTACATTGATAATTACATTGATAAATATGTTAGGTAGCATTCCACATCAAAAATTCTGTTTTTATCATTTACCTACTCAAGGACGAGTAAGAATTAAGCTTGGGGATGCTTGATACATCAACGTATCCATAAATTTTTATTGTCCATGATATTATATTATCTGTTTTGGATGTTTTATATGCTATTTTATATTATTTTTGGGACTAACTTACTAACCTAGTGCGGAGTGCCAGTTGCTCTTTTTTTCCTTGTTTTTAGCTTTTACAAAAAAGCAATACCGAACAGAGTCCAAACGGGCTAAACTTTACGATGATTTTTCTTGGACTAGAAGAAACCCAGGAGACTTGGAGAGGAAGCCAGAAGATCTACAAGGCGGCCACAAGCCGTAGGAGCGCCCCCCAAGGGGGCACATCCCACTGGCATGTGGGCCCCTCGTAGACCGTCTAACCCTAATTCTTGCTCCATAAATACCCAAATATTCCCCTTACGTCAGAGGGAACACCAAAAGTACTTTTTCGCCACCGCAAGGTTTTGTTCTCGTGAGATCCCATCTTGGGGCCTTTTCCAGCAGTCCGCCGGAGGGGGATTCGATCAGGGAGGGCCTCTACATCAACCTTGCTACCCTTCTGATGAAGCGTGAGTAGTTTACCACGGACCTAAGGGTCCATAGCTAGTAGCTAGATGTCTTCTTCTCTCTCTTTGATCTTCAATACAATGTTCTCCTCGATGTTCTTGGAGATCTATTCGATGTAATCTTCTTTTGCGGTGCGTTTGTTGAGATCCAATGAATTGTGGATTTATGATCAGATTATCTATGAATATTATTTGTGTCTTCTCTGAACTCTTTTATGCATGATTGAGGTAGCTTACTATTTCTCTTCGATTTATCGATTTGGTTTGGCCTACTAGATTGGTTTTTATTGCAATGGGAGGGGTGCTTTGTGATGGGTTCAATCTTGCGGTGTCCTCACCTAGTGACAGTAGGGGTAGCGAGGCACATATTGTACTGTTGCCATTAAGGATAAAAAGATGGGGTCTATATCATATTTCTTGAGTTTATCCCTCCACATCGTGTCATCCTGCTTAAGGCGTTACTCTGTTCTTATGTGATGTAGGGCGGAACCCTACGTGGATGATCTTTCACGTTGGAGCGGATCCTACAGTGAATCACGAAGAACACGTGGAAGAACAAGAGGAAAACACGGAGGAAACGAGAGAGAATTCACTCAACCGACAAGAGGTCAATCACACAAGTGCTAGATCGATGAACACAAAGGGAGATACATGATTCAAAGTCAACAAAGGACGATACAAACGGTAGCCGTTCTTCTCCGTGAGGAGGTCTTGATGGGGTCCACCCTAGAAGGGGGTCTTGAATCCGCTTGGGGGATCTTCTCCGGAGAGGTCCTGATCTCGGTGGAGAAGTAGCCAAGTGGATGAGCAAAGGCTCTCACGCAAGAATATGAGCTAATCCAATGCTAACCCTAAAAAGAGGAAGGGGAGGAAGTCTATATAGTCTTGGGGCGAGGGTACAAGGGACAAGTCCGGATGCATCACAGAGGCAGGGGAGGCCGGATGTCCGGCGTCGGGCGGATGTCCGGCTTTCGAGTCGCGGATGTCCGGCTAGGGGCGGATGTCCGGTGGCGGGTCTTCCAAACGCAATCGGTGATGGGGGCCGGATTTCGGGGGGGCCGGATATCCGGGCTTCGGAAGAGCCGGATGTCCGGGGAACTGGGGTCGGATGTCCGCCTGTAGCTTCTTGACTCTTTGTGATGGGGGCGGATGTCCGGGCGGGGCGGATGTCCGGGCTTCTTTGGAAGGGCGGATGTCCGGGCCAGGGCGGATGTCCGGGCGGGGCAGATGTCCGGCTGTCCTGGTCCCTTTCTTCCTTCTCCTTCCTCGCTCCAGCACGCAGCTTTGGTCCTTGGGCTCTCCATGATCTCCTCGGGTGTACCTGAGTATGCACAATGTCCGCTTGAAGTAGCATCCATGTCTTACATGCGGAAAGGGACGATTCGGAAAGGAGCGAAGTTCACCTTAGGTCCAATGGCGCATAGTCGAGGTCTCATCTTATGTATCCTTGGGGCTTGGAGAGTAGATGGAGTGTACATGGGGATGAGCGTGGGATGCTCGCATCATCTCCCTCCCTTGGGAAAGATCCGACCTCGGATCGTGATCCTCATCACCATGGAAATGGTTGTCGAGACGGACTTGTAGTTGGACGAAGTTGAAGACATGGCGCAATCCAAGTAGTCCACGGTGTCGCCGAGTGATAGACATGCAAAAAGAGCAAACACAAGCAACACTCGGAAATACAATGGTTAGCGCACACAAAGTGTCCATCATGTAAGAATGAGTCCGTGAGGCAAGATTGTTCATGACAAAGCACATGAAGCTTAGCAAGATAATATGAAATGAGATGTAAAGCATTCATGGGAACAAATGCAATCATTGTGCACACAATTGTGTTGTGAATATGATGAATGCAACCACGGTGCAAAATGATGTCATAGTGAGACGGTTTATCAATAGCATGAACATGGCAATGGATGCTCAACATGTGTATGTTATCATGCAATTGATGATTGGCAATATGATCATGATGTATGAATATGCCATCAAGGAAGATCACAACAAATTTGCTAAGAAAATGCACAAGCTCATATATCGTGGATGACATGGGAATACAAGATGCAACAAGGCAATCATAATGTGTGTCAATCAATGCATGGGGTGCAAACTTGTGGTGAGTATGATATGTCCATCGAGCATGACATGTATGAGCACAAGCAACAAATATGGATGTGTGGGTACAATGTGTCAAAGGAGTGTTGATGTACCAATGCTCGATGTCGTGGCATGAGTGGAGGTTCAAGGTGCATCCCATAAGTCCAAGCGCTCCTCAATGTAAAGGTCCATAGAGCCAATCTCCAATGTCGCTCCTCCGTCCAATAGATGTAACATGTACACAACAAGAAGGAAACAACAATGAAAGAGTGACCCATCCAATATGCGTATTTGAGGATGGCTCAAAGAGAAGGAGTTCACCTTATGAATGTTCTCGCAAATGTTGGTGTTGTGCATCGTGTATGCCTTCGCATGACCAAGTTGTCGCATAACGGCATCGCCTTGTGTCACCTCAAAATGAAAGAACATGACAAACACTCGGAAAAACAAATGAGGTTAGCGGAAATGCAAAACCTATCATTCGAGTGGTAAGATACCCAACAAGTGTTCTCATCATTCATATCATAAGAAAGTACAAGGGAGTGTTTCATAGTATGGAGGCATATGATGCAAGAACAACCAAATGCAATAGGCGCAATCAAACAAGCATGCATCACAACTAATATGTCAAAGTCTCCAAGATCAATAATCATAGTATGGTTGCACTCAATACAAGTGGATATGAGAGAGGCAACTAATGGACACAAGAGACAATGATCAAGATATATCATGTGAGAGGCATGAGCATATATGTCATCAACCCAAGAAAGCAAGTGATAGTGGAACATGGGTGATGCAACATAGGAAGCAATCATAGCGATCAAGTCAAGCAAGCTAGTAGTGCGAAGATGCAACATACTAGAAGGAATCATGGAAAGCATGTCATATGTGCAAATAGTGGGCATGAATAATTCACATGGCATAGCACAAGCATGAAAGCAAGATATGAGAAAATTATCATCAATGTATTGGCGAGAGGCCGTATGTAAATAGCAATGGGACATCATGACTCTCCCAACACAACAATCAACAATAGCATGGGGCACATGATAATCATGGCAAAAGCAACAAGGATCTCCACCAAGCATGCAAATACACATGGGAGTAGCATAATGGTGAATCGTGGGTATATGCAAGCAAGGGTCACAATTGCATGGCAAAGGCATAGAAGTAAGCATAACATGCAAAGTGAACACGATAGAATGGGCATAAGGTAACAAGTGGTAAATAGCCCAAAGCCGTGTGAGAGCCAAGTAGAAGAGATGCGCGTAGTCCTTGCGCAAAAGGAATGGTGGGAATGAAAGTCCACGTGATCCCAAGTCATCGTTGCTCTCAAGAGCTCGTTTCGTCAACTCATGGGATTGAGATGTTGACGAGTGTATGTGGGTACCTACACAAAACAAAGACAAAGGAAAAATTGTGTGTGCGTGGTAGATGTACGCATCATCCATCATGATGCATACGTGCATGTGTCGGTGAGCACAAAATAGCCAATGCTCAAATAAATGAGATGCGTGATATAGAAACATGTCATCCATCATGATAGGTTTGTTATTATGTATGGCATAATGGAGACTCAAATTGTGCAATGCATCATGAGAAATATCTAGAGCATTGTTATTCATGGAATGCATATGGTTCACGCAATTATGGGAATCATGCAAAGTATGAGATGCATCAAAATCTCCTAATATGTATGAGGAAACTATGGGGGTCTCCTCATGAGCATTAATGGACACATCACATGGAGAATATTGACAACATCCAAAACAATGCATATTTGGAACAATGTGATCATGGCATGGAATAGTAGACGAATTGCGCAAATCATGTAAAGGAAGTATTGCAATATCATCACAAGAGAAGCAAAAGCCAATGACCATCATCTCGTCATCTATGCCATAAGTGCAAATGGGATTTATTTTAATGGGGCATGCATAGTTACTATGTTGAGATCGAAATGAGGCAATATGGGAGATCTCACTCATAGCATATGACAAGTTCAATGGATTGTCAAACATGAAGTGACCAATAGAATTTTCACAAGATGTCCTATGGAGCATAGCATCACAACTAGGCAACTCAACATGCATCATCATATTCATCATAAATAGGTAAGTCAAGGCATGAAGAAGTTTCACTAGCGTGAAGCATGGTAATAGGTGGGTCAACATCATGGGAGCAATCGATGGCAAGAGAGTCCACTAGTGGGACAAGAGAAGCACCATCACCTATGTTACCTTTGGAGCGTCGCTCATGTGTTGTAGGTGAGGTGTTGAAGATAAATCGTTGTCATCTTCATCTTGATGGAACCATGTGGGGGTGTATCATCGTTCACCATGGCCATCGTCGTCTCCAATGTAGGGATGGACTCGTTGAGGATAGGCATGTCGTCATGTAGGAGACCTAGCACCAAAGAAGAAAACACACTAGGAGTAGAGGTTAAGTCGTTAGAAATCATAGTGGCCTCATGTGCCGTGTCAACTACCTCACTCATTAAGTGTTGTGGCTCACTCACTCCCTCAAGGATGCTCTCACTTTCGTATGGTGGGTGGAGTCACTCAAATGGCGCTCCACCTCACATAGGATGTGTGGCATGCTCTCATGTGTGGGGCTAGTGGTGGTCACACTCATCCTCTCATAGGAAATGCTCTCAATGTCACGTATGGTGGAGTCACTCATGTCACTCATGGGGTGGTGGCTCTCCACACATGGCAATTGGGGCATCTCGACATATGTGGGTGCCGGAGAGATGTAGGTGCAAATGTCTCCATGCGCGGTCGCGTAGCTTGACTCGGAGTATGAGTCCAATGTGGGCGTCGTCTTCATGTTGTTGAGGTTCGCGCTCGTCGCCGTGGTCGAAGGGGATGGCCCTTGCTCGACCGTCATGTCACCGTCTTGGTGTTGGAGGCCCATATGATGTGGCACCTCATAGCTCGTCTCCATGACCGAAGGGAGTTTCCCATGCTCGGCCATCTTCCTTGAGGGGCTTCCGAAGATGGAAGTGTCGCCCTCGCTTGTAGGTGGTCGCCTTGGACTTGATGAAGTCGATGTAGGCGGACACGTGGGAAGTAGGCGAAGATGACGTACGTCCAAAGGCGAAGATGCCTTGAGAACACTTGGCGAAGATGCCAAGTGGTTGATGTAGCCGTAGCACCGTCTTGGTGGTGGTCTCGCGGTCTTCTCTTGTGCTTATGAAGCTCGACTTGGCGTGAAGTAGGGCTTCTTGGGACTTGTGCATTTGCGCTTGTGGAGCATCTTCATGATGAGGATGTCGTTGTCGTGCTTGAGCTCGTAGTAGATGTCGTTAAATCGTAAATGCGTGCACATGATGCTTGGAGTTGACTTGCCCTTCATGACGATGTTGATCACGAACGTGATGGTGGTCGCCATGTAGATGTGGACGAGGATGATGTGCACTTGCGCTGCTTTTGCGCTCCGAAGACTTGTGGCTTGAATGTCGCCGCCTTGAAGATGACGAAGGGAAGAAGACTTGATCAAGGCCGAATCTCCTCCATCCTTGCATCTTGCTCCTCTTTATGTGCGGCAAGCTTCTTGTCAAGTAGTCCCTTCTCCTTGCTTCGGAGTGATGAATGTCGATGAAGATGTTCTCGATGCGCTCTCGCAATCTTGATTGTGTGCCTTGCACTTGTCATTGTAGATCAAAGAGAGACGCTTTGGTGATGTAGTTGTTCACGCCGTCGTTGTTGTCGGAGACCGGAGATGAAATGCCTTGCCTATCCATCACAAGACTCGAGCAAATATGAGTGGGAGAAAGAGAAGAACTTATACCAATGTACCTTGACCGATGTTGACAATGAATCAAGTTCACTCAAATGCGGACAATGAAATAGCACTATTGGTACCAATCCTTGTCGGTTCTCACACCTACACAAGTAAAGCTTATGGAGGAGCTCGGTGAGGATAGTGGCACAAAAATTAATGCAAAATGTTAGCAAGAGTCAATAATGTTGAAAGAGATTCACAAATTCGCAAGCGAAACAAATGGACCAATAGCAAAGAATGGCACACGGAAACACACACACGGATAGATAAATGGGGTCGTGCAACCAAGGAATGAGCACAAAATGTGGAATCCACGGAAAACGCTTCGTGTTGCACAACTCAAGAGAGACGCTAGCACGATTGCTCAATAGGCGGATACGATACTTGTGCACAACCTATTTGATGCAAAATGGATAAACTTCTATCCCAAGTATGCTATGTATGTATGGTTCCCGGTGTTTCTCTCAAGATGATCCAAGATGATCGGATATGACAATCTTATATGCAATATGGTATGATGCTATGGAACTTGCTTACAAGCTTCTTTGCTCTCTTTCTTTTGCTTAAAAGCTTTTTTTATTGCCACTTTGCACAATGCACAAACCAAGATAGCAATTGTGTGTATGCGGGAACAAACTTGAGACACAATGGATGATATGATACCAATATTATATGGTATGGTATGTAATGGAAGGTATGATCACTAATGTGCACAAGTAACGTTGCCGGCAATACTCAAATGGCTAGTCTCGATAGGCAAGTAACATAAAAGTAAGGCTAGGGGTTAACAATGCAATAGCAAGGGAATATACAATGGAGGGATACCACGATACCAAGATGATATGGAGGTTACCGTCCGGCGATGATGAGTAGCGGTGTTCTTGATGTAGATACCAAGATGATGGAGACTCGTCCCTAAGTAGCGAAACACCTTAGGAAGCGGAAATACCATGAACTCAAAATCTCAAACGTCAAATGTCAAAATGGTGGTAGCGGGAATGCGTGGTGGTTTGCACTTGGCAATGCGGAAGTGGAATGATGGGCTATACACGTGTCGGAGTTGAAGTTGCCGTCCCTAAGTAGCCGAAACACCTTAGGAGACACAAGTCACAACTCGAAAAAGCTCAATCAACAATTGGGTTAAGTTGAGGTGGTCGGAAGTGTATGGTGGGCAAGGTTATGTGGAAGTGGTGGTGGTGGTTGATGAAGAAGCAATCGTCCCTAAGTAGCCGAAACACCTTAGGAGACTCGAATCACTACTCAAGCAACCACTAATGCTATGGGGAATAAAATTGGTTAGGTTGCGGAAGTCGGTGGTGGCTATGCGGAGGATATGGTGGAAGACGTAGGCAGAGATGCCAAAGTTCACAAAATTTGATGGATTCAAATGGTGGTGGTAGTATTTTTATGAGAAGGGGGATGTCAATAGCTTCGAAACGAGCTAAAGAACGCGAAAATCGGACTCCGGATGAATTAGTTATGGACAAAACGATGAAACGGAAAAAACTGAAATGTACAGTGGCCGGATATCCGGGGTTAGGGGCCGGATTTCCGGGGGTGAATGTCCAGAACCGAGCTGATTTGGCGCTCCAGGGCCCGGATGTCCGGCTTGGGGCCCGGATGTCCGACCGGCTGGCCCGGATGTCCGGCCTGAGGCCCGGATGTCCGGCCCGACGGATCCCGATCTCGTTTGGGGCGGAAATTTTCGAATTGGGGGCGGAAATTGATGATTTCAAGGTCAAAATTGAAGAGATTTCGTGGATGGAAAGTGGGGAAACTTGGGGAAATGCTAGATCCACTCGAAACCAAGCAAATCCATGGATCAAAATCAACAAAACATCATCAAAACTAACAAATCACAAAAAAATTGGGGCTATTTTTGGTGGGGATTTTCGGATTTAGGACGAAATCAACAAAATCAAGCTAGAAAAAGAGGGGTAGGGGCTCCAAAAACGTGATCAACCTAAGCTCTGATCCATAGATGATGTAGGGCGGAACCCTACGTGGATGATCTTTCACGTTGGAGCGGATCCTACGGGGAATCACGAAGAACACGCGGAAGAACAAGAGGAAAACACGGAGGAAACGAGAGAGAATTCACTCAACCGACAAGAGGTCAATCACACAAGTGCTAGATCGATGAACACAAAGGGAGATACATGATTCAAAGTCAACAAAGGACGATACAAGCGGTAGCCGTTCTTCTCCGTGAGGAGGTCTTGATGGGGTCCACCCTAGTAGGGGGTCTTGAATCCGCTTGGGTGATCTTCTCCGGAGAGGTCATGATCTCGGTGGAGTAGTAGCCAAGTGGATGAGCAAAGGCTCTCACACAAGTATATGAGATAATCCAATGCTTACCCTAAAAAGAGGAAGGGATGAAGTATATATAGTCTTGGGGCGAAGGGGTACAAGGGACAAGTCCCGGATGCACTGGCGTGGCGGGGAGGCCGGATGTCCCAAGGCGTCGGGCGGATGTCAAGCTTTCGAGACGCCGGATGTCCGGCTAGGGGCGGATGTCCGGTGGCAAGGGTCTTCCAAACGCAATCGGTGATGGGGGGGCCGGATTTCCGGGCGAGGGGGCCGGATATCCGGGGCTTCCGGAAGGGCCGGATGTCCAGGGCCTGAGGCCGGATGTCCGGGCCCTGTAGCTTTGCGGCTGCTGTGATGGGGGGCCGGATGTCCGCCGGGCCGGATGTCCGGGCTTCCGGAAGGGCGGATGTCCGCCAGGGCCGGATGTCCGGGCTGTCCCGTCCTTTCTTCCTTCTCCTTCCCTCGCTCCTGCACGCTTAGCTTTGGTCCTTGGGCTCTCCATGATCTCCTCGGGTGTACCCGAGTATGCACAATGTCCGCGCTTGAAGTAGCATCCATGTCTTACATGCGGAAAGGGACGATTCGGAAAGGAGCGAGTTCACCTTAGGTCCAATGGCGCATAGTCGAGGTCTCATCTTATGTATCCTTGGGGCTTGGAGAGTAGATGGAGTGTACATGGGGATGAGCGTGGGATGCTCCGCATCATTATGGACTTAATACTCTAGATGCATGCAGGAGTCGGTCGATGTGTGGAGTAATAGTAGTAGATGCAGAATCGTTTCGGTCCACTTTTCACGGACGTGATGCCTATATTCATGATTATTGCCTTAGATGTCGTCATAACTTTGCGCTTTCATTTAATTTCTCAACAGTGATTTGTTTACCCGACGTATGCTTTATTCAAGAGAGAAGCCTCTGGTGAAACCTACGGCCCCCGGGTCTATTTTCCATCATATATTTTCAGATCTATAAAACCAAAAACCCAAAAATACCTTGCTGCAATTTACTTATATTTACTTTATTTTAACTTTTACTTATCTATTATGTCTATCTCTATTAGATCTCACTCTTGCAAGTGACCGTGAAGGGATTGGCAACCCCTTTTTCGTGTTGAGTGCAAGTGTTTGTTAATTTGTGTAGGTGCATATATTGGGGACTTGCTTGTGCCTTCTACTGGATTGATACCTTGGTTCTTAACTGAGGGAAATACTTATCTCTACTTTGTTGCATCACCCTTTCATCTTCAAGGGAAAAATCAACACAAGCTCAAGAAGTAACACTGTGCACTACTTTGCTTTATTCATAGGGAAATGCTTGACCGCTAGAGAGAAAGGTGGTTCACTATGTGCTCCCGACCTCGCCATTTTACACCATGCACTTCACAATGATAACACTTATAGAATTGGTGCTATCGTTGCATGCCGCCTGCACACCAACAAGAGGATGGGAAAAATTCATGGCGGTATTTATGCTACTCGCCTAGAGAGACGTTTTAATGTTGGAATCGCCCCATGATTACTTGTTGCCTAGAGTTTATATAGATCACCAGTCGATGGAGGACCACCACTTGACTGATGCTCATGTGCCTCCTCAACACATTCATTATAACTTGGTTTTTAGCGAGGAAACTCGTGATATTATTCTGTTGCCTACACCTACTTGTTTGATTCTCATGCCAGGAACAGATACACCATGCTACTAGAGGACATCGTTGCCTAGAAGAATGCACTAGCAGCGGCAGAGGAGGAGCCCCAGGAGTGGGACGCTCAGGTGCCGCCACCTCAGCACTTTCACATGGGACCGGATGGCTACTACGGATGGTAATTACTAAGCTAGGACAAAGCCTAAGGTATTTCTCACTGATATTACATTCATGATCACACATTTCATTCCAGTTATCGGTGTTCATCCTTTTTCATTGTATAATCCATGTTAGTTTTATTTCGTCGCTTTCTTCTTGTGTGTTTGAAAAACTCTGAGAAAATCCAAAAATATTTGTCGCTTCTTTTCAGTTTTTCTTTCTAGTTTAAATTAGTTGTAGTATTCAAAAAAATCATGTCTATTCTTTTTCTTGTTGGGAGCTTTCCCGTGTAAATAGTTTTTCTCGTTTTTTCTTTCTTTAATTTGCTTCCTTTAAGAAAAAAAATCAAAAACTCCAAAATTATTTCAGTGTGTTTCTCTGAAATTCTTTTTTTCATTGAGTTATTGCGAGGAGAAGACCACGATGAAAATGTTTAGTGGCTCTTGAATGCATTATTGTTGATATGGCAAAGAGCCCATTTTACCTTGTCTTCTCATTTGAATAAAATGTTTGCAGATTCCAGCTTAGTCCACAACACTCTTGCACTATTATTATTTACATATCATTCGGTCGTGCAATTGAAAGGCAATAATGATGATATTTTATGAAGTGACTATGGCAAGGAAAACCGGGTATGAACACAACTTATTTTCTCTTTTGTAAATATGTTTAACTCAGTATCCATGATTCAGAATATTATGATTAAACATGTTTATGATGAAAGTTAGATATTATAGTTGCTCGTGCCATGCTTAAGTAGCTAGGAGTGGATAATGATTTATCTTGGGTGTCAACATGCATGAAAATGACTGTGATGTAGTATGATGATATGGTATCCTCCTCTGATGTTTCAAGTAGCTTGACTTGGCACATGTTCATGCATGTAGTTGATTCAAGACCAACATAGCCTCCATGATATTTATGTTCATGGTGTTTATATCCTACTCATGCTAGTATTCAATGTTAATTATTCATATTGCATGATGATGACCATTTTCTATCTCTAGTTGGTCGCTTCTCAACCTATTTGCTAGCCATCGCCTATACTAAGCGGGAATACTGCGTGTGCATCAAAAACCTTAAACCAAAGTTATTCCAGATGAGTCCATTATATGTGCCTATATGCGGTATTACTCTGTCGTTCCAAATAAATTTGCATGTGCCTCCTCCAAATATTCAAATGAACATCCGTTTTGTGCGCCCATACCTCTCATGGAGCGACATGGGGTGATCACTTCCATGCTAAGTGGGTTATTCTCATGACAATGATCAAAATTGCAATAATAACAAAACAAAATTCCCCGGACTGTTGTTGTTATGGAGGGCACCCAAGGATTCAGCTAGCCATGGTTTGTGTTTGTTGGTGGAGGGGGGTAAACTTTACTTTTACCATTTGGGAATCGTTTTTAATTTGTTTAGCATGGAAGATATTGGAAACTCTCAATCATCACGTTGACAGGAAAGGTATACCTCCCAAAATTATAGTTATCTCTGATATAAGCCTCGAGCTCTGGCACCTCTACAAATCCCTTCTTCCTCTATGAAGGGCCTATCAATTTACTTTTATGCCATTTTACTTTTATTGTTGAGTCATCACCTTCTCAAACAAGCACCTATCCTAAGAGCACTATTGTCATTCTCGTGCATTGTGTACATTTAATGTTGTGTGCATCATGACTTGATCTCTTCTACCATGAATTAAAATGTTTAGTTGCTGCTTGAACTTTTGGGTTCTCTGCATTTATGTTTTGCGGTCTCAGAATGGGCTAGCGAGATACCATTATTGTCAAATTATATCATGATTGTTTTGACATAGTGTTGGCATTTGAAATATTTTATTATTGCTCGCTAGTTGATTATGCCATTGATATGAGTGAATATAATTTCTAAGAGTTATCATTTGCATGGTTAGTTATAATCTTTCAAAACCTGAGTATTATTTAAGCATATATACAAACACAAGAACAAAAGAGTTCGTAAAAGTTTTACTTTATCACTTTCAGTTTGACAACTGAATTGCTTGATGACAAGCAATGAGTTAAGCTTGGGGGAGTTGATACGTCTTTGTCGTATCTATTTTCCGAACACTTTTGCTCTTGTTTTGGACTCTAATTTGCATGATTTGAATGAAACTAACCCGAACCGACGCTGTTTTCAGCAGAACTACCATGCTGTTGTTTTTTGTGCAAAATAAAAGTTCTCGGAATTGGACGAAACTTTTTGGAGATTTTTTATGGGATAAATAAAAAATATTGGAGCCAAGACCCACTGGAGGGGCCCACACTGTGCCCACAAAGCACCAGGGCGCTCTTGCCCCCTAGGCGCGCCCTGGTGGGTGTTGGAGCCCACGTGGCTCCGCTGACCCTAATCTGGATACTATAAATTCCTATTTCCCGAGAAAAAAAATAACGGAGGAAGTTTCATCGCATTTTATGATTCGGAGCCGCCGCCACCTCCTGTTCTTCATCGGGAGGCCATATACGGAGTCCGTTCAGGGCTCCAGATAGGGGGATATTCCGTCTTCGTCATCATCAACCATCCTCCACCAATTTCATGATGCTCACCACCGGGAGTGAGTAATTCCTTCGTAGGCTTGCTGGACGGTGATGCATTGGACGAGATTCATCATGTCATCAAGTTAGTTTTGTTAGAGCTTGATCCCTAGTATCCACTATGTTCTGATATTGTTGTTTCTAAGAATTTTCTAAGGTTAGTGCTTGTCAGTAGGGCCCGAGTGCCATGATTTCAGATCTGAACCGTTTATGTTTTCACCAATGTATTTGTTTTCTTGATCCGATCTTGCAAGTTATACGCACGTATTACGTGTTATGACCCGCATACGCCAAGGTGACAATAATTCAGATTCTTTACGGTGATTATTGTAATTTGAGGAGTTCATGTATTCATTATGTGTTAATGATTTGTTTCGGTTCTCTATTAAAAGGATTCCTTAATATCCCTTAGTTTACTTATAAACCCCCCTGCCACGGGAGGGTAGGACAAAACATGTCATACAAGTTCTTTTCCATAAGCACGTATGACTATTTGCGGAATACATGTCTACATTATATTGATTAATATGAATTGGAGATAGTTCTGTGTTGCCCTAGGTTATGACTGTTATATGATGAATATTATCCAATGTTATCACCGATCCAATGACTACGGGCTTTTAACATATTGTTCTTGCTAAGTCACTATTACTATTGCTACTGTTACTGCTGTCACAACTGCTACAAACTATTGCTACTGCTGTTACGGTTACCATTGCTATCATTACTACTACTATCAAATTACCATACTACGGTGTTACTGATCACTCTGCCGCATATATTTAGTCACCAGGTGTGGTTGAATTGACAACTCAGCTTCTAATACTTTCAAGTATTCTTTGGCTCCCCTTGTGTCGAATCAATAATTTTGGGTTGAATACTCTACCCTCGAAAACTGTTGTGATCCCTTATACTTGTGGGTTATCTATGACACGTTCGTGGGCTCTTGTCATTGGTCCGCTTCATGTTTGCGGTGGTGATGGAATGTCCACGGGGATGACCATGGGATGTCCACATCACTATGCCTCTCGTGGAAGCAAAAAAAACACATTTTCTCTCTTTCCAAGAGGCACAATTGTGCCTCTCGTGGAAGCAAATCTTTGCCCCACAAGAAACAAACATGTGCCTCTCCTTGAAGAAAAAATGATGTTTTTCTCTTTTCGGGATGCACAACTTTGCCTCTCGCGGAAGCAAACCATTGCCTACACGATAAGAAATATGTGCCTCTCTTGGAAGCACAAAAACACGTTTTCTCGTGCAATTTTTTATATAAAAATAATCCTCCAAAACTAGGGAAATCTTTGCGAAGATCAAAAAGTTGAGAAAAACCAGAAAAACCCATATATACCCCGAAAACATATAAAAAAGTACAAAGGAAGTGCCCAACACGCAACATGCGGCAGCGACTGAGAGAGCACCAAGTGACATGCCCTCAGCCCACCAAAGGCGACCCTTGAGGGGCTCCTGCAATGGGTACCCCTTAGTTAGTTGCTCCCAGACTCTAGCTTGTTTCTAGTTATCAAACACAAGGCACTGGCTACAAGGGACAAAAGCAAGACTTGCTTCCACGTGGGACAAACTAGGTCTTGGGCTGCGATAGTCTCAGATCTTTGTATGGCTAGTTTGACAGGGCAGGCATGCGGTTCAGAGGCTCGCATTGGACTTTATGTTGTATGGTTGGGAGCGGATGTCATGTAACTTTATGTTGTATGGTTAGGCATGCGCATGGGGTCACGTGTGGTTGTTGTTTGATGAAACGCGAGAGGATCACTTCATTGTGTTGTTTGGTTATACGGTTTCTGACCAACCTAATTGAATTCGGTTATCAAATGCAAAACCAAATTTAATTGTACAAGCAAAAACCAAACATTTAGTTTTTGGTTTGATATTCAGTTTGTCGGTTTTATGACCATTCCTAGACATTAGTGGTATCGAGTACATCAAACCTAATCCTCTAGGAAATAAATTGGAAACCAATGTGCATCACCTATCAGGTCGAACTCTACAAGCGGCCTAACCATTTAGCCAAACATCCATAGTGCTGATGGACACCGTTCTTAAGCATATCATCTCGCGTTGTGAATATTGGAGTCTACCACTTCTTCCATGACTTTTGTTCCAGGTCTATTGCCCAGACTGTGCACAGGCACGGGAGCAAGATTGCAGCACCAGGCCGTGCCAGAGTACAAGAGACCAAGAGCTTCAAAGGACCAACATGCAGATCAAGAGGACCAAGATCAAGCCAGAGAAACCAGATACCACTAGGAGAAAAACCTCCCTTGCCGGGCAGGCAAGCTCGACAAGGACGGTGTCACCCCTAGAAGAAGACATCCAAGACGCCTCGGCAGAGCCTACCGGGGCTCACGGAGGCAAAACCACCTCACCCAACCACTCCACCACGACCCACGTCATCAATCAGTGCAGTGTCAAGCCGCAAAGTGACTAAGTGGCAGCCATTTGCCACATGGCGGCCTTTCTCTACGGGAAATGCCTACAGATGACACCCGTCCTGCGATGTGCCAAGCGAGCAGGCGTGAAGCTGGCAAGACGAGCCTGGCAAGGCTTGTCGGGCAAGCAATGATGTGATGTTGAGCAGCGCATTTAATGCGCCCTGTCAGCCTGCAGAGTTAGTGATAGAGGCGGATGTGATGATAACTATCGATTTGGTGGAGACGACTTTGACGATCCGACTACAAACGTGCACGACGTTGCGCCTTAGCAATCGCTAAACCAACTCCGAGAGGTTATTGACCACGCCGGAGCACAATCGACGACCACGAAGGTCTATTCCTCGCAAGCAATCGAAAAAAAAAGCAAGAATATGATAAAGAAATCTGAATATTGCGAGTATATATGAAGTATTGATAAAGGTGGGGATCCGTACCCGGTCTTGGTGCAGTCGTTGGACACAAGCGAAGTACACGAAGTTGCAATGGCTAACTTTAACTAAACAAATCCCAAGGAAAAAGCTACTAGATGGATCTACTTATATAGGATCAAGGGGTGGCGGCCAAGGAGGTGGTAGGACGTCCCAAGGCAGCCTAAAACTAACCCTAGGTCGTACAAGGCCAATGGGCCCAAGCGGAGGTGACGTAACACCTTTGGACTTGTAGTTTGACTCGGATTCTCTTTGACATCAGATTGTTTCGTCCATAACTCAACGCTCGGACGAATTTGAAGGTGAATCCAATTGGGTTGGAAGGTGCACGAAATCTATTTTCCAACAAAAAAAGAATCACCCAATTTAGAGTCCGGATGAAAAAGTTATTGACGTTTTGAGTCAGGTATATCTGCAGATCCGAATCTGAGTCCGTAACGTGAGAGACTTGGACTCTATCTTCTCTTGGTCCAAAAGTGACGTGAGAGGACTTTTGAACAGCACCTAAACTTCTCCTTTTCCCTTATCTTCATATGTGTATTGTACAAATGTCCCATACACCTACAATTAGACAAAACACAAAAGTATGTGATGTATTTTTGTTCGGATAACATAAATAGATTATTGAATAGTTTGCACTAGAAATCACACGACAAATATGCATGTATGCAATATTTTGGTCTTATCCAAGGTAGTCATGTCCTCACCAAAAATAATGTTTCTATAACTACTAGGATGTGGTGGTAAAATGCTCACGAAAGCAAATATCAATGTCTTACAAGTTCTTACCATGCAAAGCGGTGACAGTAAACCAGCGGTGTCAAGTAACTCTGAAGATTGTGTAAATAGATTGCCAGGGGAGCGACGTATACACGGTGTAGAAATATGTGGAGCTGGGTTGGCTATATATGGTAGCAAAAGATTAGCAATAATCAATTCAAAGATGCAATGTTGAATAAACGCTCAACGACGGTCTTGCGGCTGGTCCTAGGCTAGATCGGACTAGAGACGCGAGCCTAGAACACTAATGAGGTCACGGCGTAGCACAACTAGCATCAATGAAGGATAATGAGTAGCTCTAGACAGCAAGATATAAGTGAAGAGCACAACGGCAAAGAAAGATAATGATGAAAACAAGCGCCAAGCAGGATATACAACAACTCTCTCTCCAGTTTTCCTCTTGAAAAGTTTGAGCCAATTTTCTGATAACTTTTTCAAAGAATGCTACTAACTCAAGCTTTCCAATGCAAAAGAATCACTCAATTCCGAGTTGATATGAGGAGTCAAAAATTCTAAAACTGATTTGAAAAACTGGAATAAGCTGTGTTCACGAACTTCGGAGGGCAAAAGACCTATTTAGGAGCCGATTTTGAGGTGCCAAATATTGAACTTGCTTCTGCAACTATTTAGATGCGGCTCGTCTCTAGCTTTAATTTGAGTACTCGCGGAGCCAAAACGGACTTCGTATGAGGAAGTTATGCCTGTTTTACTGAACAGTGCACAAAACAGATTCCAATCCGAATTCAGCTACGAGATTGAGTCTAGATAGATCCAAACTTTGTTTTTTTTTCTTCTCTCTTTTTTTTCTCACACTTTTTTTTCCTTTTTCTTTCTCTTTTTTTTCTGACTTTTTTTATTTTTTTTCTCTTTTTTTTTCTCTCTTTTTTTTCTCTTTTTCCAAAACAAACTAGATAAGATGCAGATTGGATCAAGCGAAGATGTGAATGACCTCAACTATGATTATGACAATGAATAGTGCATAGCACGTGGTGGAAATTGATGGATGGTATGGTGGACAGTGGAAGGGATAATGATGCAGCGTGGCGTGACTAATGTGAACAGAACTCGAAACTCTAAAGGAACTAGACACTAAGACCAGCAACTCGACACGACGATGCAACCGATAATTCAATAATGCAAACAATGAAAAGAAAATTGCAAAGGCTTGGACTGGCTAGGACAAATGATGAATAGATCTAACTTTTCTGGTGGCCTTTTCTTGGACAATAGGTAAGAAAATAAATCGAATCTAGGGACAATTGGAAATTCTCACCGAGCAACCCGAAAACTGATACCACTTGATAGAGGCAGGGGTGTCGATCTTTCGATGAGATGATAACTATCGATTTGGTGGAGACGACTTTGACGATCCGAATACAAACGCGTGCACGACGTTGCGCCTTAGCAATCGCTAAACCAACTCCGAGAGGTTATTGACCACGCCGGAGCACAATCAACGACCACGAAGGTCTATTCCTGCAAGCAATCGAAAAAACAAGCAAGAATATGATAAAGCAATCTGAATATTGCAGTATATATGAAGTATTGATAAAGGTGGGGATCCGTAAGCGGTCTTGGTCTGGTCGTTGGACACAAACGAAGTACACGAAGTTGCAATGGCTAACTTTAACTAAACAAATCCCAAGGAAAAAGCTACTAGATGGATCTACTTATATAGGATCAAGGGGTGGCGGCCAAGGAGGTGGTAGGACGTCCCAAGGCAGCCTAAAACTAACCCTAGGTCGTACAAGGCCAATGGGCCCAAGCGGAGGTGACGTAACACCTTTGGACTTGTAGTTTGACTCAGATTCTGCTGCAGCATCAGATTGTTTCGTCCATAACTCAACACTCCGGACGAATTTGAAGGTGAATCCAATTGGGTTGGAAGGTGCACGAAATCTATTTTCCAACAAAAAAAAGAATCACCCAATTTGGAGTCCGGATGAAAAAGTTATTGACGTTTTGAGTCAGGTATGTCTGTGCAGTCCGAATCTGAGTCCAGAACGTGAGAGACTTGGACTCTCTAATCTCTTGGTCCAAAAGTGACGTGAGAGGACTTTTGAACAGCACCTAAACTTCTCCTTTTCCCTTATCTTCATATGTGTATTGTACAAATGTCCCATACACCTACAATTAGACAAAACACAAAAGTATGTGATGTATTTTTGTTCTGGATAACATAAATAGATTATTGAATAGTTTGCACTAGAAATCACCTGACAAATATGCATGTATGCAATATTTTTGGTCTTATCCAAGGTAGTCATGTCCTCACCAAAAATAATGTTTCTATAACTACTAGGATGTGGTGGTAAAATGCTCACAGTAAAGCAAATATCAATGTCTTACAAGTTCTTACCATGCAGCAGGCGGTGACAGGCAACCAGCGGTGTCAAGTAACTCTGAAGATTGTGTAAATAGATTGCCAGGGGAGCGTACGTATACACGGTGTAGAAATATGTGGAGCTGGGTTGGCTATATATGGTAGCAAAAGATTAGCAATAATCAATTCAGAGATGCAATGTTGAATAAACGCTCAACGACGGTACTGTGCTGGTCCTAGGCTAGATCGGACTAGAGACGCGAGCCTAGAACACTAATGAGGTCACGGCGTAGCACAACTAGCATCAATGAAGGATAATGAGTAGCTCTAGACAGCAAGATATAAGTGAAGAGCACAACGGCGATAAAGATAATGATGAAAAACAAGCGCCAAGCAGGATATACAACAACTCTCTCTCCAGTTTTCCTCTTGAAAAGTTTGAGCCAATTTTCTGATAACTTTTTTCAAAGAATGCTACTAACTCAAGCTTTCCAATGCAAAAAGAATCACTCAATTCCGAGTTGATATGAGGAGTCAAAAATTCTAAAACTGATTTGAAAAACTGGAATAAGCTGTGTTCACGAACTTCGGAGGCAAAAAGACCTATTTAGGAGCCGATTTTGAGGTGCCAAATATTGAACTTGCTTCTGCAACTATTTAGATGCGGCTCGTCTCTAGCTTTAATTTGAGTATCATGAGCTAAAACGGACTTCTTATGAGGAAGTTATGCCTGTTTTACTGAACAGTGCACAAAACAGATTCCAATCCGAATTCAGCTACGAGATTGAGTCTAGATAGATCCAAACTTTGTTTTTTTTTCTTCTCTCTTTTTTTTCTCACACTTTTTTTTCCTTTTTCTTTCTCTTTTTTTTCTCTGACTTTGTTTTTTACTTTTTTTTCTCTTTTTTTCTCTCTTTTTTTTCTATTTTTCCAAAACAAACTAGATAAGATGCAGATTGGATCAAGCGAAGATGTGAATGACCTCAACTATGATTATGACAATGAATAGTGCATAGCACGTGGTGGAAATTGATGGATGGTATGGTGGACAGTGGAAGGGATAATGATGCAGCGGCGGGCGTGACTAATGTGAACAGAACTCGAAACTCTAAAGGAACTAGACACTAAGACCAGCAACTCGACACGACGATGCAACCGATAATTCAATAATGCAAACAATGAAAAGAAAATTGCAAAGGCTTGGACTGGCTAGGACAAATGATGAATAGATCTAACTTTTCTGGTGGCCTTTTCTTGGACAATAGGTAAGAAAATAAATCGAATCTAGGGACAATTGGAAATTCTCACCGAGCAACCTGAAAACTGATACCACTTGATAGAGGCAGGGGTGTCCCGATCTTTCGATGAGATGATAACTATCGATTTGGTGGAGACGACTTTGACGATCCGAATACAAACGTGCACGACGTTGCGCCTTAGCAATCGCTAAACCAACTCCGAGAGGTTATTGACCACGCCGGAGCACAATCAACCTGACCACGAAGGTCTATTCCTGCAAGCAATCGAAAAAACAAGCAAGAATATGATAAAGCAATCTGAATATTGCGAGTATATATGAAGTATTGATAAAGGTGGGGATCCGTAAGCGGTCTTGGTCTGGTCGTTGGACACAAACGAAGTACACACGGTTGCAATGGCTAACTTTAACTAAACAAATCCCAAGGAAAAAGCTACTAGATGGATCTACTTATATAGGATCAAGGGGTGGCGGCCAAGGAGGTGGTAGGACGTCCCAAGGCAGCCTAAAACTAACCCTAGGTCGCATAAGGCCAATGGGCCCAAGCGGAGGTGACGTAACACCTTTGGACTTGTAGTTTGACTCAGATTCTGCTGCAAAGATCAGATTGTTT
The DNA here is from genome assembly GCA_021605145.1 of Aegilops bicornis. Taxonomy (NCBI): domain Eukaryota; kingdom Viridiplantae; phylum Streptophyta; class Magnoliopsida; order Poales; family Poaceae; genus Aegilops; species Aegilops bicornis. The sequence goes on from CM038669.1 coordinate 243,099,746, forward strand.
CGTCCATAACTCAACACCCGGGACGAATTTGAAGGTGAATCCAATTGGGTTGGAAGGTGCACGAAATCTATTTTCCAACAAAAAAGAATCACCCAATTTGGAGTCCGGATGAAAAAGTTATTGACGTTTTGAGTCAGGTATGTCATGCAGTCCGAATCTGAGTCCGTAACGTGAGAGACTTGGACTCTATCTTCTCTTGGTCCAAAAGTGACGTGAGAGGACTTTTTGAACAGCACCTAAACTTCTCCTTTTCCCTTATCTTCATATGTGTATTGTACAAATGTCCCATACACCTACAATTAGACAAAACACAAAAGTATGTGATGTATTTTTGTTCTGGATAACATAAATAGATTATTGAATAGTTTGCACTAGAAATCACCTGACAAATATGCATGTATGCAATATTTTTGGTCTTATCCAAGGTAGTCATGTCCTCACCAAAAATAATGTTTCTATAACTACTAGGATGTGGTGGTAAAATGCTCACAGTAAAGCAAATATCAATGTCTTACAAGTTCTTACCATGCAAAGAAGCGGTGACAGGCAACCAGCGGTGTCAAGTAACTCAAGATTGTGTAAATAGATTGCCAGGGGAGCGACGATACACGGTGTAGAAATATGTGGAGCTGGGTTGGATATATATGGTAGCAAAAGATTAGCAATAATCAATTCAAAGATGCAATGTTGAATAAACGCTCAACGACGGTGCTGTGCTGGTCCTAGGCTAGACTGGACTAGAGACGCGAGCCTAGAACACTAATGAGGTCACGTCGTAGCACAACTAGCATCAATGAAGGATAATGAGTAGCTCTAGACAGCAAGATATAAGTGAAGAGCACAACGGCAAGAAAGATAATGATGAAAAACAAGCGCCAAGCAGGATATACAACAACTCTCTCTCCAGTTTTCCTCTTGAAAAGTTTGAGCCAATTTTCTGATATCTTTTTTCAAAGAATGCTGCTAACTCAAGCTTTCGAATGCAAAAAGAATCACTCAATTCCGAGTTGATATGAGTAGTCAAAAAATTCTAAAACTGGTTTGAAAAACTGGAATAAGCTGTGCTCACGAACTTCGGAGGGCAAAAAGACCTATTTAGGAGCCGATTTTGCGGTGCCAAATATTGAACTTGCTTCTGCAACTATTTAGATGCGGCTCGTCTCTAGCTTTAATTTGAGTACTCATGGAGCCAAAACGGACTTCAGATGAGGAAGTTATGCCTGTTTTACTGAACAGTGCACAAAACAGATTCCAATCCGAATTCAGCTACGAGATTGAGTCTAGATAGATCCAAACTTTGCACTTTTTTTTTTCTTCTCTTTTTTTTTCTCACAATTTTTTGCTTTTTCTTTCTCTCTTTTTTTCTCTGACTTTTTTTTTTACTTTTTTTCTCTTTTTTTTTCTCTTTTTCCAAAACAAACTAGATAAGATGCAGATTGGATCAAGCGAAGATGTGAATGACCTCAACTATGATTATGACAATGAATAGTGCATAGCACGTGGTGGAAATTGATGGATGGTATGGTGGACAGTGGAAGGGATAATGATGCAGCGGCGGCGTGACTAATGTGAACAGAACTCGAAACTCTAAAGGAACTAGACACTAAGACCAGCAACTCGACACGACGATGCAACCGATAATTCAATAATGCAAACAATGAAAAGAAAATTGCAAAGGCTTGGACTGGCTAGGACAAATGATGAATAGATCTAACTTTTCTGGTGGCCTTTTCTTGGACAATAGGTAAGAAAATAAATCGAATCTAGGGACAATTGGAAATTCTCACCGAGCAACCTGAAAACTGATACCACTTGATAGAGGCGGGGGTGTCCCGATCTTTCGATGAGATGATAACTATCGATTTGGTGGAGACGACTTTGACGATCCGAATACAAACGTGCACGACGTTGCGCCTTAGCAATCGCTAAACCAACTCCGAGAGGTTATTGACCACGCCGGAGCACAATCAACCTGACCACGAAGGTCTATTCCTGCAAGCAATCGAAAAAACAAGCAAGAATATGATAAAGCAATCTGAATATTGCGAGTATATATGAAGTATTGATAAAGGTGGGGATCCGTAAGCGGTCTTGGTCTGGTCGTTGGACACAAACGAAGTACACGAAGTTGCAATGGCTAACTTTAACTAAACAAATCCCAAGGAAAAAGCTACTAGATGGATCTACTTATATAGGATCAAGGGGTGGCGGCCAAGGAGGTGGTAGGACGTCCCAAGGCAGCCTAAAACTAACCCTAGGTCGTACAAGGCCAATGGGCCCAAGCGGAGGTGACGTAACACCTTTGGACTTGTAGTTTGACTCAGATTCTGCTGCAAGACATCAGATTGTTTCGTCCATAACTCAACACTCCGGACGAATTTGAAGGTGAATCAATTGGGTTGGAAGGTGCACGAAATCTATTTTCCAACAAAAAAAGAATCACCCAATTTGGAGTCCGGATGAAAAGTTATTGACGTTTTGAGTCAGGTATGTCTGCAGTAGTCCGAATCTGAGTCCGTAACGTGAGAGACTTGGACTCTATCTTCTCTTGGTCCAAAAGTGACGTGAGAGGACTTTTTGAACAGCACCTAAACTTCTCCTTTTCCTTATCTTCATATGTGTATTGTACAAATGTCCCATACACCTACAATTAGACAAAACACAAAAGTATGTGATGTATTTTTGTTCGGATAACATAAATAGATTATTGAATAGTTTGCACTAGAAATCACCTGACAAATATGCATGTATGCAATATTTTTGGTCTTATCCAAGGTAGTCATGTCCTCATCAGTTAGGTATGATAGCACTGTTTGCTATCTTATCAGTCCATAGTGACTGTTTTGCCATTGTGGTGACCCCTTAATCTATAAAAGGAGGCCCATGGCAACTGTAGAGAAAGGGTTAGAAGGTTGGACAACACACACACCCATACGCGCGTAGCCACTGCCGCCCCTGCCAGGCAAGTGTACTACACTCAACCACTGTTCTTCCACCATCAATCCACCAAAGCAGGAGTAGGGTTTTACAACTCATGGCTGCCCGAACATGGGTAAAACTTCCTGTGTGATCTCTACCGCGCTACCGCATGTTCTTCTGCTCTTTGTGCAACGCGACATCCCCCTGCCAAACCAGCAAGGGGCCCTTGGTCCCATAGGTGGTCGTGGTTTCCCACGACAACTTTGGACCCCTTAATAAAAAGACCACAACAAATATCTTTGATATGTGGAAGCTACTACAACCTCCGTCCGGGTTTATTAGGCCCCTTCGTATTTTGGGCCAGACTTCGGCCATCTATAGACTGCTAAAATATAAAGTATATGCTATAAAAAATTATATTGTTGGATTTTTATTTGAAAGAGCATTCCGACAATATAATTTTTGTGACATTAATTCACATTTTTTTAGTTAAATTTTTAGCTCAAACTTTAGCCCAAAATAAGAAGGGCCTAATAAATCGGGATAGATGGAGTACTTGAGATAAAATACAATATTCTGGTATAAAAGGAACACTTCTTTTATGCCCATTTACATTTATCTAGGATTTTTTACTTTTGTGTCAAGAAATTCGTTATTATCTCTAATTATGTTACATAAGTCCATAGTTAAAAAGGAATAACATTGTTCCACAACAACAGGGACGCAGTGCTGCCGCTGCTGGCACCGTCAGGAGCCGAGCGACGACGCGATCTACATCATCGTCACCCATGCCAAGCACAACCATAAAGGCCATGGCGCGGGCCCAGCTACTGCTGAGGTTTTCGCCATCGGCCGAGCAGATGGAGGAATGGCGTGCCACCATCCAAAGTCTACTCGGTTTCGCCGAGGTTGGGGGCTTGCAGCAAGCTAGCCCGCCACGGCCTCCCCAAGCGACGACCACGACTCGTGCTGTTGGCCGTACGGAAGGGGGCACCCCCACGGTGCAGTCCCCACCAAGGCAGCCATCACGTGCGTAGAAGAATCAAGATCCTGACGATGTCTCGATGGCCTCTTCGGACCCTCGAGCACGTCCAGGCGGACAACGAGCCCCAGAGGATAGGCGGGGGGAGGGGAAGGATGCGCGTCGTGCCGTGCCGAGCGACGCCGACAACCACCGCTGCACTAACGAAAGTACGATGGTCTCGACGCCGACGAGCTCAAGGCCGGTATTGGCGGGTGCCTACATTTCGAGGTTGGGTACCCTGCCTTTACTCGTGAGTTGCGGCAAGTCCATTGGTCGTTTGTTCGCAGTTCAAGCCAGAGATACCCGAGAAGTACAATGGGAGGCTGAACCCGGCAGAGTTTCTGAGCATCCACACCGTCACTGTTCAGGCTACTGGGGAAAGAGATGAGAAGGTGTTTTCCAACTACTTCCCTTTGGCTCTCAAATCCAATGTGAGATCTTGGCTGATGCACCTGCCGGAGAACTCCATCTCTTCATGGGCTGACCTGTGCCATGAATTCATTGGCGCCTTCACTGGCGGCCATCAAGAGCCAGGTCGACCCAGCGATTTGCAGCTTCGCCAACAGAAGGAAGGAGAGACCCTCCGTAAGTATTTACAAAGATTCATCAAGGTCCATAGGAATATCTCAAATATCCATCCTGCAGCTGTGATAGCTGCTTTCCAGTCCAATGTGCGCAACTGCCGGATTCGTTCCAAGATGAACGTGCGGTCGCCCAAGACTGTGATGGAGCTCTACATCTTGGTGGATAAGTGTGATCGGATGGAAGAGGGAAGGATGTTGCCCGGAGAGGAAGATTGCACCAATATCGATTCAGAGGATGATGATGAATCAACCAGTCAGTAGAAAGGCAAGAAGTGCAGTAAGAAGCGGAAGGATAAGGCAGTGATGACTGTTGAAGGATCGGGTACACCTAGTACCGACAAGAAGGCAAAGGCTGAGGTTCCCAGTATGGAAGCTGCCGTGTGCGCTGACTGTCGGGAGGCCACGGCTGCCGAGAAGGCCGCGAAACGTGATGTGCCGTATTGCAAGATTCATCGGAGCAAGGGCCACGACCTTCAAGAGTGTTATCATGTTGAGCAGCTTGGCAAGAGACAGAGAGCAGAATATGAGAAGTGCGACAAGGAAAATGGTCAGAATGTCGCTGGCAGTAAGGGCCGAGGTAGTGAAGTAAATCGCCCCGGAAAACCCTTCTGGAACCAAGGAAAACCCACCAAGGGTCAAGAGAAGGAAACATGTGATGATGAGAGTGATGGAGGGGATGGAGAGGAAACCAGTGAGCAGGAGTTTTAGAAGGCCACTGATGCCCTGTGCATTGACGGCGGTGCATCTTTGCATAGCTCTCACCGACAGCTCAAACGGGGCAAGAGAAGTCCATGCCGTGGAACCAGCGTCAGAGGCCCCGAAGCCGCTGAAATGGTCACGCACGCCCATCATCTTTGACAAAGAGGATCATCCTAACCGCACCACAGCGGTATGATGCTTGCCATTGTTGGTCGCTCCAACAATTCGCAACCTCAAGGTCACAAAAATATTGGTGGACAACGTGGTCGGGTTGAATCTGATTTCCCCGACAGTCATCAGCAAACTTCAGATAGCAGAAGATGAGTTGAAGGCCACCGACACGTTTCAAGGAGTTAATCCCGCCAGGAGTCATCCTAAGGGAAAGATCATGTTGCCGGTGACGTTTGGGGGAGAGTTCAACTACCGGACTGAGAAGATTGTGTTTGATGTGGCCGACCTCCCCCTGCCGTACAATCGGATTCTTGGACGCCCAGCCCTAGCTAAATTCATGGCGGCATCCCACTATGCCTACAACACCTTGAAGATGCCTGGGCCTGTGGGAGTCATTACCATCCCATCAGACTAGAAGCATGCTATCATTTGCGTGGACAAGATGTACCGGGACGCAGTCGCGGCAGAGGCAGCAGCAGCAGTAGTTCCCACCAAGGAGGATAGAGGAAAGAAGAAGGGTAGCAAGGACACTGGCAAGGAATCCGGGAAGCGTACCTCTTCGGAGTGCGCTGCGCCTGTCGATAACTTGCCGGAGAGCTCCAACAGCAAGAGATCCAAGGTCACTGCACCCCCAAGTGAAGAAGGTCCCGGCAAGGCTTGCTGGCGTTGATGGTACTTTCTCTATCAGCGCCACCCTCGATGACAAATAGGAAAGCGCGCTTGTTGCCTTCCTATGGGCGAATATCGATGTGTTTTCCTGGCAATCATCTGATATCCTCGGTGTTCCTAGGGAGTTAATCGAGCACCACCTTGCTGTCTGCCCACACGCCCGACCTGTCAAGCAGAAAGTTTGGAAGTAGGCCCTGGAGAGGCAGCAGTTCATTACGGAAGAGATCAAGAAGCTTGAAGCAGCCGGTTTTGGTCAGGGGAGTGCTACATCCCACATGGTTGGCAAATCCAGTGGTAGTCCGGAAGAGTAACGGGAAGTGGAGGCTTTGCATAGATTTCACAAATCTCAACAAAGCTTGCCCGAAGGACCTGTTTCCCTTGCCGCACATCGATCAGATTGTAGATTCCACTTCAGGCTACGATTTTCTCTCCTTTCTGGATGCATATTCTGGGTATCACCAAATCTTCGTGTCCAAGGAAGACGAAGAGAAGACATCGTTCATCACTCCATGTGGTACGTACTGTTTTATCCGCATGCCATTTGGGTTAAAGAGTGTCGGGTCCACTTATGCAAGGGCAATCCAGGTTGGTTTCGAGCCACAACTGCACATAAACATTGAAGCTTATATGGATGATATTGTGGTCAAGACCAAGGATAGGCCACTCTTATTCAAGATTTGGAGGAGACATTTGCTAATCTGGACAAGATCAACTTGAAACTCAACCCAGAGAAGTGTGTGTTTGGCATTCCCTCGGCAAGCTGCTCGGGTTCTTTGTGTCCCATCGAGGGATCAAAGCCAACCCTGACAAGATTAAAGCCATCGAGCAGATCCAGGCGCCTAGGACAATCAAGGATGTAAGGCGTCTGACAGGATGCGTTGCCGCACTAAGAAGATTCATCTCCAAGTTCCGCCGAAGGCCGCTCGCAGTTCTTCAAAATTTTGAAGAAGGTAGGGCCCATGAAGTGGACTTCGGAAGCAGATGTAGCTTTGCAAGAGTTGAAGACCTACTTGTCCTCTGTGCCTACCTTGGTTGCCCCCAAGCCACAAGAGTCGTTGCTGTTGTACTTAGCAGCAACCAACCAAGTGGTTAGTGCAGCCTTGGTGGCGCAGCGGCAAGTGGATGAGGCAGAGAGTGAGCAAGGACCGGCAGAGCCAGAAAAGGATCAAGACAACAATGAGCACGACAGCGAGAGCAACCCCAATGACATGGCAAGGAAGAAAGTGGTGCAGCGCCCAGTGTACTTCATTAGCTCCTTATTACGCGGGGCTAGATCAAGGTACTCTGGCGTGTAGAAGTTGATCTTTGGTCTCATCATGGCCTCAAGGAAACTGCGCCACTACTTCCAAGCCCACGAGATTACGGTTGTCACTCGTTTCCCGTTGCAAAGGACACTCCAAAACCCTGGGGCTACCGACAGAACAGTTGAATGGGCTTTGGAGTTATCCAGTTTTGGTTTGAAGTTTGAGAGCACGTCAACTATCCAGAGCAGGGCATTGACAGAGTTTATTGCAGAATGGACGCCAACCCCTGATGAGGAAGTACCAGAGACAGTTATCCCCGGCAAGAAATCGCCCCAAGAATGGATTATGTATTTTGATGGTGCCTTTACCCTACAAGGTGCAGGAGCTGGCGTGCTTCTTGTCGCCCCCTCCGGGGAGCACTTGAAGTACGTCGTCCAGATGCATTTCCCCTGGGAAGAGGCAACCAACAATAGAGTAGAGTATGAAGGGCTACTTGCCGGGCTCAGGATTGCTGCAGAATTGGGAATTAAGAAGCTGATCATTCGAGGAGATTCATAGCTTGTGGTGAAACAAGTCAATAGGGATTACCAAAGCCCATTGATGGAGGCATACGTTGAGGAAGTGAGAGGATTGGAGGAACGCTTTAACGGATTGCAAACAGAGCACGTACCCCGTGCGGAAAATAGCATAGCTGATCATCTGTCAAAGTGTGTTGTGCAGAAGCTTCCTGCAGAACCAGGAACTTTTGTTCTCCATCTTACTCAACCCTCCGTATCCTCAGCAACAATGGCCCAGAAAAGGAGAAAGTTGGACTTCGGTAAGCCTCTCCTGGGAGAGCCGTCCGCTCCTGGCAGAGACCCTACCGGAAACAACTCCTCGCCACCTGTCGGACAGCACCCTCCAGCCTGGCCCATGGTCCCGGCGAATGAAGAAGTACCCCCGCAGTAGAGGAGGTGCCGCTAGTCCTCGTTGCCGAGCCTCAGGATCCAACCTCGGCAAGGCGCATAGTCCACTTCCTCCAAACTGGAGAGCTTACCGGCGACCAAGATGAAGCTGAAAGAGTAGCCCGGAGGGCCAGTATGTATCAGTTTGTCGATGACACTCTATACAGAAGGAGGCCCAATGGTGTGAAATTGAAGTGCATCTGCCGGGAAGAAGGAAAGGAACTGCTGGCAGAACTACACAAAGGCATGTGCGGCTCTCACATTGAATCAAGGGCATTAGTTGGGAAAGCATTCCGACAAGGATTCTATTGGCCCACAGCCCTCCAAGATGTGGTTGAGCTAGTCACATAATATGAAGCCTGCCAGTTCTATTCCAAGAATGTCCACCTGCCTGCCCAAGCTCTTCAGACAATCCCTTTATCATGGCCATTTTAGGTCTGGGGGCTCGATATCCTCGGCCCCTTCCCCTGAGCAATCGGGAGCTTTGAATTCTTGTTCGTTGCTATCGACAAGTTTACAAAGTGGCGGAAGTGACTGCCATGAGAAAGGTGACTTTCGATCGACTATCAAGTTCTTGAAAGAATTGGTGTGCCGCTTTGGAGTCCCTGCAAGGATCATTACCGACAACGGCACCCAGTTCACGAGCCGCGCCTTCATGCAATATGTTCATGCCCTCGGATGCAAGATCTCATTTGCCTCTGTTGCACATCCTAGAAGCAATGGGCAAGTTGAGAGGGTGAACGCTGAAGTTCTACGAGGACTCAAGACAAGAACCTTTGATAAGCTGCAGAAGCACGGCAGGCGGTGGATCGATGAGCTCTCGGTAGTTCTCTGGTCGCTCAGAACGACACGAAATCGAGCTACCGGGCAGACTCCCTTCTCCCTAGTCTGTGGGGCAGAAGCAGTTATCCCCACGGAACTCATTTATGGGTCGCCTCGAGTGTTTGCCTATGATGAAGTAGCGCAAGATCAGCACCGGCGTGACGACACTGTCCTACTTGAGGAGAACCGTCTCCGGGCTGCTACGCGTGCTGCACGCTATCAGCAAGCCCTGCGTCGCTATCATAACCGCAGGGTTCATGCCTGGTGTTTTGAGGAAGGTGACCTTGTCCTTGGGCGCGTTCAGTACACCAAGGGTACAAACAAGTTGTCGCCAAAGTGGGAAGGTCCTTACTGGGTAGTATGAGTCACCAGACCCGGCGCAGTCCGTCTGGAGATCGGAGATTGCATTAAATTGCAAAACTCATTGAATATTGAGCATCTCCGCAAATTCTACCCGTAAGGCGTGGCTGTCGGGCCCTGCCCGGCAGCCACCCATTTGTACATGCCTTGCCTCAGTTGCATGTAACCCCTTGTAGAAAGCCAGGGCGATGACCCTGGGCAAGAGAAAAATAAGTGAAGCGCTGGGGGCCCCCGACCAAGTTGCATGCATGCATAAGCATCCCAAGATCATTGCAGAAGCATTTCATGAGCATTTGCATATGCATATAGATAGGATCGCATCCTGCATTCATCTCATCTGCATGAAGCTGCAGATTCCTGCCGTGAACTTGGCTTCGACAAGGAGTTGACGAGATAGCCCGGTACTGCGATCCCCAGCAAGCCAAACAGATAAGTCCTATCTCTTGTCCATAAGTGTTTTGTACGCTGAAACTTGTGCATAAAGAAAACCTCGCCGCTCTTCCAAACTTAGGTGCTCCCACCCTGGCTTGAACGTTGCTTCGGCCAGGGTGGTCGTAGTGGCCTTTGATGGAAAAGAGTTGGCGGGAGCTGGACCTTTTATTTTTTCCCGAAAGGTTTCGGCCCCCGGCAACAAAATCAAAAGGGTACCAGCAGGATAGCCTGCCGGGGAAAACTCATCTGTTTAAAACAAATAGGCATTTCACCTCTGCATGGACATATACGTGCACAGGTTCCCGACAAGGTTCATCTTTTTCGTTAATATGCTGATCATACAAGTGCAAACATTACAGAACACAAACATGGACTGGAGAGATTACATTATTTGAATTAAAATTTGGCAAATGCCTACAGATTTAAGATTGAATAAAGATAAGTGCCCTGTGATGCCTTTGCCCCTGTCCATCTCCTACAGGAAGAGGTCGAAGAGGCCGGTGGCGGACCCAGCTGGGATTTGGCGCCTCCCCAGGATCAGGGTGGCGCCGCTCCCCGACAAGGAGGAAGAAACCGGAGGGCAAGCGCGGATGGTGACACTGCAGGAGGACCTGATGGAGACATGGAGTCACCGACAAACATGACTCATTGGAACGGTCATCCCCGTTCTTGACGCGTCGTGGGTTTCCGCCGCCATCCGCATCACTACCACCCGAAGACCTCAGCACAACAGCCGCGTCGGTCGCCATGCTCTCTGGTTTGCCACACACAGAGCATGGTCATCCCCAACGGCCCTGTTGTCGGAAAGCACTGCATGTTTTGAAGACGTGTATGCGAGCAAGAAGCCCTCTTGCACGGTGAGAGGATGACACCTGTGGGAGATCAGATTCACCTTCGTCAGCGGCGAACACTTTCCGAGGCTCCTCCTCAGCACCGTGAAGGGATGAAGAATGGGGAGCGACCGACTACCACGCCCCGTGCCTACTGCGGGCCTCGACATGGTGTCGTTCGCATCCCCTCCCACTAGAATCAAGGCTACGGGCGACCAGGCGACGAGCGCTCCGGAGTCGCCACCCCCGGTGCTACCACCGTGCTGCTCGGATATCATCTTCAGATCTAAGAGAAGTTCTAGACTAAGGTTTGGGGGCTTGCCCCGGGCCCTTCTCTTCAGCATGGCCAGCAAGAGGTAGAAGACAGGGGAGAAGGGACACGAAGATAGATGGCTCAGCTCCTCGTTTGCCCCTCCTTTTATAGGCGGGCCGAGGAGGGGGGCACTTCATCAACGAGCAACCTCCGTCCTCCTCCGCCAATTCAAGAAGACCGGGCCCTCGCCTTGACGCTCTCCCGCGCCATGCACCTCCGGTACCTACCCCGCGCGATGCATGCTGCATACGTGGATGAGGATAAAGGTGTGATGGGAAGAGTGAATTGGCAGTTTCTACCCCGTGCGTTGAAGTCATTCACGGGCTATTACTAGGGTGGCCCCACCACCATTGGCTCTACACGACGCGTGGGGAAACCGAAAACTGGCCTAGAATCAAGGCTAATGAAGAAGCAAAGATGACCTCAAGAGGCCAGCCTCTTCAGCGCCCCTACCTGTGCACTTATTAGGGCCTATCCCGAGGACGCTCAGAAGCACGATCAGGGTAGGCCCAGGGGATTCTGTCGGTGCAACAAACCCCGGGTCTATTGCACAGACTATGCACACGCACGGGAGCAAGATTACAGCACCAGGCTGTGCTAGAGTATAAGAGACCAAGAGCTTCAAAGGACCAACATGTAGATCAAGAGGACCAATATCAAGACAGAGAAAACAAGATACCACTAGGAGAAAAGCCTCCCTTGCTGGGAAGGCGAGCTCGACAAGGACGGGGTCACCACTGGAGGAAGACGTCCAAGACGCCCCGACAGAGCTTGCCGGGGCTCACGGAGGCAGAACCACCTCACCCAACCACTCCGCCATGATCCACGTCGTCAATCAGTGCGGTGTCAAGCCGCAAAGTGACTAAGTGGTAGCCATTTGCCAAATGGCGGCCTTTCTCTACGGGAAATTCCTACAGATGACACCCGTCCTGTGATGTGTCAAGCGAGCAGGCGTGAAGCTGGCAAGACGAGCCTGGCAAGGCTTGCCGGGCAAGCAATGATGTGATTTTGAGTGGCGCATTCAATGCGCCCTGTCAGTCTGCAGAGTTAGGTATGATAGCACTGTTTGATATCTTATCAAACCATAGACTATTTTGCCATTGTGGTGACCCCTTAATCTATAAAAGGAGGCCCATGGCAACCATAGAAAGGGTTAGAAGGTTGGAAAACACACACACCTATACGCGCGTAGCCACTGCCGCCCCTGCCAGGCAAGTGTACTACACTCAAGCACTGTTCTTCCACCATCAATCCACCAAAGTAGGAGTAGGGTTTTACAACTCACGGCGGCCCGAACATGGGTAAAACTGCCTGTGTGATCGCTGCCGCGCTGCCGCATGTTCTTCTGCTCTTTGTGCAACGCGACGTCCCCCTGCCGAACCAGCAAGGGGCCCTTGGTCCTATAGGTGGCCGTGGTTTCCAACGACAACTTTGGACCCCTTAATAAAAAGACTACAACAAATATCTTTGATAAGTGGAAGCTACTACTAGCTCCGTCTGGGTTTATTAGGCCCCTTCGTATTTTGGGCCAGACTTCAGCCATCTATAGACTAATAAAATATAAAGTATATGCTATAAAAAAATATACTGTTGGATTTGTATTTGAAAGAGCATTCCGACAAGATAATTTTTGTGACATTAGTTTACATTTTTTTTAGTTAAATTTTTAGGTCAAACATTAGCCCAAAATAAGAAGGGCCTAATAAAGCGGGATAGAGGGAGTACTTGAGATAAAATACAATATTCTTGTATAAAAGGAAACACTTCTTTTACTCCCGTTTACATTCATCTATGATTTTTACTTTTGTGTCAAGAAATTCGTTATTATCTCTAATTATGTTACATAAGTCCATAGTTAAAAAGGAATAATATTGTTCCACAAACACAGTAGATAATGTGTCCTCTAACTGGTTGGACCAGGGGTTCATATGTAAGTACGACAATGTTACTCAAACTCATGTAGATGAAAAAAACAATAAATGCAAAATATGTTTTCTTTGGCAATTTTTGCCTCAGTCTCACTCTCATGCACAGCTCATTGTACCCTAGAAAATGCCCAAATAAACAAGGGAAAATGTTCCACTCTCCTTGTTGACATCTTAGCAAACAGTCACGATGGATTCAATAAGATCAATAAGTGGTGCAAGTTCAGCCTTGTCGATCAATTTGAACTCCTACAGAAGGAACACAATTAGGAACTAGCATTTACAAGTAACTCATTAATTTATCATTGGCGGGAAAAAAATCATGTGTTGAACATTCTCTATCACATGGAATCGGTCCAATCACAACTAACTAGATATAATAGGGATATGTTAACATCTACGTATAATTCAAAAATCCAGATGTTAGAAAAAGGGTCAACAACATATATTGAACAAAATGCATCATAAGATGGTGTGTTCCAATATGGTCATGTAGAATGGGCTAGTACATAGACCAGGATGCAACTTACGCAGGTGAACAATGTAAAATGCTTGAAGCATGTGTTAAGATGGGCTTCTTCCTTGAGGCTCACAATTTTTTGAAAATGAGTGTGGTAAATATGAGCATAAACACGGAAAAGGCGCTTGAATATTGTCTTCACAACATCTCGAAAATTTTGTGGGAAAGGTGTTCCTGCACAAATAGTTCAATTCAATGATTGATAAAATGCACCCCTCCTAAGTCCTAACACAAAATTAACATGGTTAATGTCGGTTCTAAACTAGGAAGTATGTTATAAGTTGTAACTACCAAGTTTTTGAGGGAATATGGACTCATCATCAAGTTGGACCTCAATCCAGTCCATCAAATACTCCACATATTTTGGTGCAGAAACCTCGATAGGTTTCTTGATCTGCACTCCGTCGGCCCATCTATACTCAAACCTGAAATGCTTATTTTTTCTCTAATCAAAGTTACCCTGGTATAATAAATTAATAGATAGATCTAAAATGATATATAAATGAATGTTCCCAAGAAGGCTAGCATCTTACTTCGATCCGGCTGTCATCGTTGGGCATGTGGAAGGCGTGCAGAACTCCATCAGAGTGCCATACAGTATGTTCACCTGATTGAAGAAATCAACAGCTGTGAAAAAGAAGATGATTTTTAGTAATATGGAAAACTTAGTTTTCTTACAAACATGTTGCAATAAAAAACTTACTATTAACAGCCAACCATTCATTGAGATCCTCTCCAGGAGGCAACCGTACAGCATCTCTCAAATTACCATTTCCTAATGTCGCATCAATGTGTTTCTTCAACTGTACGCCCTGCATAACCAAATAATGCAAAAGATGGGATATGCCTAAGCATCAACAATGCTTAGAGGCAACCCTGGCCTTAAAGCTAGGACCCTCCAACTGCTTATACAAAACCATGCAATGTGAAAGCTCTAGATCCAAGCCTCTAAGGTCTACCCATAACAAGTAAAATATGTAATTTTTTGGTGAATAAGGCATTATCATAGGGAATTAGTAAGAAAATAATATGAAATGTGGTTCAGCTCATTAATTTAGTAGATAGAAGCAGTCTCCATGATAAGAGGCGACATTTGTAGTTTATAGAGGCAACTCTAAAGAGCTTAGATTGAAGGATAGAGGCAGCAAAACACCAAACTATGAATGCGTAGCCTCAAACTCAATTGAAAGAAATAATGTTAAGCTAGTTGAATGATGTTTTGGATATTTTCACATTGTATACTCATGTATAATCCTAGTACAATTACAATTTTTGACAAAGTAATCCAATTTCAAAATAATATTTTGAGTTGTTGAATCCTTTGTTTTCTCTTATGGCCACACGATGGAATTATGCAATTATGAAATTAAAAAAATATTTGTAGTAATGATGAATACCACTACCTTATTACCAGATGGTGCATTCTTCTTGGGCCTAAATGTCCTTTGGTTCCTGTTGTCATCAACCGAACTCAAAATAAAAAGTTAGATAAAGAAATAACCATAGAGTGGTGATGAACAATCCACAAATTTATTCTAGCATGCGATTAACAATAAATTCAAATAAACATTGATAATTTTTAAAGGTGTGCTTGATAATTTTCATGTAAAACAAATTATGTTCCATTAGCAAAAAATGAAAAATAATTGGTGGTCTATTAATGTTCGTGGAACTCAACTTTTTTCACATGGCCAAATTATTTGGCATCCCCTCTAAAAAATTGCATCCCTAAAAAGATTTCATATAACATTCGGACATGAATATGTGCATTTCTAAAATTTCATATTCTTTGACATTTGAAAACACACTTTCTACATGCACGAGCAAATGCTTCACATGGAGAGTTGGATCCTTGAAGTTAGCCTCTCTGTGTACTAAAAAATATAGACAATAATGATAGTAGTTTCTAAAACCTCATTGGTTCCCAAGTCAATATCCTCCATTGACTCCTAAATATTATCAATGTAAATATCTATCTCGCATTATTCTATTTTGTACACATGAATGCTTCTACATCATCTTAATTATTTTTGGTTGTCTGACTGAAAATTGCGACATCAGCAAATCCTCCATGCACTCATAAGTGGATTTGTTTGGATTAATGTAAGAACACAAAGGCCACCTAATAAAGTCATTAATGAGGACATCAATACTACAGTTACACCCATGATCCCTGCAGCTACATATACTGGACCAATTAATAGACCTCATGCATGCCAATTAAATTATCAGGTACTTTCGTTTCTAGGTAATGATTCTAATGTTAATGAGAAAATGATGCTGCTTAAATTGGAAACATTTGTTTTGCTTACAAATGAAGGGACTAGCTTGGACAAGAAGGATGAACATTGGAGTAAGAACAAGCATGGAGATGATGGCATGCGCAAGGGGAACAAGAACCAAGTTTCAAGTGATGATTTCAGGGCTTTGAAGCCACAATAATGAGTGCATGAAGGCTTGACGAAATATATTAGATGCTACTTCATAAGTTTCATCCAGAGAATATTATAGGTGTTGCATCACGTTATTATTTGGCCAGGCCCATGTAATTTTGAAATACTTTAGTATAGGCTACTTTCAGAGTATGTATGTGTGGGGAAACAGACTTAGGGTTGGTTTCGGACCCCTCCTCCAATGGGTGACGAAATTCCCCCCTATTCCTCCATATATACAGCCCTTAGGGCATCATTTATACTTTGGGTTTTGTGTAGATTAAAGTTCACCATTGCTGCAACTCGCGTACTTTGTTTGTTTTCAATGACCAGACAAAGACGTCACATAACCCAACTTTAACCAATAAAGCTTTCCTGTTATATTCGCAATATCAAGATTGCAATCTCAGTTTCTTGCTTGTTCTTTGTTTTTCGAAGGAAATAGACTCTCATGGTCAGGTTGATCATGCTCCGGCGTGGTCAATAACCCTTGGAAGTTGGTTTGGCGATTGCTAAGGCACGACTTCTCGTACGTTCGTAGTCGGATCGTCAAAGTCGACTCCCATAGAAAACGTTAGCTATCTCATCGAAACATCAGGACACCTTCCTCTATCAAGTGGTATCATATTTCTAGGTTACTCAGTAAGATTTTACCAATTTTTCATAGTCTAGATTGCATCTATTCTTCATACCCAGAGTCCACGAAAAAGCCAAAAAATTAGGGTTAGTTCATCATATCCGAACCAGTCCGAGCCATTTCATAATCTTTCAGTGTTTTGCTTTGTTGAATTTGTGGTTGCATCATCATGTCAAGTTGTTGGTCTTAGCGTTTAGTCCTTTAGAGTTTCGAGTTCTGCTGACAAGTTGTTGCGCCGCCGGTGCACCACCTTCATCGCTACCATATACCACCACCCCACCATATACATCGCCGCTGCCATATACCACCACCCCCACCATATACATCGCCGCTGCCATATACAACCACCAATCCAACTCGATATATACCACCGCCAGATAGCACCACCAATCCGATCCACATATACAACCGCCTGTCCACCAATGTGAGTCCTCATATACGACCGCATTTTCGCCACCAATCCGAGTTCTTTCCATATTAGGTTTGGTCCGAGATCCATCTATTTCTAGATTCGTGTTGCCTTGTCTGAGTAGGTTTAGGGTTTCATCAATCTTTCTCCATCCGTAGAACAGGGGTGATTCCAAAAAAAGTCTTGAGACCCCCGGACAGTTTTTAGGCCTAAAGTTGGGCGGTTCAATTTTTGGCCTATCCTGTATTTAGGCCCTGGGGAGCGTATTGAGACACTCGCCATCATAGTGATTTTTTGTCGCACTTTTTGGCCGTCGTTGCCCTGATTTCCAAAAAAATGGTCAACTTTTTTTGTGCCTATCCTGTTATTTCGAGTTGAGAAGAGTTTTGATACACTAGCCATTATAGTGATTTTCTGAAAAGAAAAGAGCGCAAAAAATAGAGCGCCAAAAAACAGAGAGAATGTTTTCAGAGTGTGCTTTTCCCTTGTTTCCATTCGGTGCCATGATTTTCTTATTGTTCTAGGCTCGCGTCTCTAGCACGACTAGCCTAGGACCAGCATAGTAATGTCATGGAGCGCTTATTCAATTTTGCATCTCTGAACTGATTATTGTTGACCCTATTTGCTACGATATTATAAGCCTTCCCAGCTCCACATACATCTACATCATGCATTCACACCACCTGGTAATCGCTCTGTCCAAGCTTTGAGGAGTTTTTTACCACAAAAGTTGTCGATCACCACCTGATGCTTGGTAAGAACAGGTTAGAATTTTGTGATTCTCTTGATGGATTTGTGACTTTCCGCAACTCCACATCCTCTTAGTAGTCTATAGGACATATTCTTGTGTGTTTCTATTGCTTCTAACCATGGGAGGATCATGTCATTTAGACCGACCGGGAGAACATGACAAACAAGGAGCTACATGATAAATTTCAACAAATTATGAGTGGTGAGGTGCAAGACGTGCTAACCAGTTTGGAAGAGGCCATGGATAAGATAGGCGGCATCGAGAGGACGCATAAACAAAGCTCGATAACAAGTTTAACGAACTACTCACGCATCTTCCACAGCCACCACCGGCTGCACCTATCGCACCTCTGCAACAACAACAACAACAACAACAACAACAACAACAACAACAACAACAACAACAACAACAACAACAACAACAACAACAACAACAACGTCGCCTTCCAAATCAAGTGGGACGAGAAATGCATGTTCCCCTTGAGCCTGGTCAAACTTCTGGTGCCGCTGCACCTACAGTTTATGCTTCTGTGTCTCCTGCTACTACCGAGGAGGACGATTACAAGGGCGATTGCGAGGTTGAGGTTGATCAAAATCAGAACTACATGCAACCACCAGCACCACTACCAGGTCGTCCACATGCAAATAATCGCAATGGTAGGGCTCCACCACCACCTTAGGTACGAGTTCATGACCATCTTCCTAAACTAAAATTGAATATTCCTACATTTTAGGCTAGATATGTTCCTGATATATATCTTACTTGGGAGTTCGAAACTAAACAATGTTTTACATGCTTACAATATCCTGAGGAGAGACGTGTTGCTGCTGATGTTTGTGCATTCACTAGTTTTCCTTGTGTGTGATGGTCTGAACATTGTAGATTATATCATGATAATATCCCTGCTACCTTGGCTGCTTTGAAAAGTGTTATGCGCACTCGCTGGGTTCCACCATATTATCAGTGTGAATTATTCCAAAAATTGCAGTGTTTAAGACAAGGAAATAATTATGTAGATGCATATTATTAGGCATTGCAAACTAGCATGATTAGATGTGGTATTGTTGAGGATAATGAAGCTATGCTTGCAGGTTTTATGGGTGGATTAAATAGAGAGATTTAGACTATTTTAGAGTATAAGGAGTATAATAGTATCACTCGTTTATTCCATCTTGCTTGCAAAGCTGAACGTGAAGTGCAGGATCGACATGCATTGGAGCGAACTAATTTTTCTGTAGGACGATCTTCATCATGGGCGTCACGTACATCTTCTACTTCCACACGTCCTGCTGTAGCACCGCCTACTTCACCCGCCAAGTCTCGCCGAGATACAAGAAAATAGGCACCACCACCACCATCCGCCAAGAGCACACCTTATAGTCCTACACGTAGCTCTTCTTAATCCATGGCATCAAGAGGGCAAACACATGAGGTTATATGCCATCGTTGCAAGGGTGGAGGTCACTATGCGAGCAAATGTCCATCTCCGCGTGTGATGATTGTTATTGAGGATGGTGGGTATGAGTCTGCTAGTGACTATCATGAGGGGACTTTGGCTCTTATTACTAGCGAAGAGCAGGGTCGACATGATTATGAACAAGAGACGCAATACATGGCTGGTGAAGACGCTGACAGGTTTGAAAGTTTAGTTGCTCAATGTGTTTTGAGTGTGCAAGTCACACAAGCTGAGCAAAATCAGAAGCACAATTTGTTCCATATAAAGGGAGTTGTGAAGGAACGTTCTGTTCGTGTCATCATAGATGGAGGGAGCTGCCAAAACTTGGCTAGCATGGAGATGGTGGAGAAGTTGTCCCTCACCACAAGACCACATTCGCATCCTTACTACATCCAATGGTTCAAGAACAGTGGCTAGGTTAAGGTAACACATACTGTTCATGTGCATTTTAGTATCGCTACATACGCTGATTATGTTGATTATGATGCGGTACCCATGCAAGCATGTTCCTTATTACTTGGTAGACCATGGCAATTCGATAAAATTATGTACTCCATAGTAGAAATAATCAGTATACTCTTGTTCATAAGGATAAACATATTGCTTTGCTTCTTATGAGTCCTGAACACATTTTGAAAGATGATATCAATATAGAGTGAAAATCAGATTGTGGCAAAAGAATTTGAGCACCAAATGAAGTCTAATAACAAACCATCATCTCATGTTGCTTCTGAAATTAAATTGAAAATTGGATGTTTACTTGCCACCGAATCCGATATTGATGATACAAATTTCAACAAATCTGTTTGCTATGCTTTTGTGTCCAAAGAAGCATTATTTGCATTCGAGGAGGTGCCTCTCTGCCTCCTACTGTCACTTACATTTTGTAGTTCACTGATGTCTTTCCACAAGACGTGCCACTGGGATTACCACCTATTCGAGGGATTGAGCATCAAATTGACTTAATACCTGGCGCATCGTTGCCCAACCATGCACATACCGTAACAATCCAGGGGAGATGAAGGAGATTATGCATCAAGTATAGGAGCTGCTTGATAAAGGTTATCTACGTGAATCCCTTAGTCCTTGTGTTGTTCCTATTATACTAATGCCGAATAAGGATGGTACACCGCATACATGTGTTGATTGTAGAGGCGTTAATAATATTACTGTTGGTTATCGTCATCCTATTCCTAGGCTAGATGATATGCTTGATGAATTGAGTGGCTCTACTATTTTCTCCAAAGTTGATTTGTTTAGTGGATACCATCAAATTTGTATGAAATTGGTAGATGAATGGAAAACAACATTTAGAACTAAGTTTGGATAATATGAGTGGTTAGTCATGCCTTTTGGATTACCTAATGCACCTAGTACTTTCACGAGATTAATGAACAAAGTTTTACGTGATTTTATTGGATGATTTGTGGTTGTGTACTTTCATGATATACTGATTTATAGCAGATCTTTGGAGGAACATTTAGAATATTTATGTGTTGTCTTTATTGTTCTCAGTGATGAACATTTGTTTGGTAACCTTGGGAAGTGCACCTTTTGCACAGATCGAGTATCTTTTCTTTGCTATGTTGTTACTCCGCATGGAATTGAGGTTGATAAAGCCAAGATTGAAGCTATCGATAGTTGGCCGCAACCCAAAACGGTCACACAAGTGAGGAGTTTTCTTGGCCTCGCTGGTTTCTATATGCGTTTTGTGAGGGGTTTCAACACCATTGTTGCACCTCTCGATGAGCTTACAAAGAAGGATGTGCCTTTTGTTTGGGGTACCACATAGGAAGAAGCATGCACAGTATTGAAAGATAGTCGACACATGCTCCTTTACTCCAACTTCCTGTTTTTAATAAGACTTCTGTGCTGTGATGCTAGTGGAATTGGAGTAGGAGGTGTGCTATTACAAGATGGTAAACCTGTTGCATACTTTTCTGAAAAAATTGAGTGGGCCTAGTCTGAACTATTCTACTTATGATAAAGAACTATATGCTCTTGTTCGGACTTTAGAAACATGGCAACATTATTTATGGCCCAAAGAATTTGTTATAACTTTTGATCATGAATCATTGAAACATATTAAAAGTCAAGCAAAACTAAACCGTAGACATGCTAAATGGGTTGAATTCATTGAGACTTCCCCTTATGTCATAAAATTCAAGAAGGGTAAATAAAATGTTATTGCTGATGCACTGTCTCGTCGTTATGCTATACTTTGACAACTTGACTTTAAAATATTTGGTTTGGACACCATCAAATATCAATATGTGCATGATGATGAATTTAAAGATGTATTACATAATTGTAAAGAAGGTAGAACATGGAAAAAGTTCATCGTTAATGATGGATTTGTGTATCGTTCTAACAAGCTATGAATTCAAGCTAGCTCCATTCCTCTTTTGTTGTTGCGGGAAGCCCATGGAGGAGGATTAATGGGACACTGTGGCATTAAAAAGAAGGAGGACGTACTTGCTACACAATTATTTTGGCCAAAGATGAGATGGGATGTTGAAACGTTTTGTTGCTTGCTCCACTACATGTGAAAAAGCTAAGTCATGACTCAATCCTCATGGTTTATATATGCCTTTGCCTATACCTAGTGTTCCATGGGAGGATATAAATATGGACTTTGTTTTAGGTTTACCTCGAACAAAGAAGGGGGGTAGCATATTTGTTGTCGTGGATAGGTTTTCCAAAATGGCACACTTTATACCATGTCATAAAAGTGATGCTGCTGCTAATGTTGCTGATTTGTTATTTCATGAAATTATTCGCTTGCATGGTGTGCCAAATATTGTTGTTTCAAATCATGATACTAAGTTTCTTAGCCACTTTTGGAGATGTTTATGGGCTAAGTTGGGGACTAAACTGCTTTTTAGTACAATAGGTCACCCACAAATTGATGGACAAACTATAGTAGTCAATAGAACATTGTCTACTATGCTTAGGGATATTTTGAAGAATAACTTGAAAATGTGGGAAGAATGCTTGCCTCCTATTGAATTTGCTTATAATCGTCAATGCATTCTACTACTAAAAGGTGCCCTTTTGAAATTGTGTATGGTTTCCTACCTTGTGCACCCATTGAATTGTTGTCTCTTCCATCTTCGGGGAAGTTAATTTTGATGTTAAACAACGTGCTGAATTGATCTTAAAAATGCACGAGTTAACTAAGGAAAACATTTAGCATATGAATGCTAAATATAAACTTGCTGGAGATAAGGGTAGAAAACATGTTGTCTTTGCACCCGACGATCTTATTGGGTTACATCTGCGTAAGGATAGGTTTCTTGATTTATGCAAATATAAGCTAATGCCACGTGTTCATGGTCCTTTTAAGGTGTTAGATAAAATAAATGATAATGCATATAAACTTGAGCTGCTAGCAGATTTTTGGGTCAGTCCCATTTTTAACATTGCAGATTTGAAGCCTTATTTGGGTGAGGAATATGAGGTTCCGTCAAGGACGACCTCAATTCTAAAATGGGAAGATGATGATGACAACAATACTACAGTTACACCCGCGATCCCTGCAGCTACATATACTGGACAAATTACTAGAGCTCGCACACGCCATTTAATTAGCATGTACTTTATTTCTTGGTAACGATTCTAATGTTCATGAGAATAAGATGTTGCCTAAATTGGACATTGGTTTTGCTTACAATTGAAGGGCCTAGCTTGGACAAGAAGGATGAACATTGGAGCAACGACAAGCATGGAGATGATGGCATGCGCAAGGGGAATAAGAACAGAGTTTCAAGTGATGATTTCAAGACTTTGAAGCCACCATAATGACCGCATGAATACTTGGACGATATATACAAGATGCTACTTCATAAATTTCGTCCAGAGGCTATTATAGGTGTTGCGTCACCTTATTATTGGCCAAGGCCCATGTAATTTTGAAATAATTCAGTATAGGTTGTTTTTAGAGTCCGTATGTTTGGGGAAACAGAGTTAGGGTTGGTTTCGGACCCCTCCTCCAAGGGGTCACAAAATCCCCCCTATTCTTCCATATATACAAAACTTAGGGCATCATTTAGACTTTCGGTTTTGTTTAGATTAAAGTTCGCCATTGCTCCAACTCAAATACTTCCTTTGTGTTCAGTGACTAGACCAAGACGTCATAGAATCCCACTTTCGTCAATAAAGCTTTCTCTTATATTCGCAATATCCAGATTGCAATCTCAGCTTCTTGTGTGTTCTTCGTTTGCTCGCAGGAAATAGACCCTCATGGTAAGGTTGATCGTGCTCCGGCATGGTCAATAACCCTCGAAAGTTGGTTTAGCGAATCCTAAGGCACGACGTCTCGCACGTTCATAGACGGATCATCAAAGTCAACTCCCACAGAACATGATAGTTATCTCATCGAAACATCAGGACACCTTTGCCTCTATCAATCATACATGTCTTTCTTTTCCGTGGGGAATCAACTCATGCATGTCACTCAGAAGTTAATATACTTTTTGTAATTTTTTTGCGGCATATATGTTTGATGCTTCGAGCATATGCTTCAGTTTTCTTGCTAAATGGTGATATTGCAGTAAGTTCATTTCAAAGTTTTTTTTGCTTTACATCATTTTTTGGATATTTCATAGGTTTTACTATTTTAAAATGTAAACCAAAAACTCTCTTATGTTTGTTTGCCAATTGTTAGTTATTTTTAAACACCTATTTATGCATTTTTTCTAAGACTATAATGATGACAACGTGTAAGACATCATCTATTTTAACTAAATAGGTGGTACCCACTATCTTATTTCTCTCAATATGCAAACAAATCACATAAATATGATATCATGCTTGGTAAAAGGGCCACCTCATCAGAACAATGCTACACATAGGACAAATTTTTACACGAGGTTTGTACGATTTTGGCTAATCATCCTCAGTTTAATCAGTACATTAAGGGAAAGTTGGATCAGAATGTCAAACACGGGCCATATACATGTCATATGTAGATCATTTTTGGACCTCAATACTCAAAAATGCAGGCCATTATAGTATGTTGCCTATTCTTTGCACATGCTTAACTCGATGTTATATTGTTAGTCATTTGGTTGGAATTGGGTGAAATTAACAAGTTATGCATTTATTCATCATTCAGATTTTTTGTATTAATCTACCATGCAAATACTGCCACCTCATCAAGTCATGCATGTCTTCTTTTTTTGGAGGAATCAAGTCATGCATCTCAATCCAAATTTAAATGTTTTGCCCGTAATTTTTGTGTGGTATATGTTTTGGATGCTTGGAGAAAACCTATATATGATATGCTTCACATTTTTGTTAAAAGATGGTGTCGCATTAATTTTTGTTCAAAACTATGTCTCTTGATGAATAGGAATAGTTATTCTTCACCCCCTCTATTTTACCATCAATACACCGTAATTTTACGTTCCGTAAGTTTTTTCTTATTTCCGACGTAAAAAGAGACCGTAAGAAAATATATAATCGTCGTAAAAAATATTTTATGTCATGTAAAATTACAAACGTAAAAACATAGTGTAAAATACACATAAACTGCAAATTTTCTTGTCTTATGACCTATATTTTTATTTTCTTATGCCAAATTTTACGTAATGAATCAATAGGAATGTAACTATTTGAATTCCAAATGTAATTTAATTATGAAATGATCATAAGATTACCTCGGGTGAAGAATAACTTATTCTGCACACTGGGTGATGAATAGGATCACATACTTTGTCGATTTTATCATTTAAAGTGTAAAACTAAGAAGACCCTTTCATTATTTTCCATTAATTTTAGTTATTATTAAGCACTGATTTATACATTTTTATCTCTTCCGATGGGAACATGCTTGGCACCCACTAGTATAACTAAATACGTGATCCCCCTTAACTTATTTCTCTGACATGCATACATACGACCACATGCATGGAAGAAACCCACCTCCATAAGCAAGTATGCATTCCAGTATATGATGCTACATATATTTAAAAATTACCCAACGGTCAAATACAATTAGTTAAATGCATTTTTAGTTCCGTTCTCATATTTTTAATCAAAGTACTCATGTTGTATACTACCATATATCGTTGAAATATATTATAAGAAATTCGTATAATTATGTGCGTGCTTTCATCTGTTTGTATAAATGCGGAGTATAACAAACTTGGAACCTAGACACAAATCCATTGGAGGAGCATATTTGCGGCCACCGGGCTATGACCATCCTTTCGAAACAATAGTATTCTATGGATAGTACATATGTCCATATAGTTGGCCAAGTTGTGTGAGAAGTTTGAATCTTAACCAACCAGCTAGAATTATTTCTCTAATTGACCTTAGAGAAGAACACATAAATTGCAGAGCACAAAATGATATGTAAAACCATGAAAAATGCAAATACTTAAGGAAAACAAGAACATAACCATAATTCATACTTGCTTCCCAAGCCGAAGAGACTCATTGTTTGCCTTCACCGAATTGATCTACAAATAGCGGAACTTGTGATGTGGGGATGGGGGAGAAAATGGCGTGAAGAAATCAAAGATGTTGTCACCGATCGTCGTTGCTATCATGTGGGAACACAAGCTGGAAACATAGTACAGAGAGGATTACCGTTGAGAAGATTTTATCCCCCTTTGTCCCTTGTTCCTCTCTTTTGGCTCCCCCAATTTAGTTTTTCTTTTGTTGTTCTCTATTTTTGTCAATTCTTGTTGTGGTGGTGATGTCATTGTGTTATTTTAGAATAGTTTGGCGGGGTCTTAGGGATGAGAGGCTAATATTGGCATGCATGGTTGATACCGCTTCTTTCCTTTGGACCTCACAAGATAAAGAACATGATCTCTCTCTCTCTCTCTCTCACACACACACATGTTTAGAACCTATCGTATGTGCTCAATCTTTATTGTAATGATGCCAACCTCTATTCCCCATACAACCAGAATGGTCGATGCCTCCTTCTCTCCTTTGGGCCTCAAAATAAATTTTCACTATCCAAGCTATAAGGTACATATTCAGAATATGGGAGTTTTGATGTTGCATTATAATAGGAAATGAATGGATTATGTAGTGTCAAAAGTAGATAGAAACTTCCAATGTGGTTGCTACAAGTTGCATAACCTAAGCTTCCAACTATCAGAGATGATACATGACGATATGTATCATATCTTTATTAGAAAATATCACGTAAACTCTATTAGCTATTCATCAACACTCTACATCTACATGGCCTAGTATGCAAAAGCAAGTACGGAATTTAAAATATAGGTAGTATGAGATGGTAATTTTAACTACTGGTGAATTTTTTTAATTTTTATGGTACTTATTAAGATATTGCACTATTCCATTTTCCTATTACTTCTTGAGATATTGGATTCTTTCAATTGTTTTATTGTCACATCCCAGATTTTTCCCAAATCTGGAATGTTTAAAATTTAGAGGATTAGAAAATTGCTAGAAAATCATTTGTGTGCTTGCTAGTCCACTAACATTGCCTAGGTTTGTCTCATTGCCGCACTCGATTAACCACTTAGGAGGGTTCAAGGACCCGCACAACAAAGTAGACCCACAACTCCCTCTCTCTCACAAACTGATAGGCCCCACCTGTCAGGGTCGCTGTCGGTGTCAAAACCGGCGGATCTCGGGTAGGGGGTCCCGAACTGTGCCTCTAGGCGGATGGTAACAGGAGACAAGGGACACAATGTTTTTACCCAGGTTCGGGCCCTCTCGATGGACACAATGAAGCCCAGGAGCTTTCCGGCTGGAACGTCGAAGACGCATTTTTCCGGATTGAGCTTGATGTCATATTTTTGAAGATTGTCAAATGTGAGCCTCAAGTCGTCTACTAGAGTTTCGACGTGCTTGGTTTTGACGACCACGTCATCTACATATGCTTCCACTGTTTTGCCGATCTGGTTTGCGGACATGTCCGAATCATGCTACCGATATGTTGCGCCGGCGTTTTAAGCCCAAAGGGCATTGTGTTGAAGCAGAACGGGCCGTATGGAGGACGAATGCCGTTGCAGCTTGGTCTGCTCCGCCATCTTGGTTTGGTGGTAGCCGAGTACGTCGAGGAAGCACAATGAGTCGTGGTCGGTCAGAAGGCCAATGATTTGATCAATTCGAGGGAGGAAGGGATCCTTTGGGCAAGCCTTATTAAGGTCTTTGAAATCAACACATAGGCGCCAAGATTTATCCTTCTTTGGTACCATCACCAGTTCGCTAGCCAGTCCGGATGTTTTATATCTCCGGTGAATCCGGCCTCCAAAAGTTTGGCTAGCTCCTCTCCCATGGCCTGTCTCTTGGGTTCGAAAGCGCCAAGAGCCTGTTTGACTGGCTTGAATCCTTTTAGGATATTTAGGCTGTGCTTGGCCACCGACATGGGATTCTGGCATGTCTGAAGGGTGCCAGACAAAGATGTCCCAGTTTTCTTGTAGAAATTCTCGTAGTGTGGCGTCTACATCAGGGTTTAATTGTGCCCCGATGGAGGCCATCTTTGCAGGGTCCGTAGGGTGGACTTGGAATTTGACTATTTCATCCGCTGGTTTAAAAAGAGGCGGACTTGGATCTTTTATCAAGTATCACATCGTCCCTGTTCACCGTTGAGCGCATCGCGGTGAGTTCCTCGGCCGCTAGGGCTTCGAATAGTGCCTCGAGGGCTAGTGCGGCCGTCTTATTTTCGTGCTGGAGTGCTATGTTTGGATCACTAGCGAGAGTGATGATTACGTTGGGACCGGGCATTTTAAGCTTCATGTACACATAATGGGGTATAGCTTGAAAAATTGTGAATGCCTCTCGTCCTAATAAAGCATGGTATCCACTGTTGAACGGGGCCACTTGAAATGTGACCTCCTCGACCTGTAATTGTCCGGCGAGTTAACACTACGCCCAAAGATGATTTTTCCTATGCAGCATGCTTCCCTGGGATTATTCCTCTACAGGTTGTGCTGCTTCGCTCAATGCGGTTCCAGTCTATTTCCATTTTTCGTAGGGTTTCCTCATAGATGAGGTTTAGTTCACTGCCGCCATCCATGAGTACCTTAGTAAGGCGAAAGCCGTCTACTATCGGGCTGAGGACCAATGCGGCTGGTGCCCGGGCAATTCGGAATTTAGGTTCGTCACTGGCATTGAAGGTAATAGCTGTGTCACTCCATGGATTTATTGTTGCTACTTGGTAGACTTCGGCAAGGTTGCGGAGTTGTCGTTTTCGCATGTTATTTGATGCGAAAGTCTCGAAGACTTTTGACACCGTCTTTGGTGTTGGGCTGGGATTACGAAGCTAGAGGCTCTTCGCCACTTTTGGCCACTTGCCATAGTATCCAACATGCTCAAGGCTATGAGTTGGAGTGGCGCCCTACGTGCTATGAATTTTGCAGGTCCGTTTAGCCAACCCTCCAAGACGGTTCTGCACTTTAGGGGTTTTGGTTTTGGTATTCAACCCGTGTGCTTGATAATGATGCACCCTTTTGTTCCGGACTAGGGATGTATTCGGGGCGGATTATCCCAAAATTTACTTTCGGTTTTCCAGCGCTCTCCATCGCGACAGATTTTTGTACGATGGTCACCAAGTCGTAAAAGCGTGTAATTTCATGACGACTTATGGCGTTTAGGATTCCCTTTGTCTGCAATAATTATTGCAGAAGATTGGTATTGCGTCCTCCTCTCGGCAGTCCTTTATCCTGTTCATAACCAGGAGGAATCTGGCCCAGTAATGATGTACTGTTTCGGCGGGCTCTTGCCGAATTCGAGAGAGATCGCTAATGTTTGGGTGGGCGGGTGGCACTAAATCCGGAACCCTGTCCAATTTAGGACTCAAGGGCCGGGAAGTTTCCGAACTCGGAAGCTTGGATTTTTGAGTGTTATCCAATGACTCAATTCACCACCGACTTTAAGTTCGTGGCTTGATCGACATCCGTCCCCCCGCAGGAATCCGGC
This sequence comes from Aegilops bicornis, assembly GCA_021605145.1. Taxonomy (NCBI): domain Eukaryota; kingdom Viridiplantae; phylum Streptophyta; class Magnoliopsida; order Poales; family Poaceae; genus Aegilops; species Aegilops bicornis. Next base: position 243,128,802 of record CM038669.1, read on the forward strand.
ATGGCGGGATCGCGAATCCGGACGTAGCTAGTCCTTAAGATAGGAGAAGAGTCGCCGCATTGCTCCTCTATCACAGCAACATGATGGGTAGCCTGGGGAGAGTTGATCTCTCTCAGATCGGTTTTAGGCCCGATTCGGTCGTAATCTGTGGCGATTCCCAGGGCGGCGATGCGATCCAAGAGCTCGTTTACGGAGGAGAGCTTGATTGGATCTAACTGTTTGGCAAGTTCCGAACTAACATGGAGATTGGTTTCGATGACTCGAGAGGTCATCGTCGGCGCGACGGCCGAACTAGCGGTCGTGAGAAAACCGCCTAGCCGAAGAGTCTGACCAGTGGCCAAGGCTTTTTTGGCGATGGTTTCGTCTTTAAAGACGAGATGAGGCATCCTACCTGATGACGATGGCACAGAGGAACTCTCAATGAATAGCACCAATGTCGGTGTCAAACCGGCGGATCTCGGGTAGGGGGTACCGAACTGTGCGTCTAGGCGGATGGTAACAGGAGACAAGGGACACGATGTTTTTACCCAGGTTCGGGCCCTCTCGATGGAGGTAATACCCTACTCCCGCTTGATTAATATTGATGATATGGGTAGTACAAGAGTAGATCTACCACGAGATCAAGGAGGCTAAACCCTAGAAGCTAGCCTATGGTATGATTGTTGTTCGCCCCACGGACTAAAACCCTCCGCTTATATAGACACCGGATAGGTTAGGGTTACATGTAGTCGGTTACAATGGTAGGAGATCTACATATCCAGATCGCCAAGCTTGCCTTCCAAGGCCAAGGAAAGTCCCATCGGGACACGGGACGAAGTCTTCAATCTTGTATCTTCATAGTCTTGGAGTCCGGCCGTGACGATAGTCCGGCTATCCGGACACCCCCTAGTCCGGGACTCCCTCAGTCGCCCTCAACTTCCCGCAACTGCCGCAACCATGCACACGCCCATGACCAAGCGTACGATCCCCACGTCTTCACAGCCATCATGCACGTCCGCTACTGCCTCCATGCCCTATAAATACCCCTCACCTCCCTCCGCGAAAGCCCCAACACCGTGACAGACATCGCCATCAAGCTGCCTCGCCACGACCCCACCTTTGTTGCTCTGTCCTAGAAACTTTGTGATGCAGAGCATCCGACGATCATCCCCATGTACACTCGAGCCTACGCCATTGGACCTAAGGTGAATTCGCTCCTTTCCGAATCTTCCCTTTCCGCATGTAAGACATGGATGCTACTTCAAGCGCGGACCTTGTGCATACTCAGGTACACCCGAGGAGACCATGGAGAGCCCAAGGACCAAGGCCAAACGTGCGCGGAAGCGAAGGAAGGAGAAGGAAGAAGAGCCAGCATAAAGGCGGACATCCGCCCCAAATCGACATCCGGCCCTTGCCCTGGAAATTCGGCGTCGGCTATCCAGAGAACACCGAAAAGGACCAGCGCAGCCCGGACATCCGGCTCTTCCTGAAGCCCCGGACATCCGGCCCCTTCGCCCGGAAATCCGGCCCCTCCATCACCGAACGCATCTGGAAGACCCAGGCCAGCCCGGACATCCGCCTCCCAGCCGGACATCCGCCACCCTGCGCACAGAGTGTAACGGGCCACCGCCCATGTACCCCTTCACTTCATCCCCAACTTGTACTACGACTATATATATCCTCCACCTCCTCCTAGTTAGGGTTAGCGTTGATTTAGCTCAAGTTAGAGATAGAGTCATTATCCATCGGATCTCCTCCTCGTGAGAGACCGCGCCTCTTCGGAGAAGATCCTATCGGATTCAAGACCCCTCGTGGGAAGATCCCCTTGTGGATTCAAGCCCTCCTCGCGGAGAAGAACGGTTCCTTTGTATCCTCTACCTTTGTTGACTTTGGATCTCATGTATCTCTTTGTGTTCTTTGATCTAGCATTTGTGTGACCGATTCCTTGTTGGTTGAGTGTTTTCTCTCGTTCCTCCCCGTGATTTCCTCGTGTTCTTCCGCTCGTTCTTCGTGTCTCCCGTAGGATCCACTCCAAACGTGAAAGATCGATGCTATAGGGTTCCACCCTACATCATCTTGGTATCATGAGCCACGTTGATCACGTTTTTGGAGCCCCTACCCCGTGTTTTCTAGCTTGATTTTGTTGATTTCGTCCTAAATCCGAAAATCCCCACCAAAAATAGCCCCATTTTTTGTGATTTGTTAGTTTTGATGATGTTTTGTTGATTTTGATCCATGGATTTGCTTGGTTTCGAGTGGATCTAGCATTTCCCCAAGTTTCCCCACTTTCCATCCACGAAATCTCTCCAAATTTGACCTTGAAATCATCAATTTCCGCCCCCAATTCGAAAATTTCCGCCCCAAACGAGATCTGGATTCGTCGGGCCGGACATCCGGGCCATCTGGCCGGACATCCGGGCCCCAAGCCGGATATCCGGCTCCTGGAGCGCCAAATCTGCTCGGTTCTGGACAGACACCCCCGGAAATTCGGGCTCCACCCCGGACATCCGACCCGTGGGATTTCAGATTTTCCCGTTTCACCGTTTTGTCCATAACTAATTCATCCGAGTCCGCTTTTTGACGTTCTTTAGCTCGTTTTGAAGCTATTGACATCCCCCATCCCATAAAAATACTACCACCACCATTTGACTCCATCAAATTTTCGGAACTTTGGCATCTTTGCCTAGGGCTTCCACCACATCCTCCGTGATAACCACCACCGACTTCCGCAACCTAACCAATTTTGTTCCCTTTGCATTTGAGGTTGTTTGAGTTGTGATTCGAGTCTCCTAAGGTGTTTAGGCTACTTAGGGACGGTTGCATCTTCATGAACCACCACCACCACCATAACTTCCGCATAGGCTTGCCCACCATACACTTCAACCACCTCAATTTAACCCAATAGTTGTTTGAGCTTGTTTGAGTTGTGGCTTGTGTATCCTAAGGTGTTTCGGCTACTTAGGGACGGCGACTTCAACTCCGACACGTGTATAGCCCATCATTCCACTTCCGCATTGCCAAGTGCAAACCACCACCGCATTCCCGCTACCACCATTCTGACATTTGACGTTTGAGATTTTGAGTTCGTGGTTTTTCCGTTTCCTAAGGTGTTTCGGCTACTTAGGGACGAGTCTCCATCATCTTGGTATCTACATCAAGAACACCGCTACTCATCATCGCCGGACGGTAACCTCCATATCATCTTGGTATCGCGGTATCCCTCCATTGTATATTCCCCTTGCCATTGCATTGTTAACCCCTAGCCTTACTTTTTATGCTATTTGCCTATCGAGACTAGCCATTTGAGTATTGCCGGCATTGTTACTTGTGCACATTAGTGATCATACTTCCCATAGCATATATACCATATCATTGTGGTGCATATATTGGTATCATATCTTGTGTCACAAGTTTGTTCCCGCATACACACAATTGCTATCTTGGTTTGTGCATTGTGCAAAGTGGCCATAGAAAAAAAGCTTTTAAGCAAAAGAAAGAGAGCAAAGAAGCTTGTAAGCAAGTGCCATAGTATCATACCACATTGCATATAAGATTGTCATATCCGATCATCTTGGATCATCTTGAGAGAAACACCGAACCATACATACATAGCATACTTGGGATAAAACTTTATCCATTTTGCATCTTATAGGTTGTGCACAAGTGTCGTATCCGCCTATTGAGCAATCGTGCTAGCGTCTCTCTTGAGTTGTGCAACATGAGCGTTTTCCGTGGATTCCACATTTTGTGCTCATTCCTTGGTTGCACGACCCCATTTATCTATCCGTGTGTGTGTTTCCGTGCGCCATTTTTTGCTATTGGTCCATTTGTTTCACTTGCGAATTTGTGAATCTCTTTCAACATTATTGACTCTTGCTAACATTTTGCATTAAATTTTTGTGCCACTATCCTCACCGAGCTCCTCCATAAGCTTTACTTGTGTAGGTGTGAGAACCGACAAGGATTGGTACCAATAGTGCTATTTCATTGTCCGCATTTGAGTGAACTTGATTCATTGTCAACATCGGTCAAGGTACATTGGTATAAGTTCTGCTCTTTCTCCCACTCATATTTGCTCGAATCTTGTGATGGATAGGCAAGGCATTTCCTCTTCGGTCCTCGACAACAACGACGGCGTGAACAACTACATCACCAAAGCCGCCTATCTTCGATCTACAACGACAAGTGCAAGGCACACAATCAAGATTGCGAGAGCGCATCGAGAACATCTCCATCGACATTCATCACTCCAAGCAAGGAGAAGGGACTACATCGACAAGAAGCTTGCCGCACATAAAGAGGAGCAAGATGCAAGGATGGAGGAGATTAGAGCCTTGATCAAGTCTACTTCCCTTCATCATCTTCAAGGCAGCGACATTCAAGCCACAAGTCTTCGGAGCTGAAACGACGCAAGTGCAAATCGTCCTCGTCCACATCTACATGGCGACCACCATCACGCTCGTGATCAACATCGCCATGAAGGGCAAGTCACCTCCAAGCATCATGTGCACGCATTTACCCATTTAACGCCAAGGAGCTCAAGCACGACAACGACATCATCATCATGAAGATGCTCCATAAGCGCAAATGCACAAGTCCCAACAAGCCCTACTTCACGCCAAGTCGAAGCTTCATAAGCACAAGAGAAGACCGCGAGACGAGCACCACCAAGGCGGCGCTACAGCTACAACAACCACTTCGGCATCTTCGCCAAGTGCAATCAAGAAATCTTCGCCTTTGGACGTACGGCATCTTCGCCTACTTCCCACGTGTACGCCTACATCGACTTCATCAAGTCCAAGGCGACCACCTACGAGCGAGGGCGACACTTCCATCTTCGGAAGCCCCTCAAGGAAGATGGCCGAGCATGGGAAACTCCCTTCGGTCATGGAGACGAGCTGATGCGGAGCATCCTACGGTCATCACCATGTCAAGAGTCCGTTTGGCAAGTGACACGTGCAACCTCTACTTCTCATACATAAAGGTGAATCTTCTCCTTTACACGTGTTCACTTGACCCTTCGAGGATGGTATACTACTTGACACTTCTCCCGTGCATGCATAAGTATTGTTTGAGCTTCACGGATGTCGAGGAGGAGTGCAAGCGCCAAGGAACGACTACACCGTCCATGAGGGAAGCATGGAAGAGAAGGAGGAAGAGAACCTGCCGCTCAGAACGAGCGGTACTATCACCACTCCAAGCGGTACTACCGCTAAGGCCACCCAAGCGGTACTACCGCCTCCAAGCGGTACTACCGCTCAAGCGGTACTACCGGCCATGAGCTCCCAGGTACTACCGCCTCGGCTCAGCAGCACCAAGGGCCTTTGGCCTTGTATCCCTCCCACTTACCCCTTTGTGGCTTAGACTATAAATAGACCACCTCCACTTCCTTTCTAGGGTTAGCAAATATGATAGCTCATTCTTAGGTGAGCTTTGCTCCTACCTCTACTCTTGAGAGAGAGAGAGAGACTACCACTCCCATGGAGTTCAAGACCTCCATGTGAGAAGATCCTGCGGGATATCATCAAGACACCCTTGCGGGAAGATCCGTCTAGGATATCATCAAGACCTCCTCTTGGAGATGAACCTTACCTTGTATCTTTCCCTTTGTTGTTCATGTACCTTGTGATCTTGTGTGTTTGATTGTCTAGTGGATGTGTGATTGGACTTGTTCTTGAGTGTTTCCCTTGTGATTTCTCTCCGTTCTTCCCCGTGTTCATCGTGTTCTTCGAGGGATCCCACTCCAAACGTGAAAGATCGTCCACGTAGGGTTCCGCCCTACATCATCTATGGTATCATGAGCCACGTTGATCACGTTATTGGAGCCGCTACCCCTCTTTTTCTAGCTTGATTTTGTTGATTTCGTCCTAAATCCGAAAATCCCCACCAAAAATAGCCCCAATTTTTTTTGTGATTTGTTAGTTTTGATGATGTTTTGTTGATTTTGATCCGTGGATTCGCTTGGTTTCAAGTGGATCTAGCATTCCCCCAAGTTTCCCCACTTTCCATCCATGAAATCTCTCCAATTTTGACCCCGAAATCATCCATTTCCGCCCCAAAATCGCACCCCTACCCGGATTTGCGAAAAATCCCGACACGAGCGGTACTACCGCCCTTCCAAGCGGTACTACCGCTTAGCACCTCCAAGCGGTACTACCGCCCTTCCAAGCGGCACTACCGCCCCTCCCAGAGCCAGATTTTGCGAAAAAACCGACACGAGCGGTACTATCACCATTCCAAGCGGTATCTGCCATTACGAGCGGTACTACCGCCTCCCCAGGTACTACTGCCCTAGCCAGTTTCAGCCTTCCGACTTTCACCGTTTCGGCCATAACTAATTCATCCGGAGTCCGATTTTGACGTTCTTTAGCTCGTTTTGAATCTATTGACATCCCCCTTCCAATAAAAATACTACCATAACCATTTGACTCCATCAAAATTTGTGAACTTTGGCATCTTTGCCTAGGGCTTCCGCCACATCCTCCGCATAACCACCACCGACTTCCGCAACCTAACCAATTTTGTTCCCCATAGCATTAGTGGTTGCTTGAGTAGTGATTCGAGTCTCCTAAGGTGTTTCGCTACTTAGGGACGATTGCTTCTTCATCAACCACCACCACCACTTCCACATAACCTTGCCCACCATACACTTCCGACAACCCAACTTAACCCAATTGTTGATTGAGCTTTTTCGAGTTGTGGCTTGTGTCTCCTAAGGTGTTTCGGCTACTTAGGGACGGCAACTTCAACTCCGACACGTGTATAGCCCATCATTCCACTTCCGCATTGCCAAGTGCAAACCACCACCGCTTTCCGCTACCACCACTTTGACAATTGAAGTTTGAGATTTTGAGTTCGCGGTTTTTCCGTTTCCTAAGGTGTTTCGGCTACTTAGGGACGAGTCTCCATCATCTTGGTATCTACATCAAGAACACCGCTACTCATCATCGCCGGACGGTAACCTCCATATCATCTTGATATCGTGGTATCCCTCCATTGTATATTCCCCTTGCCATTGCATTGTTAACCCCTAGCCTTACTTTTGCGTTACTTGCCTATCGAGACTAGCCATTTGAGTATTGCCGGCAACGTTACTTGTGCACATTAGTGATCATACCTTCCATTGCATACATACCATATCATCTTGGTATCATCATATCATCCATTGTGTCACAATATCGTTCCCGCATATACACAATAGCTATCTTGGTTTGTGCATTGTGCAAAAGTGGCCATACATACAAAAAAAAAGAGAATAAGCTTTTAAGCAAAAGAAAGAGAGCAAAGAGCTTGTAAGCAAGTGCCATAGCATCCAAATATATCATATGGTATTATACTTGATCATCTTGGATCATTGTGAGAGAAACACCGGGAACCATACATACATAGCATACTTGGGATAGAAAGTTTATCCATTTTGCATCTTATAGGTTGTGCACAAGTGTCGATCCGCCTATTGAGCAATCGTGCTAGCGTCTCTCTTGAGTTGTGCAACACGAGCGCTTTTGGTGGATTCCACATTTTGAGCTCATTCCTTGGTTGCACGGCCCCATTTATCTATCCGTGTGTGTGTTTCCGTGTGCAGCTACATATTGCTATTGGTCTACTTGTTTCGCTTATGAATTTGTGAATCTCTTTCAACATTATTGACTCTTGCTAACATTTTGCATCAAATTTTGTGCCACTATCCTCACCGAGCTCTACCATAAGCTTTACTTGATAGGTGTGAGTGAACAAGTCCGGTACCAATTACACTATTCTTTCATCTCACATTGAGTGAAACGGGATACATCCTCAACTTTGGGAAAAGGTAACTTGGTATTGTTTATCTCATTTCCTACTCACCTCTACTCGAGTCTTGTGATGGATAGGCAAGGCATTTCATCTTCGGTCTACAACAACAACGACGAAGTTCGATGCCATGGAAAACAACTACGACGCCAAGATGCAAGCTAAAATGGAGGAGATCAAATCCCTCATCAAGTCCTACAAGCGATCTTCCTCATCTTCGAGAAGACGCTCAAGAGCACATCCTTCCGAGCGACCATCTCCGGCAACATCACATCGACATCGACACCATCATCAACAAGAACGTGAAGGTCAAGAGCTCAACATCAACAACCACTCAACGACTTCACCATCTCCCTTGGCATCTTCGCCAAGCGACTTCAAGGCATCTTCGCCTTCGGATATTCGGCATCTTCGCCAACAAGCACCCCAAGACTACGCTCAAGAGAAGCTCCCCAAGCTCAAGTCCGCGACTTCCACGAGCTACTACGACCTCGACATCGACCACGAGATTCCTTTCTATGGGACTCAAGAACCCGAGGAGTACCTCGAGTGGGAGCGCTTGATGGACGACTACCTCAAGTTACATCAAGTTCCTCCCGAAGATCAAGTGAAGTGCGCCACAAGAAACTTCCACGACTACGCCGACATGGTGGCTTCACACACCTTCGGAGTGCTACGAGATGAGTTGGCCCAAGATGAAGAGAGCTTTGCGGCGAGAGTTTGTGCCTCCAACCTACACGGAACAACTTCGACGCCAATTGGAGAACACCATCCAAGGATCCAAGTCCATAGACTCATACTTCAAGGAGATGAAGATTGCCTTGCGACGAGCCGGCGTGGACGACCCCATGTCAATGAAGTTCCACTTCATGATGGGATTGCACAATGACATCTCCAAGACCATCTTCCTCGAGAACTACAAGTCCATCGACGACTACTACATTGGTGCTCTCAAGGCGGAACAAGAATTCATGAAGGCCAAGGCTTCTCCACCCCAAGCACACTTCAAGGGCGACCAAGCTCTACGACAAGCATGAGGCTAGTACCACCACGATGTCCAAGCCCGACAAGCTCCAAGACGATGCTCCCAAGTGCAACTTCACCGCCATCCCTCTTTGTGGCATTGATGATACCGAGTCTACCTTGACTCTTTTTCAAGATGTTGCGGAGACAAGTACGACTACGGAGACCTTCAAGGACCAAGCTTTGGAGGCAAGGGACAAGGTGGCAAGGAAGGATGATGCTTCCATCTTTGGAGGCGAGAGTGATGATGTGCCATCTTCGGCCTTCATCCATGGCGACGACGATGAGATGGTTGAGTATTTCACTTCGACCACGGCGACGTATGATGACTTGAGTGACTTGTGCCACCATATTGAGAGTGAGAGTGACGTCACCACTAGCCCCATATATGACGAGTTGCCCCAATTCTCATGTGAGGAGAGCCACAACCACCACTTGAGTGAGATGAGTGACTCCACCATACGAGAGTTTGAGTGCACCTATTTTGAGGGAGTGAGTGAACCACCACATAGAGAGAGTGAGATAGTTGATAGGTCATGTGAGGCCACTTTCAACACTAACGACTTGACCTCTACCTCTATTGTGTCTTCTCATTTGGTGCTAGGTCCCATTTATGATGACGGCCGATCCTCGATTTACTTCGTCCTCCCTTTGGACAAGACGATGGCCATGGTGGACTATGATGAACCCCCCACATGGTTCCATCAAGATGAAGATGACCACCATTTGGTCTTTCCCACCTCACCTACACCACTTGAGTGGAATGACAAAGGTAACAAAGGTGACGGTGATGCTCTCGTCCCACTAGTGGACTATTTTGACATTGATTGCTTGCATGATGTTGATCACCCTATTGACATGCTTCATTCTAGTATGATTTCCCCATGTGATGATTTGCCCATTTATGATGAATATGATGATTCTCATGTGGAGTCTATTAGTTGTGATGCTATACATAGGATTTCTTGTGACAATTCTTTAGGTCACATCATGTTTGCTAATCCGCTTGACTTATCATATGCTATGCATGAGATCCATCATATGTCTTCTTTGCAATCTCTTCATAGTGACTATGCATATGCCATTAAAATAAACCCAATTTGCACATATGGCATAGATGACAAGCCCATGGTTATTGGCATTTGTTTTTCTTGTGATGATATTGATTTGCATCATTTATCTCATATGCCATGCCATGCCCACCTAGCTTCGGATATGCATTGTTTTGGATGTTGTCCATTTTCTCCAAATGATGTTTCCAATATTGCTCATGAGGAGACCCCCATAGTTTCCTCATACTTGTTAGGAGATTTTGATCCATCCCATCCATTGCATGATCCCAATACTTGTGTGCACCATATGCTCCCCATGAACAAACATGCTTTTGATGTGCCATATACTTGCATTCTCAATTTGTGTCCCCATCGTGTCATACATAATAACTATTCTTTCATGATGGATGACATGTTCTTATACCATGCATCAAATTTCTTTGAGCGATGCTTATGTTGTGCTAACTCACATGTACACATACACATCATGATGGATGATGTGTACATTTACCACGCGCACAATTTCTTTGGTTTGTGTCTCTTTGGTGTAGGTACCCATGAATACTTGTCAAACTCGCAATCCCACGAGTTGACAAAACGAGCTCTAGAGAGCAACGATGATTTGGGATCCCATGGATTGTCTTTCCCACCGCTCTCTTTGCGCATATCCTTCGCGCATTTCTTCTACACGGCCCTCACTTGGCTATGGATTGTTTCCCATTATACATCCTTTGCCCATATTGCCATGTTCACTTTGCATGATATGCCCATTCCTATGCCTTTGCCATGCATTTGTGAGCCATGCTTTGCATTACACATGATGATTGATTCTAGTACTTGTATGTGTATTTGCAAGCTTGGTGGAGATATCACTTGTTATTGCCATGTTCTATTCATGACCCATTCCTATGATGATACTTTCATCTTGCTTTGTGTTCGTGCTTGTGATATGTCATGTGCATTCCCTATGCCTATTATTTGCTCACATGACATGATTGCCATGATTTACTCTAGTGTGTTGCATCTTCGCTCCACTAGTTTGCACGACTTGATTACAATGCTTGCTTATGTTGCATCACCAATGATTCATACTTGCTCATTTTATGCGGTTGATGACAACCATCTACATGCTTTGCACATCATTGTTATTGCTTCTTGTCACATATCTCCATATGTTGCCTCCCTCATACTAGATTTTCCATGTATTGAGTGCAACCATGCTATTCGTCTTGCTCATGAGTTTGCCCCCATAGCATTCTCACATATGTTTGGAGATTTTGACATAACCCTTGTGAAGCATGCTTGTCTTACTTCTTTGCACCATATACCTAGTGCCATGAATTTAGCCATTGTTGCATCATATTATTCATGCACTTGTGCTTCTAATGGTTTTGTGCAAAGATGAGAACCATCATGATGGATGATGTGTTTATCTACCATGCGACACGTTCTTTGTTTTGTTTTGTGCATGTGTAGGATACTTGGACTTTGTGTCGACTTCCACTTCACGTGAGTTGACCATTCGAGCTCTTGAGAGCGAGCCTCATACATTCTACCACGACTCGCTTCTACACCATATTTGCTTCCACTTCGGCATTATGAAGAATGCACAAGGACACACTTTCAAGGTGACATCCTTCTTGAGCTTGGATATTGTGGATCATACTTCATGTGTTGCTTGCACAATTTGCATGCATGTGCGAGATATTGCTTTCACCCATGATTGCCACATTTCCATGCTTCATGACATATATACCTTGTGTGTTGCATCCAATTCTTGGATTACTTTCTCCTATCACATGTTTGGTTGCAACAATGTCATTCCTTCCCATATGCCAAGTCACATTGATTGCTACATGCTTGACTTGATTGCCTCACACATGATGAACAATTGCTCTTTCTATTGTGTTGAGTGCCACAATATGTTCACTACACCCTATGCACATTATGCTTGGATTGTCTTGCACTTGACCCATGTGTTTAGACACTTCATTTTATTTGGTGTTGTGAATACTTCCTATGCCTACCATCGACCATTTGTCGAGCGCTTTATACATGATTGCTATGATCTTGAGGTAAATGCTTATTCTCTTGTCACACATATTTGCATCACTACCTCACGTTTACATGTTTGTTTCCATGATGACCTTGATTTTGATCAATTCATATGGTTACATGCCATGTCACAATCCTTTGTCACACCCTATGCTATGCTTGATGACGACACTTGTTTGCTGAATCACCTCTTGAATGCTTGGTTTTGCACTAACGCTAACCACATTTGTTTTTCCAAGTGTTTGTTCCATTTGCTCCTTTTGAAAGAATCACAAGACGATGTGACATTGGAGAGTGCCCATTTCGAGCTTCAAGATGACAAGTACTTGGTGATCGTCCACTTCAACACCGCGACGCTATCTCTTTCCCATGGTGATTTGGTCTTCGATCCGAGGTCGGATCTTTCCCAAGGGGGAGGGGATGATGCGGAGCATCCCACGTTCATCACCATGTCAAGAGTCCGTTTGGCAAGTGACACGTGCAACCTCTACTTCTCATACATAAAGGTGAATCTTCTCCTTTACACGTGTTCACTTGACCCCTTCGAGGATGGTATACTACTTGACACTTCTCCCGTGTGCATGCATAAGTATTGTCGGAGCTTCACGGATGTCGAGGAGGAGTGCAAGAGCCAAGGAACGACTACACCGTCCGGCGAGGGAAGCATGGAAGAGAAGGAGGAAGAGAACACGCCGCCAGTAACGAGCGGTACTATCACCACTCCAAGCGGTACTACCGCTTAAGGCCACCCAAGCGGTACTACCGCCCTCCAAGCGGTACTACCGCTCAAGCGGTACTACCGGCCATGAGCCCGGTACTACCGCCCTGCCTGTGCGCAGCCGCGGGCCTTTGGCCTTGTATCCCTCTCCCACTTACCCCTTTGTGGCTTAGACTATAAATAGACCACCTCCACTTCCTTTCTAGGGTTAGCAAATATGATAGCTCATTCTTAGGTGAGCTTTGCTCCTACCTCTACTCTTGAGAGAGAGAGAGAGACTACCACTCCCATGGAGTTCAAGAGCTCCATGTGAGAAGATCCTCATGGATATCATCAAGACCCTCTTGGGAAGACCCGTCTAGGATATCATCAAGACCTCCTCTTGGAGATGAACCTTACCTTGTATCTTTCCCTTTGTTGTTCATGTACCTTGTGATCTTGTGTGTTTGATTGTCTAGTGGATGTGTGATTGGACTTGTTCTTGAGTGTTTCCCCTTGTGATTTCTCTCCGTTCTTCCCCGTGTTCATCGTGTTCTTCGAGGGATCCCACTCCAAACGTGAAAGATCGTCCACGTAGGGTTCCGCCCTACATCACGAGCTATGAGGTGCCACATCATATGGGCCTCCAACACCAAGACGGTGACAAGACGGTCGAGTAAGGGCCATCCCCTTCGACCACGGCGACGAGCGCGAACCTCTTCAACAACATGAAGACGACGCCCACATTGGACTCATACTCCGTGTCAAGCTACGCGACCGCATATGGAGACATTTGCACCTACATCTCTCCGGCACCCACATATGTCGAGATGCCCCAATTGCCATGTGAGGAGAGCCACCACCCCATGAGTGACATGAGTGACTCCACCATACGTGACATTGAGAGCATTTCCTATGAGAGGATGAGTGTGACCACCACTAGCCCCACATATGAGAGCATGCCACACATCCTATGTGAGGTTGAACACCATTTGAGTGACTCCACCCACCATACGAGTGAGAGCATCCTTGAGGGAGTGAGTGAGCCACTACACTTAGTGAGTGAGGTAGTTGACAGGGCACATGAGGCCACTATGATTTCTAACGACTTAACCTCTACTCCTAGTGTGTTTTCTTCTTTGGTGCTAGGTCTCCTACATGACGACATGCCTATCCTCGACGAGTCCATCCCTACATTGGAGACGACGATGGCCATGGGGGACGATGATACACCCCCCACATGGTTCCATCAAGATGAAGATGACAACGAATGGATCGTTGACACCTCACCTACAACACATGAGCGATGCTCCAAAGGTAACATAGGTGATGGTACTTCTCTTATCCCACTAGTGGACTCTCTTACCATCGATTGTTCCCATGATGTTGACCCACCTATTACCATGCTTCATGCTAGTGAAACTTCTTCATGCCTTGACTTACCTATTTAAGATGAATATGATGATGAGCATGTTGAGTTGCCTAGTTGTGATGTTATGCTCCATAGGATATCATGTGAAAATTCTTTTGGTCACATCATATTTGACAATCCATTGAACTTGTCATATGCTATGAGTGAGATCTCCCATATTGCATCTTCACAATCTCAACATAGTAACTATGCATGCCCCATTAAAATAAATCCCATCTGCACTTATGGCATAGATGACGAGATGATGGTCATTGGCTTTTGTTTTTCATGTGATGATATTGCCATGCTTCCTTTACATGATTTGGGCAATTCATCTACTATACCATGCCATGATCACATTGTTCCAAATATGCATTGTTTTGGATGTTGTCAATATTCTCCATGTGATGTTGCTACTCATGCTCATGAGGAGACCCCATAGTTTCCTCATACATATTAGGAGATTTTGATTCATCCCATACTTTGCATGATTCACATAATTGCTTGCACCTTATGCATTCCATGGATAACAATGCTCTAGATATTTCTCATGATGCATTACACAATTTGAGTCTCCATTATGCTATACATAACAACAAACCTATCACGATGGATGACATGTTTCTATATCACGCATCTCATTTATTTGAGCATTGGATATTTTGTGCTAACCGACACATGCATGTGCGCATCATGATGGATGATGTGTACATATACCATGCACACACAATTTTTCCTTTGTCTTTGTTTTGTGTAGGTACTCATGTATACTCGCCAACTTCTCAATCCCAAGAGTTGATTTAAACGAGCTCGTGAGAGCAACGATGCTTTGGGATCCCGAGGACTAACCTAACCACTGATAGAGGCAAAGGTGTCCAGTCTTTCGATGAGATGTTGGTTTTCGCTTTGGAGGAAGTCGACTTAGACTATCCGACTACTTAACGCAGCGAGGACGTCGCGCCTTAGCAATCGCTAAACCAACTCCGAGAGGTTATTGACCACGCCGAGCACGCATCAAACCGACCACGAGGGTCTGCTTCCTGCGAGCAAACGTAAGAACAAGCAAGAAACTGAGATTGCAATCTGGATATTGCGAATATAAGATGAAAGCTTTATTGATCAAGGTGGGGTTCTGTGACGCCTTTGTCCGGTCGTTGAACACAAACGAAGTACGCGAAGTTGCAGCTATGGCGAACTTTTAATCTAAACAAAACCCAAAGTCTAAACGGTGCCCTAAGGGCTGTATATATGGAGGAAGAGAGGGGAATTTCGTGGCCCTTGGTGTAAGGGTCCGAAATCAGCCCTATCTCTTGTTTCCCCACACATACGGACTCTAAAAATAGCCTATACTTGTGTATTTCGAAATTACAAGGGCCTGGCCCAATAATAAGGTGACGCAGCACCTAGAATAGCCTCGGACGAAATTTATGAAGTAGCATCTTGTATATTTCGTCCAAGGCTTCATGCACCCATTATGGTGGCTTCAAAGTCCTGAAATCATCACTTGTAACTCCGTTCTTGTTCCCTATGCATGGCATCATCTCCATGCTTGTCCTTGCTCCAATGTCCATCCTTCTCCAAGCTAGGCCCTTCATTTGTAAGCAAAACAAATGTATCCAATTTAGGCAGCATCATATTCTCATGAACATTAGAATCATTACCAAGAAACAAAAGTACCTGATAATTTAATTGGCATGCATGAGCTCTAGTAATTGGTCCAAGATGTATAGCAGCAGGGCTGTGGGTGTAACAATGGTATTGATGTCCTCATCATCCTCCCCTTCTTGAAATGAAGTCGCCCTCGACGGAAACTCATCTACCTCACCCAAATAAGGAATCAAATCAGCAATGATAAAAGTGGGACTAACCCCAAAATCTGCAGGCAACTCAAGTTAAAATGCAATATCATTTAGTTTCTCTAACACCTTAAATGGACAATCACAACGTGGAATTAGCTTTGATTTGCAAATTAGGAAACCTATCCTTACGCAAATGTAACCAAACAAGATCTCCGGTGCAAAGACAACATGTTTTCTACCCTTATCTCCAAAGCAAGTTTATATTTAGCATTCATACGCTCAATGTTTTCCTTAGTTAACTCATGCATTTTTAAAATCAATTCAGCACGTTCTTTAGCATCAAAATTAACCTTCTCCGAAGATGGAAGAGGCAACAAATCAATAGGTGCACGAGGTAGGAAGCCATACACAATTTCAAAAGGGCACATCTTAGTAGTAGAATGCAATGAACGATTATAAGCAAATTCAATATGAGGCAAGCATTCTTCCCACATTTTCTTATTATTCTTCAAAACAGCCCTAAGCATAGTAGACAATGTTCTATTGACTACTTCAGTTTGTCCATCGGTTTGGGGGTGACAAGTAGTACTAAAAGCAGTTTAGTCCCCAACTTAGCCCATAAACATCTCCAAAAGTGGCTAAGAAATTTAGTATCACGATCTGAAACAATAGTATTTGGCACACCATGCAAGCGAATAATTTCACGAAAAGAACAAATCAGCAACATTAACAAAGATCATCGCTTTTATGACATGGTATAAAGTGTGCCATTTTCGAGAATCTATCCACGACAACAAATATGCTATCCTCCCCTTCTTTGTTCGAGGTAAACCTAAAACAAAGTCCATAGATATATCCTCCCAAGGAACACTAGGTACAGTGCAAAGGCATATATAAACCATGAGGATTGAGTCGTGACTTAGCTTTTTGACATGTAGTGCAAATGAGCAACAAAACGCTCAACATCCGTCTCATCTTTGGCCAAAAGAGATGTGTAGCAAGTATATCCTCCGTCTTCTTCACGCCAAAGTGTCCCATTAATCCTCCTCCATGCGCCTCCCGCAACAACAAAAGACGAACAGAGCTAGCAGGAATGCATAGCTTGTTAGCACAGTAACACAACACCATCCTTAATAACGAACTTGTTCCATGTTCTTCCTTCTTTACAATTCTGCATTACATCTTTAAAATCAGCATCATGCACATATTGATCTTTGATGGTCTCCAAACCAAATATTTTGAAGTCAAGTTGTGAAAGCATAGTATAGCGACGAGACAAAGCATCAGCAATAACATTTTCTTTACCCTTCTTGTGTTTAATGACATAAGGGAAAGTCTCAATGAATTCAACCCATTTAGCATGTCTACGATTCAGTTTAGCTTGACTTTTAATATGTTTCAAAGATTCATGATCGGAATGTATAACAAATTCTTTGGGCCATAAATAATGTTGCCATGTCTCTAAAGTCCTAACAAGAGCATATAATTCTTTGTCATAAGTAGAATAGTTCAGACTAGGCCCACTCAATTTTTCGTAAAAGTATGCAACAGGTTTTCCATCTTGTAATGACACACCTCCTAATCCAATTCCACTAGCATCACATTCAAGCTCAAAAGTCTTATTAAAGTCAGGAAGTTGGAGTAAAGGAGCATGTGTCAACTTATCTTTCAATACCGTGAAGGCTTCTTCCGTATGCGGTACCCCAAACAAAAGGCACATCCTTCTTTGTAAGTTCATTGAGAGGTGCAGCAATGGTGCTAAAGTCTCTCACAAAACGCCTATAGAAACCAGCGAGTCCAAGAAAACTCCTCACTTGTGTGACTGCTTTGGGCTGCGGCCAACTCTCAATAGCTTCAATCTTGGCTTTATCAACTTCAATTCCTGTGGTGTAACAACATAGCCAAGAAAAGATACTCGGTCGGTGCAAAAGGTGCACTTCCCAAGGTTACCAAACAAACGTGCATCACGTAGAGCATTAAAACAAGACGTAAATGTTCCAAATGTTCTTCCAAAGATTTGCTATAAATCAGTATATCATCAAAATAGACTACCACAAATCGTCCAATGAAAGCACGTAAAACTTCGTTCATTAGTCTCATGAAAGTACTAGGTGCATTAGTTAACCCAAAAGGCATGACTAACCACTCATATAAACCAAACTTAGTTTTAAATGCTGTTTTCCATTCATCTCCCAATTTCATACGAATTTGATGGTATCCACTACGCAAATCAACTTTGGAGAATATTGTAGAGCCACTCAATTCATCAAGCATATCATCTAGCCTAGGAATAGGATGACGATAACGAATAGTAATATTATTAATGCCTCAACAATCAACACACATACGCGATGTACCATCCTTTTTAGGCACTAGTATAATAGGAACAGCACAAGGACTAAGAGATTCGCAGATATAACCTTTGTCGAGCAGCAGCTCCGTACTTGACACATAATCTCCTTCGTCTCCTCCGGATTGGTACGGTATGGTGCACGGTTGGGTAGCGATGCACCGAATTAAGTCAATTTGATGCTCAATCCCTCGAATAGGTGGTAATCCCGGTGGTACGCCTTGTGGGAAGACGTCATGAACTCCTGCAAAATGTTAGTGACGAGGGGCAAAGAGGAAGGCACGTCCTCGAATGAAAATAACGCCTCTTTGCACACAAAAGCATAGCAAACAGATTTGCTAGAATCTAGCTCCTCAATATCAGATTTGGTGGCAAGTAAACATGCACTTTTCAGTTTAATTTCAGAAGCAACATTAGATGGTTTATTATTAGGATTCATTTGTTGCTCAAATTCTTTTGCCACAATCTGATTTTCACTCTTATTTTTCTCCTGTTTTGCTTTATTAGCTCTATTAATATCATCTTTCAAAATTGAATCAGGAGTCATAGGTAGCAAAGTAATATTTTTATCCTGGTGAACAAGAGTATACTGATTGTTTCTACCATGGTGTACAGAATTTTTATCAAATTGCCATGGTCTACCAAGTAATAAGGAACATGCTTGCATAGGTACCACATCACAATCAACATAATCAGCATATGTAGAGATACTAAAATACACACGAAAGACGTGTTACCTTAACCTTGCCGCTGTTGTTGAACCATTGGATGTAGTAAGGATGTGGATGTGGTCTTGTGGTGAGAGAAAGCTTCTCCACCATATCCATGCTAGCCAAGTTGTTGCAGCTCCCTCCATCTATGATGACGCGAATAGAACGTTCCTTCACAACTCCCTTTGTATGGAACAAGTTATGCCTCCGATTTTGCTTCGACTTGTGTAACCTGCACACTCAAAACACGTTGAGCAACTAAACATTCATACCACAAGATCTTAGCAGCCATGTATTGCGTCTCATGATCGTAATCATCTCCACCATGTTCTTCATGTGTAATAAGAGCCAAAGTCTCTTCATCATAGTCACTAAGCGGACTCATACCCACCATCCTCAAGAGTAATCATCACACGCTGAGATTGGCATTCTTTGGCAAAATGTCCTCTTCCCTTACAACGACGACAAATAATATCACTTGTGTGCCCTGTTGACGCCATGGAAGAAGAAGAGCTCTGTGTAGGCCCAGCAGGTGCGCTCTTGGCAGATAGTGGTGGTTGTGCCTGCTTTCTTGTATCACGGTTGGAGGTGGCAGCCGACGGAGGTGCCGGTGTAGTAGAACGTGTGGAAGTAGATGATGCACGTGGTGTCCATGATGAAGGTCGACCTGCAGAAAAGTTAGTCCGCCAACGCCTGCCGATCCTGCACTTCACGCTCAGCTTTACAAGCAAGATGGAATAATCGAGTGATATTAGTATAATCCTTGTAGTCTAGAATGGTCTGAATATCTCTATTTAATCCACCCGTAAAACGTGCAAGCATAGCTTCATTCTCCTCAACAATACCACATCTAATCAAGCCAGTTTGTAATTCACGATAATATTCTTCTACCGAATTTTTTCCTTGTCTTAAGCGCTGCAATTTTTGAAGTAATTCACGTTGATAATATGGTGGAACCCAACGAGCACGCATAGCAGTTTTCAAAGCAGCCCAAGTAATGGAACAGGATATAATCTACAATGTTCAGACCACCAAACACATGCAAAGCTAGTGAAAGCACAAATAGCAGCGAACACGTCTCTCCTCAGGATATTGTAAACATGTAAATCGTTGTTCAGTTTCTAACTCCCAAGTAAGATATATATCAGGAACATATCTACCCTCAAATGGTGGAATATTCAACTTCAATTTAGGGAGATGGTCATGATCTCGCACTGAGGGGAGCCCTAACATTGCCATTATTTGCATGTGGACGACCGGGTGGTTGTGGTCTTGGTGGTTGTGGTGCTTTGGTAGTTGCACGTAGTTACGAAGTTGATCAACCTCATCCTCGTACTCTCTCACATAATCATCCTCCCCACATCGCCAGCAGGAGCCATGAAGTATCAACAGAAGACCAAAGCAGCTTGGCCAGTGAAGAGGGACACGGCTCGCTTCGGCGGAGGGTTGCTTCGCGATGTGGAGGTAGTCGTTGTTGTTGTTGTTGTAGAGGTGCATTAGGTGCAGCCGGTGGTGGTGGTGGTAGACGCGCGAGCAATTCATTAAACTTGTTATCGAGCTTTGTTTCGAACGCCTTCTCAATGCCATCTATCTTCTCCATGGCCTCTTCAAATCTATTTAGAACATCTTCCACCTGCCCACTCATCATTTGTTGAAACTTATCATGTAGCGCTTTGTTTGTCATGTTCTCCCGGTCGGTCTAAATCGGCTTGTGATCCTGCCATGGTTAGCAGCAATAGAAACACACAAGAATATGATTGACAGACTACTAGGAAGTGGTGGTGGTGGTGTGGTGGACAAATACAAATCCGTCAAGCAAATCTCAAATTCTTACCAGTTCTTACCCAAAGAAAGCGGTGATCGGCAACCGATGTAGTCAAAACTCTCAAAGCTTGGATAGAGCGATTACGGGGAGAGTCAAACGCACGATGTAGATGTATGTGGAGTCGGGAAGGCTTATAATATGGTAGCAAAAAGGGTCAAGAATAATCAATTTAGAGATGCAAAGTTGAATAAACGCTCAACGACTCAGTCTTGTGCTGGTCCTAGGCTAGACCGTGCTAGAGACGCGAGCCTAGAACACTAACAAAATCACGGCGCTGCACGGAAACAACGGAAAAGCACACTCTGGAATTTTTTTTCGCTCTTTTTTTTTGCGCTGCTCTTTTTTTTTGCGCTGCTCTTTTTTTTTCTGCGCTGCTCTTTTTTTTTTGCGAAAAATCACTATAATGGCGAGTGTCTCAAAACTCTTCCCAGGTCAAACTGACAGGATGGGCACGAAATTTGTTTCGACCAAAATTTTTTTTTCGATCACGGACCCAAAAACTGGAAACGGGTCAAAAAAAACTTTCTATAATGGCGACTGTCTCAATACGCTTAGAAACACCTAAAAATAGGATAGCCAGAAAATTTTTCGACAAGTGCGTTTTCGGAATTTTTTTTTGTTTTTGTTTCCGAAACCTACTCCGGCTAGGAAACACGAATCGGAAACTAGATGGATCTCGAAAACAAACCTAATATGAGAAGAAGTCGGATTGGTGGTGGATATATGGTTGTGGTATATGGCAGCGGTGGTGGTATATGGCTACGGATTGGTGGTGGATAAGAAGGGTGGTAGATGGCAAGGCGATGATGATGGTGCGGCAGCGGCGTGACAACTTATGACCAGAACTCGAAACTCTAAAAGACTAGACTCTAAGACCAAAGAACTTGACACGCATTTGATGCAACCGCAAGAATTCAACAAAGCAAAAACCCTAAAAAGATTATGCGAAGGCTCAGATTGGTTCGGATATGATGAACTAACCCTAATTTTTTTTGTGGCTTTTTCGTGGACTTTAGGTATGAAGAACAGACTCGATCTAATCTATTTAAAAGCGTAAAATCTCACCGAGCAACCCGGAAATCTGATACCACTTGATAGAGGCAAAGGTGTCCCGTCTTTCGATGAGATGTTGGTTTTCGCTTTGGAGGAAGTCGACTTTGACGATCCGACTACGAACGGCGAGGACGTCGCGCTTTAGCAATCGCTAAACCAACTCCGAGAGGTTATTGACCACGCCGAAAGCACGATCAACGACCACGAGGGTCTGCTTCTGCGAGCAAACGAAGAACAAGCAAGAAACTGAGATTGCAATCTGGATATTGCGAATATAAGATGAAAGCTTTATTGATCAAGGTGGGGTTCTGTGACGCCTTTGTCCGGTCGTTGAACACAAACGAAATGCACGCGAAGTTGCAGCTATGGCGAACTTTTAATCTAAACAAAACCCAAAGTCTAAACGGTGCCCTAAGGGCTGTATATATGGAGGAAGAGGGGGAATTTCGTGGCCCTTGGTGTAGGGGTCCAAATCAGCCCTATCTCTTGTTTCCCCACACATACGGACTCTAAAATAGCCTATACTTGTGTATTTCGAAATTACAAGGGCCTGGCCCAATAATAAGGTGACGCAGCACCTAGAATAGCCTCGGACGAAATTTATGAAGTAGCATCTTGTATATTTCGTCCAAGGCTTCATGCACCCATTATGGTGGCTTCAAAGTCCTGAAATCATCACTTGTAACTCCGTTCTTGTTCCCCTTGCGCATGGCATCATCTCCATGCTTGTCCTTGCTCCAATGTCCATCCTTCTCCAAGCTAGGCCCTTCATTTGTAAGCAAAACAAATGTATCCAATTTAGGCAGCATCATATTCTCATGAACATTAGAATCATTACCAAGAAACAAAAGTACCTGATAATTTAATTGGCATGCGCGAGCTCTAGTAATTAGTCCAGTATGTATAGCAGCAGGGGCTGTGGGTGTAACAATGGTATTGATGTCCTCATCAACCACCGTTCCCTTTGCGCAAGGACTACGCGCATCTCTTTTACTTGTCTCTCACACGGCTTTGGGCTATATATCACTTGTTACCTTATGCCCATTCTATCGTGTTCACTTTGCATGTTATTCCTCTTTACATGACTTTGCCATGCAATTGTGACCCTTACTTGCATCTACCCATGATTCACCATTATGCTACTCCTATGTGTATTTGCATGCTTGGTGGAGATCCTTGTTGCTATTGCCATGTTTATCATGTGCCCCATGTCGTTGATGCTATTTTGCTCATATCTTGCTTTCATGCTTGTGCTATGTCATGTGAATTATTCTTGCACACTATTGGCACCAATGACATGCTCGCCATGATTCCTCCTAGTATGTTGCATCTTCGCACTACTAGCTCGCTTGACTTGATCGCTATGATTGCTTCCTATGTCGCATCACCCATGTTCCACTATTACTTGCTTTCTTGGGTTGATGACATATATGTTCATGCCTCTCACATGATATATCTTGTTCATTGTCTCTTGTGTCAATTAGTTGCCTCTTTCATATCCACTTGTATTGAGTGCAACCATACTATGCTTATTGGTCTTGGAGACTTTGACACCTTACTTGTGATGCATGCTTGTTTGATTGAGCATATTGTACTTGGTTGTTCTTGCATCATATGCCTCCATACTATGACACGCTCCCTTGTACTTTCTTATGATGAGCATGATGCATACACTTGTTGGGTATCTTACCACTCGAATGATAAGTTTTGCATTTCCGCTAACCTCATTTGTTTTTCCGAGTGTTTGTCATGTTCTTTCAATTTGGAGGTTTCATAAGGCGATGCCGTTATGCGACAACTTGGTCATGCGAAGGCATACACAACACCAACATTTGCGAGAATCCACTAAAGGTGAACTCCTTCCCTTTGAGCCATCCTCAAGTTTGCATATTGGATGGGTCATTCTTTCATTGTTGTTTCCTTCTTATTATCCACATGATACATCTATTGGATGGAGGATCGACGTTGGAGATCGACTCTATCGACCTTCACATTGAGGAGCGCTCGGACTTATTGGATGCACCTTCAGAAATCCACTCATGCCACGGCATCGAGCATGGGTATACCACCACCTCCATATTTGTTGTTTGTGCTCATACATGTCATGCTCGATGGACATATCATACTCACCACAAGTTTGCACCCTATGCATGGATTGACACACATTATGATTGTCTTGTTGCACCTATTCCCATGTCATCCATGATATATGAGCTTGTGCATTTTCTTAGCAAATTTGTTGTGATCTTCCTTGATGGCATATTCATACATCATGATCATATTGCCCATCATCAATTGCATGATAACATACACATGTTGAGCATCCATTGCCATATTCATGCTATTGATAAACCGTCTCACTATGACATCATTTTGCACCGTGGTTGCATTGATCACATTCACTTTACATTTGTGTGCACAATGAATGCTTTACATCTCATTCCATATTATCTTGCTAAGCTTCATGTGCTTTGACATGAACAATCTTGCCTCACGGACTCATTCTTACATAATGGACACTTTGTGTGCGCTAACCATTGTATTTCCGAGTGTCATTTGTGTTTGCTCTCTTTGCATGTCTACCATCCCGACGACATCTTCAAGTACTTGGATTGCGCCATGACTTCCACTCCGTCCAATTACAAGTTCGTCCCACGACAACCGCTTCCATGGTGATGAGGATTTCGATCCGAGGTCGGATCTTTCCCAAGGGAGGGGAGATGATGCGGAGCATCCGACGATCATCCCCATGTACACTCGAGCCTACGCCATTGGACCTAAGGTGAATTTGCTCCTTTCCGAATCTTCCCTTTCTGCATGTAAGACATGGATGCTACTTCAAGCGCGGACCTTGTGCATATTCAGGTACACCCGAGGAGACCATGGAGAGCCCAAGGACCAAGGCCAAACGTGCGCGAAAGCGAAGGAAGGAGAAGGAAGAAGAGCCAGCTGCTACATCGGCCGGACATCCGGCCCCAGCCCGGACATCCGGCCTTGCCCTGGAAATCCGGCGTCGGCTATCCAGAGAACACCGAAAAGGACCAGCGCAGCCCGGACATCCGGCTCTTCCTGAAGCCCCGGACATCCGGCCCCTTCGCCCGGAAATCCGGCCCCTCCATCACCGAACGCATCTGGAAGACCCAGGCCAGCCCGGACATCCGGCTTCCCAGCCTGGACATCCGGCCCGTCCCGAAGCCCCGGACATCCGGCCCGTCGCCCGGACATCCGGCCACCCCTGCGCGTAGTGTAACGGGCCACCGGCCCTTGTACCCCTTCACTTCATCCCCAACTTGTACTACAACTATATATACTCCTCCACCTCCTCCTAGTTAGGGTTAGCGTTGATTTAGCTCAAGTTAGAGATAGAGCTTCGCTCATCCATCGGATCTCCTCCTCGTGAGAGACCGCGACCTCTTCGGAGAAGATCCTATCGGATTCAAGACCCCCTCGTGGGAAGATCCCTTATGGATTCAAGCCCTCCTCGCGGAGAAGAACGGTTCCTTTGTATCCTCTACCTTTGTTGACTTTGGATCTCGTGTATCTCTTTGTGTTCTTTGATCTAGCATTTGTGTGACCGATTCCTTGTTGGTTGAGTGTTTTCCCTCGTTCCTCCCCGTGATTTCCTCGTGTTCTTCCGCTCGTTCTTCGTGTCTCCCCGTAGGATCCACTCCAAACGTGAAAGATCGACGCTATAGGGTTCCACCCTACATCACTTTGGCTGCGATTCTGTCAAATACATCCACCGCCTAGAAAGGATTGTGCCATCAATATCTTACCCAAGCCTATCCAAACCCCATGGACATTATCAGCCATACGAAACCCCCCTAGAGGACAGCTTCTAATGATACCTGGAGCTCGCTACTGCGTCACTATTCCTTCTGACGAGCTCCATAAGAGACCAGCCCTAGGACATTGTCCATTGTGTTTGATTTAGCCATGTATGCATCCCCCTGACCCATCAATTTGTCCAGATGAGAACCAAATTATTTCCCGTGTCCACACATGAAGCAACCATCATTTTCATCTTCTCTAGTGAGCTATTGTCGTCATTACCGTCGCTCCAAGGACCACAAGAATCACCAGAAGGATCATCGCGTCAAGCCACACCATGTTGTCCACTTCCTCAACAAAATAAACCACCAAAGCACCAGATCTGATGAGTCTCGAGTGCAGCACCGCCATGCACGTGTTTTTTGGTGGGACTCAAGTGAGGACCCTAACCCTCGCCATGTGGCTACTCACGACCATCCACTGCACTTTAAATCACACGGCTCCTGTTATTTCTGAGCTGAACCGATATCGACCAATAGGGGACATGTCCCCTAATTTGTTGAATTAGAATAAAGAGAAATACTGCAAAACGAGAGTTTTACAAAAAAACCTACAACATTAAACCATCATCACTTTCATTCTGTAAATACGAAGTTAGTGAAACTTTTTGCAAATTAAACCTTTGGCAATACACCTTCGCCGAGAACAAAATATTTAGTTTTTAAATAATTTCAAATTCAAATTCAAACAGAACGAATTTAAACTTCAATAGGGCCTAACTTACAAATTATAAATCCAATTAAATTTATCCTTTCTATGCAATAAAACTAGAGAATCATAGTTTCAACTTAGCTCACCACAATTCAAATATGGGATAATTTTGTATTTTGAATTTAAATATAGTTCACCTAAAGCTGAAATTCAACTTGAATTTAAAACAAAAATTAAGTTATGACTTCAAAATAAAAGGTTTAAATGGAATAATTCTTCTCACATAGTTCAGAAACTGAAATTAAATTTTAGTACATAATTATTGGATTTATATTTGACTTTAGGAAATTCAAACCCAATTTGAATTCAGTACAAGCTTGAACGGGATTTAAGAACAATTGGACCATAGTGAACAACTTGGATTTAAACTTAAGTTTAGTTCAAACTTGAATAAGACTTTAAATAAACTCAATTAAAGAGTTATTGGATTTATATTTGACTTTAGGAAATTCAAATATAATTTGAATTCAATTCAAAATTAAATTTGGTATAACCTTAAAATCCCGAACTCAATTTAAATGAAACCTTTTGCATAACAATTGAGGAACCCGAAGTAAACTGTAGTAAATATTTTGGAGATTAACTTGACTTGAGGATATAAACATAATTTGAATTTAGTAAAACTTAAAGTTATTTTATTAGCACAAACTAAATGAAACCTTAGGCAAATAAATTCATGAACCAACCTTAGTTAGTTATGAAATCACCTGAACTTGAACCTAGCTTACAAATTCAAACATAATTTGAATTCATATTCAAGTCAATTCAATTTGAATCCAAATAAGACGAACCATAATTCAAGTACAACTTGAATTGTAGGCCAAACAGAATTGATGAATCTAGATGAACTTATTTAAATTAATGAACCTAATTCAAATTATATGAACTAATTCAAAGTCAATTATTAAGTTCAAAAGTCCAAGCAAATTTAGTCTTAAATATGAAATCAACTTAAGTCAAGATCAACTGTGAATCTTAAAATCAAACCTAGCTAAGCCTAGTACGTATTAAAGCTCATGAAAGGTCAAGAAGTTTGAATTGTCATGTAAACTTAAACATGAGCTTGGTTGTCCATTTCTCATAGACCCTGAATCTAGTTGCATGAGACTCCTTATGGCTAAATCTGGCAATACACCTTTGCATCACATACTCGTTACGTGATGAACCCTTTTACAATTGAAACTTGTATGTGAACCCTGATGTCACATGTACTCCAAGTGACAAGCACTATGTTGTTTTCCAAGCTCTTTGTGAGTTAACACTTGACACATGATCTCGCGGACAATCTACAATCACACCATGCACTACATTGTTATTTGTTAGATTGTTTTGCATGGTTGTTTATGAGTACTCTTTATTTACAATAGATTGTTCGGAGAGTGAAGAGTAGCTTTACCAATATTGTGGTTAAGTGAAGAACTTTGTCGGTTACTAGGAAATTTGCACTCTTTAAATTGCTCTACCCTACTTTTAATTTACCAGTTATGAAACCACTACATGATAGCCACATGTTGAGACTTCGTTAATTTGGTCGTTCAGCTTTTGTGCAAAACGTGGGCAAGAGTGTCCAGCCACGTTGCGATCAAGTAACCGATTTTGAGGAGGTCCCGTGACAATGTTTGTTTAACCACGATCCTGAGGGGCTCTCGGGGCAATGTTTGAGTATCCATGATCCTGAAGGGCTCTTATGGCAATATTTGTTTAACCACGATGCTGAGGGGCTCTCATAACAATGTTTAAATAACCATGATCCTAAGGGGCTCTCATTGCAACATTTGTTTAACCATGATCCTGAGAGCCTCTCATGGTAATGTTTGAGTAACCATGATCCTGAGAGGCTCTCATGGCAATGTTTGATTAACCACAATCCTGAGCGGCTCTCATGACAAAGTTTGAGTAACCATGATCATGAGGGGATCTCATGGAAATTATCGATGTACTAAATTAGGGGTCCCTTAGTACCCTGCACTGCGTACGTGAAGTTGGAGCCTCCCGGATGGCAAGGGCTTGTCGGAGGATAACTCGACCCAAGCACGAACACTTGGGCACCAAGACCATGTAAAGACCTCCGTGCAGTGATCGAGAAGTACTAAGTTGGTAATGAAGATCAAGACTTGATTACCAAAGAAGCTCCGTGATCGGCAAGCCAAGAACCGCAAGCTCCTTGCCGTAAAGCTTCCCCTCTTGCTTTCTACCGCTTCCACCTCATTAACCAGCTGATGGCTTGTCAAGATTAGGTGTCGAGCGGGCGAGTGACTTGGGGAGGATCATCAGGACATGTGTCAGCATGTCGCATGCAGATCAACTTTATTGACACCCGTCTAGTGGACTCGTTAAGGAGATAGGCTCGTCCATATCGATGGCACAGAAGGAGAGACGCTTTTTGCCAAAGGATTGCTATCAGTTCACAGCGCATTATATGCCCCTGTCCTAGTCCGGCGGGATTAGGTTCGATAGCATCAGGACCGCTATTCACATACATGTAATGACCTTGTTGCCACTATGGTGAATCCTTTTTGTCTATAAAAGGAGGCCCATGGCTACCTTGGCATGAGTCGATACCTTGCTCACTCTTACGCAGTTGCAGCACCTTGCTCACACATTTCCGGCAACCTGCGCTTGTAACATGAGCCCCAAGTCAATCCACCCAACAGAAAAGGGTTGTACGCCTCTACGGCGGCCCGAACGTGAGACAAACTCATGCGTGTACTCTTGGATTTGCTCTCTGTGTTCATTGATCTCTCCAGCTGAGATGCAAAGGGGCCAAGCTGGTCCCATAGATTGTCGTACCCCAACATCTATGGCGCAAGGAATGAAGAAGAAGACCGACAATACCTATGACAAGGACTCTAGGAAGCACACCCCTTCGAAGAGTAGCGCACCTATTGAGGACATGTCAGAGAGCTCTGCCGGCAAGAGCAAGAAGACCAAAGCTTCACCACCTGCTATGAAGCAGGTATTTGCAAGGTAGGATGGCACTGGTGGTACCTTTACGTGAGTGCTGCCGTGGATAGCAAATAGGAAAGCGCGCTCGTTGCCTTCCTACGGGGGAATATTGATGTGCTTGCATGGCAACCATCTGATATACCCGGCATTCCCAGGGAGGTGATTGAGCACCACCTTTGATGTAGGGTGGAACCCTAATGGCCCATGTTTCACGAGTTGGAGGAGGATTCCCTAAGAACACGATGAAAAAACAAGAGGGGAACACTGAAATCAACGAGATTCGATTAGACATGTGCTAGATCCAAGTACACAAGAGGGAAACAAAGGTCCAAATCCAACAAAGGGGGATACACGATAGTTAGTTCTTCCCATTCCGTGAGGAGATGGGGTCTTGAATCCATGAGGGGATCTTCCCTAGACAGGGTCTTGAATCCACTTGGGGCATCTTCTCCTATGACGCCTTGATCTCCAAAGGAGTATGGGTACAAGTGGATGAGCAAAGCTCTATCTCTAAAATGAGCTATCATAATGCTAACACTAAAATTGTGGAGGAGGAGGTGTATATATAGTCTAGGGGGCGAATGGACACATGGGCTTCAGCCTGTTACTGAGCATGGATAGAGGGGGCCGGATGTCTAGGCATCGGACCAGATGTGCGGGCCTTCGAGGGGGCGGGACGTCTGCACCTTGGGGGCGGATGTCTAGGGCCAGTGTGGTCAGGCTCCGGTTGCGTTCTGTGATGGACGGGCCGGATTTCCGGGCTGGCGCTGTATGTCCGTGCCAGTCGGGCCAGATGTCTAGGCCCTGTAGCCTTGGTTGATGGCCTTCCGCTGGGCTGCACATTCCAGGGGCCGGATGTCCGGGTCTTGGGTCCTGTGGTCTCCGGTTCCTTCAATTGGTTGTCTTCATAAATGCACTTGGGGACTTGTCCATCATCACGAGCATATCCGAAGGTGTGTTCTTCATACCTAGTCACACATAGTGTTCTGCTTTAGGTAGTAGCCATGTCTCGTGCATGTCATATGTAATATCACTAAGGAGAGATATCACCTTGGTCTCGAGAGCTCTTGCACGTGCACATGTCATTAGTCCACTTGGCACTTGGTGAGATGCCGGTAGGTTCATGGGGATGACCATAGGATGCTCTGCATCATCTCCCCCCACTGGAAAGATCCGACCTCGGATCAAAAACATAATCACCATGGTAGGGAGTGAGATCCTTGACGTTGAAGATATCGCTCACTACTTGTCGCGCGGTATGTCGATCTTATATGCATTGTTGTTGTAGTGTTCGATCACCTTGAAGAGGTCGTCGACTCAAGGTAGTAGTTTGGACTTGCGTTCATTGGGGAAGCGGTCCTTACGAAGGTGTAGCCACACTAGGTCTCCATGTTGAATAACATGCGATGCTTGTTGATGTTCATCTTTTTCGCGAGGCATTGTACTTGGTGCTCGATTGGTTGTCTTATATCTTCATGCACCTTCTTGAGATAGCTTGCTCGAGAACTCGCCTCCATGTTGATGCGCTCTTGTAGTGGTAGCAGTAGAATGTCCAATGGGGACAACAGTTTGAAACCGCACCTCAAAGGGTGACTTGCCGGTAGTCGAAAGTCTTGTGTGGTTGTAGGTGTACTCAGTGATTGGTAAGCATTCCTCCCACTCCTTGATGTTCTTCTTGATTAACACGTGGAAGAGGGTAGATAACGTCCAGTTTGTGACCTCGATTTGGCCGTCGGTTTGTGGATGGTATGTGATAGAGGCAAAGGTGTCCCGATGTTTCGATGAGATGGTGGCTATCGTTTCTGTGGGAGTCGACCTTGACGATCCGACTACGTACGTGCGAGACGGCGCGCCTTAGCAATCGCTAAACCAACTTCCGAGGGTTATTGACCACGCCGAGCACGATCAACTGACCACGAGGGCCTGTTTCTCGCGAGCAAACGAAGAACAAGCAAGAAACTAAGATTGCAATCTGGATATTGCGAATATAAGAGGAAAGCTTTATTAATGAAGGTGGGGTTACGAGACGCCTTTGGTCCGGTTGTTGAACACAAACGAAATGCACGCGAAGTTGCAGCTATGGCGAACTTTTGATCTAAACAAAACCCAAAGTCTAAACGACGCCCTAAGGGCTGTATATATGGAGAAAGAGGAGGGAATTTCGTGGCCCTTGATGGAGGGGTCCGAAACCAACCCTAACTCTTGTTTCCCCACACATACGGACTCTAAAAATAGCCTACACTTAAGTATTTCGAAATTACATGGGCCTGGCCCAATATTAAGGTGACGCAGCACCTAGAATAGCCTATGGACGAATATTATGAAGTGGCATCTTGTATATTTCGTCCAAGGCCTCATGCTCTCATTAGGGTGGCTTCAAAGTCCTGGAATCATCACTTGTAACTCCGTTCTTGTTCCCCTAGCGCATGCCAACATCTCCATGCTTGAACTTGCTACAAGGTTCATCTTTCTTGTCCATGGTAGGCACTTCATTTGTAAGCAAAACAAATGTATCCAATTTAGGCAGCATCATATTCTCATGAACATTGGAATCGTTACCAAGAAACGAAAGTACCGATAATTCAATTGGCGTGCGTGAGCTCTAGTAATTGGTCCATGTATGTATAGCAGCGAGGGCTGTGGGGTGTAACAATGGTATTGATGTCCTCATCATCCTCCCTTCTTGAAATGAAGTCGTCCTCGACGGAAACTCATCTTCCTCACCCAAATAAGGCTTCAAATTTGCAATGTTAAAAGTGGGACTAACCCCAAAATCTGCAGGCAGCTCAAGTTTATATGCATTATCATTTATTTTCTCTAACACCTTAAATGGACCATCGACGTGGCATTAGCTTTGATTTGCGCAAATTAGGAAACCTATCCTTACGCAATTGTAACCAAACAAGATCTCCAGGTGCAAAGACAACATGTTTTCTACCCTTATCTCCAGCAAGTTTATATTTAGTATTCATACGCTCAATGTTTTCCTTAGTTAACTCATGCATTTTTAAAATCAATTCAGCACGTTCTTTAGCATCAAAATTAACCTTCTCCGAAGATGGAAGAGGCAACAAATCAATAGGTGCACGAGGTAGGAAGCCATACACAATTTCAAAAGGGCACATCTTAGTAGTAGAATGCAATGAACGATTATAAGCAAATTCAATATGAGGCAAGCATTCTTCCCACATTTTCTTATTATTCTTCAAAACAGCCCTAAGCATAGTAGACAATGTTCTATTGACTACTTCAGTTTGTCCATCGGTTTGGGGGTGACAAGTAGTACTAAAAGGAGTTTAGTCCCCAACTTAGCCCATAAACGTCTCCAAAAGTGGCTAAGAAATTTAGTATCACGATCTGAAACAATAGTATTTGGCACACCATGCAAGCGAATAATTTCACGAAAGAACAAATCAGCAACATTAACAGCATCATCGCTTTTATGACATGGTATAAAGTGTGCCATTTTCGAGAATCTATCCAAGGAACACTAGGTACAGGCAAAGGCATATATAAACCTGTCTGTTTGACCTGGGAAGAGTTTTGAGACACTCGCCATTATAGTGATTTTTCGCAAAAAAAAAAGAGCAGCGCAAAAAAAAAAGCAGCGCAAAAAAAAAGAGCGATTTTTTTTTCCAGAGTGTGCTTTTCCGTTGTTTCCGTGCAGCGCCGTGATTTTGTTAGTGTTCTAGGCTCGCGTCTCTAGCACGGTCTAGCCTAGGACCAAAGACAAAGACCGTCGTTGAGCGTTTATTCAACTTTGCATCTCTCGATTTGATTATTGCTGACCCTTTTGCCACCATATTATAAGCCTTCCCAGCTCCACATACATCTACATCGTATGCTTGACTCTCCCCGTAATCGCTCTATCCAAGCTTTGAGAGTTTTGACTACATCGGTTGCTTAGATCACCTTTCTTCTTTGGGTAAGAATTGGTAAGAATTTGAGATTTGCTTGACGGATTTGTGACCGTCCACCACACCACCACCACCACTTCCTAGTAGTCTGTCGAATCATATTCTTGTGTGTTTCTATTGCTGCTAACCATGGCAGGATCATGTCGTTTAGACTGACCGGGAGAACATGACAAACAAAGCGCTACATGATAAGTTTCAACAAATGATGAGTGGGCAGGTGGAAGATGTTCTAAATAGATTTGAAGAGGCCATGGAGAAGATAGATGTCATTGAGAAGGCGCTCAAACAAAGCTCGATAACAAGTTTAATGAATTGCTCGCTGTCTACCACCACCACCACCGGCTGCACCTAATGCACCTCTACAACAACAACAACGACTACCTCCACATCGCGAGGCAGCCCTCCGCCGAGCGAGCCGTGGTCCCTCTTCACCGCCAAGCCGGCTGGTGCCGCTGTTGATACTTCGTGGCTCCTGCCGATGTGGGGAGGATGATTATGTGAGAGAGTACGAGGATGAGGTTGATCAACTTGTAACTACGTGCAAGTGCAACCACCAGCACCACAACCACCCGGTCGTCCACATGCAATGTTAGGGCTCCCCCTCAGTGCGAGATCATGACCATCTCCCTAAACTGAAGTTGAATATTCCACCATTTGAGGGTAGATATGTTCCTGATCTATATCTTACTTGGGAGTTAGAAAGCGAACAACGATTTACATGTTTACAATATCCCGAGGAGAGACGTGTTCCCGCCGCTGTTTGTGCTTTCACTAGCTTTGCATGTGTTTGGTGGTGCGAACATTGTAGATTATATCCTGTTCCACTACTTGGACTGCTTTGAAAACTGCTATGCGTATCGTTGGGTTCCACCATATTATCAACGTGAATTACTTCAAAAATTGCAGCGCTTAAGACAAGGAAAAAATTCGGTAGAAGAATATTATCGTGGAATTACAAACCGGCTTGATTAGATGTGGTATTGTTGAGGAGAATGAAGCTATGCTTGCACGTTTTCCGGGTGGATTAAATAGAGATATTCAGACCATTCTAGACTACAAGGATTATACTAATATCACTCGATTATTCCATCTTGCTTGTAAAGCTGAACGTGAAGTGCAGGGATCGATGTGCGTTGGCGGACTAACTTTTTCCGCAGTCGACCTTCATCATGGACACCACGTGCATCATCTACTTCCACACGTTCTACTACACCGGCACCTCCGCCGGCTGCCACCTCCAACCGTGATACAAGAAAGGTGCACAACCACCACTATCTCGCCAAGAGCACACCTGGGCCTACACAGAGCTCTTCTTCTTCCATGGCGTCAACAGGACACACAAGTGATATTATTTGTCGTCGTTGTAAGGGAAGAGGACACTTTATGAGAGAATGCCAATCTCAGCGTGTGATGATTGCTACCGAGGATGGTGGGTATGAGTCCGCTTAGTGACTATGATGAAGAGACTTTGGCTCTTATTACGCATGAAGAACACGGTGGAGAGGATTACGATCATGAGACGCAATACATGGCTGTCAAGATGCCGACAGTATGAATGTTTAGTTGCTCAACGTGTTTTGAGTGTGCAGGTTACACAAGCTGAGCAAAATCAGAGGCATAACTTGTTCCATACAAAGGAGTTGTGAAGGAACGTTCTATTCAAGCGCCATCATAGATGGAGGGAGCTGCAACAACTTGGCTAGCATGGATATGGTGGAGAAGCTTTCTCTCACCACAAGACCACATCCACATCCTTACTACATCCAATGGTTCAACAACAGCGGCAAGGTTAAGGTAACACGCATCGCTCGTGTGTATTTTAGTATCTCTACATATGCTGATTATGTTGATTGTGATGTGGTACCTATGCAAGCATGTTCCTTATTACTTGGTAGACCATGGCAATTTGATAAAATTATGTACACCATGGTAGAAACAATCAAGATACTCTTGTTCACAAGGATAAAATATTACTTTGCTTCCTATGACTCCTGATTCAATTTTGAAAGATGATATTAATAGAGCTAATAAAGCAAAACAGGAGAAAAATAAGAGTGAAAATCAGATTGTGGCAAAAGAATTTGAGCAACAAATGAAGCCTAATAATAAACCATCTAATGTTGCTTACGAAATTAAACTGAAAAGTGCATGTTTACTTGCCACCAAATCTGATATTGAGGAGCTAGATTCTAGCAAATCTGTTTGCTATGCTTTTGTGTGCAAAGAGGCATTATTTTCATTCGAGGACGTGCCTTTTCCTCTTTGCCCCTCGCTGTCACTAACATTTTGCAGAGTTCGCCGACGTCTTCCCACAAGACGTGCCACCGGATTACCACCTATTCGAGGGATTGAGCATCAAATTGACTTAATTCCCGGTGCATCGCTACCCAACCGTGCACCATACCGCATCAATCCAGAGAGGAGACGAAGGAGATTATGCGTCAAGTACAGGAGCTGCTCGACAAAGGTTATATACGCGAATCTCTTAGTCCTTGTGCTGTTCATATTATACTAGTGCCTAAAAAGGATGGTACGTCGCGTATGTGTGTTGATTGTAGAGGCATTAATAATATTACTATTCGTTATCGCCATCCTATTCCTAGGCTAGATGATATGCTTGATGAATTGAGTGGCTCTACAATATTCTCCAAAGTTGATTTGCGTAGTGGATACCATCAAATTCGTATGAAATTGGGAGATGAATGGAAAACAGCATTTAAAACTAAGTTTGGTTTATATGAGTGGTTAGTCATGCCTTTGGGTTAACTAATGCACCTAGTACTTTCATGAGACTAATGAACGAAGTTTTACGTGCTTTCATTGGACGATTTGTGGTAGTCTATTTTGATGATATACTGATATATAGCAAATCTTTGGAAGAACATTTGGAACATTTACGTCTTGTTTTTAATGCTCTACGTGATGCACGCTTTGTTTGGTAACCTTGGGAAGTGCACCTTTTGCACCGACCGAGTATCTTTTCTTGGCTATGTTGTTACACCACAGTGGAATTGAAGTTGATAAAGCCAAGATTGAAGCTATTGAGAGTTGGCCGCAGCCCAAAACGGTCACACAAGTGAGGAGTTTTCTTGGACTCGCTGGTTTCTATAGGCGCTTTGTGAGAGACTTTAGCACCATTGCTGCACCTCTCAATGAACTTACAAAGAAGGATGTGCCTTTTGTTTGGGGTACCGCATGGAAGAAGCCTTCACGGTATTGAAAGATAAGTTGACACATGCTCCTTTACTCCAACTTCGACTTTAATAAGACTTTTGAGCTTGAATGTGATGCTAGTGGAATTGGATTAGGAGGTGTGTTATTACAAGATGGCAAACCTGTTGCATACTTTTACGAAAAATTGAGTGGGCCTAGTCTGAACTATTCTACTTATGACAAAGAATTATATGCTCTTGTTCGGACTTTAGAGACATGGCAACATTATTTATGGCCCAAAGAATTTGTTATACATTCTGATCATGAATCTTTGAAACATATTAAAAGTCAAGCTAAACTGAATCGTAGACATGCTAAATGGGTTGAATTCATTGAGACTTTCCCTTATGTCATTAAACACAAGAAGGGTAAAGAAAATGTTATTGCCGATGCTTTGTCTCGTCCGCTATACTATGCTTTCACAACTTGACTTCAAAATATTTGGTTTGGAGACCATCAAAGATCAATATGTGCATGATGCTGATTTTAAAGATGTAATGCAGAATTGTAAAGAAGGAAGAATATGGAACAAGTTCGTTATTAAGGATGGTTTTGTGTTCCGTGCTAACAAGCTATGCATTCCTCGCTAGCTCTGTTTGCCTTTTGTTGTTGCAGGAGGCGCATGGAGGAGGATTAATGGGACACTTTGGCGTGAAGAAGACGGAGGATATACTTGCTACACATTTCTTTTGGCCAAAGATGAGACGGGATGTTGAGCGCTTTGTTGCTCGCTGCACTACATGTCAAAAAGCTAAGTCACGACTCAATCCTCATGGTTTATATATGCCTTTGCCTGTACTCTAGTGTTCCTTGGGAGGATATATCTATGGACTTTGTTTTAGGTTTACCTCTAATAAAGAAGGGGAAGGATAGCATATTTGTTGTCGTGGATAGATTCTCTAAAATGGCACACTTTATACCATGTCATAAAAGCGATGATGCTGTTAATGTTGCTGATTTGTTCTTTCGTGAAATTATTCGCTTGCATGGTGTGCCAAATACTATTGTTTCAGATCGTGATACTAAATTTCTTAGCCACTTTTGGAGATGTTTATGGGCTAAGTTGGGGACTAAACTCCTTTTAGTACTACTTGTCACCCCAAACCGATGGACAAACTGAAGTAGTCAATAGAACATTGTCTACTATGCTTAGGGCTGGTTTGAAGAATAATAAGAAAATGTGGGAAGAATGCTTGCCTCATATTGAATTTGCTTATAATCGTTCATTGCATTCTACTACTAAGATGTGCCCTTTTGAAATTGTGTATGGCTTCCTACCTCTTGCACCTATTGATTTGTTGCCTCTTCCATCTTCGGAGAAGGTTAATTTTGATGCTAAAGAACGTGCTGAATTGATTTTAAAAATGCATGAGTTAACTAAGGAAAACATTGAGCGTATGAATGCTAAATATAAACTTCTTTGGAGATAAGGGTAGAAAACATGTTGTCTTTGCACCGGAGATCTTGTTTGGTTACATTTATGTAAGGATAGGTTTCCTAATTTGCGCAAATCAAAGCTAATGCCACGCGTCGATGGTCCATTTAAGGTGTTAGAGAAAATAAATGATAATGCATATAAACTTGAGTTGCTCGCAGATTTTGGGGGTTAGTCCCACTTTTAACATTGCAGATTTGAAGCCTTATTTGGGTGAGGAAGATGAGTTTCCGTCGAGGCGACTTCATTTCAAGAAGGGGAGGATGATGAGGACATCAATACCATTGTTACACCACAGCCCTAACTTTGCTATACATCTTGGACCAATTACTAGAGCTCGCGCGCCAATTGAATTATCAGTACTTTTCGTTTCTTGGTATGATTCCAATGTTCATGAGAATATGATGCTGCCTAAATTGGATACATTTGTTTTGCTTACAAATGAAGGGCCTACCATGGACAAGAAAGATGAACCTTGGAGCAAGTTCAAGCATGGAGATG
Source organism: Aegilops bicornis (assembly GCA_021605145.1). Lineage (NCBI taxonomy): Eukaryota > Viridiplantae > Streptophyta > Magnoliopsida > Poales > Poaceae > Aegilops > Aegilops bicornis. Next base: position 243,167,101 of record CM038669.1, read on the forward strand.
TTGGCATGCAAGGGAAACAAACGGAGTTACAAGTGATGATTCGGGACTTTGAAGCCACCCTAATGAGAGCATGAGGCCTTGGACGAAATATACAAGATGCCACTTCATAATATTCGTCCATAGGCTATTCTAGGTGCTTTGCGTCACCTTATTATTGGGCCAGGCCCATGTAATTTCGAAATACTTAAGTGTAGGCTGTTTTTAGAGTCCGTATGTGTGGGAAACAAGAGTTAGGGTTGGTTTGGACCCTCCCTCAAGGGCCACGAAATTCCCTCCTCTTTCTCCATATATATACAGCCCTTAGGGCGTCGTTTAGACTTTGGGTTTTGTTTAGATCAAAAGTTAGCCATAGCTGCAACTTGGCGTGCCGTTTGTGTTCAACGACCGACCAAGGCGTCTCGAGAACCCCACCTTCATTAATAAAGCTTTCCTCTTATATTCGCAATATCCAGTTGCAATCTTAGTTTCTTGCTTGTTCTTCGTTTGCTCGCGAGAAAGCAGGCCCTCGTGGTCAGGTTGATCGTGCTCGGCGTGGTCAACAACCCTCGGAAGTTGGTTTAGCGATTGCTAAGGCGCGACGTCTCGCACGTACGTAGTCGGATCGTCAAGGTCGACTCCCACAGAAACGATAGCCACCATCTCATCGAAACATCGGGACACCTTTGCCTCTATCAACCAACTTCCGAGGGTTATTGACCACGCCGGAGCACGATCAACCTGACCACGAGGGCCTGTTTCCTGCGAGCAAACGAAGAACAAGCAAGAAACTAAGATTGCAATCTGGATATTGCGAATATAAGAGGAAAGCTTTATTAATGAAGGTGGGGTTCTGAGACGCCTTTGGTCCGGTTGTTGAACACAAACGGCACGCCAAGTTGCAGCTATGGCTTAACTTTGATCTAAACAAAACCCAAAGTCTAAATGACGCCTCTAAGGGTCTGTATATATGGAGAAAGAGGAGGGAATTCGTGGCCCTTGAGGGAGGGGTCCGAAACCAACCCTAACTCTTGTTTCCCCACACATACGGACTCTAAAAACAGCCTACACTTAAGTATTTCGAAATTACATGGGCCTGGCCCAATATTAAGGTGACGCATCACCTAGAATAGCCTATGGACGAATATTATGAAGTGGCATCTTGTATATTTCGTCCAAGGCCTCATGCTCTCATTAGGGTGGCTTCAAAGTCCTGGAATCATCACTTGTAACTCCGTTTGTTCCTCTATGCATGCCAACATCTCCATGCTTGAACTTGCTCCAAGGTTCATCTTTCTTGTCCATGGTAGGCCCTTCATTTGTAAGTAAAACAAATGTATCCAATTTAGGCAGCATCATATTCTCATGAACATTGGAATCGTTACCAAGAAACGAAAGTACCTGATAATTCAATTGGCGTGCGCGAGCTCTAGTAATTGGTCCAGTATGTATAGCAGCAGGGGCTGTGGGTGTAACAATGGTATTGATGTCCTCATCAGTATGCCAAAGAAAATAAGAGTTTGATTTCAAGCTTGGCACACAAAGTCTTCCAAAAGTAGCTAAGGAACTTGATGTCGCGGCCCGAGACAATCGTCTCTGGCACTCCGTGTAGATGCAAGATTTCTCTAGAAAAGAGATTTGCAACATCTCAAGCATCATCTATCTTATTGCATGGAATAAAATGTGCCATCTTACTGAAACGGTCCACAACAAAAAATACATAATATTTACCATTTCTATTTCTAGGCAACCCAAGCACAAAGTCCATACTGATATCTTCCCATGGGTGATACGAAATAGGAAATGGCATATAGAGACTATGGGATTTAGCTTTAGACTTAGCTTTGCGACTTGTACATCATCGGTTGGTGTAGTGAGAGACATCGTTGAATATCTTGGACCAATAGTAGTTCTTGGAGAGCGTAGCAAAGGTCTTTTCACGTCCAAAGTGTCCCGTAAGCCCTCCTCCATGAGCCTGTTGCAAAAGTAACAAACGAAGAGACGAGTCGGGTATACAAAGTTTGTTAGCTCTCATTAGATAATCATCCTTGATGTAATATCGCTCCCAAGATGTATGCGTCAAGCATTTGGCATAAGGAATAACAAAAGTAGTATCATGCACATACAAGTCTTTTATGTGCTCAAAGCCAATAACATTGAGTTCAAGTTCAGTAACAAACATGGATTTGCGGGAAAGAGCATCCGTCACAACATTTTCCTTACATTTCATGTATTTGATAACATAAGAAAGTGACTCAATAAACTCACTCAATTTGGCATGACGCTTATTCAATTTTGTTTGACCCTTAAGATATTTAAGCATTTCATGATCCGTATGGATACAAATTCATGAGGACGAACATAATGTTCCCACACATGCAATACTCGCATGAAAGCATATAGCTCTTTATCATAGATGGGTTAGTTAATTGCGCTCGGGAAAGTTTCGCACTAAAAATAAGCAATGGGGTGCTTCGCTTGCATTAACACACCTCATATGCCATTACCACTAGTGTCGCAATGTACTTCAAAAGTTTTATCAAAGTTGGGTAATGTAAGGAATGGATCATGTGTAAGGAAATTCTTGAGCTCATGAAATGTGGTATCGTGGGATGGTCCCAAGAAATGGTGCATTCTTCTTACTTAAGGCATGCAATGGTGATGCAATAGTGCTAAAGTCCTTAACGAATCAATGATAGAAACTGACTAAGCCAAGGAAACAACGCACTTGTTGCAAGTTGGTTGGTTTTGGCCATGTTTTAATAGCATCAATTTTAGCTTCATCTACATGAACACCCTTAGATGACACAACAAAACCCAAAAAAACAAGCTTGTCAACACCAAATGTGCATTTTCTATATTAGCATAAAGGCACCTGTTTCTAAGAGTTTGCAAAATGGTTCTAAGATGGGTGACATGATCTTCTAAGGACACGCTAAACATAAGTATATCATCAAGGTAGACCACAACAAATATGCCAATGTATGGGCGAAGAACATAATGCATGACGCGCATGAAAGTTCCGGGTGCTTCGGATATGCCCATAGGCATAACTAGCCATTCATACAAGCCAAATTTGGTTTGAAAGCGCTTTTCCATTCATCACCTTCTTGAATGCGGATTTGGTAATAGCCGCTTTTAATATCAACTTTTGAGAAAATGGTGGCTCCGCTAAGCTCATCTAGCATATCATCAAGGCATGGAATGGGATGTCGATAACGAACAGTGATAGCATTAAAGGGATGGCAATCGGAACACATGTGAAAACTACCATCTTTCTTAGACACATGAATAGCGAGAATGACACAAGGATTTAAGCTTTCAGGTACATGCCCATTGTCAATGAGATGTTGTACCTGCCTTTGTATTTCGTTGGTTTCTTCGGGGTTGACACGGTAGGTGCCTTGTTCAGTAAAGGTGCGCTGGGAATGAGGTCGATTCAGTGTTCGATGTCGCATAGAGGAGGTAGTCCCGGAGGTAGCACATCAGGGAAGACGTCCTGGAATTCCTACAACAAGCGAGACAACACTAAAGGTAGATGGTGAGAGTTGTTAGTCCTTGCCGATTCATCCTTGCACACTAGGACATAATGAGTAACGGTCGATGGGTTCTCAGACACTTCTCTCATGTCTCGTTTGGTAGCTAAAAGCACTAAGTTTTTCTTGTTGCTCATCATGGAGGCACTCAGTTTTTGCTTGTGTCACTCACTACCTTTTTGTTGGCTCAGTCTCTCACTATTCTCTCCATGATGGGTGGATGCTTGCTTGTCGGCAATCACTTGGCTTGGTGACATAGTTCGTAGCACATACTCTTTTCGCTTAATCTAGAAGCTATATTGCTTGGTTCTTCCGTTGTGGATGATGTCGCGGTCGAATTGCCAAGGTCGTCCAAGTAGGAGGTGGCAAACAGACATGGGAACAACATCACACTACAAGCTGTCTTCGTATGCGCCAATCTTGAAGGACCTTGAACGGTGTGCTCCACTTGGATGGTGCCGCACTTGCTAAGCCGTTGGACCTTGTAGGGATGAGGATGCTTCATCTTGATCAATTGTAGCTTGGAGCATAGTTCTTCACTTGCCAAGTTGTGGTGACTTCCTCCATCGATGACCTTCACGGAACGACCATTGGTGCCCGCTTTGGTGTGGAAGACGTGGCAACATTGGTCTTGTTCTTGTTGATGTTGAAGTGTCAAGACCTTGGAGACAACAAGAGCGGGGCTTGAATCATTGTCACAAAAGACTTGGTCATCTTCATCTTCGTTCACTTGCTGGTGCATGGCCACGTGCTCAAGGGCTTCCATTTATTCCTCACTCATAGAGTTGTAGGTGCCGCCGTTGTTGGCAATCATGGTGTGCCGAGTGGGACATTTGTCTGTCTTGTGGCCTCAGCCTTGGCAACTAAAACACTTGATGTAACTTGCCTTTTCGGTCTCATCGGTTGGAGTTGTTAATGATGAAGCTCTCGGCTTCAAGTTGCTTGTAGTGGAAGGACAACTTGAAGGTGTCGAAGACGACGAAGATTTCTTGTAGAAAGGTAGTCTTCGAGGTTGGAGCCACCGGAGAATTTAGGCATGTCGAACTTGAGCTTTCCATAGCGTTGCTCTTCAATGCATGTGGGTCGATGGTGATGACGCTCTTGCCGTGGTGGAGGCTCTTGAACCGCTTGTTCCTCGGGCTCCAGTTGATTATCTTGATGTTGAGGATGTGGAATTATTGCATGGTTCCTCATCTCTTGGCGCTCCTCAAGGTGTGCAGCTTCTTCTTGTCGCTCATGATAGAGGGCCTCTTCTTATAGTTGTGCTTAGCGGTTGCGCTCATTGACGACTTGTGTTGATTCGCGTAGAGCACGTTGGGCTTCAAGTTGTTGTAGAATGGAGACCTAAGTGGCGATCTTTCACGAATTGGAGGGGAATCCACGAAGAACGCGAAGAACACGAAGAACAAGAGGGGAAATCACAAGAGGAAAACACTCAAGAACAAGTCCAATTACACATCCACTAGACTCACAATCACACAAGATCCAGAAAGGTACAAGAACAACAAAGGGAAAGATGAAAGGCAAAGTTCATACCAAATCCTATGAAGGAGATGAGGTCTTGATGCTCTAAATAGATCCTTCCCACAAGGGGGTCTTGAATCCCTAAGGATCTTGTCCAATGGAGGCCTTGAACTCCAATGGAGTCTTCTCCCTCAAGAGGAATCCCACAAGGGGAGGTACATGAGCTAAGCTCCAATGTGTAGTTCTAATCTTAGCTAACCCGAAAATGCAGGAGAAGGAGGGATATATATAGGTCCAAGGCGAGGAAGGGGTAAGTGAAGGCGAAAGGGTAAAGTTACATGGGCCTTGCCCAAATTCGGCCTGCAGATGCACTACCGGACAGTCCGGTACGAGGGACCGGACAGTCCGATGGAAACAAAAACTTTTGGGCGTCCAGAAATTGTACTACCGGATTGTCTACTTGGTGGACCGGACTGTCCGGTAGTGCAATTTATGCACACACCAAAACTGCTCTCTGGATGGACCGGACAGTCCGGTTGGGCGACCGGATAGTCCGGTAGTGCAAATTTTGCACCGTCTTCTTCCGGCTGCCGCTTCCAAGTTTCCCTCGCAGACGGTGTAGGCGTACACTTGCGCTTGCACTCCTCCTCGTCATCCGTGGTGCTCCGATGATACCTATGAATGCACACGAGAGGAGTGTCAAGTAGTATACCATCCTCGATGGGGTCAAGTGTACACGTGTAAAGGAGATGATTCACCTTTGTGTATGTGAGGTGGATGTCGCACGTTTCACTCACCAAACGGACTCTTGACATGGTGATGTCTGTAGGATGTTCTGCATCTCGTCCCCTCCCCCTTGGGAAAGATCCGACCTCGGATCGAAAACCAAATCACCATGGGAAAGAGATGGCGTCGTCGTGTAGAAGTGGACATTCACCAAGTAGTCATCATCTTGAAACTCATAGTGGTCACTCTCCAATGTCACACCATCGTGTGTTTCCTTCAAAAGGAGTAAGGACAACAAACACTTGGAAAAATAAATGCGGGTAGCGTTAGTGTAAAACCAAGCATTCAAGTGGTGATTCACCAAACAAGTGTCGTCATCATGCATAGCATAAGGCGTGACAAAGGATTGTGACATGGCATGTAAGAATATGAATTGAGCACAATCAAGGTCATCATGGAAATAAGCATGTAAATGTGAGGTAGTGATGCAAATATTTGGGACAAGAGAATAAGCATCTAGCTCATGGTCATAGCAATGATGCATAAAGCACTCGACAAATGGTCGATGATAGGCATAAGAATCATTCACAACACCAACATAAATGAAGTGTCTAAACACATGGTCAAGTGCAAGACAATCCAAGCATAACGAGCATAGGGTGTAGTGAATACAGTGTGTCACTCAACACAATAGAAAGGGCAATTGTTCATCATGTGTGAGATAATCAAGTCAAGGATGTAGTGATACATGGGGCATGGCATATGTGAAGTGGTTACATTGTTGAAACCAAGCATATTATAGGAGCAAGTAATCCAAGAATTGGATGCAACACACAAGGTATATATGTCATGAGGCATGGCAATGTGGCAATGATAAGTCAAAGCAATATCTCTAGCATGTGTGCAATATGTCAAGGTGCAAGCAACACATGAAGTAGTTTGCACAATATTCATGCTCATAATTTGGGGGTTCTCAAAAGAGAAGGCTATCACCTTGAAAGCATGTCCTTGTGCTTCCTTCACAATGTCGAAGCCCAAGCAAGTGCGATGTAGAAGCGGGTCGGTTGCAAGTGGTTCGCTCTCAAGAGCTCGAATGGTCAACTCACGGGAAGCGGAAGTTGAACCAAGTCGAAGTATCCTACACATGCACAAAAAAAGCAAACAACGTATGTGCATGGTAGATAAACACATCATCCATCATGATGGTTCTCTTCTTTTGCACATAACCATTAGAAGCACAAGTGCACAGATAATATGATGCAACAACGACGATATTCATGGCACTAGGTGTATGGTGCAACGAAGTAAGCCAAGCATGCTTCACAAGAAATATGTCAAAATCTCCAAATATATGGGAGAATGCTATGGGGGCAATCTCATAAGCAAGACTAAAAGCATTGTTGCACTCAATGCATGGCAAATCATCTAGCATGAGAGAGGCAACATATGGAGACATATGACAAGAAGCGACAGCAATCATATGCAAAGCATGTAGATGGTTGTCATCAACCGTATGAAACGAGCAAGTATGAATCATGGGTGATGCAACATAAGAAATCATGGAAATCAAGTCGTGAAAACTAGTGGAGCGAAGATGCACACACTAGGGGTAAACAAGGCAATCATGTGATGTGGGCAAATAATGGATATAGGAAATGCACATGACATATCGCAAGCATGGACACAAAGCAAGATCATAGTATCATCATAGGAATGGGGAACAAAGCAAACATGGCAATAACAAGTGATATCTCCACTAAGCTTGCAAATACACATACAAGTACGAGAATCAATAATCATGTGTAATGCAAAGCATGGGTCACAAATGCATCTCAAAGGCATAGTAATGAGCATATCATGAAAAGGGAACATGGAAAGATGGGCATAGAATATGTAATAGCCAATGAACCATGACCATGTGAGGACCACGTAGAAGAATTGCGCAAATTCTTTGCGTGAAGAGAGCGGTGGGAAAGACAATCCATGGGATCCCAAGTCATCATTGCTCTCTAGAGCTCGTTTTGTCAACTCATGGGATTGTGAGGTTGACAAGTATTCATGGGTACCTACACAAAAGAGACACAAACCAAAGAAAGTGTGTGCGTGGTAAATGTACACATCATCCGTCATGATGTGTATGTGCACGTGTGAGTTAGCACAAGATAAGCGTCGCTCAAAGAAATTTGATGCATGGTATAAGAACATGTCATCCATCATGAAAGAATAGTTATTGTGTATAACACGATCGGGACTCAAATTGAGCATGTAATTATATGGCACATCAATTAAATTATTCATGGGGAGCATATTGTGCACATAATAATTGGGATTATGCAATGGATGGGAGTGATCAAAATCTCCTAACATGTATGAAGAAACTATGGGGGTCTCCTCATGAGCAATATCAAAAACATCATATGGATAAAATGGACAACATCCAAAATAATGCATATCCGAAGCTAGATGGTCATGGCATGGCATACGAGATAAATGATGCAAAGGTAGCATGTCAATATCGTCACAAGAAAAACAAATGCGAATAACCATGGGCTTGTCATCTATGCCATAAGTGCAAATTGGGTTCATTTTAATGGCATATGCATAGTTACTACGAAGAGATTGCAAATATGACATATGGTTGATCTCATGCATAGCATATGACAAGTTGATGCGGAGCATCCCACGATCATCCCCGTGCATCCACAATCGTCTCATCAAGAGCCAAGAGGACCCATGACACGAGCTAGAGCTAGAGCTCTCGAGAACGAGGTGACTTCCTTCCTTGTTGATATCACATATGATCCACTCGAGACATGGCTACTACCTAAGTCCGATATGCTATGCATGATTAGGTGTCAAGGGAACCTCCCGAGGGTGCACGTGAAGACGGACAAGCCACCAAGTCCATGGATGAAGAGAACCAACGAAACGGCAAGTTCAAGTCCCAGGCCGGACATCCGGTGAAGCCGGACATCCGCCCCGAGCATCCACCTCGACATCGCCTAAGCTGCCCAAGGCTCTAGGCCGGACATCCGGCGTCCGGCCCCGGACATCCGGCTCACCGGATATCCGCCCAAGCCGGAAATCGGCACCTCTCACCGATTCGGCGAAGGGGCCGCCCAGCCGGACATCCGCCGGATAGCGGACATCCGGCGCATGAAGGTCTTGGACATCCGCCCGACGCGGACATCCGGCTTCCCACACTGCGTCAAGGTGTATCCGGACGAGTCCCATGTACCCTTCGCCCCTAGACTATATATACTCCATCCCCTTCCTCTTTCTAAGGTAGCATTGGATTAGCTCATATTTTGTGTGAGAGCCTTTGCTCATCCACTTGGCTACTTCTCCTGAGCTCAGGGACCTCTACGGAGAAGATCCCCCAAGCGGATTCAAGACCCCCTTCTAGGGTGGACCCCATCAAGGCCTCCTCACGGAGAAGAACGGCTACTGTTTGTATCTTTCCTTTGTTGATTTTGAATCTTGTGCCACTTTATGTGATCGGTGATCTAGCACTTGTGTGATTGATCTCTTGTTGGTTTAGTGATTTCTCTCTCGTTTCCTCCGTGTTTCCCTCTTGTTCTTCCGCGTGTTCTTCGTGATTCCCCGTGAGATCCGCTCCAACGTGAAAGATCATCCACGAGGGGTTCCGCCCTACATCATCTTGGTATCATGAGCCACGTTGATCACGTTTTTGGAGCCCCTACCCCTCTTGTTCTAGCTTGATTTTGTTGTTTTTGTCCTAATTCCGGAAATTCCCCACAAAAATAGCCCCAAATTTTTTTTGTGATTTGTTGGTGTGATGAAGTTTTGTTGGATTTGATCCCGGATTTCGTGTGTTGCAGGTAGATCTAGCATTCCCCCACCATTTACACAATTTCCATCCTCAAAATCGTCCGAATTTTGCCCCAGATTTGACCTCTCCACGCGGTGTTCATCGAGTTCGTCCACGGACCCAGAGCCCGGACATCCGACCCGAACAGCCCGGACATCCGGCCCGACCAGCCCGGACATCCGGCGCCCCGGACATCCGGCTCCCTGCCCGGAAATCCGGCTCCTGGCAGCAGCAATCCCATCCACCACCCTGTTTACCGCCTAACTCTCGCCAAATTTTGTCCCGGTGCCCACACACACTTCATCATACCTCCACCACTTCCGCATAACACCACCATAGCCTTTCCCACTACCAATTCCGACAATGTTGCCAAATTTTGCTTTGAGAATTTGAGTTGGGGTCCGTATCCTTTTGTGTTTCGGCTATCTAGGTACGGTTCAACATCAACATCACCACCGCTCATCTTCGCCAAGGACGGTCACATAAATCGACATCTTTGTCATTACTTGCAATTGCATCGATAACCATCATAGCCCATCTTTTGCGTTGCTTACCCTTGAGACTAGCCATTGAGTATTGCCGCAACGTGACTTGTGCACATTAGTGATCATACTCCATAGCATACATACCATACCAAAGTGGTGCATATCTTAGCATCAACTTGTGTGTCACAAAGTTGTCATCGCATACACAATTGCTATCTTGGTTCGTGAAGTTTTGCATGAGAAAAGAGCTCAAAAGAGAAAGAGCCAATCAAGCTTTTAAGCAAAGAGAGAAAGATAAGCAAAGAGCTTATGAGCAAGAACCATAGCATCATACAACATTAAGATTGTCATACTTGATCATCTTGGATCAACACATCGAAACACCATACATATAGCATACTTGGGATACAAGTCGTTGCATTTTTGCTTAGTAGGTTGTGCACAAGTTCGTATCCGCCTATTGTGCAATCGTGCTAGCGTCTCTCTAATGTTGTGCAACAAGAGCATCTTGGTATATTCCACATTTTGGCTCATCCTTGGTTGCATAACCCCATATTATCTATTTGCGTGTGTGTTTCCGTGTACCATATCTTGCTATTGGCCTACTTGTTGCATTTGCAAATTTGTGAATCATTTCCAACATTATTGAGTCTCACTTACAATTGCATCAAATTTTGTGCCACCATCCTAACCGAGCTCCACCATAAGCTTTTATTTGTGTAGGTGTGAGAACCGACAAGAATCGGTACCAAGAGTGCTATTTCATTGTCCGCATTTGAGTGAACTTGATTCATCTTCAACATCGGTCAAAGGTACATTGGTATAAGTTCTTTTCCGTTCTACCACTCACATTTTGCTTGGAATGATGGATAGGCCAAGTACTTCTACCAACCCACTCTTCATCGAGCAAGACGACGAAATGTCATCATACGTCACCAAGAGCCACCTCTTTGGTGCACAACGAGCGTTGCACCAAGAACAACAAGCAATGAGTGACCACATCGACAACCTCGCCACCGACTTGCGACTCTCCGAGCAACGTACAAGGGACTACTTCGACAACAAGTTCGACGCTCACAAGCAAGAGAATGATGCAAGAATGGACGAGATACGCGCTTTGATGAGAAACCGGCATCATTCAACTTCTTCATCATCAAGACGGAGCCGCTCGAGTCGACACTCCGACGACACCTTCTACGACTCAAGTACACCTACTTCGAACACTCTTCGTCGTGCCGGCTCGTCAAGACCGTCGGGCATCTCGCAACCCGCTCCATGACAAGCATTCACAAGAGCAAGTTGATGATCAAGTTCCTCGTCCTCAATCAAACCAAGAGGCTTTTGCTCAAGCTCAGAACGACAACATCTTCGCCGCCAACAAGAGGAAGAACGAAAGGCGTCTTCACCAAAGGCGAACAAGACGCCAAGGCTCAACGTCTTCAACAACAACAATGTGAGGCGCAAGCTCTTGAGGCGCAACGTGCCCTTCAAGAATCAAGTAGAGCCTTCGCCAACCGCAATGTGAACGGCGCAATCAAGAGGAAGCCCTTCGAGAAGAAATCCAAGAGAGGAACTACCAACCTCATGTACAACGTCAAGTTCCTCAATCCCCTCCACAAGCTCGTCAAGCTCCACCCCAACCTCAAGTTCAACAAGGGCAAGTTGATCATGGTCTTCCTCCACGCCAAGAGCAACATGAATACGATTACCATCCACGTCAAAGACGTCATCATCAACATCGCCAACAACACAATGAAGAGCAACGCTACGGCAAGCTAAAATTCACCATGCCCAAGTTCAATGGAAGCAATGACCTCAAGACTACCTCTCATGGGCATTGAAGGTTGACAAAATCTTCGGTTGCACAACTACGATGAAGCGAAGAAAATCGCTATGGCATCACTTGAGTTCCAAGACTATGTGCTCATATGGTGGGAACAAATCATTGAACGACGACAAGCAAGAGGTGAACCTCCAATCACCACTTGGGCTCAAATGAAGGATGTCATGCGAGCACGCTTTGTGCCAACCTACTACAACCATGACCTCTTCAAGAAACTCCAACTACTCAAGCAAGGAACAAAGAGTGTTGAAGAATATTACAAGGAAATGGAGATAGCCATGATTCGAGCCAATGTCAAAGAAGATGATGAGCAAACTATGGCACGTTTCTTGCATGGACTCAATCATCCCATCAAGAAGATCGCCGATTTCCAACCATACTCAACCCTCATTGAGCTCGTGCATCAAGCTACAAAGGCGGAACACCAAGTGCAAGATGACTTCAAGTACGCCAAGTACTCATCCAAGACCTACGGCTTCTCCAACAACCAAGCCTCAACGACTCCTCCAACATCTACATCAACCAAACCTTCTACAAACAACGACGACAAGTCGATTTACAAGAGAAAGTTGACAAGTTCAAGTCGTCCTCCTCCTACTACAAGCAACTTCAAGCCACGTGCTTCATCATCTACTCAAATGATGAGACCATCAAAACAAGCTCCTTCAAGTGTTTCACTTGCGGCGGCCGAGGCCACAAGTCCTACGAATGCACCAACAAGCGCACCATGATCCTCAACGACGACGGCACCTATGACTCAATGAGTGATGAGGAGATGGAGGCCCTTGAGCAAGTGGCTATGTACCGGCAAGTGAACGAAGATGAAGATGATCAAGTCTTTTGCGATGAGGATTCGAGCCCCGCTCTCATTGTCTCCAAGGTCTTGACTCTTCAACATCAACACGAAGACGACTAAAGATGCCACATCTTCCACACAAAGGCCGGCATCAACGGAAGGTCCGTCAAGGTCATCATCGATGGAGGTAGTTGCCACAACTTGGCAAGTGAAGAACTATGTTCCAAACTTCAATTGGTCAAGAGGAAGCACCCGCATCCCTACAAGGTTCAATGGCTAAGTGACTCCGGCACTATATGAATCGAGCATACGGTCCAAGTCTCCTTCAAAATCGGTGCTTATGAAGACACGTTGGAATGTGATGTGGTCCCAATGACCGTTTGCCACCTACTTCTAGGTCGACCATGGCAATTCGACCGTGGTGTCATCCACAATGGGCGCACCAATCACTATAGCTTCAAGATGAAAGGGAAGGAATATGTGTTACGACCTATGTCTCCTACTCAAGTGATAGCCGACAAGCAAGCCACCCATCATAGAGACAAGAGCGAAAAAGTGATCCAACCAAAAGTGAGTGAGAGCCACAAGCCAAACTTGAGCGCCTCTTCGCCTAGAAAGAAAAACCTCATCCTATTTGCCACCAAAAGTGAGATGAGAGAAGTGTGTGAGAACCCATCGAGTGTGATGCACTTTGTCCTTGTGTGCAAGGATGGAGAACCAAAACTAACACCATTCACGAGCTACCTTTGGTGTTTCAATCTCTTTTGCAGGAATTTCAAGATGTTTTCCCCGATGAGCTACCTCCGGGTCTACCTCCTCTTCGAGGCATTGAGCATCGAATCGACCTCATCCCGGAGCACCTCTACCAAACAAAGCTCCATACCGAGTCAATTCCGAAGAAACTAGGGAGATTCAACGGCAAGTACAACAACTAATCGACAACGGTCATGTACGTGAAAGCTTAAGCCCTTGTGCTGTTCCCCTTATACTTGTGCCTAAGCCCGATGGAAGTTTTCGCTTGTGTTCCGATTGTAGACCTATCAATGCGATCACCGTCCGCTATAGGCATCCCATTCCTTGCTTAGATGATATGCTTGATGAACTTAGTGGAGCCAACTTTTTCTCAAAAATTGACCTTAAAAGTGGCTATTATCAAATCCACATACAAGAGGGTGATGAATGGAAAACTGCTTTCAAAATCAAATTTGGTTTATATGAGTGGTTAGTGATGCCTATGGGTCTTTCGGAGGCTCCCGGTACTTTCGTGCGTCTTATGCATCACGTGCTTCGTCCTTACATTGGAGTCTTTGTTGTGGTTTACTTTGATGATATTCTTGTGTTTACCAAAACAATGAAAGAGCACATCAATCATGTAAAATCTGTGTTGCAAACTCTTCGCAAAGAACGCCTTTATGCAAACTTGAAAAAATGCACTTTTGGAGTTGTCAAAGTGGTTTTCTTGGGTTTTGTAGTATCCTCAAAGGGTGTCCATGTTGACGAATCTAAAATTGAAGCAACTAAAACTTGGCCCCAACCCACCAATTTGCAACAAGTGCGAAGTTTTCTTGGTCTTGCGGGTTTTTATCGTCGCTTTGTGAAAGATTTTAGCACAATTGCCGCTCCTTTGCATGCTTTGAGTAAGAAAAATACTCCCTTTGTTTGGGAACTTTGCAGTCAACCGCTTTTGATGAGCTCAAGTCTTTGCTTACTCATGCTCCGATTCTTGCTTTGCCCAATTTTGACAAAACTTTTGAGGTTCATTGTGATGCAAGTGGTACCGGAATTGGCGGAGTTTTGATGCAAGAAAAACAAGCCATTGCTTATTTTAGTGAAAAACTCTCGGTGCTCAACTTAATTATCCCATCTATGACAAAGAATTGTATGCTTTAGTGCGTGTGCTACATGTTTGGGAACATTACCTTAGACCTCATGAGTTTGTCATCCATACCGATCATGAAACGCTTAAGTACCTCAAAGGTCAAACTAAATTAAACAAGCGTCATGCAAAATGGAGTGAATTCATTGAATCTTTTCCTTATGTGATCAAGTACATTAAAGGTAAAGAAAATGTAGTTGCCGACGCTTTCACGCATATGCATGCTTGTCACTCAACTTGAGTTGAATGTTATTGGTTTTGAGCATATAAAAGACTTGTATGAGCATGATCCATCTTTTGCTTCTCCTTATGCTAAGTGTTTGACGCATACTTCTTGGGAACAATATTACATCAAGGATGGTTATCTTATGAGAGCTAACAAACTTTGCATTCCCGAGTCTTCTCTTCGTTTGCTCCTTTTGCAAGAGGCTGATGGAGGCGGACTCATGGGACACTTTGGACGTGACAAGACATTCGCCACGCTCTCCAACAACTACTTTTGGCCCAAGATGTTCCGCGACATCTCACGCTTCACCACCCGATGTTATACATGTCGCAAAGCTAAGTCTAAAGCTCAATCTCATGGTCTTTACGTGCCTCTTCCTATTCCATATCAACCATGGGAAGACATTAGTATGGATTTTGTACTTGGTTTTCCTAGGACTCAAAATGGCAAGGATTCCGTGTTTGTTGTTGTGGATAGATTTTCTAAAATGGCACATTTCATTCCTTGCAACAAGATAGACGATGCTTCACATGTTGCAAATCTCTTTTGTAGGGAAATCTTGCGACTCCATGGCGTACCAAAGACAATCGTCTCCGATCGTGACGTCAAGTTCTTGAGTTACTTTTGGAAGACCCTATGCGCCAAGCTCGGAATCAGGCTCTTGTTCTCCTCGGCATACCATCCTCAAACCGATGGCCAAACGGAGGTGACGAACCGCACACTATCCACTCTACTTCGTGATGCGGAGCATCCTACGGTCATCATCATGTCAAGAGTCCGTTTGGCAAGTGACACGTGCGACCTCTTCTTCACATACACAAAGGTGAATCTTCTCCCTTACACGTGCTCACTTGACCCCTTCGAGGATGGTATACTACTTGACACTTCCCCCGTATGCATGCATATGTATTGTCGGAGCTTCTCGGATGTCAAGGAGGAGTGCAAGCGCCAAGGAACGACTACACCATCCGCGAGGGAAGCACAGGCGGCAGCGGAAGAAGAGCCGGTACTACAGGGCCGGACATCCGCCACGGCCGGACATCCGCCCTGCCGGACATCCGGCGCCCATCACAGCGCAGCCCTGCCAGAAGACTACAGACCCGGACATCCGGCCCCAGGCCCGGACATCCGGCCTCCCACGAAGCCGGATATCCGGCCACTCGCCCGAAATCCGGCGCCCGCACCGAATCGGCAGATCCACCGCGCCAGCTCGGACATCCGTGGCTAGCCGGACATCCGGCGTCTCGGGAAAGCCCGGACATCCGGCCCGACGCCCGGACATCCGGCCTCCCCTGCCTGCGTGCAGTGCATCCGGGCCGAGGCCCTTGTACCCCTTCGCCCCCTAGACTATATATACTCCTTCCCCTTCCTCTTTCGAGGGTTAGCTTAGGTTTAGCTCATGTTTGTGTGAGAGCCTTGCTCATCCACTTGGTCACTTCTCCTCGGAGCCCAGGACCTCTTCGAAGAAGATCCCCGAAGCGGATTCAAGACCCCCTTCTAGGGTGGACCCCATCAAGACCTCCTCTCGGAGATGAACCTTACCTTGTATCTTTCCTTTTGTTGTTCATGTACCTTGTTGATCTTGCGTGTTTGATTGTCTAGTGGATGTGTGATTGGACTTGTTCTTGAGTGTTTCCCCTTGTGATTTCTCTCCGTTCTTCCCCGTGTTCATCGTGATTCCCCGTAGTATCCGCTCCAACGTGAAAGATCATACACGTAGGGTTCTGCCCTACATCATCATGGTATCATGAGCCACGTTGATCACGTTTTTGGAGCCCCTACCCCGTGTTTTCTAACTTGATTTTGTTGATTTCGTCCTAAATCCGAAAATCCCCACCAAAAATAGCCCCATTTTTTTTTGTGATTTGTTAGTTTTGATGATGTTTTGTTGATTTTGATCCATGGATTTGCTTGGTTTCGAGTAGATCTAGCATTTCCCCAAGTTTCCCCACTTTCCATCCACGAAATCTCTCCAATTTTGACCTTGAAATCATCAATTTCCGCCCCCAATTCGAAAATTTCCGCAACCTAACCCATTTTGTTCCCCATAGCGTTAGTGGTTGCTTGAGTAGTGATTTGAGTCTCCTAAGGTGTTTCGGCTACTTAGGGACGATTGCTTCTTCATCAACCACCACCACCATAACTTCCGCATAGGCGTGCCCACCATACACTTCCGCCACCCCCAACTTAACCCAATAGTTGTTTGAGCTTGTTTGAGTTGTGGCTTGTGTCTCCTAAGGTGTTTCGGCTACTTAGGGACGGCAACTTCAACTCCGACACGTGTATAGCCCATCATTCCACTTCCGCATTGCCAAGTGCAAACCACCACCGCATTCCCGCTACCACCATTTTGACATTTGACGTTTGAGATTTTGAGTTCACGGTTTTTCCGTTTCCTAAGGTGTTTCGCTACTTAGGACGAGTCTCCATCATCTTGGTATCTACATCAAGAACACCGCTACTCATCATCGCGGACGGTAACCTCCATATCATCTTGGTATCGTGGTATCCCTCCATTGTATATTCCCTTGCTATTGCATTGTTAACCCCTAGCCTTACTTTTGCGTTACTTGCCTATCGAGACTAGCCATTTGAGTATTGCACAAGCGTTACTTGTGCACATTAGTGATCATACCTTCCATTACATACCATACCATATCATATTGGTATCATATCATCCATTGTGTCTCAAGTTTGTTCCCGCATATACATAATTGCTATCTTGGTTTGTGCATTGTGCAAAGTGGCCAAAGAAAAAAAAAGAGAATAAGCTTTTAAGCAAAGAAAGAGAGAGCAAAGAGCTGGTAAGCAAGAGCCATAGCATCATACCACAATACATCATATGGTATCATACTTGATCATCTTGGATCATTGTGTGAGAAACACCGGGAACCATACATATATAGCATACTTGGGATAGAAAGTTATCCATTTTGCATCTTATAGGATGCACAAGTGTAAGATCCGCCTATTGAGCAATCGTGCTAGCGTCTCACTTGAGTTGTGCAACACGAGCATTTTGGTGGATTCCACATTTTGAGCTCATTCCTTGGTTGCACGACCCCATTTATCTATCCGTGTGTGTGTTTCCGTGTGCCACATATTGCTATTGGTCTACTTGTTTTGCTTGCGAATTTGTGAATCTCTTTCAACATTATTGACTCTTGCTAACATTTTGCATCAAATTTTTGTGCCACTATCCTCACCGAGCTCTACCATAAGCTTTCATTGATAGGTGTGAGTGAACAAGTCCGGTACCAATTCCACTATTCTTTCATTTCACATTGAGTGAAGCAGGATACATCCTCAACTTTGGGAAAAGGTAACTTGGTATTGTTTATCTCATTTCCTACTCACCTCTACTCGAGTCTTGTGATGGATAGGCAAGGCATTTCACCTTCGGGTCTACAACAACAATGACGAGTTCGATGCCACGAACAACAACTCCGACGCCAAGATGCAAGCTCAAATGGAGGAGATCAAAGCCCTCATCAAGGCCTACAAGCGATCTTCCTCATCTTTGAGAAGACGGCTCAAGAGCACATGCTTCCGAGCTACCGTCTCGGCAAGATCACATCGGCATCGACACCATCACCAACAAGAACGTGAAGGTCAAGAGCTCTACATCAACAACCGCTCAATGACTTCACCACCTCCCTTGGCATCTTCGCCAAGCGACTTCAAGGCATCTTCGCCTACGGACATACGGCATCTTCGCCAAATAGAACCTCAAGGCTACGCTCAAGAGAAGCTCCCCAAGCTCAAGTCCGCGACTTCCACGAGCTACTACGACCTCGACATCGACCACGAGATTCCTTTCTATGGGACTCAAGAACCCGAGGAGTACCTCGAGCGGGAGCGTTTGATGGACGACTACCTCAAGCTACATCAAGTTCCTCCATAAGATCAAGTGAAGTGCGCCACAAGAAACTTCCACGACTACGCCTCGACATGGTGGCTTCACACACCTTCGGAGTGCTACGAGATGAGTTGGTCCAAGATGAAGAGAGCTTTGCGGCGAGAGTTCATGCCTCCAACCTACACTGAACAACTTCGACGCCAATTGGAGAACACCATCCAAGGATCCAAGTCCATCGACAAGTACTTCAAGGAGATGAAGATTGCCTTGCGGCAGTGGCGTGGGCGACCCCATTTCGATGAAGTTCCACTTCATGATGGGATTGCACAACGACATCTCCAAGACCATCTTCCTCGAGAACTACAAGTCCATTGACGACTACTACATTGGCGCTCTCAAGGCGGAACAAGAACTCATGAAGGCCAAGGCTTCTCCACCCCAAGCACACTTCGCGGCGACCAAGGTCTACGACAAGCATGAGGCTAGTGCCACCAAGATGCCCAAGCCCGACAAGCTCCAAGACGATGCTCCCAAGTACAACTTCACCGCCATCCCTCTTTGTGGAATTGATGATGCCGAGTCTACCTTGACTCTTTTTCAAGATGGTGTGGCGACAAGTACAACTACGGAGACCTTTAAGGACCAAGCTTTGGAGGCAAGCGACAAGGTGGCGAGCAAGGATGATGCTTCCATCTTAGGAGGCGAGAGTTATGTTGAGCCATCTTCGGCCTTCATCCACGACGAGAGCGATGATGTGCCATCTTGACCTTCATCCACGGCAGCGACTACGAGACGGTTGAGCATGGAATTTTCCCTTCGACCACGGCTGACGTCCAGATGACTTGAGTGACTTTTGCCACCATATTGAGAGTGAGAGTGACTTCACCACTAGCCCCATACAAGATGAGCTGCCCCAATTCCCATGTGAGGAGAGCCACAACCCCCACCACTTGAGTGACATGAGTGACTGCACCATATGTGAGATTGAGTGCACCTATTTTGAGGGAGTGAGTAAACCACCACATAGAGAGAGTGAGATAGTTGATAGGTCTAGTGAGGCCATTTGCATTTCTAACAACTTTACCTCTACCTCTATTGTGTCTTCTCATTTGGTGCTAGGTCCCATTTATGATGACGCCGAGATCCTCGGCGACTTCGTCCTCCCATTGGACAAGGCGATGGCCATGGTGGAATATGATGCACCCCCACATGGTTCCATCAAGATGAAGATGACCACCATTTGGTCTTTCCCACCTCACCTACACCACTTGAGTGGAATGACAAAGGTAACAAAGGTGACGGTGATGCTCTCGTCCCACTAGTGGACTATTTTGACATTGATTGCTTGCATGATGTTGATCACCCTATTGACATGCTTCATTCTAGTATGATTTACCCATGTGATGATTTGCCCATTTATGATGAATATGATGATTCTCATGTGGAGTCTATTAGTTGTGATGCTATGTTACATAGGATTTCTTGTGACAATTCTTTAGGTCACATCATGTTTGCTAATCCGCTTGACTTGTCATATGCTATGCATGAGATCAACCATATGTCTTATTTGCAATCTCTCCATAGTGACTATGCATATGCCATTAAAATAAACCCAATTTGCACATATGGCATAGATGACAAGCCCATGGTTATTGGCATTTGTTTTTCTTGTGATGATATTGATATGCTCCCTTTGCATCATTTATCTCATATGCCATGCCATGCCCACCTAACTTCGGATATGCATTGTTTTGGATGTTGTCCATTTTCTCCAAATGATGTTTCCAATATTGCTCATGAGGAGACCCCCATAGTTTCCTCACACATGTTAGGAGAATTTGATCCATCCTATTCATTGCATGATTCCCATACTTGTGTGCACCATATGCTCCCCATGAAGAAACATGCTTTTGATGTGCCATATACTTGCATTCTCAATTTGTGTCCCCATCGTGTCATATACAATAACTATTCTTTCATGATGGATGACATGTTCTTATACCATGCATCAAATTTCTTTGAGCGATGCTTATCTTGTGCTAACACTCACTTGCACATACACATCATGATGGATGATGTGTACATTTACCACACACACAATTTCTTTCGTTTGTGTCTCTTTTGTGTAGGTACCCATGAATACTTGTCAACTTCGCAATCCCACGAGTTGACAAAACGAGCTCTAGAGAGCAATGATGACTTGGGATCCCATGGATTGCCTTTCCCACCGCTCACTTGGCGCAAACACTTGGCGCATCTCTTTTACATGGCCCTCACATGGTTATGGGTTGTTGTTCATTACATATCATATGCCCATCTTGCCATGTTCACTTTGCATGATATGCTCATTCCTATACCTTTGACATGCATTTGTGACCCATGCTTTGCATTACACATGATGATTGATTCTCGTACTTGTATGTGTATTTGCAAGCTTGGTGGAGATATTGCTTATTATTGCCATGTTTCTTTTGTGCACCATTCCTATGATGATACTTTCATCTTGCTTTGTGTTCGTGCTTGCGATATGTCATGTGCATTCCCTATGCCTATTATTTGCTCACATGACATGATTGCCAGTGTGTTGCATCTTCGCTCCACTAGTTTGCACGACTTGATTACAATGCTTGCTTATGTTGCATCACCAATGATTCATACTTGCTCATTTGATGCGGTTGATGACAACCATCTATATGCTTTGCACATGATTCATATTGCTTCTTGTCATATATCTCTATGTGTTGCCTCCCTCATGCTAGATGATTTGCCATGTATTGAGTGCAACAATGATTCTCTTCTTGCTCATGAGATTGCCCCCATAGCATTCTCGCATATATTTGGAGATTTTGACATAATTCTTGTGAAGCATGCTTGTCTTAATTCTTGGATTACTTGCTCCTCTCATATGTTTGGTTGCAACAATGTCATTACTTCACATATGCCATATCCCATTGATTGCTACATGCTTGACTTGATGGCCTCACACATGATGAATAATTGCTCTTTCTATTGCGTTGAGCGCCACACTATATTCACTACACCCTATGCACATTATGCTTGGATTGTCTTGCACTTGACCCATGTGTTTAGACACTTCATTTTATTTGGTGTTGTGAATACTTCCTATGCCTACCATCGACCATTTGTCGGCGCTTTATGCATGCTTGCTATGACCTTGAGGTGGATGCTTATGCTCTTGTCACACATATTTGCATCTCTACCTCACATTTACATGCTTGTTCCCATGATATTTTTGCTTGTGCTCGATTGATATGCTTACATGCCATGTCACAATCCTTTGTCACACCAAAAGCTATGCTTGATGACAACACTTGTTTGGTGAATCACCTCTTGAATGCTTGGTTTTGCACTAACGCTAACCACATTTGTTTTTCCAAGTGTTTGTTCTATTTACTCCTTTTGAAGGAATCACAAGATGGTGCGACATTGGAGAGTGCCCATTTCGAGCTTCAAGATGACGAGAGCTTGGTGATCGACCACTTTGACACGGCACCACCATCTCTTTCCCATGGTGATTTGGTTTCGATCCGAGGTCGGATCCTTTCCAAGGGGAGGGATGATGCGGAGCATCCCACGGTCATCACCATGTCAAGAGTCCGTTTGGCAAGTGACACGTCGACCTCTTCTTCACATACACAAAGGTGAATCTTCTCCTTTACACGTGCTCACTTGACCCCTTCGAGGATGGTATACTACTTGACACTTCCCCGTATGCATGCATATGTATTGCCGGAGCTTCTCGGATGTCAAGGAGGAGTGCAAGCGCCAAGGAACGACTACACCATCCGCGAGGGAAGCCCGAAGCGGCAGACGGAAGAAGAGCCGGCTACAGGCCCGGACATCCGGCCACGGCCGGACATCCGGCCTACCACGGACATCCGGCGCCCATCACACGGCGCAGCCCTGCCAGGAAGACTACAGGACCCGGACATCCGGCCCCCAGGCCCCGGACATCCGGCCTCCCACGAAGCCCCGGATATCCGGCCACTCGCCCGGAAATCCGGCGCCCCGCACCCGAATCGGCAGATCCAGCCGCGCCAGCCCGGACATCCGGCCGGCTAGCCCGGACATCCGGCGTCTCGGGAAAGCCCGGACATCCGGCCCGGCCTTGGACATCCGGCCTCCCCACTGCGTGCGGTGCATCCGGCCGAGGCCCTTGTACCCCTCGCCCCTAGACTATATATACTCCTTCCCTTCCTCTTTCGAGGGTTAGCTTAGGTTTAGCTCATGTTTGTGTGAGAGCCTTGCTCATCCACTTGGTCACTTCTCCTCGGAGCTCAGGACCTCTTGGAGAAGATCCCCCAAGCGGATTCAAGACCCCTTCTAGGGTGGACCCCATCAAGACCTCCTCTCGGAGATGAACCTTACCTTGTATCTTTCCTTTTGTTGTTCATGTACCTTGTTGATCTTGCGTGGTTGATTGTCTAGTGGATGTGTGATTGGACTTGTTCTTGAGTGTTTCCCTTGTGATTTCTCTCCGTTCTTCCCCGTGTTCATCGTGATTCCCCGTAGTATCCGCTCCAACGTGAAAGATCATACACGTAGGGTTCTGCCCTACATCACTTCGTGTCTTGATCAAGAAGAACATCAAGGAGTGGGAGGCATGTCTACCCATCGCCGAGTACGCCTACAACCGTGCAAGACACTCGACTACAGGCAAGACCCCCTTTGAGATCGTCTACGGTTTCAACCCGTTGTCCCCATTGGACATTCTACCACTTCCTCTCCAAGAGCGCTCCAACATGGATGCAAGTGCACGAGCAAGCTACATCAAGAAGATGCACGAAGATACAAGGCACACCATTGAGCGCCAAGTAAACGACAAGCAACTAAGCTCAACGCCAACAAGCAACCCATCGTCTTCAACATTGGTGATCTAGTGTGGCTACACCTTCGCAAGGACCGCTTCCCCAAAGAACGCAAGTCCAAGCTTCTACCTCGAGCCGATGAACCCTTCAAGGTGCTCGCACGCTACAACGACAATGCTTACAAGATCGACATACCTCGCGACAAATGCAACATGAGCGACATCTTCAACGTCAAGGACCTCGCACCATACCATGGAGATGAAGCTTTTGATCCGAGGTCGGATCTCTCCCAAGGGGGGGAGATGATGCAGAGCATCCCACGATCATCCCCATGCATCCACAACCGTCTCATCAAGAGCCAAGAGGACCCATGACACGAGCTAGAGCTAGAGCTCTCGAGAACGAGGTGACTCCTTCCTTATTGATATCACATATGATCCACTCGAGACATGGCTACTACCTAAGTCCGATATGCTATGCATGATTAGGTGTCAAGGGGAACCTCCAGGGTGCACGTGAAGACGGACAAGCCACCAAGTCCATGGATGAAGAGAACCAGCGAAAGCGGGCAAGTTCAACTCCCGGGCCCGGACATCCGGCGAAGCCGGACATCCGGCCCTGGAGCATCCACCTCGGCATCGACCAAGCTGCCCAAGGCTCTGAGGCGGACATCCGGCCTGAAGCGGAAATCCGGCACCTCTCACCCGATTCGGCGAAGGGCCGCCCAGCCGGACATCCGGCGGATAGCCCGAATATCCGGCGCCTCATGAAACCGGACATCCGGCCGATCTTGGGACATCCGGTCTCCCACACTGCGTGCGATGTGTATCAGGGCAGAGTCCCATGTACCCCTCGCCCCTAGACTATATATACTCCATCCCTTCCTCTTTCTAAGGTAGCATTGGATTAGCTCATATTTTGTGTGAGAGCCTTTGCTCATCCACTTGGCTACTTCTCCTCGAGCTCGGGACCTCTACGGAGAAGATCCCCCAAGCGGATTCAAGACCCCCTTCTAGGGTGGACCCCATCAAGGCCTCCTCACGGAGAAGAACGGCTACCGTTTGTATCTTTCCTTTGTTGATTTTGAATCTTGTGGAACTTTATGTGATCGGTGATCTAGCACTTGTGTGATTGATCTCTTGTTGGTTTAGTGATTTCTCTCTCGTTTCCTCCGTGTTTCCCTCTTGTTCTTCCGCGTGTTCTTTGTGATTCCCGTAGGATCCGCTCCAACGTGAAAGATCATCCACGTATGGTTCCGCCCTACATCACAAGTCAAGCGAATTGTCAAACATGATGTGACCAAGAGAATTATCACAAGAAATCCTATGCAACATGGCATCACATGTAATAGAATCCACATGGCAATCATCAAGCTCATCATAAATGGGTAAATCATCGCATGGGAAAGACGCACCAGCATGAAGCATGGCAATAGGTGGATCAACATCATGCAAGCAATCAATGTCAAGAATGTCCACTAGTGGGACTAGAGCTCACCTTCACCTATATAACCTTTGCCATTCCACTCAAGTGGTGTAGGTGAGGTTGTAAAGACCGAATTGTGGTCATCTTCTTCATCTTGATGGAACCATGTGGTGTGTGCATCATATTCCACCATGGCCATCATCTTGTCAAAGGGAGGACGAAGTTGTCGAGTATCGTCGGCGTCATCATAGACGGGACCTAGCACCAAATGAGAAGACAAGTGAGGTAGAGGTTAAGTCATTAGTGTTGAAGGTGGCCTCACATGACCTATCAACTATCTCACTTTCTCTATGTGGTGGCTCGCTCACTCCCTCAAAATAGGTGCACTCGAAGTCACATATGGTGGAGTCACTCATCTCACTCAAGTGGTGGGGGTTGTGGATTTTCTCACATGGGAATTGGGGCAACTCATCATATATGGGGCTAGTGGTGAAGACACTCTCACTCTCAATATGGTGGCAAAAGTCACTCAAGTCATCATACGTCGCCATGGTCAAAGGGAAAATCCCATGCTCAACCATATTGTCACCGTCGCCGTGGATGAAGGCCGAAGATGGCACATCATCACTCTCGCCTCCAAAGCTGGAAGCATCATACTTGCTCACCACCTTGTCGCTCGCCTCTAAAACTTGGTCCTTGAGAGTCTCCATAGTCATAGTCGTTGCCGCACCGTCTTCAAAAAGAGTCATGGGAGACTCGGCATCATCAAGAAGATGCACGAAGATACAAGGCACACCATTGAGCGCCAAGTAAACGACAAGCAACTAAGCTCAACGCCAACAAGCAACCCATCGTCTTCAACATTGGTGATCTAGTGTGGCTACACCTTCGCAAGGACCGCTTCCCCAAAGAACGCAAGTCCAAGCTTCTACCTCGAGCCGATGAACCCTTCAAGGTGCTGCATGCGCTTCTAGCGACAATGCTTACAAGAGCGACATACCTCGCGACAAATGCAACATGAGCGACATCTTCAACGTCAAGGACCTCGCACCATACCATGGAGATGAAGCTTTTGATCCGAGGTCGGATCTCTCCCAAGGGGGGGAGATGATGCAGAGCATCCCACGATCATCCCCATGCATCCACAACCGTCTCATCAAGAGCCAAGAGGACCCATGACACGAGCTAGAGCTAGAGCTCTAGAGAGCGAGGTGACTCCTTCCTTATTGATATCACATATGATCCACTCGAGACATGGCTACTACCTAAGTCCGATATGCTATGCATGATTAGGTGTCAAGGGAACCTCCAGGGTGCACGTGAAGGCGGACAAGCCACCAAGTCCATGGATGAAGAGAACCAGCGGAAGCGGGCAAGTTCAACTCCCGGGCCGGACATCCGTAGAAGCCCGGACATCCGGCCTGGAGCATCCACCTCGGCATCGGCCAAGCTGCCCAAGGCTACGAGGCCGGACATCCGACTGAAGCCCGAAATCCGGCACCTCTCACCCGATTCGGCGGAAGGGGCCGCCCGGCCGGACATCGGCGGATAGTGAACATCCGGCGCCTCATGAAAAGGCCGGACATCCGGCCCGATCTTGGGACATCCAGTCTCCCCCTGCTGCGTGCAGTGTATCCGGGACGAGTCCCATGTACCCCTTCGCCCCCTAGACTATATATACTCCATACCCTTCCTCTTTCTAAGGTAGCATTGGATTAGCTCATATTTTGTGTGAGAGCCTTTGCTCATCCACTTGGCTACTTCTCCTCGGAGCTCAGGACCTCTACGGAGAAGATCCCCAAAGCGGATTCAAGACCCCTTCTAGGGTGGACCCCATCAAGGCCTCCTCACGGAGAAGAACGGCTACCGTTTGTATCTTTCCTTTGTTGATTTTGAATCTTGTGGAACTTTATGTGATCGGTGATCTAGCACTTGTGTGATTGATCTCTTGTTGGTTTAGTGATTTCTCTCTCGTTTCCTCCGTGTTTCCCTCTTGTTCTTCCGCGTGTTCTTTGTGATTCCCCGTAGGATCCGCTCCAACGTGAAAGATCATCCACGTAGGGTTCCGCCCTACATCACAAGTCAAGCGAATTGTCAAACATGATGTGACCAAGAGAATTATCACAAGAAATCCTATGCAACATGGCATCACATGTAATAGAATCCACATGGCAATCATCAAGCTCATCATAAATGGGTAAATCATCGCATGGGAAAGACGCACCAGCATGAAGCATGGCAATAGGTGGATCAACATCATGCAAGCAATCAATGTCAAGAATGTCCACTAGTGGGACTAGAGCTCACCTTCACCTATATAACCTTTGCCATTCCACTCAAGTGGTGTAGGTGAGGTTGTAAAGACCGAATTGTGGTCATCTTCTTCATCTTGATGGAACCATGTGGTGTGTGCATCATATTCCACCATGGCCATCATCTTGTCAAAGGGAGGACGAAGTTGTCGAGTATCGGCGCGTCATCATAGACGGGACCTAGCACCAAATGAGAAGACAAGTGAGGTAGAGGTTAAGTCATTAGTGTTGAAGGTGGCCTCACATGACCTATCAACTATCTCACTTTCTCTATGTGGTGGCTCGCTCACTCCCTCAAAATAGGTGCACTCGAAGTCACATATGGTGGAGTCACTCATCTCACTCAAGTGGTGGGGGTTGTGGATTTTCTCACATGGGAATTGGGGCAACTCATCATATATGGGGCTAGTGGTGAAGACACTCTCACTCTCAATATGGTGGCAAAAGTCACTCAAGTCATCATACGTCGCCATGGTCAAAGGAAAATCCATGCTCAACCATATTGTCACCGTCGCCCGTGGATGAAGGCCGAAGATGGCACATCATCACTCTCGCCTCCAAAGCTGGAAGCATCATACTTGCTCACCACCTTGTCGCTCGCCTCTAAAACTTGGTCCTTGAGAGTCTCCATAGTCATAGTCGTTACCGCACCGTCTTCAAAAAGAGTCATGGGAGACTCGGCATCATCAATGCCACAAAGAGGGATGGCGGTGAAGTCGAACTTGGGACCGTCATCTTGGAGCTCGTCGGGCTTGGTCATCTTGGTGGTACTATCCTCATGCTCATTGTCATGGAGCTTGGTCGTCAAGAAGTGTGCTTGGGGTGGAGAAGCCTTGGCCTTCATGAGTTCTTGTTCCGCCTTGAGAGCACCAATGTAGTTGTCGTCGAGGGACTTGAAGTTCGCATGGAAGATAATCTTGGAGTTGTCTTTGTTCAATCCCATCGTGAAGTGGAACTTCATCCAAATGGGGTCATCCACACCGGCTCGTCGCAAGACTTTCTTCATCTCCTTGAAGTACTCGTCGATGGACTTGGATCCTTGGACGGTATTCTCCAGTTGGCATTGAAGTTGTTCATGTAGGTGGAAGGCAAAAACTCTCACCGCATAGATTTCTTCATCTTGGTCAAACTCATGTCGAAGTTCTTCGAAGGTGTGTGAAGCCACCATGTCGACGCGTAGTCATGGAAGTCACTTGTGGCGCAATTCACTTGATCTTCAGAAGGGACTTGATGTAGCTTCAGGTAGTCGTCCATCTTGCGCTCCCACTCGAGATACTCATCGGGGTCTTGAGTCCCATAGAAAGGAAGCTCATGTTCGGTGTTAAGGTCGTAGTAGCTCGTGGAAGTCGCGGACTTGAGCTTGGGGAGCTTCTCTTGAGTGTAGTCTTGATGTGCTTGTTGGCGAAGATGCCGCATGTCCAAGGTGAAGATGCCGCATGTCCAAAGGCGAAGATGCCTTGAAGTCGCTTGGCGAAGATGCCAAGGTAGATGGTGAAGTCATTGAGCGGTTGTTGGTGTTGAGCTCTTGACCTTCACGTACTTGTCGTTGATGGTGTCGATGCCGATGTGACCTTGCCGGAGATGGTAGCTCGAAAGCATGTGCACCTGCGCGTCTTCTTGAAGATGAGGAAGACCTCTTGTAGGACTTGATGAGGGCTTTGATCTCCTCCATTTGAGCTTGCATCTTGGCGTCGATGAAGTTTTTCGTGGCATCAAACTCGTCGTTGTTGTTGTAGACCGAAGGAGGTGTGCTTTGCCTATCCATCACGAGACTCGAGCAAAGGTGTGTAGAAAATGAGATAAACAATACCAAGATACCTTTTCCCAAAGTTGAGGGTGTATCCCGTTTCACTCAATGTGAAATCAAAGAATAGTGGAATTGGTACCGGACTTGCTCACTCACACCTACAAAGTAAAGCTTATCGAGTGACTTGGTTAGGACAAGTGGCACAAAATTTTGATGCAAAATGTTAGCAAGAGTCAATAATGTTGAAAGAGATTCACAAATTCGCAAGTGAAACAAGTAGACCAATAGCAATGAATGCCACACGTAAACGCACACACAGATAGATAAAATTTGGTCGTGCAACCAAGGAGTGAGCACAAAATGTGGAATCCACGGAGAACACTCGTGTTGCACAACTCAAGAGAGACGCTAGTACGATTTCTCAATAGGCGGATACGAACTTGTGTACAACCTATAAGATGCAAAATGGATAAACTTTCTATCCCAAGTATGCTATTTATGTATGGTTCTCGATGTTTCGCACACGATGATCCAAGATGATCAATATGGTAGCAGGATATGCAATATGGCAATGCTATGGCTATTGCTTACAAGCTCTTTGTATTCTCTTTGCTTAAAAGCTTATTCTTGTTTTTTTGTTATGGCCACTATGCGAAATGTACAAACCAAGATAACAATTGTGTATATGCGGGAACAATCTTGTGATACAAGAGATGATATGATGATACCAATATAAGGATACCAAGATGATATGGTATGCAATGGAAGGTGCAGATCACTCATGTGCACAAGTAAAGTTGCCGGCAATACTCAAATGGCTAGTCTCGATAGGAAAGTGGCCTTAAAATGGCTAGGGGTTAACAAAGCAATGGAAAGAATAAATGTACAATGATGGGATATCACGATAACGAGATGATATAGATGTTACCATTTTTGCTTACGGTTAGGTTGTCAAAATGGTGAAGTGGTCAATGTCGATGACGACCTCATGGCGATGATGACTGGCGGTGTTCTCGATGTAGAACCGTTCCTAATTAGCCGAAACACCTTAGAAAACGGAAAAACTGCGAACTCAAAATCTCAAAGGTCAAATGTCAAATGGTGGTAGCGGAATGCGATGGTGGTTCCGGAGTTGACAATGAAGAAGCAACCATCCCTAAGTAGCCGAAACACCTTAGGATACTCAAGTCACCACTCAAGCAACCACAAATGCTATATGGATCAAAATGGGTTTGGTTGCGGAAAGCTATGGTGGTTTTGCGGATAATATGGTGGATGGCCTAGTCTAAGATGTCAAAATGTCAAAACATTTATAGAGTCAAATGATGTTGGTACATATCTAGATGGATGGGGAATGTCAATAGCTACTCAACGAGCTAAAGAAAATCAAAATCGGGCTCCAGATGTGGAAGATATGACTGAAACAAGAAATCAACCGAAGCAGTTTTTGAACTAGCGGACAGTCCGGTCTTGGGTAGCGGACAGTCTGGTCTTCATCCAAAAACCATCTGAGTTGAGCAGACAATCCGGTATTGGGGAGCGGGCAATCCGGTCCAAGAGCGATTTTGGTCCTGATGCGAGCGGACAGTCCGCTACGGGGTTGCAGACAGTCCGGTGCGGGCTGGAAAAGGACGAACTCGAAACTTTAAGCGGAAATGGATGATTTTGGGGTCAAAATTGAGAAGATTTCATGGATGGAAGGTGGGAAAACTTGTGGGGAAGATAAATCCACTCGAAACACAATGAATCCATGGATCAAAATCAACAAAACATCATAAAACCAACAAATCACAAAAAATTTGGGGCAATTTTTGGTGGGGATTTTCGGATTTCAGGATGAAATCAAGCAAAATAAGGCTAGAAAATGGTGGAGGAGACTCCAAATTCATGATCAACGTGGCTCATGATACCAAGATGTTGTAGGGTGGAGACTCTAAGCGGAGATCTTTCACGAATTGGAGGGGAATCCACGAAGAACGCGAAGAACGAGAGGGGAAATCACAAGAGGAAAACACTCAAGAACAAGTCCAATCACACATCCACTAGACTCACAATCACACAAGATCCACAATGGTACAAGAACAACAAAGGAAAGATACAAGGTAAAGTTCATCCCAAATCCTATGAAGGAGAAGAGGTCTTGATGATCTAGATAGATCGTTCCCACAAGGGGGTCTTGATAGAGGCAAAGGTGTCCCGATGTTTCGATGAGATGGTGGCTATCGTTTCTGTGGGAGTCGACCTTGACGATCCGACTACGTACGTGCGAGACGTCGCGCCTTAGCAATCGCTAAACCAACTTCCGAGGGTTATTGACCACGCCGGAGCACGCATCAACTCCGACCACGAGGGCCTGTTTCCTGCGAGCAAACGAAGAACAAGCAAGAAACTAAGATTGCAATCTGGATATTGCGAATATAAGAGGAAAGCTTTATTAATGAAGGTGGGGTTACGAGACGCCTTGGTCTGGTCGTTGAACACAAGCGAAATCTGTGAAGTTGCAGCTATGGCGAACTTTTGATCTAAACAAAACCCAAAGTCTAAACGACGCCCTAAGGGCTGTATATATGGAGAAAGAGGAGGAATTTCGTGGCCCTTGAGGGAGGGGTCGAAACCAACCCTAACTCTTGTTTCCCCACACATACGGACTCTAAAACAGCCTACACTTAAGTATTTCGAAATTACATGGGCCTGGCCCAATAATAAGGTGACGTGACACCTAGAATAGCCTATGGACGAATATTATGAAGTGGCATCTTGTATATTTCGTCCAAGGCCTCATGCTCTCATTAGGGTGGCTTCAAAGTCCTGGAATCATCACTTGTAACTCCGTTCTTGTTTCCCTATGCATGCCAACATCTCCATGCTTGAACTTGCTCCAAGGTTCATCTTTCTTGTCCATGGTAGGCCCTTCATTTGTAAGCAAAACAAATGTATCCAATTTAGGCAGCATCATATTCTCATGAACATTGGAATCGTTACCAAGAAACGAAAGTACCTGATAATTCAATTGGCGTGCGCGAGCTCTAGTAATTGGTCCAGTATGTATAGCAGCAGGGGCTGTGGGTGTAACAATGGTATTGATGTCCTCATCAGGTCTTGAATCCCTAAGGATCTTCTCCAATGGAGGCCTTGAACTCCAATTGAGTCTTCTCCCTCAAGAGGAATCCCACAAGGGGAGGTACATGAGCTAAGCTCAAATGTGTAGTTCTAATCTTAGCTAACCCTAAAATGGAGGAGACGGAGGGATATATATAGCTCCAAGGCAAGGAACGAGAAAGTGAGGGAGAAATGGTAAAGTTACATGGGCCTTGCCCAAATTCGGCTCCCAGATGCACTATCGGATAGTCCGTTACGGGGGACCGGACAGTCTAGTGGAAATAGAAACTTTCGGGCGTCAATAAATTGTACTACCAGACTGTCCGCTTGGGGGAACGGAATGTCCGCTTGGGGGAACGGACTGTCCGATAGTGCAATTTCTACACAGACCAAAACTACTCTCTGGATGGACCAGACAGTCCGGTTGGGCGATGTCGGTGTCAATACCGGCGGATCTCGGGTAGGGGGTCCCGAACTGCGCGTCTAAGGTCGATGGTAATAGGAGACAGGGGACACAATGTTAACCAGGTTCGGGCCCTCTCTATGGAGGTAATACCCTACTTCCTGCTTGATGGGTCTTGATGAATATGAGTATTACAAGACTTGATCTACCACGAGATCGTAATGGCTAAAACCCTAGAAGTCTAGCCTGCATGACTGTATATCTTTCTGGACTAAGCCCTCGGGTTTATATAGACACCCGAGGGGACTAGGGTTGTACAAAGTCGGTTACAGAGAAAGGAATCTTCATATTTGGTCGCCAAGCTTGCCTTCCATGCCAAGGAGAGTCCCGTCCGGACACGGGGGAGAGTCTTCGGTCTTGTATCTTCATAGCCCATTAGTCGGGCCCATGTCCAACAGGCCAGACGCCCGAGGACCCGTTAAGCCAGGACTCCGTCAGTAGCCCCTAAACCAGGCTTCAATGACGAGGTGTCCGCCGCGCAGATTGTCTTCGGCATTGCAAGGCGGGTTCCCCTTTCCGAATACACCCGGATAGTCTTCGGACGCAATGAACTGTTCGGATCTGCAACACAAGTACCACACATACAACCATAGAGAGTATAATATTTCACGAGTCCCATCCGCTGACAACTTTTCGTAACGCGACATCACGTCTGTCCGGTCATTATTTCGAACCGTTTTCGTCTGCCGTTCCGTGTTTTGAGATGCGGTTTCCATTGGCATGTCTTATCAAAGCAGAGATCGTGTCCCCTTATTGCGGGATTCTCATCAATCCAACCGTACCGTTTGCACAACCCTTGGGAATAGGCGAGTTTTAAGGCGAGTGGGGAGGCGTTCGATATTCACTGCCTTTATAAGGGGATAAGGATTCCCTTTCTTCACCCATGCCTTCTTTCTTCCTCTGCCCTTCCATTCTCGAGATCCAGCGCCCAAGTTATCATCTTTTCCACCTCGAGCAAGCACTCAACCATGTCTGGATCTGGAGGACAAGGCAAGTGGATGGCCTCCTCTGTCAAGGAGAAGGACATCACCGAGCTTCAGGCGGCCGGGTATCTGGTGAAGGAAATCGCCCACCGTCTTCCAGCAAAGGGGCAAGTCATCCCCACACCAAAGCCCAACGATAGGGTGGTGTTCATCCCTCATTTCGTTTGTGGGTTAGGGTTTCCACTCCACCCTTTCGTCCGCGGACTGATGTTTTACTATGGGCTAGATTTCCATGATCTAGCTCCAAACTCTTTCCTCAACATCTCGGCATTCATTGTCGTGTGCGAGGCTTTCCTTCGCATCCAACCCCACTTCAGACTGTGGCTCCAGATCTTCAATGTGAAGCCGAAGGTGGTGGACGGCTTACAGGCGGAGTGTGGAGGAGCCATGGTGAGCAAGATGCCCAACGTCACATGGCCCAAAGGTACTTTTGTGGAGACTGTCAAGGAATGGAAGAAACTGTGGTCCTATATCACAGAGCCCCGCGACGCCACCTGGGCCGCGGATCCTGAATTCAAGTCTGGAGCTCCAATGCGGCTGACCACCTGGATGGAGAAGGCCCCAAATTGGTCTTCGTCGGATGAGCTAATGGCGCTGCAAACGCGCATCCAAAGCATGGTGGACAGAAACATGAAGCTCGTCGACATGATCCAGGTGATGCTAGTTCACCGGATCCTCCCCTGCCAAAGCCGAACCTCCCCTTTATGGGAATTCGATCCGGAGGAGCACCAGACCTTGGTGGGGCTCTTTGGAACAACTCACGAAGATGCGTGGAAGCTGTTCTTCAAGGGAAACGAGAAGCCGCCGGCCATAGACTCGGACCGTGGGCACGATCTTGCCCATCCCGCCAATGCGGTAAGTCCTTCACATCTCAAGGCGTACCCTCTACTTGCTTGTCCCAGGAGGGTAACTAAACTTTACTAATTCATCCTTTCAGGTATGGACAAAGAAAAGCGGACGGGATTCAATGTTCGGCTCCGCTGCCCGAAGAACCAGTCATCCCGCTCCTGGCGAAGATCTTTGGTCCCGTATCTGTCGGCCACGGAGAAGAAGGCCAACAAGAAGGCCAAGGGGCGAGGTGGCCCCATTGCAAAGGCGCTTCGGACGTGATGTCCGAAGACAAGACCCACTCCTCTGCCGCCGAAGATGATGACGAGGAGGAGGAAAGAAACTCTCCCCCTGATGGGGGGAGGAAGAAGAGGGCGGCCTCCACGAATCTGGAGGCGCCAAATTGATCCCCGACACCGCACATCACTTCCCCTTAGTTGCTCGACACTACTGGGTTTCTATCGAGTGCCGAGGGTGAGACCTCTACAACACTTCTGATGTTAACCCTGTAGTGTAGCTATTCGGTCATTGTCATCGAGGGTGATTTCCTCTTTAACCACTTCCGATACGACTCTGTCGTGCAACCCTCAAGTGTGAACCTCGAGGGTGGTCCCTCTTACATTCACCTTGATGACTACATCAAGTGGAATTCACCAGGGGTGATTCCTCGGGTTTTCCCCTTGATGTTTAGACACACAGTTACTATGACTTTACACTGAACCATGTTACTAAAGACGGGTCGACCCTGAGGGGTACCCGCGCGAGCTTAATTGCAAGTGATGTGGAGTCGGGTTGACACAGGGCGCCCGCGAGATAATTACGAGGCGTGGTCGGGCATTCCTAGCCCTTGCCGCAAGTCCTCGAGACGGGGCAACGGGGTCACATCTTTCGTGAGTCTCTGCTTGTTACCACGTGCTCCTAATCCACTACGATTTGGATATTTGATCCGAGGGGCCTCTGGCCTGATAGCACTAACCATCACGTGGGCATTGTATGGGCGTTCTGCGTGGTATGCATCGGTAGAAGCTTAATAGACGTCGACAATCGAGCAGCGGTTGAGGTTGGACTGGTAAGCTCCTACCTTTTTAACGAGGTAGCTAGGTCTGCTCACCGGCCGCCCACGCAACATGCAGGAGTACCCGGGGCGATGGCCCATGACCCCTGGGGGCATAGGTTTTGATAGACGCAAAGGTGTCCTGTCTTTCGATGAGATGTTGGTTTTCGCTTTGGAGGAAGTCGACTTTGACGATCCGACTCTGAGCGGCGAGGGCGTCGGCGCCTTAGCAATCGCTAAACCAACTCCGAGAGGTTATTGACCACGCCGAGCACGCATCAACTCGACCACGAGGGTCTGCTTTCTCGCGAGCAAACGAAGAACAAGCAAGAAACTGAGATTGCAATCCGGATATTGCGAATATAAGATGAAAGCTTTATTGATCAAGGTAGGGTTCGTGGACGCCTTTATGCGGTCGTTGAACACAAGCGAAATGCTGTGAAGTTGCAGCTATGGCGAACTTTTAATCTAAACAAAACCCAAAGTCTAAACGGTGCCCTAAGGGCTGTATATATGGAGGAAGAGGGGGAATTTCGTGGCCCTTGGTGTAGGGGTCAAAATCAACCCTATCTCTTGTTTCCCACACATACGGACTCTAAAATAGCCTATACTTGTGTATTTCGAAATTACAAGGGCCTGGCCCAATAATAAGGTGGCGAGCACCTAGAATAGCCTCGGGACGAAATTTATGAAGTAGCATCTTGTATATTTCGTCCAAGGCTTCATGCACCCATTATGGTGGCTTCAAAGTCCTGAAATCATCACTTGTAACTCCGTTCTTGTTCCCCTTGCATGGCATCATCTCCATGCTTGTTCTTGCTCCAATGTCCATCCTTCTCCAAGCTAGGCCCTTCATTTGTAAGCAAAACAAATGTATCCAATTTAGGCGACATCATATTCTCATGAACATTAGAATCATTACCAAGAAACGAAAGTACACGATAATTTAATTGGCGTGCACGAGCTCTAGTAATTGGTCCAAGATGTATAGCGGCGAGGCTGTGGGTGTAACAATGGTATTGATGTCCTCATCATCCTCCCCTTCTTGAAATGAAGTCGCCTCGACGGAAACTCATCTTCCTCACCCAAATAAAGCTTCAAATCTGCAATGTTAAAAGTGGTACTAACCCCAAAATCTGCAGGCAGCTCAAGTTTATATGCATTATCATTTATTTTCTCTAACACCTTAAATGGACCATCAAGACGCGTGGCATTAGCTTTGATTTGCGCAAATTAGGAAACCTATCCTTACGCAAATGTAACCAAACAAGATCTCCGGTGCAAAGACAACATGTTTTCTACCCTTATCTCCAGCAAGTTTATATTTAGCATTCATACGCTCAATGTTTTCCTTAGTTAACTCATGCATTTTTAAAATCAATTCAGCACGTTCTTTAGCATCAAAATTAACCTTCTCCGAAGATGGAAGAGGCAACAAATCAATAGGTGCACGAGGTAGGAAGCCATACACAATTTCAAAAGGGCACATCTTAGTAGTATAATGCAATGAACGATTATAAGCAAATTCAATATGAGGCAAGCATTCTTCCGCATTTTCTTATTATTCTTCAAAACAGCCCTAAGCATAGTAGACAATGTTCTATTGACTACTTGGTTTGTCCATCGGTTTGGGGGTGACAAGTAGTACTAAAAGCAGTTTAGTCCCCAACTTAGCCCATAAACATCTCCAAAAGTGGCTAAGAAATTTAGTATCACGATCTGAAACAATAGTATTTGGCACACCATGCAAGCGAATAATTTCACGAAAGAACAAATCAGCAACATTAACAACATCATCGCTTTTATGACATGGTATAAAGTGTGCCATTTTCGAGAATCTATCCACGACAACAAATATGCTATCCCTCCCTTCTTTGTTCGAGGTAAACCTAAAACAAAGTCCATAGATATATCCTCCCAAGGAACACTAGGTACAGGCAAAGGCATATATAAACCATGAGGATTGAGTCGTGACTTAGCTTTTTGACATGTAGTGCAGCGAGCAACAAAACGCTCAACATCCGTCTCATCTTTGGCCAAAAGAAATGTGTAGCAAGTATATCCTCCGTCTTCTTCACGCCAAAGTGTCCCATTAATCCTCCTCCATGCGCCTCCTGCAACAACAAAAGACGAGCAGAGCTAGCAGGAATGCATAGCTTGTTAGCACGGAACACAAAACCATCCTTAATAACGAACTTGTTCCATGTTCTTCCTTCTTTACAATTTTGCATTACATCTTTAAAATCAGCATCATGCACATATTGATCTTTGATGGTCTCCAAACCAAATATTTTGAAGTCAAGTTGTGAAACCATAGTATCGCTGACGAGACAAAGCATCAGCAATAACATTTTCTTTACCCTTCTTGTGTTTAATGACATAAGGAAAAGTCTCAATGAATTCAACCCATTTAGCATGTCTACGATTCAGTTTAGCTTGACTTTTAATATGTTTCAAAGATTCATGATCAGAATGTATAACAAATTCTTTGGGCCATAAATAATGTTGCCATGTCTCTGAAGTCGAACAAGAGCATATAATTCTTTGTCATAAGTAGAATAGTTCAGACTAGGCCCACTCAATTTTTAGGAAAAGTATGCAACAGGTTTGCCATCTTGTAATAACACACCTCCTAATCCAATTCCACTAGCATCACATTCAAGCTCAAAAGTCTTATTAAAGTCGGGAAGTTGGAGTAAAGGAGCATGTGTCAACTTATCTTTCAATACCGTGAAGGCTTCTTCTGCGCGGTACCCCAAACAAAAGGCACATCCTTCTTTGTAAGTTCATTGAGAGGTGCAGCAATGGTGCTAAAGTCTCTCACAAAACGCCTATAGAAACCAGTGAGTCCAAGAAAACTCCTCACTTGTGTGACCGTTTTGGGCTGCGGCCAACTCTCAATAGCTTCAATCTTGGCTTTATCAACTTCAATTCCCTGTGGTGTAACAACAAAGCCAAGAAAAGATACTCGGTCGGTGCAAAAGGTGCACTTCCCAAGGTTACCAAACAAACGTGCATCACGTAGAGCATTAAAAACAGCACGTAAATGTTCCAAATGTTCTTCCAAAGATTTGCTATAAATCAGTATATCATCAAAATAGACAACCACAAATCGTCCAATGAAAGCACGTAAAACTTCATTCATTAGTCTCATGAAAGTACTAGGTGCATTAGTTAACCCAAAAGGCATGACTAACCACTCATATAAACCAAACTTAGTTTTAAATGCTGTTTTCCATTCATCTCCCAATTTCATACGAATTTGATGGTATCCACTACATAAATCAACTTTGGAGAATATTGTAGAGCCACTCAATTCATCAAGCATATCATCTAGCCTAGGAATAGGATGACGATAACGAATAGTAATATTATTAATGCCTCTACAATCAACACACATACGTGACGTACCATCCTTTTTAGGCACTAGTATAATAGGAACAGCACAAGGACTAAGAGATTGGCGTATATAACCTTTGTCGAGCAGCTCCATGCTTGACGCATAATCTCCTTCGTCTCCTCTGGATTGGTACGGTATGGTGCACGGTTGGGTAGCGATGCACCGGAATTAAGTCAATTTGATGCTCAATCCCTCGAATAGGTGGTAATCCGGTGAATGCGTCTTGTGGGAAGGCGTCGTGAACTCTTGCAAAATGTTAGTGACAGCAGGGGCAAAGAGGAAGGCACGTCCTCGAATGAAAATAATGCCTCTTTGCACACAAAAGCATAGCAAACAGATTTGCTAGAATCTAGCTCCTCAATATCAGATTTGGTGGCAAGTAAACATGCACTTTTCAGTTTAATTTCAGAAGCAACATTAGATGGTTTATTATTAGGCTTCATTTGTTGCGCAAATTCTTTTGCCACAATCTCATTTTCACTCTTATTTTTCTCCTGTTTTGCTTTATTAGCTCTATTAATATCATCTTTCAAAATTGAATCAGAGTCATAGGAAGCAAAGTAATATTTTTATCCTTGTGAACAAGAGTATCTTGATTGTTTCTACCATGGTGTACAGAAATTTTATCAAATTGCCATGGTCTACCAAGTAATAAGGAACATGCTTGCATAGGTACCACATCACAATCAACATAATCAGCATATGTAGAGATACTAAAATACACACGAACAAAGACGTGTTACCTTAACCTTGCCGCTGTTGTTGAACCATTGGATGTAGTAAGGATGTGGATGTGGTCTTGTGGTGAGAGAAAGCTTCTCCACCATATCCATGCTAGCCAAGTTGTTGCAGCTCCCTCCATCTATGATGACGCGAATAGAACGTTCCTTCACAACTCCCTTTGTATGGAACAAGTTATGCCTCCGATTTTGCTCAGCTTGTGTAACCTGCACACTCAAAACACGTTGAGCAACTAAACATTCATACTGTCGGCATCTTGACAGCCATGTATTGCGTCTCATGATCAGAATCATCTCCACCATGTTCTTCATGTGTAATAAGAGCCAAAGTCTCTTCATCATAGTCACTAGCGGACTCATACCCACCATCCTCAGTAGCAATCATCACACGCTGAGATTGGCATTCTCTGGCAAAATGTCCTCTTCCCTTACAACGACGACAAATAATATCACTTGTGTGCCTGTTGACGCCATGGACGAAGAAGAGCTCTGTGTAGGCCCAAAGAGTGCGCTCTTGGCGAGATAGTGGTGGTTGTGCACGCTTTCTTGTATCACGGTTGGAGGTGGCAGCCGGCGGAGGTGCCGGTGTAGTAGAACGTGTGGAAGTAGATGATGCACGTGGTGTCCATGATGAAGGTCGACCTGCAGAAAAGTTAGTCCGCGCCAACGCCTGCCGATCCTGCACTTCACGTTCGACTTTACAAGCAAGATGGAATAATCGAGTGATATTAGTATAATCCTTGTAGTCTAGAATGGTCTGAATATCTCTATTTAATCCACCCTGAAAACGTGCAAGCATAGCTTCATTCTCCTCAACTATACCACATCTAATCAAGCCAGTTTGTAATTCATGATAATATTCTTCTCCCGAATTTTTTCCTTGTCTTAAGCGCTGCAATTTTTGAAGTAATTCACGTTGATAATATGGTGGAACCCAACGAGCACGCATAGCAGTTTTCAAAGCAGCCCAAGTAGGCTGGAACAGGATATAATCTACAATGTTCAGACCACCAAACACATGCAAAGCTAGTGAAAGCACAAGCAATGACGGGAACACGTCTCTCCTCGGGATATTGTAAACATGTAAATCGTTGTTCAGTTTCTAACTCCCAAGTAAGATATATATCGTGAACATATCTACCCTCAAATGGTGGAATATTCAACTTCAATTTAGGGAGATGGTCATGATCTCGTACTGAGGGGAGCCCTAACATTGCCATTATTGGCATGTGGACGACCGGGTGGTTGTGGTGCTGGTGGTTGCACGTAGTTACGAAGTTGATCAACCTCATCCTCGTACTCTCTCACATAATCATCCTCCCCACATCAGCAGCAGGAGCCACGAAGTATCAACAAGAAGACCAAAGCAGCTTGGCCAGTCAAGAGGGACACGGCTCGCTTCGGCGGAGGGTTGCTTCAGCGATGTGGAGGTAGTCGTTGTTGTTGTTGTAGAGGTGCATTAGGTGCAGCCGGTGGTGGTGGTGGTAGGCAGCGAGCAATTCATTAAACTTGTTATCGAGCTTTGTTTCGAACGCCTTCTCAATGCCATCTATCTTCTCCATGGCCTCTTCAAATCTATTTAGAACATCTTCCACCTGCCCACTCATCATTTGTTGAAACTTATCATGTAGCGTTTGTTTGTCATGTTCTCCCGGTCGGTCTAAATCGGCTTGTGATCCTGCCATGGTTAGCAGCAATAGAAACACACAAGAATATGATTCGACAGACTACTAGGAAGTGGTGGTGGTGGTGTGGTGGACGATCACAAATCTGTCAAGCAAATCTCAAATTCTTACCAGTTCTTACCCAAAGAAGCGGTGATCGGCAACCGATGTAGTCAAAACTCTCAAAGCTTGGATAGAGCGATTACGGGGAGAGTCAAGCATACGATGTAGATGTATGTGGAGCTGGGAAGGCTTATAATATGGTAGCAAAAGGAATTGACAATAATCAATTCGAGAGATGCAAAGTTGAATGAACGCTCAACTTGATCTTGTCTTTGGTCCTAGGCTAGACCGTGCTAGAGACGCGAGCCTAGAACACTAACAAAATCACGGCGCTGCACGGAAACAACGGAAAAGCACACTCTGGAATTTTTTTATTTTTCGCTCTTTTTTTTTTGCGCTGCTTTTTTTTTTTGCGCTGCTCTTGTTTTTTTTTTTTTTCGAAAATAAATATAATGGCGAGTGTCTCAAAACTCTTCCAGTCAAACCGACGGGATGGGCATGGAATTTTTTCGACCAATTTTTTTTATTTGCCGGACCCAAAAAGCGGAAACGGGTCAAAAAACTTTCTATAATGGCGACTGTCTCAATACGCTTAGAAACACCTAAAAATAGGATAGCCAGAAAATTTTTCGACAAGTGCGTTTTCGGAAAATTTTGGGCCTAAACGGAGGGTGGTTTCCGGACTCAATTTTTTTCCGAAACCTACTCCGGCAAGGAAACACGAATCGGAAATTAGATGGATCTCGAAAACAAACCTAATATGAGAAGAACTCGGATTGGTGGTGGATATATGGTGGTGGTATATGGCAGCGGTGGTGGTATATGGTAGCGGTGGTGGTATATGGAGACGGATTGGTGGTGGTATATGGATATGGATTGGTGGTAGATGGCAAGGCGATGATGATGGTGCGGCGGCGTGACAACTTATGACCGTAACTTCGAAACTCTAAAAGACTAGACTCTAAGACCAGCAACTTGACACGACGATGCAACCGCAAATTCAACAAAGCAAAAACCCTAAAAAGATTATGCGAAGGCTCAGATTGGTTCGGATATGATGAACTAACCCTAAATTTTTTTTGTGGCTTTTTCGTGGACTTTAGGTATGAAGAACAGACTCGATCTAATCTATGAAAAACTGTAAAATCTCACCGAGCAACCTGAAAATCTGATACCACTTGATAGAGGCAAAGGTGTCCTGTCTTTCGATGAGATGTTGGTTTTCGCTTTGGCGGAAGTCGACTTTGACGATCCGACTACGAACGTGCGAGGACGTCGCGCCTTAGCAATCGCTAAACCAACTCCAGGAGGTTATTGACCACGCCGAGCACGATCAACGACCACGAGGGTCTGCATTTCTCGCGAGCAAACGAAGAACAAGCAAGAAACTGAGATTGCAATCCGGATATTGCGAATATAAGATGAAAGCTTTATTGATCAAGGTGGGGTTCTGTGGCGCCTTTGTGCAGTCGTTGAACACAAGCGAAATGCACGCGAAGTTGCAGCTATGGTGAACTTTTAATCTAAACAAAACCCAAAGTCTAAACGGTGCCCTAAGGGCTGTATATATGGAGGAAGAGGGGAATTTCGTGGCCCTTGGTGTAGGGGTCCGAAATCAACCCTATCTCTTGTTCCCACACATCTGGACTCTAAAAATAGCCTATACTTGTGTATTTCGAAATTACAAGGGCCTGGCCCAATAATAAGGTGTGTGAGCACCTAGAATAGCCTCGGGACGAAATTTATGAAGTAGCATCTTGTATATTTCGTCCAAGGCTTCATGCACCCATTATGGTGGCTTCAAAGTCCTGAAATCATCACTTGTAACTCCGTTCTTGTTCCCCTTAGCATGGCATCATCTCCATGCTTGTTCTTGCTCCAATGTCCATCCTTCTCCAAGCTAGGCCCTTCATTTGTAAGCAAAACAAATGTATCCAATTTAGGC
Source organism: Aegilops bicornis (assembly GCA_021605145.1). Classification (NCBI taxonomy): domain Eukaryota; kingdom Viridiplantae; phylum Streptophyta; class Magnoliopsida; order Poales; family Poaceae; genus Aegilops; species Aegilops bicornis. The sequence goes on from CM038669.1 coordinate 243,210,272, forward strand.
AGCATCATATTCTCATGAACATTAGAATCATTACCAAGAAACGAAAGTACCTGATAATTTAATTGGCATGCACGAGCTCTAGTAATTGGTCCAGTATGTATAGCAGCAGGGGCTGTGGGTGTAACAATGGTATTGATGTCCTCATCATCCTCCCCTTCTTGAAATGAAGTCGTCCTCGACGGAAACTCATCTTCCTCACCCAAATAAAGCTTCAAATCTGCAATGTTAAAAGTGGTACTAACCCCAAAATCTGCAGGCAGCTCAAGTTTATATGCATTATCATTTATTTTCTCTAACACCTTAAATGGACCATCAGCACGTGGCATTAGCTTTGATTTGCGCAAATTAGGAAACCTATCCTTACATAAATGTAACCAAACAAGATCTCCGGTGCAAAGACAACATGTTTTCTACCCTTATCTCCGGCAAGTTTATATTTAGCATTCATACGCTCAATGTTTTCCTTAGTTAACTCATGCATTTTAAAATCAATTCAGCACGTTCTTTAGCATCAAAATTAACCTTCTCCGAAGATGGAAGAGGCAACAAATCAATAGGTGCACGAGGTAGGAAGCCATACACAATTTCAAAGGGCACATCTTAGTAGTAGAATGCAATGAGCGATTATAAGCAAATTCAATATGAGGCAAGCATTCTTCCGCATTTTCTTATTATTCTTCAAAACAGCCCTAAGCATAGTAGACAATGTTCTATTGACTACTTCGGTTTGTCCATCGGTTTGGGGTGACAAGTAGTACTAAAAGCAGTTTAGTCCCCAACTTAGCCCATAAACATCTCCAAAAGTGGCTAAGAAATTTAGTATCACGATCTGAAACAATAGTATTTGGCACACCATGCAAGCGAATAATTTCACGAAAGAACAAATCAGCAACATTAACAAAGATCATCGCTTTTATGACATGGTATAAAGTGTGCCATTTTCGAGAATCTATCCACGACAACAAATATGCTATCCCTCCCTTCTTTGTTCGAGGTAAACCTAAAACAAAGTCCATAGATATATCCTCCCAAGGAACACTAGGTACAGGCAAAGGCATATATAAACCATGAGGATTGAGTCGTGACTTAGCTTTTTGACATGTAGTGCAGCGAGCAACAAAACGCTCAACATCCCGTCTCATCTTTGGCCAAAAGAAATGTGTAGCAAGTATATCCTCCGTCTTCTTCACGCCAAAGTGTCCCATTAATCCTCCTCCATGCGCCTCCTGCAACAACAAAAGACGAACAGAGCTAGCAGGAATGCATAGCTTGTTAGCACGGAACACAAAACCATCCTTAATAACGAACTTGTTCCATGTTCTTCCTTCTTTACAATTTTGCATTACATCTTTAAAATCAGCATCATGCACATATTGATCTTTGATGGTCTCCAAACCAAATATTTTGAAGTCAAGTTGTGAAAGCATAGTATAGCTGACGAGACAAAGCATCAACAATAACATTTTCTTTACCCTTCTTGTGTTTAATGACATAAGGAAAAGTCTCAATGAATTCAACCCATTTAGCATGTCTACGATTCAGTTTAGCTTGACTTTTAATATGTTTCAAAGATTCATGATCAGAATGTATAACAAATTCTTTGGGCCATAAATAATGTTGCCATGTCTCTAAAGTCGAACAAGAGCATATAATTCTTTGTCATAAGTAGAATAGTTCAGACTAGGCCCACTCAATTTTTAGAAAAGTATGCAACAGGTTTGCCATCTTGTAATAACACACCTCCTAATCCAATTCCACTAGCATCACATTCAAGCTCAAAAGTCTTATTAAAGTCGGGAAGTTGGAGTAAAGGAGCATGTGTCAACTTATCTTTCAATACCGTGAAGGCTTCTTCACGTGCGGTACCCCAAACAAAAGGCACATCCTTCTTTGTAAGTTCATTGAGAGGTGCAGCAATGGTGCTAAAGTCTCTCACAAAACGCCTATAGAAACCAGCGAGTCCAAGAAAACTCCTCACTTGTGTGACCGTTTTGGGCTGCGGCCAACTCTCAATAGCTTCAATCTTGGCTTTATCAACTTCAATTCCTGTGGTGTAACAACATAGCCAAGAAAAGATACTCGGTCGGTGCAAAAGGTGCACTTCCCAAGGTTACCAAACAAGCGTGCATCACGTAGAGCATTAAAAACAGCACGTAAATGTTCCAAATGTTCTTCCAAAGATTTGCTATAAATCAGTATATCATCAAAATAGACAACCACAAATCGTCCAATGAAAGCACGTAAAACTTCATTCATTAGTCTCATGAAAGTACTAGGTGCATTAGTTAACCCAAAAGGCATGACTAACCACTCATATAAACCAAACTTAGTTTTAAATGCTGTTTTCCATTCATCTCCCAATTTCATACGAATTTGATGGTATCCACTACGCAAATCAACTTTGGAGAATATTGTAGAGCCACTCAATTCATCAAGCATATCATCTAGCCTAGGAATAGGATGGCGATAACGAATAGTAATATTATTAATGCCTCTACAATCAACACACATACTGTGACGTACCATCCTTTTTAGGCACTAGTATAATAGGAACAGCACAAGGACTAAGAGATTGGCGTATATAACCTTTGTCGAGCAGCTCACATGCTTGACGCATAATCTCCTTCGTCTCCTCTGGATTGGTACGGTATGGTGCACGGTTGGGTAGCGATGCACCGGGAATTAAGTCAATTTGATGCTCAATCCCTCGAATAGGTGGTAATCCGGTGGTACGTCTTGTGGGAAGACGTCGTGAACTCTTGCAAAATGTTAGTGACAGCGGGGGCAAAGAGGAAGGCACGTCCTCGAATGAAAATAATGCCTCTTTGCACACAAAAGCATAGCAAACAGATTTGCTAGAATCTAGCTCCTCAATATCAGATTTGGTGGCAAGTAAACATGCACTTTTCGGTTTAATTTCAAGCAACATTAGATGGTTTATTATTAGGCTTCATTTGTTGCGCATAAATTCTTTTGCCACAATCTCATTTTCACTCTTATTTTTCTCCTGTTTTGCTTTATTAGCTCTATTAATATCATCTTTCAAAATTGAATCAGAGTCATAGGAAGCAAAGTAATATTTTTATCCTTGTGAACAAGAGTATCTTGATTGTTTCTACCATGGTGTACAGAATTTTTATCAAATTGCCATGGTCTACCAAGTAATAAGGAACATGCTTGCATAGGTACCACATCACAATCAACATAATCAGCATATGTAGAGATACTAAAATACACACGAACAAAGACGTGTTACCTTAACCTTGCCGCTGTTGTTGAACCATTGGATGTAGTAAGGATGTGGATGTGGTCTTGTGGTGAGAGAAAGCTTCTCCACCATATCCATGCTAGCCAAGTTGTTGCAGCTCCCTCCATCTATGATGGCCTTGAATAGAACGTTCCTTCACAACTCCCTTTGTATGGAACAAGTTATGCCTCTGATTTTGCTCGACTTGTGTAACCTGCACACTCAAAACACGTTGAGCAACTAAACATTCATACTGTCGGCATCTTGACAGCCATGTATTGCGTCTCATGATCAGAATCATCTCCACCATGTTCTTCATGTGTAATAAGAGCCAAAGTCTCTTCATCATAGTCACTAAGCGGACTCATACCCACCATCCTCGGTAGCAATCATCACACGCTGAGATTGGCATTCTCACGGCAAAATGTCCTCTTCCCTTACAACGACGACAAATAATATCACTTGTGTGCCCTGTTGACGCCATGGACGAAGAAGAGCTACTGTGTAGGCCCAAAGAGTGCGCTCTTGGCGAGATAGTGGTGGTTGTGCACGCTTTCTTGTATCACGGTTGGAGGTGGCAGCCAACGGAGGTGCCGGTGTAGTAGAACGTGTGGAAGTAGATGATGCACGTGGTGTCCATGATGAAGGTCGACCTGCAGAAAAGTTAGTCCGCGCCAACGCCTGTCGATCCTGCACTTCACGTTCGGCTTTACAAGCAAGATGGAATAATCGAGTGATATTATTATAATCCTTGTAGTCTAGAATGGTCTGAATATCTCTATTTAATCCACCCGGAAAACGTGCAAGCATAGCTTCATTCTCCTCAACAATACCACATCTAATCAAGCGGTTTGTAATTCACGATAATATTCTTCTACCGAATTTTTTCCTTGTCTTAAGCGCTGCAATTTTTGAAGTAATTCACGTTGATAATATGGTGGAACCCAACGAGTACGCATAGCAGTTTTCAAAGCAGCCCAAGTAGCTGGAACAGGATATAATCTACAATGTTCAGACCACCAAACACATGCAAAGCTAGTGAAAACACAAACAGCAGCAGGAACACGTCTCTCCTCAGGATATTGTAAACATGTAAATCGTTGTTCAGTTTCTAACTCCCAGGTAAGATATATATCAGGAACATATCTACCCTCAAATGGTGGAATATTCAACTTCAATTTAGGGAGATGGTCATGATCTCGTACTGAGGGGAGCCCTAACATTGCCATTATTGGCATGTGGACGACCGGGTGGTTGTGGTCTGGTGGTTGCACGTAGTTCTGAAGTTGATCAACCTCATCCTCGTACTCTCTCACATAATCATCCTCCCCACATCGCCAAAGCAGGAGCCATGTATATCAACAGCAGACCAAAGAGCTTGGCCAGCTGAAGAGGGACACGGCTCGCTTCGGCGGAGGGCTGCTTCAGCGATGTGGAGGTAGTCGTTGTTGTTGTTGTAGAGGTGCATTAGGTGCAGCCGGTGGTGGTGGTGGTGGTAGACGCGAGCAATTCATTAAACTTGTTATCGAGCTTTGTTTGAACGCCTTCTCAATGCCATCTATCTTCTCCATGGCCTCTTCAAATCTATTTAGAACATCTTCCACCTGCCCACTCATCATTTGTTGAAACTTATCATGTAGCGCTTTGTTTGTCATGTTCTCCCGGTCGGTCTAAATCGGCTTGTGATCCTGCCATGGTTAGCGACAATAGAAACACACAAGAATATGATTGACGGACTACTAGGAAGTGGTGGTGGTGGTGTGGTGGACAGTCACAAATCCGTCAAGCAAATCTCAAATTCTTACCAGTTCTTACCCAAGAAGACGGTGATGATCGGCAACCGATGTAGTCAAAACTCTCAAAGCTTGGATAGAGCGATTACGGGGAGAGTCAAGCATACGATGTAGATGTATGTGGAGCTGGGAAGGCTTATAATATGGTAGCAAAAGGGTCAGCAATAATCAATTCAGAGATGCAAAGTTGAATGAACGCTCAACAGACAGATCTTGTCTTTGGTCCTAGGCTAGACCGTGCTAGAGACGCGAGCCTAGAACACTAACAAAATCACGGCGCTGCACGGAAACAACGGAAAAGCACACTCTGGAATTTTTTATTTTTCGCTCTTTTTTTGCGCTGCTCTTGTTTTTTTTTTTTGCGAAAAATCACTATAATGGCGAGTGTCTCAGAACTCTTCCTGTGTCAAACCGACAGGATGGGCACGAAATTTTTTCGACCAATTTTTTTTTCATTGCGGACCCAAAAGCTGAAACGGGTCAAAAAACTTTCTATAATGGCGATTGTCTCAATACGCTTAGAAACACCTAAAAATAGGATAGCCGTAAAATTTTTTCGACAAGTGCGTTTCGGAAAATTTTGGGCCTAACGGAGGGTGGTTTCGGACTCATTTTTTTTCCGAAACCTACTCGGCAAGGAAACACGAATCGGAAACTAGATGGATCTCGAAAACAAACCTAATATGAGAAGAACTCGGATTGGTGGTGGATATATGGTGGTGGTATATGGCAGCGGTGGTGGTATATGGTAGCGGTGGTGGTATATGGATACAGATTGGTGGTGGTATATGGATATGGATTGGTGGTAGATGGCAAGGCGATGATGATGGTGCGGCGGCGTGACAACTTTGACCAGAACTTCGAAACTCTAAAAGACTAGACTCTAAGACCAGCAACTTGACACGATGATGCAACCGCAAATTCAACAAAGCAAAACCCTAAAAAGATTATGCAAAGGCTCAGATTGGTTCGGATATGATGAACTAACCCTAAATTTTTTGTGTGGCTTTTTCGTGGACTTTAGGTATGAAGAACAGACTCGATCTAATCTACGAAAAACTGTAAAATCTCACCGAGCAACCTGAAAATCTGATACCAATTGATAGAGGCAAAGTTGTCCTGTCTTTCGATGAGATGTTTGTTTTCTCTTTGGAGGAAGTCGACTTTGACGATCCGACTCTGAGCGGCGAGGACGTCGCGCCTTAGCAATCGCTAAACCAACTCCGAGAGGTTATTGACCACGCCGAACACGATCAACCCGACCACGAGGGTCTGCTTTCCTGCGAGCAAACGAAGAACAAGCAAGAAACTGAGATTGCAATCCGGATATTGCGAATATAAGATGAAAGCTTTATTGATCAAGGTGGGGTTCTGTGGCGCCTTTATGCAGTCGTTGAACACAAACGAAATGCACGCGAAGTTGCAGCTATGGCGAACTTTTAATCTAAACAAAACCCAAAGTCTAAACGGTGCCCTAAGGGCTGTATATATGGAGGAAGAGGGGGAATTTCGTGGCCCTTGGTGTAGGGGTCGAAATCAACCCTATCTCTTGTTTCCCCACACATACGGACTCTAAAAATAGCCTATACTTGTGTATTTCCCCAATAATAAGGTGACGCAGCACCTAGAATAGCCTCGGGACGAAATTTATGAAGTAGCATCTTGTATATTTCGTCCAAGGCTTCATGCACCCATTATGGTGGCTTCAAAGTCCTGAAATCATCACTTGTAACTCCGTTCTTGTTCCCCTTAGCATGGCATCATCTCCATGCTTGTTCTTGCTCCAATGTCCATCCTTCTCCAAGCTAGGCCCTTCATTTGTAAGCAAAACAAATGTATCCAATTTAGGCAACATCATATTCTCATGAACATTAGAATCATTACCAAGAAACGAAAGTACCTGATAATTTAATTGGCGTGCGCGAGCTCTAGTAATTGGTCCAGTATGTATAGCAGCAGGGGCTGTGGGTGTAACAATGGTATTGATGTCCTCATCATCCTCCCCTTCTTGAAATGAAGTCGTCCTCGACGGAAACTCATCTTCCTCACCCAAATAAAGCTTCAAATCTGCAATGTTAAAAGTGGTACTAACCCCAAAATCTGCAGGCAGCTCAAGTTTATATGCATTATCATTTATTTTCTCTAACACCTTAAATGGACCATCAGAACGTGGCATTAGCTTTGATTTGCGCAAATTAGGAAACCTATCCTTAAGCAAATGTAACCAAACAAGATCTCCAGGTGCAAACACAACATGTTTTCTACCCTTATCTCCAACAAGTTTATATTTAGCATTCATACGCTCAATGTTTTCCTTAGTTAACTCATGCATTTTTAAAATCAATTCAGCACATTCTTTAGCATCAAAATTAACCTTCTCCGAAGATGGAAGAGGCAACAAATCAATAGGTGCACGAGGTAGGAAGCCATACACAATTTCAAAAGGGCACATCTTAGTCGTAGAATGCAATGAACGATTATAAGCAAATTCAATATGAGGCAAGCATTCTTCCCACATTTTCTTATTATTCTTCAAAACAACCCTAAGCATAGTAGACAATGTTCTATTGACTACTTGATTTGTCCATCGGTTTGGGGGTGACAAGTAGTACTAAAAAGCGGTTTAGTCCCCAACTTAGCCCATAAACATCTCCAAAAGTGGCTAAGAAATTTAGTATCACGATCTGAAACAATAGTATTTGGCACACCATGCAAGCGAATAATTTCACGAAAGAACAAATCAGCAACATTAACACATCATCGCTTTTATGACATGGTATAAAGTGTGCCATTTTCGAGAATCTATCCACGACAACAAATATGCTATCCCTCCCTTCTTTGTTCGAGGTAAACCTAAAACAAAGTCCATAGATATATCCTCCCAAGGAACACTAGGTACAGTGCAAAGGCATATATAAACCATGAGGATTGAGTCGTGACTTAGCTTTTTGACATGTAGTGCAGCGAGCAACAAAACGCTCAACATCCGTCTCATCTTTGGCCAAAAGAAATGTGTAGCAAGTATATCCTCCGTCTTCTTCACGCCAAAGTGTCCCATTAATCCTCCTCCATGCGCCTCCTGCAACAACAAAAGGCGAAACAGAGCTAGCAGGAATGCATAGCTTGTTAGCACGGAACACAAAACCATCCTTAATAACGAACTTGTTCCATGTTCTTCCTTCTTTACAATTTTGCATTACATCTTTAAAATCAGCATCATGCACATATTGATCTTTGATGGTCTCCAAACCAAATATTTTGAAGTCAAGTTGTGAAAGCATAGTATAGCGACGAGACAAAGCATCGGCAATAACATTTTCTTTACCCTTCTTGTGTTTAATGACATAAGGAAAAGTCTCAATGAATTCAACCCATTTAGCATGTCTACGATTCAGTTTAGCTTGACTTTTAATATGTTTCAAAGATTCATGATCAGAATGTATAACAAATTCTTTGGGCCATAAATAATGTTGCCATGTCTCTAAAGTCGAACAAGAGCATATAATTCTTTGTCATAAGTAGAATAGTTCAGACTAGGCCCACTCAATTTTTAGAAAAGTATGCAACAGGTTTGCCATCTTGTAATAACACACCTCCTAATCCAATTCCACTAGCATCACATTCAAGCTCAAAAGTCTTATTAAAGTCGGGAAGTTGGAGTAAAGGAGCATGTGTCAACTTATCTTTCAATACCGTGAAGGCTTCTTCACATGCGGTACCCCAAACAAAAGGCACATCCTTCTTTGTAAGTTCATTGAGAGGTGCAGCAATGGTGCTAAAGTCTCTCACAAAACGCCTATAGAAACCAGCGAGTCCAAGAAAACTCCTCACTTGTGTGACCGTTTTGGGCTGCGGCCAACTCTCAATAGCTTCAATCTTGGCTTTATCAACTTCAATTCCCCGTGGTGTAACAACATAGCCAAGAAAAGATACTCGGTCGGTGCAAAAGGTGCACTTCCCAAGGTTACCAAACAAGCGTGCATCACGTAGAGCATTAAAAACAACGTAAATGTTCCAAATGTTCTTCCAAAGATTTGCTATAAATCAGTATATCATCAAAATAGACAACCACAAATCGTCCAATGAAAGCACGTAAAACTTCATTCATTAGTCTCATGAAAGTACTAGGTGCATTAGTTAACCCAAAAGGCATGACTAACCACTCATATAAACCAAACTTAGTTTTAAATGCTGTTTTCCATTCATCTCCCAATTTCATACGAATTTGATGGTATCCACTCATAAATCAACTTTGGAGAATATTGTAGAGCCACTCAATTCATCAAGCATATCATCTAGCCTAGGAATAGGATAGCGATAACGAATAGTAATATTATTAATGCCTCTACAATCAACACACATACTGTGACGTACCATCCTTTTTAGGCACTAGTATAATAGGAACAGCACAAGGACTAAGAGATTCGCGTATATAACCTTTGTCGAGCAGCTCCTGTACTTGACGCATAATCTCCTTCGTCTCCTCTGGATTGGTACGGTATGGTGCACGGTTGGGTAGCGATGCACCGGGAATTAAGTCAATTTGATGCTCAATCCCTCGAATAGGTGGTAATCCCGGTGACACGTCTTGTGGGAAGACGTCAGCGAACTCCTGCAAAATGTTAGTGACAGCAGGGGGCAAAGTGGAAGGCACGTCCTCGAATGAAAATAATGCCTCTTTGCACACAAAAGCATAGCAAACAGATTTGCTAGAATCTAGCTCCTCAATATCAGATTTGGTGACAAGTAAACATGCACTTTTCAGTTTAATTTCAGAAGCAACATTAGATGGTTTATTATTAGGCTTCATTTGTTGCGCAAATTCTTTTGCCACAATCTCATTTTCACTCTTATTTTTCTCCTGTTTTGCTTTATTAGCTCTATTAATATCATCTTTCAAAATTGAATCAGGAGTCATAGGAAGCAAAGTAATATTTTTATCCTTGTGAACAAGAGTATCTTGATTGTTTCTACCATGGTGTACAGAATTTTATCAAATTGCCATGGTCTACCAAGTAATAAGGAACATGCTTGCATAGGTACCACATCACAATCAACATAATCAGCATATGTAGAGATACTAAAATACACACGAACAAAGACGTGTTACCTTAACCTTGCCATTGTTGTTGAACCATTGGATGTAGTAAGGATGTGGATGTGGTCTTGTGGTGAGAGAAAGCTTCTCCACCATATCCATGCTAGCCAAGTTGTTGCAGCTCCCTCCATCTATGATGACGCTTGAATAGAACGTTCCTTCACAACTCCCTTTGTATGGAACAAGTTATGCCTCCGATTTTGCTCAGCTTGTGTAACCTGCACACTCAAAACACGTTGAGCAACTAAACATTCATACCTGTCGGCATCTTCGACCATGTATTGCGTCTCATGATCAGAATCATCTCCACCATGTTCTTCATGTGTAATAAGAGCCAAAGTCTCTTCATCATAGTCACTAAGCGGACTCATACCCACCATCCTCGGTAGCAATCATCACACGCGAGATTGGCATTCTCGGCAAAATGTCCTCTTCCCTTACAACGACGACAAATAATATCACTTGTGTGCCCTGTTGACGCCATGGACGAAGAAGAGCTCTGTGTAGGCCCGGCAGTGCGCTCTTGGCGGAATAGTGGTGGTTGTGCCTGCTTTCTTGTATCACGGTTGGAGGTGGCAGCCGGCGGAGGTGCCGGTGTAGTAGAACGTGTGGAAGTAGATGATGCACGTGGTGTCCATGATGAAGGTCGACCTGCGAGAAAAGTTAGTCCGGCGCCAACGCATCGATCCTGCACTTCACGTTCGACTTTACAAGCAAGATGGAATAATCGAGTGATATTAGTATAATCCTTGTAGTCTAGAATGGTCTGAATATCTCTATTTAATCCACCCAGAAAGCGTGCAAGCATAGCTTCATTCTCCTCAACAATACCACATCTAATCAAGCGGTTTGTAATTCACGATAATATTCTTCTACCGAATTTTTCCTTGTCTTAAGCGCTGCAATTTTTGAAGTAATTCACGTTGATAATATGGTGGAACCCAACGAGTACGCATAGCAGTTTTCAAAGCAGCCCAAGTAGTGGAACAGGATATAATCTACAATGTTCAGACCACCAAACACATGCAAAGCTAGTGAAAGCACAAACAGCAATGCGGAACACGTCTCTCCTCGGGATATTGTAAACATGTAAATCGTTGTTCAGTTTCTAACTCCCAAGTAAGATATATATCGGGAACATATCTACCCTCAAATGGTGGAATATTCAACTTCAATTTAGGGAGATGGTCATGATCTCGTACTGAGGGGAGCCCTAACATTGCCATTATTGGCATGTGGACGACCGGGTGGTTGTGGTGCTGGTGGTTGCACGTAGTTACGAAGTTGATCAACCTCATCCTCGTACTCTCTCACATAATCATCCTCCCCACATCGCCAGCAGGAGCCACGAAGTATCAACAAAGCACCAGCAGCTTGGCCAGTGAAGAGGGACACGGCTCGCTTCGGCGGAGGGCTGCTTCGTGATGTGGAGGTAGTCGTTGTTGTTGTTGTAGAGGTGCATTAGGTGCAGCCGGTGGTGGTGGTGGTGGTAGACGTGAGCAATTCATTAAACTTGTTATCGAGCTTTGTTTGAACGCCTTCTCAATGCCATCTATCTTCTCCATGGCCTCTTCAAATCTATTTAGAACATCTTCCACCTGCCCACTCATCATTTGTTGAAACTTATCATGTAGCGCTTTGTTTGTCATGTTCTCCCGGTCGGTCTAAATCGGCTTGTGATCCTGCCATGGTTAGCAGCAATAGAAACACACAAGAATATGATTGACGGACTACTAGGAAGTGGTGGTGGTGGTGTGGTGGACAGTCACAAATCCGTCAAGTAAATCTCAAATTCTTACCAGTTCTTACCCAAAGAAAGGCGGTGATCGGCAACCAATGTAGTCAAAACTCTCAAAGCTTGGATAGAGCGATTACCGGGAGAGTCAAGCATACGATGTAGATGTATGTGGAGCTGGGAAGGCTTATAATATGGTAGCAAAAGGGTCAGCAATAATCAATTCAGAGATGCAAAGTTGAATGAACGCTCAACGACAGTCTTGTCTTTGGTCCTAGGCTAGACCGTGCTAGAGACGCGAGACGAGAACTCTAACAAAATCACGGCGCTGCACGGAAACAACGGAAAAGCACACTCTGGAATTTTTTTATTTTTCGCTCAATTTTTTTTTTGACTGCCCGGACCCAAAAACTGGAAACGGGTCAAAAAAAACTTTCTATAATGGCGACTGTCTCAATACGCTTAGAAACACCTAAAAATAGGATAGCCAGAAAATTTTTCGACAAGTGCGTTTTCGGAAAATTTTGGGCCTAAACGGAGGGTGGTTTCCGGACTCATTTTTTTTTCCGAAACCTACTCCGGCAAGGAAACACGAATCGGAAACTAGATGGATCTCGAAAACTTACATAATATGATAAGAACTCGGATTGGTGGTGGTTTTATGTGTGTGGTATATGGCAGCGGTGGTGGTATATGGTAGCGGTGGTGGTATATGGAGACGGATTGGTGGTGGTATATGGATATGGATTGGTGGTAGATGGCGAGGCGATGATGATGGTGCGGCGTGGCGTGACAACTTATGACCGTAACTTCGAAACTCTAAAAGACTAGACTCTAAGACCAGCAACTTGACACGACGATGCAACCGCAAATTCAACAAAGCAAAAACCCTAAAAAGATTATGCGAAGGCTCAGATTGGTTCGGATATGATGAACTAACCCTAAATTTTTTTTGTGGCTTTTTCGTGGACTTTAGGTATGAAGAACAGACTCGATCTAATCTACGAAAAACTGTAAAATCTCACCGAGCAACCTGAAAATCTGATACCACTTGATAGAGGCAAAGGTGTCCTGTCTTTCGATGAGATGTTGGTTTTCGCTTTGGAGGAAGTCGACTTTGACGATCCGACTACGAACGTGCGAGGACGTCGCGCCTTAGCAATCGCTAAACCAACTCCGAGAGGTTATTGACCACGCCGAGCACGATCAACTCGACCACGAGGGTCTGCTTTCCGCGAGCAAACGAAGAACAAGCAAGAAACTGAGATTGCAATCCGGATATTGCGAATATAAGATGAAAGCTTTATTGATCAAGGTGGGGTTACGTGGCGCCTTTATGCAGTCGTTGAACACAAACGAAATGCTGTGAAGTTGCAGCTATGGCGAACTTTTAATCTAAACAAAACCAAAGTCTAAACGGTGCCCTAAGGGCTGTATATATGGAGGAAGAGGGGGGGAATTTCGTGGCCCTTGGTGTAGGGGTCCGAAATCAACCCTATCTCTTGTTTCCCCACACATACGGACTCTAAAAATAGCCTATACTTGTGTATTTCGAAATTACAAGGGCCTGGCCCAATAATAAGGTGACGCAGCACCTAGAATAGCCTCGGGACGAAATTTATGAAGTAGCATCTTGTATATTTCGTCCAAGGCTTCATGCACCCATTATGGTGGCTTCAAAGTCCTGAAATCATCACTTGTAACTCCGTTCTTGTTCCCCTTAGCATGGCATCATCTCCATGCTTGTTCTTGCTCCAATGTCCATCCTTCTCCAAGCTAGGCCCTTCATTTGTAAGCAAAACAAATGTATCCAATTTAGGCGACATCATATTCTCATGAACATTAGAATCATTACCAAGAAAGCGAAAGTACACGATAATTTAATTGGCGTGCGCGAGCTCTAGTAATTGGTCCAGTATGTATAGCAGCAGGGGCTGTGGGTGTAACAATGGTATTGATGTCCTCATCAGGTTTAGTCCGGCGTGCTGACCTCTCTATTAAGCCTAGGTCGGGTTGCGGCGTATTGTTTGGCCGAGGCCGGGCATGACCCAGGAAAGTGTGTTCGGCCGGAGTTAATCGAGCGTGGTGGGTAAGTTGGTGCACCCCTGCAGGGAAGAAAACATCTATCGATAGCGTCCTCTGATAGCGGAGACTTGGAGTTGTATCCCGATCGATACAACTAGAACTGGATACTTGAGATAAGACATGGATATGAGAACGGTTTGTGATGATAACTGGATAGTATGGCTCTGGGATTGCTTTCTCGCAGGGTGTCGAGAAAGGATCTCTGGTCGAGGTTGATAACACTACTACTACTTTACTTTATGCTACTCTACTCCCTCCTATTGCTGCAAGCTGGTGGTTTCCAGAAGATGCTAGTCTTTGATAGGACTAGGCCTTCTCTCTATTCTGGCATTTCATGACCCGGTCCACATATCTGACCTTCCTTTGATAATGTTGCATATGTAGTGTAGATCCTTGCTTGCAGTACTTTGGATGAGTACTCACGGTTGCTTTGCTCCCCCTTCCCCCTTTCTTCTTCTTTCCGGTTGATGCAACCAGATGCCGGAGCCAGAGGCAGATGCCACCGCCGATGCATACTACTACGTGGAGACCGTCGACGACCAGGAGTAGTTAGGAGGCTCCCAGGCAGGAGGCCTTGACTTTTCGATCGATGTTGCTTTTGTGCTAGCCTTCTTAAGGCAAACTTGTCTAACGCATGTCTGTACTCAGATATTGTTGCTTTCGCTGACTTGTGTATTCGAGCTTATGTATTCGAGCCCTCGAGGCCCCTGGCTTGTAATATAAAGCTTGATTTATTTCAATTTGTGTCTAGAGTTGTGTTGTGATATCTTCCCGTGAGTCCTTGATCTTGATCGTACACATTTGTGTGTATGATTAGTGTACGATTGAATCGAGGGCGTCACAAGTTGGTATCAGAGCCGACTGCCTGTAGGATCCCTCTTTCCAACTCCTTGGCCGAAGTTGAGTCTAGTACTTGAAAACAGTTTTACTAACATGGCTATGTGGCTTACGGGCCCATATTGCCAATTGGGTGGTATTAGGATCTTTTATTCCTCGTCTATACTCTGGGATTCTGATCTCTTTTCTATTCGGGTTAAACAATTTTGCTAAAATCTAACCTTAGGTTGTCGAAAACACTTCTCCCGGAGAGCCCCTTCAGTCCATATGATCGCTTGCTGCACCAGAAGACTTCGAAGTTACTCTCCGATGTTCTCCCGAGAACATGTGCTCATCGCTTTTGCAATTCCCTTCCACCGTCAACCCCTATGAATAACTACATACACCTATCGTTCTTACATCATATTCCCGGTTGCTCTTGTTGTTACAAGATACGTCGAATTATTCTCCGACCTTTTAAGTATCCTTTGAGCTACTGCCTTGTAGCTCTTTTCCACATGAATACACCTACGAGTAATTCCTCACACTTATCGAGGATTCGATCATTCCTAGTTGTTCATGTGTTTCACAAAATTCTTTGAAATACTATTCGATCTCCCGAAATCCTCAGTAGCTTATTGCTCTTGTTCTTCACTACCTGCTTGCATGATGGTTAATTCCATATGTCTAGCAATACCCATTCAAATCCGTTGTGGTTGACTTTCTGATCCTATTGATTCAACATGTTTGTGAATGCATGCAATCATCAGTTGATCCTTATGAAATTCGTCCTTTTGGTTCAGACGTCACTTCAAACATGAGCTGGTTCTCGGCAAATCAAACCTCAAATGATTGTCGATCTATGTCTTTTCAACTTGCTTATCTTTTGATTAGAGCATCTGCTTCTGATGCCCCGAATTGGAAATCGTAATTCCTTTGCATTTAAGATTTGGAATTATCATATGTTTCCAAAATCCGATGCCTCTACATTATTTCTTCTTCTGATTGAATATCGCTACTCACATCAGCGCCGTTGTGGATCGCCGGATCCATTATTGGATTATCATCTGACAGTGTCCTTCATATTCAAAGAATCTCGTGGAGTTCTTTCGCAGATACATAATGCCTTTGGTAAATTTTATCCTCTCCTTTTGTCAACCATGCTCTACCTTCCGAGCTTGTGTTATTTACTCTTGGAGTTTGTGGTATATGTTCCTAAGATGCCCCTATGGGTTGAACCTATGCCATCCCTAATCCTTTGGAACCCGAGAGTTTTAACGAGTCTTACTCTTCTGGTGTTTTGCCAGATAACATTTCAACACTACAACTTCATGGAAAGCGAGAAGTAAATGAAAGGTTATGCATTGAAGAAGTGGGAGTCGACCTTGAACTTTGTGTTCATGCCCATGGACATGATGTAGATCTTATCATGGAAGCTTCTCTTAAATTATTTATTCCCCAATCTTGTACCTGGGATCTGGTCTTTTGCAATCGTGGTTCCGACCATTTTTTCTCCCTGATTCCATTTCTCAGATAAGTTAAAGCACTTGTCTTCTACAGATCAATGCATCTCCGTAACCTCTATTTTGATCTTCCTTCGAGTATTACCCTCTGGTATCTCGAGAATATCACGAGACTACATAACTTCTTATGAGTTCTTCCTCAACTATTACTTCTCACCGTTTCCAATTTTCCACGGGTTCTTGGTTATTTGACACTTGAGAACACCGATAAGTGAATCGATTCCGCACTATGATTCTATAATTGTAAGTAATTTTCATTGCTTACGAGTTTAGTAATCCTTCAAGTCATTCCTAGCCTGATCAGCTATATCATTATCGTACTAAAATTTTTAACTGTGCTACCTGGTCCTTCTTCCCGGAGCACAATTTCTGACAATGAGCTAAGCTTACATCGATCTTCCTTGACTTATCATTTTCTCCTTGAACAGCAAGCTTGAATTCGAGTTTGTGTTGTACCCATGGTTCCAATAACCTTTCGCTTCATCATTCCTTTGACTTGATGTCAACGCCGATCAATAACATCTTCATGAAATCTCTCGACAAATGTGTCGTGATCATTACCAACATTCTAAGCTGTTCCAGGATATCAATCGAGTTCATGATGAGAAATACCATCCTTGCCCCTTCGATGAATTGTTCCTGAGCCCGCCGGCCACAAAACCATCTTTTTCTTGCTGAAATTGTATGACTTATTTTATAAGTTGTTCCGGTGGACCCTTTGTGTATCTGAAGTCTGACCTTTCCTTGACGACCTTGTCGATGCTATCCCGAAGCATGACTGTGGTACTCAAACATCAACAAGAACATTGGAAGCATAATGCTAAATGTTTCTTGATCAATTATCCAAACACCGCTGTATGGGTAACATCATGAATTCCCTCGCCCATTTACCTAATTGGTTATCTACTTGCTGTCCTGTCATGGATGGGAAAGATATACTCCTGATACTAGGGTATAATCACATTTTCCTTTCCATTGTTTTGTTTAACCTGTCTTGTGATCTATGATATAAGGAGTAATATTTCCTTGCTTATGTAAACACCTCGGTGTACAACTCTGTCAATAAGACCCTGTTACTATTGTTGATGACATTTCGGTAACCACCGATGGACGGGAACTTTGCCTATTGGTCCGCCTCGTCTTACGAGCAGGAAAATGGTTCTTTTCGTCCCACGCCCTTGTTACCAAACTTTGTTGCCAACATAACTGACAGGCTATCCTCTGACCTGCCTTGCTATCATGACCGTTCAAGATGTTAGCGCCTTCCTGCTTTTAACCCACATGGTGGGCGCATAACCCACAGTTCCACAAGATCGAAACCTGACTCTCCTGTACACCCTTGCTTCTAAGGTTATTTCTCACACTTGGCTTCATATGAAAATCCTGAGCCGCCTTCCGAGAGGCGATCTATTCTGGTATCAGACGCAATACTTATTCTCATTTCTCTGAAACCCTTTCACCCCTTGTTTCAGGCAACAAACGATTGTCTACCAGGTTGAAGCTTCTTATTGCACCTCACCTTGCTCTTGATGACTTTCTTGAATTTCAACTCGAGAGATGCCTCTATGCCACGTTCACTAACATAGTCCCCACGTACCTATCTTGTGTCGAGCTCCGTCCTTCTCGAGTCTTTCCCCTTATCTTTTTCGTAAGTACGATGGAGATCCTGAAGAAAGGATGTCGGCTTCATCATGATGACCTGGAGCCGAGAAATGAAGACATCAAAAAAAAAGGGAATCAACTTCTTCGAGAAGAGCAACCAAGACCGAGAAGATCCGTTAGACTTTCGTAACCGATTCTTTCCCCTTAACTCCACCTCTAAAATCTCAGGACGAGATTTCTTGTAGTGGGGGAGATTTGTAACACCCCGAGAATCTCGCTACAGTAATCTCCCCCAAAAGGTAGCCATGTCATCATGATTACTATGCAAGTTGACACCTGTTTAAAAAAATCATCATCAAATTCAAATTCAAAATTTAATTGCAAGTGAAAATGTTATTTCTTCAAATAGTAAAACAAAAATGTTGGTCATGTCCCATAAAATCCCTAAGTAATTGTCATGTTGAAAACAACCTCATTTGAATTACCAAAATGCCCCTGGAAATTAATTAATTGGATCAGCAGCAAAATATTTGCCCTTTTAAATTATTAAAAATATTTAACCTTTTCAGTTGCTCTGAAACTTTTTGTGCAATACCACAATATTGAGCTTGTTTTATGTGCAAAGTATCACATCTGACAAAAACCGTTTAGTAGCTACCTTAATTAGAAAGCATAGAAGGTTTAAGTAAAAAAAAAGAAATGAGGAAAGCCCCTGAGCACGTGGCCTCTCACTTCCCCTGTTCCAGGCCTAGCCCATCTGGCCGGCCTTTCTCCTTTCTCTTGCTAGAGAAGGAGACAATGCCATGGCGTGGTGTCTGGCTGCCCGTCCACGTGCCCGATGCCGCCGTGTCAATCATCCGGTGAGCCCCGAGGTGTATAAGGCCCTCCCCACCCCGTAGACAAACCCTAGATGCTCTCCTCCTCTTCTTCTCGCGCCGCTTCTCCCTCACAGCACGAACCTGAGCGAAGTCGTCGCCGTGCCTTCGTGGCCATGGTCGTCCCCGAGCGACGACAAGATGTCTAGAGGCAGCACCGTCCTCTTCTCCGTCGACTTCAACCACCGGACCAAGCCGGGAGGACCTCGCGCGTCGCCATCGCACTCATCTCCACCTCTGCATCTCGACGGCCGCCGTCGTCAATTCGGCTGATCCGCTGCAACCCCGAGCCCGCCGACCCTCACTGCCGCACCAATGTGAGCTCCTCCCCTATTTCCCTCTTGCCCCGGTCTCGATCCATCGTCGGAGCGTGTCTCTTGCCCGTAGCCATAGCCGTCGTCCGTCACGGCCAACGCCCGCGCGACTCGTGCCCGCCCCACCCCCACGCCATGACCACCCCGTGTCCGCACCTCGCCTCGCCTCCCTGCCGCGCTAGCGCCCGGCCTCGTTAAGCCCCCACTGGCCAAGCCATGTTGTTGCCGCATTGCTTGCTCTGCCTAGAACTACTGCTGCTGCCGATGCTTCGAGCGCTGCCGCCCTTGTTGCTGCTTGTTGTTTCTACTGCATGCCGCTACTGATTACTTGTTGCTGCTGCTTAGCTACTAGCCTCTGAGCTATTGCTTGCTTGCCGCTCCTCCTGCTACCCTTGCCGCTGCTTTGCTTTGTGCTACTGCTGCTCCTTTGCGTTGGCCGCTGATGCTACTTGCTGCTGCTCGTTATTGCCATTTGTTGTTGCTGTTGGCCGGGGCAGAGCGCCCATGTGTTGTGCGTGAGTGTGCACAGCCGTGAGCTGACCACCAATGGTCGGCCTAGTTAATTAGTGGAAGGTTAGATTAGGAGCTAAACTAGCATATGCCCCGTGGGCCATTGTACTTAATTAGTTTAGTTAATTAGGTAGGTTTATTTCTGTTATGAGGTGTAGCCTATGACAAGTGGACCTCTAGACTAATTAATCTAATTAACTAGAATATTTTAGTTGCTTCCTATGACATGTGGGCCACACACTCCTCTTTTGACTAGTCCGGTTGACTTGGTCAACTCGATTTAAAATAAATTTTAGAAAATGTTTTAATCTTTAAAAATTCATATAAAATAAGCTGTAACTCGTGTGAAGAAACTTTGTACATGAAACTTGCTCAGAACGGCGAGACTAATCCGAATACGCGGTCCGTTTACCTGTCAGGTGCCTCTAACTATCTGAACATGGAACATTCCCCCTCCGGTCATCTGTCTGACACAGGTCCGGAACCAGGAAAACATTCCCGGTTGTTTTCCCGTTCACCTATTTCGTGCAACGCTATGTTAGGTCGACCCTACTGCATATCGTCTTGTCATGCTTATTGTTGAATCTTGTTTGCTCTGTATTTACTGTTTCTTCCCCCTCTTCTCTCCGGTAGACCCCGAGACCGATGTTGCCCCTGTGATCGACTACGTCGACGACGACCCCTCTTTGCCAGAGCAACCAGGCAAGCCCCCCTTTTGATCATCCCGATATTGCCCATTCCATTCTCTCATGCTTGCATTAGATTTTGCTACTGTTATTGATTGCTCCTATTCTGATGCATAGCTTGCTTTTGTATCTATTGTTGTACCTTAGTCGCTTATCCTAAAGCTGCTTAGTAGAGGTTGGTTAGTGATCCATCAGTGACCCCCCCACCTTGTCCTTGTTGCCCCTGCTTCATCATCGAAGACCCGATCAACGGGATCGAAGACCAGGCCCCGGCACCACACATCACTTCCCCTTAGTTGCTCGACAATACTGGGTTTCTATCGAGTGCTGAGGGTGAGACCTCTACATCACTTCTGATGTTAACCCTGTAGTGTAGCTATTCGGTCGTTGTCATCGAGGGTGATTTCCTCTTTAACCACTTCTGATACGACTCTGTCGTGCAACCCCTCAAGTGTGAACCTTGAGGGTGGTCCCTCTTACGTTCACCTTGATGACTACATCGAGTGGAATTCACCGGGGGTGATTCCTCGGGTTTTCCCCTTGATGTTTAGACACATAGTTACTATGACTTTACACTGAACCTTGTTACTAAAGACGGGTCGACCCTGAGGGGTACCCACGCCGAGCTTAATTGCAGTGATGTGGAGTTGGGTTGACACGGAGGGTGCCATGAGATAATTACGAGGCGTGGCCGGGCATTCCTATCCCTTGCCGCAAGTCCTCGAGACGGGGCAATGGGGTCACATCTTTCGTGAGTCTCTGCTTGTCACCGCGTGCTCCTAATCCACTATGATTTGGATATTTGATCCGAGGGGCCTCTGGCCTGATAGCACTAACCATCACGTGGGCATTGTATGGGCGTTCTGCGTGGTATGCATCAGCCGAAGCTTAATAGACGTCAGCAACTGAGCAGCGCGCGCAGGGTTGGACTGGTAAGCTCCTACCTTTTTAACGAGGTAGCTAGGTCTGCTCACCGGCCGCCCACGCAACGCGTCTTGAGGAGTTCCCGGGCGATGGCCCATGACCCTGGGGCATAGGTTTAGTCCAGCGTCGACCTCTCTATTAAGCCTAGGTCGGGTTGCGGCGTATTGTTTGGCCAAGGCCGGGCATGACCCAGGAAAGTGTGTCCGGCCGGAGTTAATCGAGCGTGGTGGGTAAGTTGGTGCACCCCTGCAGGGAAGAAAACATCTATCGATAGCCTGTCCTACAGTAACGGACACTTGGAGTTGTATCCCGATCGATACAACTAGAACTGGATACTTGAGATAAGACTTGGATATGAGAACGGTTTGTGATGATAACTGGATAGTATGGCTCTAGGATTGCTTTCTCGCAGGGTGTCGAGAAAGGATCTCTGGCCGAGGTTGATAACACTACTACTACTTTACTTTATGCTACTCTACTCCCTCCTGTTGCTGCAAGTTGGTGGTTTCGAAGATGCTAGTCTTTGATAGGACTAGGCCTTCTCTCTATTCAGCATTTCTGCAGCCCAGTCCACATATACAACCTTCCTTTGATAATGTTGCATATGTAGTGTAGATCCTTGCTTGCGAGTACTTTGGATGAGTACTCACGGTTGCTTTGCTCCCCCTCCCCCCTTTCTTCTTCTCTCCGGTTGATGCAACCAGATGTCGGAGCACAGGAGCCAGATGCCACCGCCGATGCATACTACTACTTGGAGACCGTCGACGACCAGGAGTAGTTAGGAGGCTCCCATGCAGGAGGCCTTGCCTTTTCGATCGATGTTGCTTTTGTGCTAGCCTTCTTAAGGCAAACTTGTCTAACTCATGTCTGTACTCAGATATTGTTGCTTTCGCTGACTCTTGTGTATTCGAGCCCTTGAGGCCCCTGGCTTGTAATATAAAGCTTGATTTATTTTAATTTGTGTCTAGAGTTGTGTTGTGACATCTTCCCGTGAGTCCTTGATCTTGATCGTACACATTTGCGTGTATGATTAGTGTAGGATTGAATCGAGGGCGTCATAGGTGGCGCCCAAGAGGGTGAAAGCCCCCTCGCGGATAACTTTGCGTGGGATGTCGACACCAGCCAAGAGCGACCCCCCCCCCCCCCCCGAAGCAACCCCCTGGCTGCATTGTAAGTACTAAAAAAGCCCTAATGCGTCCCTGTATGCGGCCTCTCCTCTTTATGGTATTAATATGGTTAATCATGTTATTGCGGCCAACAAGTCACCGCCGTCCGCTTACTCTCCCATGGCCAAGGGCGACGCCGAGGTGCTGTCGCGAAGGATCTTGCCAGGCCAGGGAGAGTCTCAGGAGGCCATCAGGGTGGCGCCAGAGGGCGAAAACTTGACCACCGGAACAGATCCCCATGGAGACTGGCGACGGGGGCCATGTTCAGTTCGGCCCCCATCCGAATACGGTTAGGAGACCTATCTGACTCGAGTCCGGCATGACCTCCTTTGAAAGGAGGTGTGCCTATCTCACCTGTGACCCCTGTCCAACCAGGGGCACCGGACAATCTTCTGGAAGCGCTACGAGGCACTTCCATTGTGGAGGAACACCGTATCCTTATGGGTATGGTGATTGAGAGGGTTCAGTCCGTCAAGAGCGGATGGCCAAAAGCTCTGACGACCGACCGGCTTTGAGGTAAGCGAGGCAAAAGAAAAAAATCCCAATACAGACAGTATCCCTTGAGACACTGTCCGGTGTTCGGAAAAAAAAGCCGGACAGAGGATCAGTTAAATTTCGTAGGAAACTAACTAAATATGCTTGATGTGAATAAGCAGGCGTCGTTGCTGGCCGCGACCTCACACACTGCCGAAGTCTCCGGACTAAAGCAGAGACTAGAGCAGGCCGAGGAAGAGCTCGTCCAAGCGAGGAAGCAGCTAGAAGACCAACAAGGTATGCAATGACTCGCTATATATTTGGAAAGAATAAATAATGTGTATTGACCGTAGTGTCATGATATGTGTAGAGCGACGACCGAGGTCGAGGCCCTTAAAAAGGCCCTGGCCGAAGCCGAGGAGAAAGCTGCCAAGGAGCAAGTCGCCCGCAAGAAGCTCAAGGCTAGGCTTAGCGAGGTCCAGCAAGAGCTCCAGGACCCTGTGAAAATATGCGATGCCTTGGAGTGCGATGTTACGGCTCGAGAGACCGAACTCGCCAAGGCTCGCCAAAGCGCGGAAGAGGCCTGGGTTGAAGCCCAGGGCACCCTCGAGGAGATCCAGGAGGCCAAGAAGATCGCGGCGGGTAGGGCGTTTAGTATGCAAAGCAAGTATGTGAAGAAGAAGTATTTCTTACTAACCCGGATTCAGAGTTCTCCAGGGGCGTTTGCGGATCTGCCGCGTAGTGTGTCTGACTCTGCGGAGTTCTTCCGAGCTGAAGAAGGGAGCTCGACGGAGAAGATGTTCTGGTCGCAATATCTTGTGCCAGAACATCCAGTGCCCTTTAGCGATCAACTAAAACAGCTGGTCGAGCTGCATAGGGTGGCCGAGCTAGCCATGAAGGATTTGATAATCCGGCTGTGGCCTGCCGAAGCTATACCCAACAGCTACTTCGGGCTCGTGAAGCGGCTGGTGAGCGCCTGTCATCGGCTGGCCGTCGTCAAGCGGTCAGCCTGCATCGAGGGCGCACGCATGGCCTTCGCCCGTGTCAAGGTGTGGTGGGCGAAGATGGATGTCGTCAAGCTTGTGACCGAGGGGCCGCCTGAGGGCAAGGAGCACCGCACGCCCGAGCGATATTTTGAAGACGTCCTGGAGGGGTCTCGCATTGTGGTGATGCAATGTGCGCAAGACATTATCTTTGAATGAATACATTCATGTTGTCTCTGGTTTGTATGATGAAACAAAGTTGGTATGTAATATAAAGTTTGTTTTAAAAAATTTCACCTCCTGTGCGGCCGTGTTGTATGAAATCTGAGAGTTGGCGATTGGTAAACACGCTTCTACGTAGGTAGTATGGGGGTGTTCGAGATGTAATCTAAACACTCTTGATCCAATTATTTGGTCCTTGAAGGAGGTGTTTAGCGCATAGCGAACCAGGCAATCGGACTATTCGGCTTGAACACCCTCACTTAGCCATAGGAGTTTGACGATAAAAATTTAGGCGCAGCCCCTGGTATCCGAACTAGGAAGCTGTAAACACCTAATCAGGCAAGTACTGATCCCTCGCGTAATGCGGAAGAAATCTCTAAGGATTTGAGACATCTGAAGAGCTGATCGGCTCTCGCCGCATCATGATAGTCAGTTTTCGGCTTTCTCTACTAAGGTTCTCCTTTGGGTAAACCAGGGCACAATCGCAGTAGTTCTCCCTTTACTACCTTAGTCGATATAGCGGAATGTAAGTTAGCAAGCATAGGAGCCGGGCAACCCAACTATTGACCAAAGACATGATTCGGAGCTAATTCATATAGTGCTAAATTCGGGGTGCCGAACTATACTGTAAAAAAGTGTTTGGACTTTGTTGCCGTTGTGTGGGGTGCTATGAAGCCCCTGGCAAATGTGAAATGTACCAAAGTGTACGGGTGCTATCTGATAAGGTTATCAACAGAAAAAGGAAAACAGAAATGGGGCAAAGGTAATGAGCCGGGGCCCTAAAATTTGTGCCGCAAACTGTTTCCATTATAATTTGATTAATACATCAAAGCGCATTGATACAAGTAATGCGATAAGCAACAATCTATTTAACATGCCACAACCAAGGGAGAGCTGCGTGTGGGTCCTGAAAACAGGTAGAGTGATCGTTAGAGAAACCACCTAGAGATTCCCCTGTACGTCTGTGCTTCTTGCCATCTTGGTGTATTTATCCTTCAAAAGGACCGCGGATCAGGCTGTCGGAGGAGGCCTGTGAATAGAAACCTAAAGAGGAGAAAAAGGAAATAGTGAAAGTATATGTGTCCGGGAGCGGTCGAGCCGTATTGTGGATCACAAGGTAGGTATGCCTCCGTCTATGCCCATGGTATTTTGAGTGCATAGTTATGTACGCGGGGTGCGAATGTCGCCACTTGATCGGGACTGGGAGGGAGGCCAAATTGCTAATCAAGCTCTCGATGAGCCGAGCTATCCTGCTGCAGAATAGTCCGGACTCTCTTGACAGTGTCCGGGAGTTCGGCTGCTGCATTGAGGTTCTGCTTGAAAAGGCCGCTCTATACTTCTGCTGCTAAGGCAGCGGTGTGCTCCTCAATATGGAGGGAGCGTTCCGTGTTTCCATTAACTCTTATGACGCCGCATGGTCCGGGCATCTTGAGCTTGAGATAATCATAATGTGGCACCGCATTAAATCGAGCAAATGATGTCTGTCCCAGAAGTGCGCGGTAGCCGCTACGAAAGGGGACGATATCGAAGATTAACTCTTCACTTCGGAAGTTATCTGGAGATCCGAAGACAACATCGAGTGTGATTGAGCCCGTACAGCGGGCCTCTACACCTGGTATGACTCCTTTAAAGGTAGTCTTTGTGGGCTTGATCCGTGATGGGTTAATGCCCATTTTGCGCACTGTATCTTGATAGAGCAGATTGAGGCTGCTGCCATCGTCCATGAGGACTTGCGTCAGGTGGAATCCATCAATGATTGGGTCGAGGACCAGTGCGGCTGAACCGCCATGGTGGATACTGGTCGAATGATCCCGACGATCAAAAGTGATCGGGCATGACGACCATGGATTGAATTTTGGGGCGACTGGCTCTATCACATAGACGTCCCTGAGTGCGCGCTTGCGCTCCCTTTTGGGGATGTGTGTAGCATATATCATGTTCACCGTTTTGACCTGAGGGGGAAACTTCTTCTGTCCCCCTGTGTTCGGTTGCCAGGGCTCCTCGTCATCGTCCTCGCTTTGTGATCCCTTTTCCTTGTTCTCGGTGTTTAACTTGCCGGCCTGTTTGAAAACCCAACAATCTCTGTTGGTATGATTGGCTGGTTTGTCTGGGGTGCCATGGATCTGGCACGGAGGGTCGAGTATGCGGTCCAAGCTAGATTTCCCCGAGTTGTTTCTTTTGTATGGCTTCTTCCGCTGACCGGACTTGGAGCCACTGAATCCGGCATTGACTGTCGTGTCATCGGTGTTGTCACCATTGCTTCGGCGTTTGTATGCTGTGGCCAGAGCTTGCCATTGCTATTTTTGACCTCGGAGGTACCCGTTTCACTTCCTGTGTTTTTGCTACGGGCCAGCCAACTATCCTCACCTGCACAAAAGCGGGTCATGAGTGCCGTGAGTGCTGCCATGGACTTCGGCTTTTCCTGGCCGAGGTGGCGGGCGAGCCATTCGTCACGGATGCTATGTTTAAAGGCCGCTAGGGCTTCGACATCCGGACATCCGACGATCTGGTTCTTTTTAGTTAGGAACCTAGTCCAGAATTTCCTGGCTGACTCTCCAGGCTGTTGAACTATGTGACTTAAGTCGTCGGCATCTGGTGGCCGGACATATGTACCTTGGAAGTTGTCAAGGAAGGCTTCTTCCAAGTCCTCCGATCTGCCAATAGAATTTTCTGGTAGACTATTTAACCAGTGCCGAGCTGGCCCTTTGTGTTTGAGTGGGAGGTATTTGATGGCGTGAAGGTCATCTCCGCGGGCCATATGGATGTGGAGAACAAAATCCTCGATCCAAACCGCGGGATCAGTTGTTCCATCATATGATTCGATATTTACGGGTTTAAACCCTTCTGGGAATTCATGATCCATTACTTCGTTAGTGAAGCAAAGAGGGTGTGCGGCGCCTCTATATCGGGCCACATCGCGACGTAGATCCGATGGAGTCCGTCTGCGGTTTTCGGCCTGGGTGATAGAGGCGAGGGTGTCCCGATCTTTCGATGAGATGATAACTATCGATTTGGTGGAGACGACTTTGACGATCCGACTACAAACGTGCACGACGTTGCGCCTTAGCAATCGCTAAACCAATCTCCTTAGGTTACTAACGATGCCGGAAGCACGATCAGCCTGACCACGAAGGTCTATTCCTGCAAGCAATCGAAGAACGAGCAAGAATATGATAAAGCAATCTGAATATTGCGAATATATATGAAGTATTGATAATGGTGGGGATCCGTAAGCGGTCTTGGTCTGGTCGTTGGACACAAACGAAATACACGAAGTTGCAATGGCTAACTTTTAACTAAACAAATCCCAAGGAAAAAGCTACTAGATGGATCTACTTATATAGGAGCAAGGGGTGGCGGCCAAGGAGGTGGTAGGACGTCCCAAGGCAGCCTAAAACTAACCCTAGGTCGTACAAGGCCAATGGGCCCAAGCGGAGGTGACGTAACACCTTTGGACTTGTAGTTTGACTCGGATTCTGCTGCAGCATCAGATTGTTTCGTCCATAACTCAATGCTCCTGACGAATTTGAAGGTGAATCCAATTGGGTTGGAAAGTGCACGAAATCTACTTTCCAACAAAAAAAGAATCACCCAATTTGGAGTCCGTATGAAAAAGTTGTTGGCGTTTTGAGTCAGGTATGTCTGTGCAGTCCGAATCTGAGTCCAGAACGTGAGAGACTTGGACTCTAACTTCTCTTGGCCCAAAAGTGACGTGAGATGACTTTTTGAACAGCACCTAAACTTCTCCTTTTCCCTTATCTTCATATGTGTATTGTACAAATGTCCCATACACCTGCATTTAGACAAAACACAAAAGTATGTGAAGTATTTTTGTTCTGGATAACATAAATAGATTATTGAATAGTTTGCACTAGAAATCACCGACAAATATGCATGTATGCAATATTTTGGTCTTATCCAATGTAGTCATGTCCTCATCATCCTCCACTTCTTGAAAACAAAGCCGTCCTCGGCGTTGCTTAGTCTGAAATGTGGCTAACAAAAGAGACAAGGTGTACATGTTGTATATGTATATGTCATCCATTTTTACTTCCCTTAATTTTTGCACATATGACACATGAATAGATGAGTAACTTGCATAGTTCATAAAATCTAAAGCCAAAACATTATCACAAGAAGTAGAAGGCATGAAAATATTGCAACTCAGTTTGCACATATAAGTGAAGCTCTTATTCATTTCAAAAGATTGACAATGTTCATCATTAAACCATCCCAACATTGGTGAACAAACCTTACTTGCATCAAATTTACATGCTACAACTTGCTTAAATAAGCAAACATGCAATAAGTCATTCGACACAGAATCATCACCAAGATTAGAGGTCATATCAAAATGATTAAACATTGATTCTTTTGCATCAATAGTTAATTCAATGGGTGCACTCAAAATTGTTGGTATTTCAGTTGTTTGATCACATGACGCATTCATGATAGTATCAAGATTCTCTAAAATAGGTGATGTGCTCAACTCACGGGTAACTCAACACATGATGCACTCAAGTTAACTAGGGATGCATCATTCTCATGTGAAGTTATATCATTAATACCTTCTTTGTTACCTTGTCGCAAAGGCGTAGGTGATGTAGGTACGGCGTTGACAATGCACCATACACTTGAGATGATGTCGCTCACAATCTGAGGTAGGGCTGCTCTAGTAGGTGCAACGGTGGAGGAACCAACGGCGGTGGTGAGCGTGAACTGGAATAGTAGTTGTTGTAGTCACCCAATGCATCCTCCTGTGTCATCTCTCAAAGGTACAAGCGCGAACATACATACCAAGTAATGCAACGAGGAATATAGTGAAATCTTGCACGGATATCATGGTTCAAACCACCAAAAAATATATTCATTTTATCATCCTCAGATTCTTCTATGTCACAATGATGCATATAAGATTTGAACTCTTGGTAGTAAGCATGAACAGTGTTCTTGCCTTGTTTTAATTGTTCAAATTTAAAGCAATTCACGACGATAGTAAGGAGGGAAAAATTGTTGTCTCATTACATCTTTCAAATCTTTCCAAGTTGTGGGTTGGTTATCATTGTTTTTCTTACAATTCACACTCCACCAAACAGAAGCAAAACCAGTAAATGTTCTAGTGGTAGCTCGTACTCTCTCAAGTTCAGAAAACTCATGGTGACTAAAAACTTGTTCAACTTCAAGCTCCCAAGCAAGATAAATAGCAGGATTAAATCTACCCTCAAATGACGGTAAAGAGATAACCTGACCATGTGCTTGTGTGTGTTGTCCCAACTCTCGTGATGGTGGAGATGTGTCCGTCATCCAAGAACTTCTATCTCCGGAACCTGTCATGATTAGTAGAAACAAGAAACAAAATTCGAGAATAATGTTCCTATGAACTACTAGGATGTGGTGGTAAAAGCGCTCACAGTATAGCAAATATCAATATCTTACAAGTTCTTACCATGCAGGGTGGTGACAGGCAACCAGCGGTGTCAAGTAACTCGAAGATTGTGTAAAGCGATTGCCGAGGGAACGTCATTATACACGGTGTAGAAATATGTGGAGCTGGGTTGGCTATATATGGTAGCAAAAAATTAGCAATAATCAATTCAAAGATGCAATGTTGAATAAACGCTCAACGACGGTCTTGTCTGGTCCTAGGCTAGACCGGACTAGAGACGCGAGCCTAGAACACTAATGAAGTCACGGCGTAGCACAACTAGCATCAATGAAGGATAATAAGTAGCTCTAGACAACAAGATAAAAGTGAAGATCACAACGGCAGTAAAGATAATGATGAAAAACAACTGCCAAGCAGGATATACAACAACTCTCTCTCCAATTTTCCTCTTGAAAAGTTTGAGCCAATTTTCTGATAAATTTTCAAAGAATGCTACTAACTCAAGCTTTCCAATGCAAAAATAATCACTCAATTCCGAATTGATATGAGGAGTCAAAGAATACTAAAACTGGCCTGAAAAACTGGAACAAGCTGTGTTCACGAACTTCGGAGGGCAAAAAGACCTATTTAGAAGCCGATTTTGAGGTGCCAAATAGTGAACTTGCTTCTGCAACTATGTAGATGCGGCTCGTCTCTAGCTTTAATTTGAGTACTCATGAGCCAAAACGGACTTCGTATGAGGAAGTTATGCCTGTTTTTCTTGAACAGTGCACAAAACAGATTCCAATCCGAATTCAGCTACGAGATTGAGTTTAGATAGATCCGAACTTTGTTTTTTTTTCTCTCTTTTTCTCACTCTTTTTTTTATTTTTTTTCTTTCTTTTTTTGTCTCTGCCTTTTTTTTTTCTTTTTTTTTCTCTTTTTTTCTCTCCCTCTTTCTAAACAAACTAGATAAGATGCAGATTGGATCAAGTGAAGATGTGAACGATCTCAACTATGATTATGACAATGAACGGTGGGTAGCATGTGGTGGAAATTGATGGATGGATGGTGGTCAACGGAAGGGATAACGATGCAACGGCGGTGTGACTAATATGAACAGAACTCGAAAACTCTAAAAGACTAGACGCTAAGACAGCAACTAGACACGACGATGCACCCGCAAATTCAACAAAGCAAAACCCTAAAAAGATTATGCAAAGGCTCAGATTGGTTCGGATATGATGAACTAACCCTAATTTTTTATGGCTTTTTCGTGGACTATAGGTATGAAGAACAGACTCGATCTAAACTACGGAAAACTGTAAAATCTCACCGAGCAACCTGGAAATCTGATACCACTTGATAGAGGCAAAGGTGTCCCGTCTTTCGATGAGATGTTGGTTTTCGCTTTGGAGGAAGTCGACTTTGACGATCCGACTATAAACGTGCACGACGTTGTGCCTTAGCAATCGCTAAACCAATCTCCCGAGGTTACTGACGATGCTGGAAACACAATCAGCCTGACCACGAAGGTCTATTCCTGCAAGCAATCGAAGAAACGAGCAAGAATATGATAAAGCAATCTGAATATTGCGAATATATATGAAGTATTGATAATGGTGGGGATCTGCATGGCGTCCTTGGTGCAGTCGTTGGACACAAACGAAGTACACGAAGTTGCAATGGCTAACTTTTAACTAAACAAATCCCAAGGGAAAAAGCTACTAGATGGATCTACTTATATAGGAGCAAGGGGTGGCGGCCAAGGAGGTGGGAGGACGTCGCAAGGCAGCCTAAAACTAATCCTAGGTCGTACAAGGCCAATGGGCCCAAGTGGAGGTAACGTAACACCTTTGGACTTGTAGTTTGACTCGGATTCTGGTGCAGCGTCAGATTGTTTCGTCCATAACTCAACGCTCCAGACGGATTTTAGGGTGATTCCAATTGGGTTGGAAATAGCATGAAATCTACTTTCCAACAAAAAAAAAGAATCACCCAATTCGGAGTCTGTATGAAAAATTTGTTGGCGTTTTGAGTCAGGTATGTCTATGCAGTCCGAATCTGAATCCAGAACGTGAGAGACTTGGACTCTATCTTCTCTTGGCCCAAAAGTGACGTGAGAGGACTTTTTGAACAGCACCTGAACTTCTCCTTTTCCCTTATCTTCATATGTGTATTGTACAAATGTCCCATACACCTGCATTTAGACAAAACACAAAAGTATGTGAAGTATTTTTGTTCTGGATAACATAAATAGATTATTGAATAGTTTGCACTAGAAATCACCTGACAAATATGCATGTATGCAATATTTTTGGTCTTATCCAATGTAGTCATGTCCTCATCACAGTTCGGTTGTGAGTCCCCCGCTAAGGACATATTTTTTAATGAGTTCAGCACGTGCCCTAAAGGCGAGTACCGGAAGATGTGTGCGGCGCTGAATTCGGCGATCGATGACCGATCTTGCTCGACATACGCGGACTCACATAGTTCAGAACTTATAGCCGGAAACGAGTCTGAGGTTCCGATGACACAGACATCACCGGAGCTTAGGTCTGTGTGTGGCTCCAATGCCGCGGAAGTAGTGGCTTCCGTGGCGGGGTTAGGCTTCCCATCCTCGGATGGCGCGATCTGCTCAGGATCTAAGGCCAGAGCGATTACAGGTGCAATTTCCTGGGTAAGGCCTGATGACAGATTTAAGTCATGTTCATCATGGTGGTGGGGAGCGACTGCCATGGTCTCGAATCCGTCGAAGATCAAGTCTCTGCGGATGTCCGCGACGTAGTTCAAGCTCCCGAACCTGACCTGACAGCCAGGGGCGTAGCTATCGATCTGATCGAGATGGCCAAGCGAGTTGGCCCGCAGTGCGAAGCCGCCGAACACGAAGATCTGTCCGGGGAGGAAGACCTCTCCTTGGACAACATTGTTGTAGATGATCGAAGGAGCCATCAAACCTTTTTGAGGACGACATAGTGGAACTCTCAATGAAAGCACCAATGTAGGTGTCAAAACCGGCGGATCTCGGGTAGGGGTCCCGAACTGCGCGTCTAAGGTCGATGGTAACAGGAGACAGGGGACACAATGTTTACCCAGGTTGGGGCCCTCTCTATGGAGGTAATACCCTACTTCCTGCTTGATTGATCTTGATGAATATGAGTATTACAAGAGTTGATCTACCACGAGATCGTAATGGCTAAAACCCTAGAAGTCTAGCCTGTATGATTGTATATCTTTCCAAACTAAGCCCTCTGGTTTATATAGACACCGGAGGGCACTAGGGTTGTACAAATTCGGTTACAGAGAAAGGAATCTTCATATTTGGTCGCCAAGCTTGCCTTCCACGCCAAGGAGAGTCCCATCCGGACACGGGAGAGAGTCTTCGGTCTTTTATCTTCACAGCCCATTAGTCCAGCCCATGTCCAACAGGCCGGACGCCCGAGGACCCCTTAATCCAGGACTCCCTCAGGTGACTAGACAGTCTGGTAGTGCAAATTTTGCACCGTCTTCTTCCGTCGTCGCTTCCAAGCTTCTCTCGTGGGTGGTGTAGGCGTACACTTGCGCTTGCACTCCTCCGCATCATCCACGGTGCTCTGATAATACCTATGAATCCACACGAGAGGAGTCTCAAATAGTATACCATCCTCGATGGGGTCAAGTGAACACGTGTAAAGGAGATGATTCACCTTTGTGTATGTGAAGTGGATGTCGCACATGTCACTCGCCAAACAGACTCTTGACATGGTGATGTTTGTAGGATGCTCCGCATCACAAGTACTTCTTCCTCAGGACGTTGTGCGCTTGTGGAGGGGCATGACCATCTTGATGTTCTTGTTGATCTTGGCATATTGGAGCTTGTTCTTGGACCGGAGGATCATTATCTTGGCGATGTATTCGTTCATGTTCCAGGAGCCGGTCTTGTAAACCGTCGCCACGAGATGGATTGAGTGGAGCATGCTGATCCTGATGGTCTTGGCGATGATGCAAACAACCTCGTGGAAAACTTGCATCTGGGAAGAGTCTGAAGAATGTCGACTGGTGCCGTCTTGATGTTGATGATGTCGTAGAAAAACTTGACCAACAAGGCACGAAATCTCCTCCATTCTTGCATCGGTCTCCGCCTTTTGAGTAGACAACCTTTCATCTTGTCGCCGAGGTAGTCTCGCAAGCCGGTGATGCGATTGTTCAAAGCTTCATTCTCTTGATGCAAAGCTCATTGCATGCGAAATAGGTGGTTCTTGGTGACGTAGTAGTTCGAGTTCTCATCTTGCTCGATGAAGAGTGGATTTGAAGAAGTGGTTGGCCTATCCATCATCGCAAGCAAATATATAAGTGGAAGAATGGAAAGAACTAGACAAAATGTACCTTATCCAATGTTGGAGATGGATTAATGATCACTCAACATGTAGCAAGGAAATAGCATAATTGGTACCGGATCTTGTCGATCCTCACACCTACACAAGTAAGGCTTTTGGAGTAGCTTGTTGAGGATGGTGGCACAAAATCTTATGTGAATATTAGGGAGATTCAAATAATATTGCAAAAGATTAACAAATATGCACGTGAAACAAGTAACCAATAGTAATATCTGGCACACAGAAACACACACATGGATAGATAAATGGGGTCGTGCAACCAAGGAATGAGATCAAAATGTGGAATCCACGGAAAATGCTCTTGTTACACAACTCTAGAGAGACGCTAGCACGATTGCTCAATAGGCGGATACAGTACTAGTACACGACCTACAAAGCAAAAATGCAACGACTTCTATTCCAAGTATGCTATATATGTATGATGTTCCGGTGTTATGATCCAAGATGATCGAGTATGACAATCTTAAGTGCAACTTAGTATGATCCTATGGTTCTTTCTTACAAGCTCTTTGCTTATCATTCTTTCGATTAAAATATTTTGGCTCTTTATGTTTCGATCTCTTTCTTTTGCCACTTATATAAAACTTCATGAACCAATATAGCAATTGTGTATATGTGGGAGCAAGGTATTGCGCTAGTGATTATAAGATGATACCAAGATACGTATATCGATATGATATGGTGTATATGCGATGATCGATAATGTGCACAAGTAACATTGCCGGCAACAGTCAAAGGCTAGTCTCGATAGGCAAGTAATTCCTGCTCATCCTCGAGTAGGTAAATGATAAAAACAAATTTTTTGATGTGCAATGCTACCTAACATATTCATCCATGTATTTTTCTTTATTGTGGCATGAATTTTCAGAACCATAAGATTCAACACAAATGTTTGATATTGACATAAAAACAATAATACTTCAAGGATACTAGTAAAGCAATTGTGTCTTCTCAAAATAACATGGCCAAAGAAAGCTATCCCTACAAAATCATATTGTCTGGCTATGCTCCATCTTCGTCACACAAAGTATTCAGATCATGCACAACCCCGATGACAAGCCAAGCAATTTTTTCATACTTTTGATGTTCTCAAACTTTTTCAACTTTCACACAATACATGAGCGTGAGCCATGGACATAGCACTATAGGTGGAATAGAATATGGTGGTTGTCGAGAAGACAAAAAGAAGGAGATAGTCTCACATCACTAGGCGTATCAATGGGCTATGGAGATGCTCATCAATATATATATCAATGTGAGTGAGTAGGGATTGCCATGCAACGGATGCACTAGAGCTATAAGTTTATGAAACCTCAGAAAGAAAACTAAGTGGGTGTGCATCAAACTCGATTGCTTACGAAGACCTAGGGCAATTTTAGGAAGCCCATCATTGGAATATACAAGCCAAGTTCTATAATGAAAAATTCCCAGTAGTATATGAAAATGACAACATAGGAGACTCTCTATGGTGAAGATCATGGTGCTAGTTTGAAGCACAAGTGTGGAAAAAGGATAGTAACATTGCCCCTTCTCTCTTTTCTCTCATTTTTTGGTGGGCTTCTTTGGCCTCTTTTATTTTTTGTGGGCTTATTTCGCCTCTTTTATTTTTTTTGTAAAGTGATAGAGGCAAAGGTGTCCCGTCTTTCGATGAGATGTTGGTTTTCGCTTTGGAGGAAGTCGACTTTGACGATCCGACTACGAACGTCTTGAGGACGTCGCGCCTTAGCAATCGCTAAACCAACTCCGAGAGGTTATTGACCATGCCAGAGCACGATCAACCTGACCACGAGGGTCTGTTTCCTGCGAGCAAACGAAGAACAAGCAAGAAACTGAGATTGCAATCTGGATATTGCGAATATAAGATGAAAGCTTTATTGATCAAGGTGGGGTTCTGTGACGCCTTTGTGCAGTCGTTGAACACAAACGAAGTACGCGAAGTTGCAGCTATGGCGAACTTTTAATCTAAACAAAACCCACGGTCTAAACGGTGCCCTAAGGGCTGTATATATGGAGGAAGAGGCGGGGGGATTTCGTGGCCCTTGGTGGAGGGGTCCGAAATCAACCCTAACTCTTGTTTCCCCACACATACGGACTCTAAAAATAGCCTATACTTGTCTATTTCGAAATTACAAGGGCCTGGCCCAATAATAAGGTGACGCAGCACCTAGAATAGTGATGCGGAGCATCCCACGCTCATCCCCATGTACACTCCACCTACTCTCCAAGCCCCAAGGATACACAAGATGAGACCTCGACTATGCGCCATTGGACCTAAGGTACACCCGAGGAGATCATGGAGAGCCCAAGGACCAAGGCCAAGCGTCTTGGAGCGAGGGAAGGAGAAGGAAGAAAGGGACCAGGACAGCCCGGACATCCGGCCCTTGCCCCGGACATCCGGCCCTTCCAGCAAGCCCGGACATCCGGCCCCAGCCCGGACATCCGGCCCCCCCCCCCAATATAGCAGCCGCAAAGCTACAGGGACCGGACATCCGGCCCCAGGCCCCGGACATCCGGCTCTTCCGGAAGCCCCGGATATCCGGCCCCCTGGAAATCCGGCCCCCCATCACCGGTTGCGTTTGGAAGACCCGCCAGCCGGACATCCGGCCCCTAGCCGGACATCCGGC
The DNA here is from genome assembly GCA_021605145.1 of Aegilops bicornis. Lineage (NCBI taxonomy): Eukaryota > Viridiplantae > Streptophyta > Magnoliopsida > Poales > Poaceae > Aegilops > Aegilops bicornis. The sequence continues at coordinate 243,246,690 of CM038669.1, forward strand.
GTCTCGAAAGCTTGGGACATCCGCCCGGCCTTGGGACATCCGGCCTCCCCTGCCACGCTGTGATGCATCCGGGACTTGTCCCTTGTACCCCTTCGCCCCCAAGACTATATATACTTCATCCCCTTCCTCTTTTTAGGGTTAGCATTGGATTAGCTCATATTCTTGTGTGAGAGCCTTTGCTCATCCACTTGGCTACTTCTCCATCGAGATCAGGACCTCTCCGGAGAAGATCCCCCAAGCGGATTCAAGACCCCCTTCTAGGGTGGACCCCTCAAGGCCTCCTCACGGAGAAGAACGGTTACCGTTTGTATCTTACCTTTGTTGATCTTGAATCTTGTGCCACTCTATGCGATCGATAATCTAGCACTTGTGTGATTGATCTCTTGTCGGTTTCGTGATTTCTCTCTCGTTTCTCTCGTGTTCTTCCGCGTGTTCCTCGTGATTCCCGTAGGATCCGCTCCAACGTGAAAGATCGCCCACGTGAGGGTTCCGCCCTACATCATCTATGGATCGAGCTTAGGTTGATCACGTTTTTGGAGCCCCTACCCTCTTTTTCTAGCTTGATTTTGTTGATTTCGTCCTAAATCCGAAAATCCCCACCAAAAATAGCCCCAAATTTTTTGTGATTTGTTAGTTTTGATGATGTTTTGTTGATTTTGATCCGTGGATTTGCTTGGTTTCAAGTGGATCTAGCATTCCCCAAGTTTCCCCATCTTTCCTCCACAAAATGCATCAAATTTTGCCCCGAAATCATCAATTTCCGCCCCAATTCAAAAATTTCCGCCTAAACGAGATCTGGAATCGTCGGGCGGACATCCGACCTCGGGCGGACATCCGGGCCATCCGGCCGGACATCCGGGCCCCAAGCCGGACATCCGGGCCCTGGAGCACCAAAATCGCTCGGTTCTGGACATTCACCCCCGGAAATCCGGCCCCGAGCCCCGGATATCCGGCCCCTGTGAGTTCTGTTTTTTCCGTTTCACCGTTTTGTCCATAACTAATTCATACGGAGTCCGATTTTGACGTTCTTTAGCTCGTTTTGAAGCTATTGACATCCCCCTTCCCATAAAAATACTACCATCACCATTTGACTCCATCAAATTTTGTGAACTTTGGCATCTTTGCCTAGGGCTTCCGCCACATCCTCCGCATAACCACCACCGACTTCCATAACCTAACCAATTTTGTTCCCCATAGCATTAGTGGTTGCTTGAGTAGTGATTCGTGTCTCCTAAGGTGTTTCGGCTACTTAGGGACGATTGCTTCTTCATCAACCACCACCACCACTTCCACATAACCTTGCCCACCATACACTTCCGACCACCTCAACTTAACCCAATAGTTGTTTGAGCTTGTTTGAGTTGTGGCTTGTGTCTCCTAAGGTGTTTCGCTACTTAGGGACAGCAACTTCAACTCCGACACGTGTATAGCCCATCATTCCACTTCCGCATTGCCAAGTGCAAACCACCACCGCATTCCGCTACCACCATTTTGACATTTGACGTTTGAGATTTTGAGTTCGCGGTTTTCCGTTTCCTAAGGTGTTTCGCTACTTAGGGACGAGTCTCCATCATCTTGGTATCTACATCAAGAACACCACTACTCATCATCGCCGGACGTTAACCTCCATATCATCTTGGTATCGTGGTCTCCCTCCATTGTATATTCATTGTTAACCCCTAGCCTTACTTTTGCGTTACTTGCCTATCGAGACTAGCCATTTGAGTATTGCCGGCAACGTTACTTGTGCACATTAGTGATCATACCTCCCATTACATACCATACCATATCATATTGGTATCATATCATCCATTGTGTCTCAAGTTTGTTCCCGCATACACACAATTGCTATCTTGGTTTGTGCATTGTGCAAAGTGGCCATAGAAAAAAAAAGAAAGAGAATAAGCTTTTAAGCAAAGAAAAAGAGAGAGCAAAGAAGCTTGTAAGCAAGTGCCATAGCATCATACAACATTGCATATAAGATTGTCATATCCGATCATCTTGGATCATCTTGAGAAAAACACCGGGAACTATACATACATAGCATACTTGGGATAGAAATTTATCCATTTTGTATCTTATAGGTTGTGCACAAGTGTCGTATCCGCCTATTGAGCAATCGTGCTAGCGTCTCTCTTCAGCCAGCAACACGAGCGTTTTCCGTGGATTCCACATTTTGTGCTCATTCCTTGGTTGCACGACCCCATTTATCTATCCGTGTGTGTGTTTCCGTGTGCCATTCTTTGCTATTGGTCCATTTGTTTCGCTTGCGAATTTGTGAATCTCGTTCAACATTATTGACTCTTGCTAACATTTTGCATTAAATTTGTGTGCCACTATCCTCACCGAGCTCCTCCATAAGCTTTACTTGTGTAGGTGTGAGAACCGACAAGGATTGGTACCAATAGTGCTATTTCATTGTCCGCATTTGAGTGAACTTGATTCATTGTCAACATCGGTCAAGGTACATTGGTATAAGTTCTTCTCTTTCTCCCACTCATATTTGCTCGAGTCTTGTGATGGATAGGCAAGGCATTTCATCTCCGGTCCTCGACAACAACGACGGCGTGAACAACTACATCACCAAAGCGTCTATCTTCGATCTACAACGACAAGTGCAAGGCACACAATCAAGATTGCGAGGCGCGCCGAGAACATCTCCATCGACATTCATCACTCCGAAGCAAGGAGAAGGGACTACTTCGACAAGAAGCTTGCCGCACATAAAGAGGAGCAAGATGCAAGGATGGAGGAGATTCGCCTTGATCAAGTCTTCTTCCCTTCGTCATCTTCAAGGCGGCGACATTCAAGCCATAAGTCTTGAATGGCATAAGCAGCGCAAGTGCACATCGTCCTCGTCCACATCTACATGGCGACCACCATCACGTTCGTGATCAACATCGTCATGAAGGGCAAGTCACCTCCAAGCATCATGTGCACGCATGACGATTTAACGACATCTACTACGAGCTCAAGCACGACAACGACATCATCATCATGAAGATGCTCCACAAGCGCAAATGCACAAGTCCCAAGAAGCCCTACTTCACGCCAAGTCGAAGCTTCATAAACACAAGAGAAGACCGCGAGACGACCACCACCAAGACGGCGCTACGGCTACATCAACCACTTCGGCATCTTCGCCAAGTGTTCTCAAGGCATCTTCGCCTTTGGACGTACGGCATCTTCGCCTACTTCCCACGTGTACGCCTACATCGACTTCATCAAGTCCAAGGCGACCACCTACAAGCGAGGCGACACTTCCATCTTGAAGCCCCTCAAGGAAGATGGCCGAGCATGGGAAACTCCCTTCGGTCATGGAGACGAGCTATGAGGTGCCACATCATATGGACCTCCAACACCAAGACGGTGACATGACGGTCGAGCAAGGGCCATCCCCTTCGACCACGGTGACGAGCGCGAACCTCTTCAACAACATGAAGACGACGCCCACTTTGGACTCATACTCCGAGTCAAGCTACTGGGACGCGCATGGATTCATTTGCACCTTCATCTCTCCGACACCCATATATGTCGAGATGCCCCAATTGCCATGTGAGGAGAGCCACCACCCCATGAGTGACATGAGTGACTCCACCATACGTGACATTGAGAGCATTTCCTATGAGAGGATGAGTGTGACCACCACTAGCCCCACACATGAGAGCATGCCACACATCCTATGTGAGGTTGAGCGCCATTTGAGTGACTCCACCCACCATACGAGTGAGAGCATCCTTGAGGGAGTGAGTGAGCCACAAAACTTAGTGAGTGAGGTAGTTGACACGGCACATGAGGCCACTATGATTTCTAACGACTTAACCTCTACTCCTAGTGTGTTTTCTTCTTCGGTGCTAGGTCTCCTACATGACGACATGCCTATCCTTGTGAGTCTATTCCTCCATTAGAGACAACGATGGCCATGGTGGATGATGATGAACCCCCCACATGGTTCCATCAAGATGAAGATGACAACGAGACGATCTTCAACACCTCACCTACAACTCATGAGCGACCTTCCAAAGGTAACATAGGTGATGGTGCTTCTCTTGTCCCACTAGTGGACTCTCTTGCCATCGATTGCTCCCATGATGTTGACCCACCCATTACCATGCTTCATGCTAGTGAAACTTCTTCATGCCTTGACTTACCTATTTATGATGAATATGATGATGAGCATGTTGAGTTGCCTAGTTGTGATGCTATGCTCCATAGGACATCTTGTGAAAATTCTATTGGTCACTTCATGTTTGACAATCCATTGAACTTGTCATATGCTATGAGTGAGATCTCCCATATTGCCTCATTTCAATCTCAACATAGTAACTATGCATGCCCCATTAAAATAAATCCCATTTGCACTTATGGCATAGATGACGAGATGATGGTCATTGGCTTTTGTTTTTCATGTGATGATATTGCCATGCTTCCTTTACATGATTTGGGCAATTCATCTACTATACCATGCCATGATCACATTGTTCCAAATATGCATTGTTTTGGATGTTGTCAATATTCTCCATGTGATGTTGCTACTCATGCTCATGAGGAGACCCCATAGTTTCCTCATACATATTAGGAGATTTTGATTCATCCCATACTTTGCATGATTCACATAATTGCTTGCACCTTATGCATTCCATGAATAACAATGCTCTACATATTTCTCATGATGCATTACACAATTTGAGTCTCCATTATGCTATACATAACAACAAACCTATCATGATGGATGACATGTTTCTATATCACGCATCTCATTTATTTGAGCATTGGATATTTTGTGCTAACCGACACATGCATGTATGCATCATGATGGATGATGCGTACATCTACCACACACACACAATTTTTCCTTTGTCTTTGTTTTGTGTAGGTACTCATGTATACTAAATCAACTTCTCAATCCCAAGAATTGTTAAACGAGCTCTTGAGAGCAATGATGCTTTGGGATCCCGTGGACTATCCTTACCACCGTTCCCTTGGCGCAAGGACTACGCGCATCTCTTCTACTTGGCTCTCACTGCGGCTATGGGCTATTTACCACTTGTTACCTTATGCTCATTTTCCCGTGTTCACTTTGCATGTTATGCTTGCTCCTATGCCTTTGCCATGCAATTGTGACCCTTTCTTGCATATACCCATGATTCACCATTATGCTACTCCTATGTGTATTTGCATGCTTGGTGGAGATCCTTGTTGCTTTTGCCATGATTATCATGTGCCCCATGCTATTGATGCTATTTTGCTCATATCTTGCCTTCATGCTTGTGACATGTCATGTGAAGTATTCATGCACACTATTTGCACCCATGACATGATTGCCGTGATCCCTTCTAGTACGTTGCATCTTCGCACTACTAGCTTGCTTCACTTGATTGATACGATTGCTTGCTATGTTACATCACCCATGTTCCACTATTACTTGCTTTCTTGGGTTGACGACATATATGCTCATGCCTCTCACATGATATATCTTGATCATTGTCTCTTGTGTCCATTAGTTGCCTCTCTCATATCCACTTGTATTGAGTGCAACCATACTAGGCTTATTGATCTTGGAGACTTTGACACTTTACTTGTGATGCATGCTTGTTTGATTGAGCCTCTTGTATTTGGATGTTCTTACATCATATGCCTCCATACTTTGAAATGCTCCCTTGTACTTTCTTATGATGAGCATGATGCATACACTTGTTCGGTATCTTACCACACGAACGATAGGTTTTGCACTTCCCTTTGAGCCATCCTCAAATACGCATATTGGATGGGTCACTCTTTCATTGTTGTTTCCTTCTTGTCTACATGATACATCTCACGGACGGAGGAGCGACATTGGAGATTGGCTCTATGGACCTTTTCATTGAGGAGCACTTGGACTTATTGGATGCACCTTCGGTTTTACACTCTTGCCACAACATCGAGCATTGGTATACCAACACCTCCATATTTGTTGATTGTGCTCATACTCATGCTCGATGGACATATGATACTCACCACAAGTTTGCACCCTATGCATGGATTGACTCACATTATGATTGCCTTGTTGCATCTTGTATTCCCATGTCATCCATGATATATGAGCTTGTTCATTTTCTTAGCAAATTTGTTGTGATCTTCCTTGATGGCATATTCATACATCATCATCATATTGCCCATCATCAATTGCATGATATCATACACATGTTGAGCATCCATTGCCATATTCATGCTATTGATAAACCGTCTCACTATGACATCATTTTGCACCGTGGTTGCATTCATCATATTCACAACACATTTGTGTGCACAATGATTGCATTTCCTCCCATGAATGCTTTGCATCTCATTCTAGATAATCTTGATGAGCTTCATGTGCTTTGTCATGAACAATCTTGCCTCACGGACTCATTCTTACATGATGGACACTTTGTGTGCGCTAACCATTGTATTTCCGAGTGTTGCTTGTGTTTGCTCTTTGTGCATGTCTATCACTCCGGCGACACCGTGGACTACTTGGATTGCGCCATGTCTTCAACTTCGTCCAACTACAAGTCCGTCTACGACAACCGTTTCCATGGTGATGAGGATCACGATCCGAGGTCGGATCTTTCCCAAGGGAGGGGAGATGATGCGGAGCATCCCACGCTCATCCCCATGTACACTCCACCTACTCTCCAAGCCCCAAGGATACACAAGATGAGACCTCGACTATGCGCCATTGGACCTAAGGTACACCCGAGGAGATCATGGAGAGCCCAAGGACCAAGGCCAAGCGTGCGCGGGAGCGAGGGAAGGAGAAGGAAGAAAGGGACCAGGACAGCGGACATCCGCCCTTGCCCGGACATCCGCCCTTCCAGCAAGCCGGACATCCGGCCCCAGCCGGACATCCGCCCCCCAATATAGCAGCAAAGCTACGGGGACGGACATCGGCCCCAGGCCCGGACATCCGGCTCTTAGGAAGCCGGATATCCGGCCCCCATCACCGATTGCGTTTGGAAGACCCCGCCCGGACATCCGCCCCTAGCCGGACATCCGGCGTCTCGGGAAAGCCCGGACATCCGGCCCGACGCCCGGACATCCGGCCTCCCCTGCCTACGCGCAGTGCATCCGGGACTTGTCCCTTGTACCCCTTCGCCCCAAGACTATATATACTTCATCCCCTTCCTCTTTTTAGGGTTAGCATTGGATTAGCTCATATTCTTGTGTGAGAGCCTTTGCTCATCCACTTGGCTACTTCTCCATCGAGATCAGGACGTCTCCGGAGAAGATCCCCCAAGCGGATTCAAGACCCCTTCTAGGGTGGACCCCTCAAGGCCTCCTCACGGAGAAGAACGGTTACCGTTTGTATCTTACCTTTGTTGATCTTGAATCTTGTGCCACTCTATGCGATCGATAATCTAGCACTTGTGTGATTGATCTCTTGTCAGTTTCGTGATTTCTCTCTCGTTTCTCTCGTGTTCTTCCGCGTGTTCCTCGTGATTCCCCGTAGGATCCGCTCCAACGTGAAAGATCGCCCACGTAGGGTTCCGCCCTACATCAAATAGCCTCGGGACAAAATTTATGAAGTAGCATCTTGTATATTTCGTCCAAGGCTTCATGCACCCATTATGGTGGCTTCAAAGTCCTGAAATCATCACTTGTAACTCCGTTCTTGTTCCCCTTGCGCATGGCATCATATCCATGCTTGTTCTTGCTCCAATGTCCATCCTTCTCCAAGCTAGGCCCTTCATTTGTACGCAAAACAAATGTATCCAATTTAGGCAGCATCATATTCTCATGAACATTAGAATCATTACCAAGAAACGGAAGTACACGATAATTTAATTGGCGTCATGTGAGCTCTAGTAATTGGTCCAAAGATATGTAGCAAGAGGGGCTGCGGGTGTAACAATGGTATTGATGTCCTCATCATCCTCCCTTCTTGAAATGAAGTCGTCCACGATGAAAGCTCATCTTCCTCTCCCAAATAAGGCTTCAAATCTGCAATGTTAAAAGTGGGACTAACCCCAAAATCTGCAGGCAGCTGAAGTTTATATGCATTATCATTTATTTTCTCCAACACCTTAAAGGGACCATCAAGACGTGGCATTAGCTTTGATTTGCGCAAATCAGGAAATCTATCCTTACGCATAAATGTAACCAAACAAGATCTCCAGGAGCAAACACAACATGTTTTCTACCCTTATCGCCAAACAAGTTTATATTTAGCATTCATACGCTCAATGTTTTCCTTAGTTAACTCATGCATTTTTAAAATCAATTCAGCACGTTGTTTAGCATCAAAATTAACCTTCTCCGAAGATGGAAGAGGCAACAAATCAATAGGTGCACGAGGTAGGAAACCATACACAACTTCAAAAGGGCACATCTTAGTAGTTGAATGCAATGAACGATTATAAGCAAATTCAATATGAGGCAAGCATTCCTCCCACATTTTCTTATTATTCTTCAAAACAGCCCTAAGCATAGTAGACAATGTTCTATTGACTACTTCAGTTTGTCCATCAGTTTGGGGGTGACAAGTAGTACTAAAAAGCAGTTTAGTCCCCAACTTAGCCCATAAACATCTCCAAAAGTGGCTAAGAAATTTAGTATCACGATCTGAAACAATAGTATTTGGCACACCATGCAAGCGAATAATTTCACGAAAGAACAAATCAGCAACATTAACAGCATCATCGCTTTTATGACATGGTATAAAGTGTGCCATTTTCGAGAATCTATCCACGACAACAAATATGCTATCCTCCCCTTCTTTGTTCTAGGTAAACCTAAAACAAAGTCCATAGATATATCCTCCCAAGGAACACTAGGTACAGGTAAAGGCATATATAAACCATGAGGATTGAGTCGTGACTTAGCTTTTTGACATGTAGTGCAGCGAGCAATAAAACGCTCAACATCCCGTCCCATCTTTGGCCAAAAGAAATGTGTAGCAAGTACATCCTCCGTCTTCTTCACGCCAAAGTGTCCCATTAGTCCTCCTCCATGCGCCTCCTGCAACAACAAAAGACGAACGGAGCTAGCTGGAATGCATAGCTTGTTAGCACGGAACACAAATCCATCATTAACGCATTTAACTTGTTCCACGTTCTTCCTTCTTTACAATTCTGCAATACATCTTTAAAATCAGCATCATGCACATATTGATCTTTGATGGTCTCCAAACAAAATATTTTGAAGTCAAGTTGTGAAAGCATAGTATAGCGACGAGACAATGCATCAGCAATAACATTTTCTTTACCCTTCTTGTGTTTAATGACATAAGGGAAAGTCTCAATGAATTCAACCCATTTAGCATGTCTACGATTCAGTTTAGCTTGACTTTTAATATGTTTCAAAGATTCATGATCAGAATGTATAACAAATTCTTTGGGCCATAAATAATGTTGCCATGTTTCTAAAGTCCTAACAAGAGCATATAATTCTTTATCATAAGTAGAATAATTCAGACTAGGCCCACTCAATTTTTCAGAAAAGTATGCAACAGGTTTGCCATCTTGTAATAACACACCTCCTAATCCAATTCCACTAGCATCACATTCAAGCTCAAAAGTCTTATTAAAATCCCACGAAGTTGGAGTAAAGGAGCATGTGTCAACTTATCTTTCAATACCGTGAAGGCTTCTTCCTGTGTGGTACCCCAAACAAAAGGCACATCCTTCTTTGTAAGCTCATTGAGAGGTGCAGCAATGGTGCTAAAGTCTCTCACAAAACGCCTATAGAAACCAGCGAGTCCAAGAAAACTCCTCACTTGTGTGACCGTTTTGGGCGGCGGCCAACTCTCAATAGCTTCAATCTTGGCTTTATCAACTTCAATTCCCTGTGGAGTAAAAACATAGCCAAGAAAAGATACTCGGTCGGTGCAAAAGGTGCACTTCCCAAGGTTACCAAACAAACGTGCATCACGTAGAGCATTAAAAACAGCACGTAAATGTTCCAAATGTTCTTCCAAAGATTTGCTATAAATCAGTATATCATCAAAATAGACTACCACAAATCGTCCAATGAAAGCACGTAAAACTTCGTTCATTAGTCTCATGAAAGTACTAGGTGCATTAGTTAACCCAAAAGGCATGACTAACCACTCATATAAACCAAACTTAGTTTTAAATGTTGTTTTCCATTCATCTCCCAATTTCATACGAATTTGATGGTATCCACTCATAAATCAACTTTGGAGAATATTGTAGAGCCACTCAATTCATCAAGCATATCATCTAGCCTAGGAATAGGATGGCGATAACGAATAGTAATATTATTAATGCCTCTACAATCAACACACATACGACGACTGCGTCCTTTTTAGGCACTAGTATAATAGGAACAGCACAAGGACTAAGAGATTCGCGTATATAACCTTTGTCGAGCAGCTCGTACTTGACGCATAATCTCCTTCGTCTCCTCTGGTTTGGTACGGTATGGTGCACGGTTGGGTAGAGATGCAGCGGGAATTTAGTGAATTTGATGCTCAATCCCTCGAATAGGTGGTAATCCCGGTGGCTCGTCTTGTGGGAAGACGTCAGCGAACTCCTGCAAAATGTTAGTGACAGCAGGAGGCAAAGAGGAAGGCACGTCCTCGAATTAAAATAATGCCTCTTTGCACAAAAAAGCATCGCAAACAGATTTGCTAGAATCTAGCTCATCAATATCAGATTTGGTGGCTAGTAAACATGCACTTTTCAGTTTAATTTCAGAAGCAACATTAGATGGTTTATTATTAGGCTTCATTTGTTGCTCAAATTCTTTTGCCACAATCTAATTTTCACTCTTATTTTTCTCTGTTTTGCTTTATTAGCTCTATTAATATCATCTTTCAAAATGGAATCAGAGTCATAGGGAGCAAAGTAATATTTTTATCCTTGTGAACAAGAGTATACTAATTGTTTCTACCATGGTGTACAGAATTTTTATCAAATTGCCATGGTCTACCAAGTAATAAGGAACATGCTTGCATAGGTACCACATCACAATCAACATAATCAGCATATGTAGAGATACTAAAATACACACGAACAGTACGTGTTACCTTAACCTTGCCGCTGTTGTTGTTGAACCATTGGATGTACTAAGGATGTGGATGTGGCCTTGTGGTGAGAGAAAGCTTCTCCACCATATCCATGCTAGCCAAGTTGTTGCAGCTCCCTCCATCTATGATGACGCTTGAATAGAACGTTCCTTCACAACTCCCTTTGTATGGAACAACTTATGCCTCGATTTTCCTCGACTTGTGTAACCTGCACACTCAAAACACGTTGAGCAACTAAACATTCATACTGTCGGCATCTTGAGCAGCCATGTATTGCGTCTCATGATCGTAATCATCTCCACCGTGTTCTTCATGTGTAATAAGAGCCAAAGTCTCTTCATCATAGTCACTAAGCGGACTCATACCCACCATCCTCGTAGCAATCATCACACGCTGAGATTGGCATTCTCTCATAAAATGTCCTCTTCCCTTACAACGACGACAAATAATATCACTTGTGTGCCCTGTTGACGCCATGGAAGAAGAAGAGCTCTGTAGGCCCAGCAGGTGTGCTCTTGGCGAGATAGTGGTGGTTGTGCACGCTTTCTTGTATCACGGTTGGAGGTGGCAGCCGACGGAGGTGCCGGTGTAGTAGAACGTGTGGAAGTAGATGATGCACGTTGTGTCCATGATGAAGGTCGACCTGCAGAAAAGTTAGTCCGCGCCAACGCCTGTCGATCCTGCACTTCACGTTCAGCTTTACAAGCAAGATGGAATAATCGAGTGATAATATAATCCTTGTAGTCTAGAATGGTATGAATATCTCTATTTAATCCACCTGTAAAACGTGCAAGCATAGCTTCATTCTCCTCAACAATACCACATCTAATCAAGCCAGTTTGTAATTCACGATAATATTCTTCTACCGAATTTTTCCTTGTCTTAAGCGCTGCAATTTTTGAAGTAATTCACGTTGATAATATGGTGGAACCCAACGAGTACGCATAGCAGTTTTCAAAGCAGCCCAAGTAAATGGGAACAGGATATAATCTACAATGTTCATACCACCAAACACATGCAAAGCTAGTGAAAGCACAAACAGCAGCCGGGAACACGTCTCTCCTCAGGATATTGTAAACATGTAAATCGTTGTTCAGTTTCTAACTCCCAAGTAAGATATATATCAGGAACATATCTACCCTCAAATGGTGGAATATTCAACTTCAGTTTAGGGAGATGGTCATGATCTCGTACTGAGGGGAGCCCTAACATTGCCATTATTTGCATGTGGACGACACGGTGGTTGTGGTGCTTTGGTGGTTGCACGTAGTTACGATGTTGATCAACCTCATCCTCGTAATCTCCCACATAATCATCCTCCCCACATCGCCAGCAGGAGCCACGAGTATCAACAAAGACACCAAAGCAGCTTGGCCAGTGAAGAGGAACACGGCTCGCTCGGCGGAGGGCTGTTTCGCGATGTGGAGGTAGTCGTTCTTGTTGTTGTAGAGGTGCGTTAGGTGCAGCCGGTGGTGGTGGTGGTAGACGCGCGAGCAATTCATTAAACTTGTTATCGAGCTTTGTTTCGAACGCCTTCTCAATGCCATCTATCTTCTCCATGGCCTCTTCAAATCTATTTAGCACATCTTCCACCTGCCCACTCATCATTTGTTGAAACTTATCATGTAGCGCTTTGTTTGTCATGTTCTCCCCTCAGTCTCGCCGGCTTGTGATCCTGCCATGGTTAGCAGCAATAGAAACACACAAGAATATGATTCGACAGACGACTAGGAAGTGGTGGTGGTGGTAGGTGGGCGATCACAAATCCGTCAAGCAAATCTCAAATTCTTACCAGTTCTTACCCAAAGAAGAAAGCGGTGATCGGCAACCGATGTAGTCCAAACTCTCAAAGCTTGGATAGAGCAATTACCAGGGAGAGTCAAACGCACGATGTAGATGTATGTGGAGCTGGGAAGGCTTATAATATGGTAGCAAAAACGGTCAGCAATAATCAATTCAGAGATGCAAAGTTGAATAAACGCTCAACGACGGTACTGTGCTGGTCCTAGGCTAGCCGTGCTAGAGACGCGAGCCTAGAACACTAACAAAATCACGGCGCTGCACGTAAACAAGGGAAAAGCACACTCTGGAAAAAAAAATCGCTCTTTTTTTGCGCTGCTTTTTTTTGCGCTGCTCTTTTTTTTTTGCCAAAAATCACTATAATGGCGAGTGTCTCAAAACTCTTCCCAGGTCAAACTGACAGGATGGGCACGAAATTTTTTTCGACCAATTTTTTTTTTCGACTGCCCGGACCCAAAAACTGGAAACGGCTCAAAAAAAACTTTCTATAACGGCGACTGTCTCAATACGCTTAGAAACACCTAAAAAATAGGATAGCCAGAAATTTTTTCGACAAGTGCGTTTTCGGAAAATTTTGGGCCTAAACGGAGGGTTGTTTCCGGACCAAATTTTGGGCCCAATTTTTTTTTTCGAAACCTACTCCGGCAAGGAAACACGAATCGGAAACTAGATGGACCTCGAAAACAAACCTAATATGCAAGGAACTCGGATTGGTGGTGGATATATGGTGGTGGTATATGGCAGCGGTGGTGGTAGCGGTGGTAGTATATGGATATGGACCGGTGGTGGTATATGGACACGGATTGGTGGTGGTCTATGGATACGGATTCGGAGCAGTGGTGGTAGGTGGCAGGGGCGATGATGATGGTGCGTTGGCGGCGTGACAACTTATGACCAGCAACTAGACACGATGATGCAACTGCAAATTCAACAAAGCAAAACCCTAAAAAGATTATGCAAAGGCTCAGATTGGTTCGGATATGATGAACTAACCCTTATTTTTTTTGTGGCTTTTTCACTTTAGGTACGAAGAACAGACTCGATCTAATCTACGAAAAACTGTAAAATCTCACCGAGCAACCTGAAAATCTGATACCACTTGATAGAGGCAAAGGTGTCCCGTCCCTTCGATGAGATGTTGGTTTTCGCTTTGGAGGAAGTCGACTTTGACGATCCGACTACGAACGCGGCGAGGACGTCGCGCCTTTAGCAATCGCTAAACCAACTCCGAGAGGTTATTGACCACGCCAGAAGCACGATCAACCTGACCACGAGGGTCTGCATTTCCTGCGAGCAAATGAAGAACAAGCAAGAAACTGAGATTGCAATCTGGATATTGCGAATATAAGATGAAAGCTTTATTGATCAAGGTGGGGTTCTGTGACGCCTTTGTCTGGTCGTTGAACATAAACGAAGTACGCGAAGTTGCAGCTATGGCGAACTTTTAATCTAAACAAAACCCAAAGTCTAAACGGTGCCCTAAGGGCATATATGGAGGAAGAGGGGGGGGGGGGGAATTTCGTGGCCCTTGGTGGAGGGGTCCGAAATCAACCCTATCTCTTGTTTCCCCACACATACGGACTCTAAAAATAGCCTATACTTGTGTATTTCGAAATTACAAGGGCCTGGCCCAATAATAAGGTGACGCAGCACCTAGAATAGCCTCGGGATGAAATTTATGAAGTAGCATCTTGTATATTTCGTCCAAGGCTTCATGCACCCATTATGGTGGCTTCAAAGTCCTGAAATCATCACTTGTAACTCCGTTCTTGTTCCCCTTGCTGGCATCATCTCCATGCTTGTTCTTGCTCCAATGTCCATCCTTCTCCAAGCTAGGCCCTTCATTTGTACGCATAAAACAAATGTATCCAATTTAGGCAGCATCATATTCTCATGAACATTAGAATCATTACCAAGAAACGAAAGTACCTGATAATTTAATTGGCGTGCGCGAGCTCTAGTAATTGGTCCAGTATATGTAGCAGTAGGGGCTGCGGGTGTAACAATGGTATTGATGTCCTCATCATAAAGTCTGGAGACTCATCCCAACTTGTGAGGGAATCATAGCTTCCATCATCCTTTCCTCACATGGGACAATGCTCTAATAATGATGATCATCACACTTTTATTTAGTTACAACTTAAGAATTACAACTCAATACTTAGAACAAAATATGACTCTATATGAATTCCCGGCGGTGTACCGGGATGTGTAATGACTCAAGAGTGACATGTATGAAGATTATGAACGGCGGCTTTGCCATGAGTACTATGTCAACTACATGATCATGCAAAGCAATATGACAATGATGGAACGTGTCATAGTAAAAAGGAACGGTGGGAGTTGCATGGCAATATATCTCGGAATGGCTATAGAAATGCCATAATAGTTAGGTATGATGGCTGTTTTGAGGAAGGTAAAAGGTGGGTGTATGGCACCGCGAAAGTTGCGTGGTACTAGAGAGGCTAGCAATGGTGAAGGGTGAGAGTCGATAATCCATGGAGTCAACATTAGTCATAAAGAAGTCACATACTTATTGCAAAAATCTATTAGTCATTGAAACAAAGTACTACGCGCATGCTCCTAGGGGGATAGATTGGTAGGAAAAGACCATCGCTCTTCCCAGACTGCCACTCATAAGTAACACAATCAATATATCAATCATGCTCTGACTTCATCACATAACGGTTCACCATACGTGCATGCTACGGGAATCACATATTTTAGCAAATGTATTTCTTGAATCCAAAACTACTCACTAGCATGACTCTAATATCACCATCACTGGTGCGCGTCGGTCCTAAACAAACGGTTTTTTACCCCTTTCCGCGACGGCCTTCGGAACCGTCGCCAAGTGAGTGTGTGCGATAGAGGGTCCTTCCCACACGACCCAGAAACCGTCGGGGATATGGGACAGTGATAGAGGCAAAGGTGTCCCGATGTTTCGATGAGATGGTGCCTATCGTTTCTGTGGGAGTCGACCTTGATGATCCGACTACGTACGTGCGAGACGTCGCGCCTTAGCAATCGCTAAACCAACTTCCGAGGGTTATTGACCACGCCGAGCACGATCAACTCGACCACGAGGGCCTGTTTCCTGCGAGCAAGCGAAGAACAAGCAAGAAACTAAGATTGCAATCTGGATATTGCGAATATAAGAGGAAAGCTTTATTAATGAAGGTGGGGTTACGAGACGCCTTGGTCCGGTCGTTGAACACAAACGGCACGCGAAGTTGCAGCTATGGCGAACTTTTGATCTAAACAAAACCCAAAGTCTAAACGACGCCCTAAGAGCTGTATATATGGAGAAAGAGGAGAATTTCGTGGCCCTTGAGGGAGGGGTCCGAAACCAACCCTAACTCTTGTTTCCCCACACATACTGGACTCTAAAACAGCCTACACTTAAGTATTTCGAAATTACATGGGCCTGGCCCAATATTAAGGTGACGCAGCACCTAGAATAGCCTATAGACGAATATTATGAAGTGGCATCTTGTATATTTCGTCCAAGGCCTCATGCTCTCATTAGGGTGGCTTCAAAGTCCCGGAATCATCACTTGTAACTCCGTTCTTGTTCCCTTAGCGCATGCCAACATCTCCATGCTTGAACTTGCTCCAAGGTTCATCTTTCTTGTCCATGGTAGGCCCTTCATTTGTAAGCAAAACAAATGTATACAATTTAGGCAGCATCATATTCTCATGAACATTGGAATCGTTACCAAGAAACGAAAGTACACGATAATTCAATTGGCATGCGAGCTCTAGTAATTGGTCCAAAGATGTATAGCAGGGCTGTGGGTGTAACAATGGTATTGATGTCGTCATCATCCTCCCCTTCTTGAAATGAAGTCGCCCTCGACGGAAACTCATCTTCCTCACCCAAATAAGGCTTCAAATCTGCAATGTTAAAAGTGGGACTAACCCCAAAATCTGCAGGCAGCTCAAGTTTATATGCATTATCATTTATTTTCTCTAACACCTTAAATGGACCATCAAAGACGTGGCATTAGCTTTGATTTGCGCAAATTAGGAAACCTATCCTTACGCAAATGTAACCAAACAAGATCTCCTGGTGCAAAGACAACATGTTTTCTACCCTTATCTCCGGCAAGTTTATATTTAGCATTCATACGCTCAATGTTTTCCTTAGTTAACTCATGCATTTTTAAAATCAATTCAGCACGTTCTTTAGCATCAAAATTAACCTTCTCCGAAGATGGAAGAGGCAACAAATCAATAGGTGCACGAGGTAGGAAGCCATACACAATTTCAAAAGGGCACATCTTAGTAGTAGAATGCAATGAGCGATTATAAGCAAATTCAATATGAGGCAAGCATTCTTCCCACATTTTCTTATTATTCTTCAAAACAGCCCTAAGCATAGTAGACAATGTTCTATTGACTACTTCAGTTTGTCCATCAGTTTGAGGGTGACAAGTAGTACTAAAAAGCAGTTTAGTCCCCAACTTAGCCCATAAACATCTCCAAAAGTGATGTAGGGCGGGACCCTACGTGGACGATCTTTCACGTTGGAGCGGATCCTACGGGGACTCACGAGGAACACGCGGAAGAACACGAGAGAAACGAGAGAGAAATCACGAAACCGACAAGAGATCAATCACACAAGTGCTAGATTATCGATCGCATAGAGTGGCACAAGATTCAAGATCAACAAAGGTAAGATACAAACGGTAACCATTCTTCTCCGTGAGGAGGCCTTGAGGGGGTCCACCCTAGAAGGGGGTCTTGAATCCGCTTGGGGGATCTTCTCCGGAGAGGTCCTGATCTCGGTGGAGAAGTAGCCAAGTGGATGAGCAAAGGCTCTCACACAAGAATATGAGCTAATCCAATGCTAACCCTAGAAAGAGGAGGGGATCAAGTATATATAGTCTCGGGGCGAAGGGGTACAAGGGACGAGTCCCGGAGGCACTGCACGCAGGCAGGGAGGCCGGACGTCCGGGCGTCGGGCCGGATGTCCGGGCCTTCGCGAGGCGCCGGATGTCCGGGCTCTCAGCTCGGATGCCCGGTTAGAGCGACTGCTTCAGCAGAACCGGAGAGGCGCCGGATTTCGGGCCGGGAGCCGGATATCCGGCTTGGGAGGCCGGATGTCCGGGGCTGGGGCGGATGTCCGGAGCTTTGGTGAGGCGCCGGATGTCCGACCTCTGGCGGATGTCATTCAGAATTTCAGCAACCGTCTTCTTCCGTCGCCGCTTCCATGCTTCCTCGCGGATGGTGTAGTCGTTCCTTGGCGCTTGCACTCCTCCTTGACATCCGAGAAGCTCCGACAATACCTATGCATGCACACGGGGAAGCGTCAAGTAGTATACCATCCTCGAAGGGGTCAAGTGAGCACGTGTAAAGGAGAAGATTCACCTTTGTGTATGTGAAGAAGAGGTCGCACGTGTCACTTGCCAAACGGACTCTTGACATGGTGATGACCGTAGGATGCTCCGCATCATCCCCTCCCCTTGGAAAGGATCCGACCTCGGATCGAAAACCAAATCACTATGGGAAAGAGATGGCGGTGCCGTGTCAAAGTGGTCGATCACCAAGCTCTCGTCATCTTGAAGCTCGAAATGGGCACTCTCCAATGTCGCACCGTCTTGTGATTCCTTCAAAAGGAGCAAATACAACAAACACTTGGAAAAATAAATGTGGTTAGCGTTAGTGCAAAACCAAGCATTCAACTGGTGATTCACCAAACAAGTGTCGTCATCAAGCATAGCAAATGGTGTGGCAAAGGATTGTGACATGGCATGTAAGCGCATAAATTGAGCACGGTCAAAGATATCATGGGGACAAGCATGTAAATGGGAGGTAGAGATGCAAATATGTGTGTCAAGAGAATAAGCATCTACCTCAATTTCATAGCAAGCATTCATAAATTGCTCAATGAAAGGTCTATGGTAGGCATATGAATCATTCATAACACCAAGTAAAATGAAGTGTCTAAACACATGGGTCAAGTGCAAGACAATCCAAACATAATGTGCATGGGGTGTAGTGAATATCATGTGGCACTCAACACAATGGAAAGAGCAATTGTTCATCATGTGAGAGGCAATCAAGTCAAGCATGTAGCAATCAATGGGACATGGCATATGTGAAGTAATGACATTGTTGCAACCAAACATATGAGAGGAGCAAGTAATCCAAGAATTGGATGCAACACACAAGGTACATATGTCATGATGCATGGGAATGTGATAATGGCAAGTCAAAGCAAGATCTCTACTAAGTGCGCAATCAAGTGGTCCAAGATGACCAATAAGTCTCATCGTGCAAGCAACACAAGTAGTATGATCCGCAATATCCATGCTCAAGAAAGATGTCACCTTGAAGGCATGTCCTTGTGCATTCTTCACAATGCCGAAGTGGAAGCAAATGCGGTGTAGAAGCGATTCGTGGTAGAATGTATGAGGCTCGCTCTCAAGAGCTCGAATGGTCAACTCACGTGAAGTGGAAGTCGACACAAAGTCCAAGTATCCTACACATGCACAAAACAAAACAAAGAACGATATGCATGGTAGATGAACTCATCATCCATCATGATGGTTCTCATCTTTTGCACAAAACCATTAGAAGGACAAGTGCATGAATAATATGATGCAACAATGGCAATATTCATGGCACTAGGTATATGGTGCAAAGAGTTAAGACAAGCATGCTTCACAAGAATTATGTCAAAATCTCCAAATATATGCGAGAATGCTATGGGGGCAATCTCATGAGCAAGAAGAGAATCATTGTTGCACTCAATACATGGCAAATCATCTAGCATGAGGGAGGCAACACATAGAGATATATGACAAGAAGCAATATGAATCATGTGCAAAGCATATAGATGGTTGTCATCAACCGCATGAAATGGTGATGCAACATAAGCAAGCATAATAATCAAGTCGTGCAAACTAGTGGAGCGAAGATGCAACACACTAGAAGAAATCATGGCACTCATGTCATGTAAACGAATAATAGGCATAGGGAATGCACATGACATATCGCAAGCACGAACACAAAGCAAGATCATAGTGTCATCATAGGCATGGGGCACAAAGCAATCATGGCAATACCAAACAATATCTCCACCACGCGTGCAAATACACATACAAGTACTAGAATCAATCATCATGTGTAATGCAAAGCATGGGTCACAAATGCATGGCAAAGGCATAGGAATGGGCATATCATGCAAAGTGAACATGGCAAGATGGGCAAAGGACATATAATGAACAACAACCCATAACCATGTGAGGGCCATGTAAAAGAGATGCGAGATGTGTTTGCAAGTAGTGAGCGGTGGTAAAGTCAATCCATGGTATCCCAAGTCATCATTGCTCTCTAGAGCTCGTTTTGTCTACTCGTGGGATTGCGAAGTTGACATGTATTCATGGGTACCTACACAAAAGAGACACAAACGAAAAGAAATTGTGTGTGTGGTAAATGTATACATCATCCATTATGATGTGTATGTGCAAGTGAGTGTTAGCACAAGATAAGCATCGCTCAAAGAAATTTGATGCATGGTATAAGAACATGTCATCCATCATGAAAGAATAGTTATTGTATATGACACGATGGGGACACAAATTGAGAATGCAAGTATATGGCACATCAAAAGCATGTTTCTTCATGGGGAGCATATGGTGCACACAAGTATGGGAATCATGCAATGAATAGGATGGATCAAATTCTCCTAACATGTGTGAGGAAACTATGGGGGCCTCCTCATGAGCAATATTGGAAACATCATTTGGAGAAAATGGACAACATCCAAAACAATGCATATCCGAAGCTAGGTGGGCATGGCATGGCATATGAGATAAATGATGCAAAGGGAGCATATGAATATCATCACAAGAAAAACAAATGCCAATAACCATGGGCTTGTCATCTATGCCATATGTGCAAATTGAGTTTATTTTAATGGCATATGCATAGTCACTATGGAGAGATTGCAAATAAGACATAGGGTTGATCTCATGCATAGCATATGACAAGTCAAGCGGATTAGCAAACATGATGTGACCTAAAGAATTGTCACAAGAAATCCTATGTAACATAGCATCACTACTAATAGACTCCACATGAGAATCATCAAATTCATAAATGGGCAAATCATCACATGGGGAAATCATACTAGAATGAATCATGTCAATAGGGTGATCAACATCATGCAAGCAATCAATGTCAAAATAGTCCACTAGTGGGACGAGAGCATCACCGTCACCTTTGTTACCCTTGTCATTCCACTCAAGTGGTGTAGGTGAGGTGGGAAAGACCAAATGGTGGTCATCTTCATCTTGATGGAACCATGTGGGGGTGCATCATATTCCACCATGGCCATCGTCTTGTCCAAAGGGAGGACGGAGTCGTCGAGGATCGTCGCGTCATCATAAATGGGACCTAGCACCAAATGAGAAGACACAATAGAGGTAGAGGTCAAGTTGTTAGAAATGCAAATGGCCTCACTAGACCTATCAACTATCTCACTCTCTCTATGTGGTGGTTCACTCACTCCCCTCAAAATAGGTGCACTCAAACTCACGTATGGTGGGGTCACTCATCTCACTCAAGTGGTGGGGGTTGTGGCTCTCCTCACATGGGAATTGGGGCAACACATATATGGGGCTAGTGGTGAAGTCACTCTCACTCTCAATATGGTGGCTCAAGTCACTCAAGTCATCGGACGTCCCCGTGGTCGAAGGGAAAATCCCATGCTCAACCGTCTCGTAGTCGTCGTCGTGGATGCAGGCCGAAGATGGCACATCATCGCTCTCGTCGTGGATGAAGGCCGAAGATGGCTCAACATCACTCTCGTCGTGGATGAAGGCCGAAGATGGCACAACATCACTCTCGCCACCTAAGATGGAAGCATCATCCTTGCTCGCCACCTTGTCGCTTGCCTCCAAAGATTGGTCCTTGAAGGTCTCCGTAGTCGTACTTGTCGCCGCACCATCTTGAAAAAGAGTCAAGGTAGACTCGGCATCATCAATGCCACAAAGAGGGATGGCGGTGAAGTCGCACTTGGGAGCATCGCTTTTGGAGCTTGTCGGGCTTGGATATCATGGTGGTACTAGCCTCATGCTTGTCGTAGAGCTTGGTCTCCACGAAGTTTGCTTGGGGTGGAGAAGCGTTGGCCTTCGTGAGTTCTTGTTCCGCCTTTTGAGCACCAATGTAGTAGTCGTCGGTGGACTCGTAGTTCTCGAGGAAGATAGTCTTGGAGATGTCGTTGTTCAATCCCATCATGAAGTGGAACTTCATCGAAATGGGGTCGTCCACGCCGGCTCGTCGCAAGGCAATCTTCATCTCCTTGAAGTACTTGTCGATGGACTTGGATCCTTGGATGGTGTTCTCCAATTGGCGTCGAAGTTGTTCCGTAGGTTGGAGGCACGAACTCGCCGCAAAGCTCTCTTCATCTTGGGCCAACTCATCTCGTAGCACTCCGAAGGTGTGTGAAGCCACCATGTCGAGGCGTAGTCGTGGAAGTTTCTTGTGGCGCACTTCACTTGATCTTCGGGAGGAACTTGATGTAGCTTGAGGTAGTCGTCCATCAAACGCTCCCACTCGAGGTACTCCTCGGGTTCTTGAGTCCCATAGAAAGGAATCTCGTGGTCGATGTCGAGGTCGTAGTAGCTCGTGGAAGTCGCGGACTTGAGCTTGGGGAGCTTCTCTTGAGCGTAGTCTTGGGGTGCTTGTTGGCGAAGATGCCGGTATGTCCGTAGGGTGAAGATGCCTTGAAGTCGCTTGGCGAAGATGCCAAGGGAGATGGTGAAGTCATTGAGCGGTTGTTGATGTTGAGCTCTTGACCTTCACGTTCTTGTTGATGATGGTGTCGATGCCGATGTGATCTTGCCGGAGATGGTAGCACGGAAGCATGTGCTCTTGAGCGTCTTCTCGAAGATGAGGAAGATCGCTTGTAGGACTTGATGAGGGCTTTGATCTCCTCCATTTGAGCTTGCATCTTGGCGTTGGAGTTGTTGTTCGTGGCATCGAACTTCGTCGTTGTTCTTTGTAGACCGAAGGTGAAATGCCTTGCCTATCCATCACAAGACTCGAGCAAATATGAGTGGGAGAAAGAGAAGAATTTATACCAATGTACCTTGACCGATGTTGAAAATGTTAGCAAGAGTCAATAATGTTGAAAGAGATTCACAAATTCGCAAGCGAAACAAGTAGACCAATAGCAATATGAGGCACACGGAAACACACACACGGATAGATAAATGGGGCAGCGCAAACCAAGGAATGAGCTCAAAATGTGGAATCCACCAAAAGCGCTCGTGTTGCACAACTCAAGAGAGACGCTAGCACGATTGCTCAATAGGCGGATACGACACTTGTGCACAACCTATAAGATGCAAAATGGATAAACTTCTATCCCAAGTATGCTATGTATGTATGGTTCGGTGTTCCTCTCAAGATGATCCAAGATGATCGGATATGACAATCTTATATGCAATATGGTATGATGCTATGGCACTTGCTTACAAGCTCTTTGCTATTTCTCTTTTGTTTAAAAGCTTATTCTCTTTTTTTTTCTATGGCCACTTTGCACAAAGCACAAACCAAGATAGCAATTGTGTATATGCGGGAACAAACTTGAGACACAATGGATGATATGATACCAATATGATATGGTATGGTATGTAATGGAAGGTATGATCACTAATGTGCACAAGTAACGCGTTGCGGCAATACTCAAATGGCTAGTCTCGATAGGCAAGTAACGCAAAAGTAAGGCTAGGGGTTAACAATGCAATGGCAAGGGAATATACGGTGGAGGGATATCACGATACCAAGATGATATGGAGGTTACCGTCCGGTGATGATGAGTAGGGGTGTTCTTGATTTAGATACCAAGATGATGGAGACTCGTCCCTAAGTAGCGAAACACCTTAGGAAGCGGAAAAACCGAACTCAAAATCTGAAACGTCAAGCTGTCAAAATGGTGGTAGCGGGAATGCGGTGGTGGTTTGCACTTGGCAATGCGGAAGTGGAATGATGGGCTATACACGTGTCGGAGTTGAAGTTGTCGTCCCTAAGTAGTCAAACACCTTAGGAGACACAAGCCACAACTCAAACAAGCTCAAACAACTATTGGGTTAAGTTGAGGTGGTCGGAAGTGTATGGTGGGCAAGGTTATGTGGAAGTGGTGGTGGTGGTTGATGAAGAAGCAATCGTCCCTAAGTAGCCGAAACACCTTAGGAGACTCGAATCACTACTCAAGCAACCACTAATGCTATGGGGAACAAAATGGGTTAGGTTGCGGAAGTCGGTGGTGGTTATGCGGAGGATGTGGCGGAAGCCCTAGGCAAAGATGCCAAAATTCACAAAATTTAATGTAGTCAAATTGTGTTGGTGGTATTTTTGTGGGAAGGGGGATGTCAATAGCTTCAAAACGAGCTAAAGAACGTCAAAATCGGACTCGGATGAATTAGTTATGGACAAAACGGTGAAATGGGAAAGCTGAAATGTACAGGGCCGGATATCCGGGGCTCGGGGCCGGATTTCCGGGGGTGAATGTCCAGAACCGAGCGATTTTGGTGCTCCAGGGCCCGGATGTCCGGCTTGGGGCCCGGATGTCCGGCCGGATGGCCCGGATGTCCGGCCTGAGGCCCGGATGTCCGGCCCGACGATTCCAGATCTCGTTTGGGGCGGAAGAACACGAGAGAAACGAGAGAGAAATCACGAAACCGACAAGAGATCAATCACACAAGTGCTAGATTATCGATCGCATAGAGTGGCACAAGATTCAAGATCAACAAAGGTAAGATACAAACGGTAACCGTTCTTCTCCGTAAGGAGGCCTTGAGGGGTCCACCCTAGAAGGGGTCTTGAATCCGCTTGGGGGATCTTCTCAGGAGAGGTCCCGATCTCGGTGGAGAAGTAGCCAAGTGGATGAGCAAAGGCTCTCACACAAGAATATGAGCTAATCCAATGCTAACCCTAGAAAGAGGAGGGATCAAGTATATATAGTCTCGGGCGAAGGGGTACAAGGGACGAGTCCGGAGGCACTGACGCAGTGGGAGGCCGGACGTCCGGGCGTCGGGCCGGATGTCCGGCCATGAGGCGCCGGATGTCCGGGCTCTCGGCCGGATGCCCGGCTAGAGCGACCGTTCAGCAGAACCGGAGAGGCGCCGGATTTCCGGGCTGGGGAGCCGGATATCCGGGGCTTCGCGGGAGGCCGGATGTCCGGGGCCTGGGGCCGGATGTCCGGGCTTTGGTGAGGCGCCGGATGTCCGGCCTCTGGCCCGGATGTCCATTGCTTTATCTTCAACTCCGTCTTCTTCCGTCGTCGCTTCCATGCTTCCTCGCGGATGGTGTAGTCGTTCCTTGGCGCTTGCACTCCTCCTTGACATCCGAGAAGCTCCGACAATACCTATGCATGCACACGGGAAGTGTCAAGTAGTATACCATCCTCGAAGGGGTCAAGTGAGCACGTGTAAAGGAGAAGATTCACCTTTGTGTATGTGAAGAAGAGGTCGCACGTGTCACTTGCCAAACGGACTCTTGACATGGTGATGACCGTAGGATGCTCCGCATCAAAAAGTGGCTAAGAAATTTAGTATCACGATCTGAAACAATAGTATTTGGCACACCATGCAAGCGAATAATTTCACGAAAGAACAAATCAGCAACATTAACAGCATCATCGCTTTTATGACATGGTATAAAGTGTGCCATTTTCGAGAATCTATCCACGACAACAAATATGCTATCCCTCCCCTTCTTTGTTCTAGGTAAACCTAAAACAAAGTCCATAGATATATCCTCCCAAGGAACACTAGGTGCAGGTAAAAAGGCATATATAAACCATGAGGATTGAGTCGTGACTTAGCTTTTTGACATGTAGTGCAATGAGCAATAAACGCTCAACATCCCGTCCCATCTTTGGCCAAAAGAAATGTGTAGCAAGTACATCCTCCGTCTTCTTCACGCCAAAGTGTCCCATTAGTCCTCCTCCATGCGCCTCCTGCAACAACAAAAGACGAACGGAGCTAGCTGGAATGCATAGCTTGTTAGCACGGAACACAAATCCATCATTAACGCATTTAACTTGTTCCACGTTCTTCCTTCTTTACAATTCTGCAATACATCTTTAAAATCAGCATCATGCACATATTGATCTTTGATGGTCTCCAAACCAAATATTTTGAAGTCAAGTTGTGAAAGCATAGTATAGCTGACGAGACAATGCATCACCAATAACATTTTCTTTACCCTTCTTGTGTTTAATGACATAAGGGAAAGTCTCAATGAATTCAACCCATTTAGGATGTCTACGATTCAGTTTAGCTTGACTTTTAATATTTTCAAAGATTCATGATCAGAATGTATAACAAATTCTTTGGGCCATAAATAATGTTGCCATGTTTCTAAAGTCCTAACAAGAGCATATAATTCTTTATCATAAGTAGAATAATTCAGACTAGGCCCACTCAATTTTTCGTAAAAGTATGCAATAGGTTTGCCATCTTGTAATAACACACCTCCTAATCCAATTCCACTAGCATCACATTCAAGCTCAAAAGTCTTATTAAAATCCCACGAAGTTGGAGTAAAGGAGCATGTGTCAACTTATCTTTCAATACCGTGAAGGCTTCTTCCTGTGTGGTACCCCAAACAAAAGGCACATCCTTCTTTGTAAGCTCATTGAGAGGTGCAGCAATGGTGCTAAAGTCTCTCACAAAACGCCTATAGAAACCAGCGAGTCCAAGAAAACTCCTCACTTGTGTGACCGTTTTGGGCTGCGGCCAACTCTCAATAGCTTCAATCTTGGCTTTATCAACTTCAATTCCTCGTGGAGTAACAACATACCCAAGAAAAGATACTCGGTCGGTGCAAAAGGTGCACTTCCCAAGGTTACCAAACAAACGTGCATCACTAGAGCATTAAAAACAGCACGTAAATGTTCCAAATGTTCTTCCAAAGATTTGCTATAAATCAGTATATCATCAAAATAGACTACCACAAATCGTCCAATGAAAGCACGTAAAACTTCGTTCATTAGTCTCATGAAAGTACTAGGTGCATTAGTTAACCCAAAAGGCATGACTAACCACTCATATAAACCAAACTTAGTTTTAAATGTTGTTTTCCATTCATCTCCCAATTTCATACGAATTTGATGGTATCCACTACGCAAATCAACTTTGGAGAATATTGTAGAGCCACTCAATTCATCAAGCATATCATCTAGCCTAGGAATAGGATGACGATAACGAATAGTAATATTATTAATGCCTCTACAATCAACACACATACGCCGACGCATCAGTCCTTTTTAGGCACTAGTATAATAGGAACAGCACAAGGACTAAGAGATTCGCAGATATAACCTTTGTCGAGCAGCTCTGTACTTGACGCATAATCTCCTTCGTCTCCTCTGGATTGGTACGGTATGGTGCACGGTTGGGTAGCGATGCACCGGGAATTAAGTCAATTTGATGCTCAATCCCTCGAATAGGTGGTAATCCCGGTGGCTCGTCTTGTGGGAAGACGTCAGCGAACTCCTGCAAAATGTTAGTGACAGCAGGGGGCAAAGAGGAAGGCACGTCCTCGAATGAAAATAATGCCTCTTTGCACAAAAAAGCATCGCAAACAGATTTGCTAGAATCTAGCTCATCAATATCAGATTTGGTGGCAAGTAAACATGCACTTTTCAGTTTAATTTCAGAAGCAACATTAGATGGTTTATTATTAGGCTTCATTTGTTGCTCAAATTCTTTTGCCACAATCTAATTTTCACTCTTATTTTTCTCCTGTTTTGCTTTATTAGCTCTATTAATATCATCTTTCAAAATGGAATCAGGAGTCATAGGAAGCAAAGTAATATTTTTATCCTTGTGAACAAGAGTATACTAATTGTTTCTACCATGGTGTACAGAATTTTTATCAAATTGCCATGGTCTACCAAGTAATAAGGAACATGCTTGCATAGGTACCACATCACAATCAACATAATCAGCATATGTAGAGATACTAAAATACACACGAACAGTACGTGTTACCTTAACCTTGCCGCTGTTGTTGAACCATTGGATGTACTAAGGATGTGGATGTGGCCTTGTGGTGAGAGAAAGCTTCTCCACCATATCCATGCTAGCCAAGTTGTTGCAGCTCCCTCCATCTATGATGCCGCGAATAGAACGTTCCTTCACAACTCCCTTTGTATGGAACAAGTTATGCCTCTGATTTTCCTCAGCTTGTGTAACCTGCACACTCAAAACACGTTGAGCAACTAAACATTCATACCTGTCAGCATCTTGACAGCCATGTATTGCGTCTCATGATCAGAATCATCTCCACCGTGTTCTTCATGTGTAATAAGAGCCAAAGTCTCTTCATCATAGTCACTAAGCGGACTCATACCAACCATCCTCGGTAGCAATCATCACACGCTGAGATTGGCATTCTCTCATAAAATGTCCTCTTCCCTTACAACGACGACAAATAATATCACTTGTGTGCCCTGTTGACGCCATGGAAGAAGAAGAGCTCTGTAGGCCCAGCAGGTGTGCTCTTGGCGTATAGTGGTGGTTGTGCCCGCTTTCTTGTATCACGGTTGGAGGTGGCAGCCAGCGGAGGTGCCGTGTAGTAGAACGTGTGGAAGTAGATGATGCACGTTGTGTCCATGATGAAGGTCGACCTGCAGAAAAGTTAGTCCGCGCCAACGCCTGTCGATCCTGCACTTCACGTTCAGCTTTACAAGCAAGATGGAATAATCGAGTGATAATATAATCCTTGTAGTCTAGAATGGTATGAATATCTCTATTTAATCCACCCAGAAAACGTGCAAGCATAGCTTCATTCTCCTCAACAATACCACATCTAATCAAGCCAGTTTGTAATTCCTGATAATATTCTTCTACCGAATTTATCCTAGTCTTAAGCGCTGCAATTTTTGAAGTAATTAACGTTGATAATATGGTGTAAACCAACTAGTACGCATAGCAGTTTTCAAAGCAGCCCAAGTAAATGGAACAGGATATAATCTACAATGTTCATACCACCAAACACATGCAAAGCTAGTGAAAGCACAAACAGCAATGGAACACGTCTCTCCTCAGGATATTGTAAACATGTAAATCGTTGTTCGGTTTCTAACTCCCAAGTAAGATATATATCAGGAACATATCTACCCTCAAATGGTGGAATATTCAACTTCAGTTTAGGGAGATGGTCATGATCTCGCACTGAGGGGAGCCCTAACATTGCCATTATTTGCATGTGGACGACACGGTGGTTGTGGTGCTGGTGGTTGCACGTAGTTACGATGTTGATCAACCTCATCCTCGTAATCTCCCACATAATCATCCTCCCCACATCAGCAGCAGGAGCCATGTATATCAACAAAGAAGACCAAAGCAGCTTGGCCAGCTGAAGAGGAACACGGCTCGCTCGGCGGAGGGCTGTTTGCGATGTGGAGGTAGTCGTTCTTGTTGTTGTAGAGGTGTGTTAGGTGCAGCCGGTGGTGGTGGTGGTAGACGCCTTGAGCAATTCATTAAACTTGTTATCGAGCTTTGTTTGAACGCCTTCTCAATGCCATCTATCTTCTCCATGGCCTCTTCAAATCTATTTAGCACATCTTCCACCTGCCCACTCATCATTTGTTGAAACTTATCATGTAGCGCTTTGTTTGTCATGTTCTCCCAGTCGGTCTCCGGCTTGTGATCCTGCCATGGTTAGCAGCAATAGAAACACACAAGAATATGATTCGGCTGCATACTAGGAAGTGGTGGTGGTGGTGTGGTGGACGATCACAAATCCGTCAAGCAAATCTCAAATTCTTACGGTTCTTACCCAAGAAGAAAGCGGTGATCGGCAACCGATGTAGTCAAAACTCTCAAAGCTTGGATAGAGAAATTACCAGGGAGAGTCAAACGCACGATGTAGATGTATGTGGAGCTGGGAAGGCTTATAATATGGTAGCAAAAACGGTCAGCAATAATCAATTCAGAGATGCAAAGTTGAATAAACGCTCAACGACGCAGATCTTGTCTTGGTCCTAGGCTAGCCGTGCTAGAGACGCGAGCCTAGAACACTAACAAAATCACGGCGCTGCACGTAAACAAGGGAAAAGCACACTCTGGAAAAAAAATTCGCTCTTTTTTTGCGCTGCTTTTTTTTGCGCTGCTCTTTTTTTTTGCGAAAAATCACTATAATGGCGAGTGTCTCAAAACTCTTCCCAGGTCAAACTGACAGGATGGGCACGAAATTTTTTTCGACCAATTTTTTTTTTCGACTGCCCGGACCCAAAAACTGGAAACGGGTCAAAAAAAACTTTCTATAACGGCGACTGTCTCAATACGCTTAGAAACACCTAAAAATAGGATAGCCAGAAATTTTTTCGACAAGTGCGTTTTCGGAAAATTTTGGGCCTAAACGGAGGGTTGTTTCCGGACCAAATTTTGGGCCCAATTTTTTTTTTCGAAACCTACTCCGGCAAGGAAACACAAATCGGAAACTAGATGGACCTCGAAAACAAACCTAATATGCAAGGAACTCGGATTGGTGGTGGATATATGGTGGTGGTATATGGCAGCGGTGGTGGTAGCGGTGGTAGTATATGGATATGGACCGGTGGTGGTATATGGACACGGATTGGTGGTGGTCTATGGATACGGATTCGGAGCGGTGGTGGTAGGTGGCAGGGGCGATGATGATGGTGCGGTGGCGGCGTGACAACTTATGACCAGCAACTAGACACGATGATGCAACTGCAAATTCAACAAAGCAAAACCCTAAAAAGATTATGCAAAGGCTCAGATTGGTTCGGATATGATGAACTAACCCTTATTTTTTTTGTGGCTTTTTCACTTTAGGTACGAAGAACAGACTCGATCTAATCTACGAAAAACTGTAAAATCTCACCGAGCAACCTGAAAATCTGATACCACTTGATAGAGGCAAAGGTGTCCCGTCCTTCGATGAGATGTTGGTTTTCGCTTTGGAGGAAGTCGACTTTGACGATCCGACTACGAACGTGCGAGGACGTCGCGCCTTAGCAATCGCTAAACCAACTCCGAGAGGTTATTGACCACGCCAGAGCACGATCAACTCGACCACGAGGGTCTGCTTTCCTGCGAGCAAATGAAGAACAAGCAAGAAACTGAGATTGCAATCTGGATATTGCGAATATAAGATGAAAGCTTTATTGATCAAGGTGGGGTTACGTGACGCCTTTGTGCAGTCGTTGAACATAAACGAAACGCGAAGTTGCAGCTATGGCGAACTTTTAATCTAAACAAAACCCAAAGTCTAAACGGTGCCCTAAGGGCATATATGGAGGAAGAGGGGGGGGGGGGGAATTTCGTGGCCCTTGGTGGAGGGGTCCGAAATCAACCCTATCTCTTGTTTCCCCACACATACGGACTCTAAAAATAGCCTATACTTGTGTATTTCTGAAATTACAAGGGCCTGGCCCAATAATAAGGTGACGCAGCACCTAGAATAGCCTCGGGATGAAATTTATGAAGTAGCATCTTGTATATTTCGTCCAAGGCTTCATGCACCCATTATGGTGGCTTCAAAGTCCTGAAATCATCACTTGTAACTCCGTTCTTGTTCCCCTTAGCATGGCATCATCTCCATGCTTGTTCTTGCTCCAATGTCCATCCTTCTCCAAGCTAGGCCCTTCATTTGTACGCAAAACAAATGTATCCAATTTAGGCAGCATCATATTCTCATGAACATTAGAATCATTACCAAGAAACGAAAGTACACGATAATTTAATTGGCATGAGAGCTCTAGTAATTGGTCCAAAGATATGTAGCAAAGAGGGGCTGCGGGTGTAACAATGGTATTGATGTCCTCATCATAAAGTCTGGAGACTCATCCCAACTTGTGAGGGAATCATAGCTTCCATCATCCTTTCCTCACATGGGACAATGCTCTAATAATGATGATCATCACACTTTTATTTAGTTACAACTTAAGAATTACAACTCGATACTTAGAACAAAATATGACTCTATATGAATTCCCGGCGGTGTACCGGGATGTGTAATGACTCAAGAGTGACATGTATGAAGATTATGAACGGCGGCTTTGCCATGAGTACTATGTCAACTACATGATCATGCAAAGCAATATGACAATGATGGAACGTGTCATAGTAAAAAGGAACGGTGGGAGTTGCATGGCAATATATCTCGGAATGGCTATAGAAATGCCATAATAGTTAGGTATGATGGCTGTTTTGAGGAAGGTAAAAGGTGGGTGTATGGCACCGGCGAAAGTTGCGTGGTACTAGAGAGGCTAGCAATGGTGAAGGGTGAGAGTGCGTATAATCCATGGAGTCAACATTAGTCATAAAGAAGTCACATACTTATTGCAAAAATCTATTAGTCATTGAAACAAAGTACTACGCGCATGCTCCTAGGGGGATAGATTGGTAGGAAAAGACCATCGCTCTTCCCAGACTGCCACTCATAAGTAACACAATCAATATATCAATCATGCTCTGACTTCATCACATAACGGTTCACCATACGTGCATGCTACGGGAATCACATATTTTAACAAATGTATTTCTTGAATCCAAAATTACTCACTAGCATGACTCTAATATCACCATCACTGGTGCGCGTCGGTCCTAAACAAACGGTTTTTTACCCCTTTCCGCGACGGCCTTCGGAACCGTCGCCAAGTGAGTGTGTGCGATAGAGGGTCCTTCCCACACGACCCAGAAACCGTCGGGGATATGGGGATGTGATAGAGGCAAAGGTGTCCCGATGTTTCGATGAGATGGTGCCTATCGCTTACGTGGGAGTCGACCTTGACGATCCGACCACGTGACGCGGCGAGACGTCGCGCTTTAGCAATCGCTAAACCAACTTCCGAGGGTTATTGACCACGCCGGAGCACGATCAACTCGACCACGAGGGCCTGTTTCTCGCGAGCAAACGAAGAACAAGCAAGAAACTAAGATTGCAATCTGGATATTGCGAATATAAGAGGAAAGCTTTATTAATGAAGGTGGGGTTACGAGACGCCTTTGGTCCGGTCGTTGAACACAAACGGCACGCCAAGTTGCAGCTATGGCGAACTTTTGATCTAAACAAAACCCAAAGTCTAAACGACGCCCTAAGAGCTGTATATATGGAGAAAGAGGAGGGAATTTCGTGGCCCTTGAGGGCGGGGTCCGAAACCAACCCTAACTCTTGTTTCCCCACACATACGGACTCTAAAAACAGCCTACACTTAAGTATTTCGAAATTACATGGGCCTGGCCCAATATTAAGGTGACGCAGCACCTAGAATAGCCTATAGACGAATATTATGAAGTGGCATCTTGTATATTTCGTCCAAGGCCTCATGCTCTCATTAGGGTGGCTTCAAAGTCCTGGAATCATCACTTGTAACTCCGTTCTTGTTCCCCTTGCGCATGCCAACATCTCCATGCTTGAACTTGCTCCAAGGTTCATCTTTCTTGTCCATGGTAGGCCCTTCATTTGTAAGCAAAACAAATGTATACAATTTAGGCAGCATCATATTCTCATGAACATTGGAATCGTTACCAAGAAACGAAAGTACCTGATAATTCAATTGGCGGCGCGAGCTCTAGTAATTGGTCCAAGATGTATAGCAAATAGGGCTGTGGGTGTAACAATGTATTGATGTCCTCATCATCCTCCCTTCTTGAAATGAAGTCGCCCTCGACGGAAACTCATCTTCCTCACCCAAATAAGGCTTCAAATCTGCAATGTTAAAAGTGGGACTAACCCCAAAATCTGCAGGCAGCTCAAGTTTATATGCATTATCATTTATTTTCTCTAACACCTTAAATGGACCATCAAGACGTGGCATTAGCTTTGATTTGCGCAAATTAGGAAACCTATCCTTACGCAAATGTAACCAAACAAGATCTCCAGTGCAAAGACAACATGTTTTCTACCCTTATCTCCGGCAAGTTTATATTTAGCATTCATACGCTCAATGTTTTCCTTAGTTAACTCATGCATTTTTAAAATCAATTCAGCACGTTCTTTAGCATCAAAATTAACCTTCTCCAAGATGGAAGAGGCAACAAATCAATAGGTGCACGAGGTAGGAAGCCATACACAATTTCAAAAGGGCACATCTTAGTAGTAGAATGCAATGAACGATTATAAGCAAATTCAATATGAGGCAAGCATTCTTCCCACATTTTCTTATTATTCTTCAAAACAGCCCTAAGCATAGTAGACAATGTTCTATTGACTACTTCAGTTTGTCCATCAGTTTGAGGGTGACAAGTAGTACTAAAAAGCAGTTTAGTCCCCAACTTAGCCCATAAACATCTCCAAAAGTGATGTAGGGCGGGACCCTACGTGGACGATCTTTCACGTTGGAGCGGATCCTACGGGACTCACGAGGAACACGCGGAAGAACACGAGAGAAACGAGAGAGAAATCACGAAACCGACAAGAGATCAATCACACAAGTGCTAGATTATCGATCGCATAGAGTGGCACAAGATTCAAGATCAACAAAGGTAAGATACAAACGGTAACCATTCTTCTCCGTGAGGAGGCCTTGAGGGGGTCCACCCTAGAAGGGGGTCTTGAATCCGCTTGGGGGATCTTCTCCGGAGAGGTCCTGATCTCGGTGGAGAAGTAGCCAAGTGGATGAGCAAAGGCTCTCACACAAGAATATGAGCTAATCCAATGCTAACCCTAGAAAGAGGAAAGGGAACAAGTATATAAAGTCTCGGGCGAAGGGGTACAAGGGACGAGGCCCTGAGGCACTGCGCGCAGGCAGGGGAGGCCGGACGTCCGGGCGTCGGGCCGGATGTCCGGGCCTTCACGAGGCGCCGGATGTCCGGGCTCTCAGCCCGGATGTCCGGGTTAGAGCGACTGCTTCAGCAGAACCGGAGAGGCGCCGGATTTCGGGCCGGGAGCCGGATATCCGGCTTCGGGAGGCCGGATGTCCGGGGCCCGGGCCGGATGTCCGGCTTTGGTGAGGCGCCGGATGTCCGCCTGCCCGGATGTCCGGCTGTCAGAATTTCAGCAGCTTCGTCTTCTTCCGCTGCCGCTTCCATGCTTCCTCGCGGATGGTGTAGTCGTTCCTTGGCGCTTGCACTCCTCCTTGACATCCGAGAAGCTCCGACAATACCTATGCATGCACACGGGGAAGTGTCAAGTAGTATACCATCCTCGAAGGGGTCAAGTGAGCACGTGTAAAGGAGAAGATTCACCTTTGTGTATGTGAAGAAGAGGTCGACGTGTCACTTGCCAAACGGACTCTTGACATGGTGATGACCGTAGGATGCTCCGCATCATCCCTCCCCTTGGAAAGGATCCGACCTCGGATCGAAAACCAAATCACTATGGGAAAGAGATGGCGGTGCCGTGTCAAAGTGGTCGATCACCAAGCTCTCGCCATCTTGCAGCCCGAAATGGGCACTCTCCAATGTCGCCCCGTCTTGTGTTTCCTTCAACTGGAGCACCTACAACTAACACTTGGACCAATAAATGTGGTTTGCGTTAGTGCACAACCAAGCATTCAACCGGTGATTCACCAAACAAGTGTCGTCATCAAGCATAGCAAATGGTGTGGCAAAGGATTGTGACATGGCATGTAAGCGCATAAATTGAGCACCCAAAGATATCATGGGGACAAGCATGTAAATGGGAGGTAGAGATGCAAATATGTGTGTCAAGAGAATAAGCATCTACCTCAATTTCATAGCAAGCATTCATAAATTGCTCAATGAAAGGTCTATGGTAGGCATATGAATCATTCATAACACCAAGTAAAATGAAGTGTCTAAACACATGGGTCAAGTGCAAGACAATCCAAACATAATGTGCATGGGGTGTAGTGAATATCATGTGGCACTCAACACAATGGAAAGAGCAATTGTTCATCATGTGAGAGGCAATCAAGTCAAGCATGTAGCAATCAATGGGACATGGCATATGTGAAGTAATGACATTGTTGCAACCAAACATATGAGAGGAGCAAGTAATCCAAGAATTGGATGCAACACACAAGGTACATATGTCATGATGCATGGGAATGTGATAATGGCAAGTCAAAGCAAGATCTCTACTAAGTGCGCAATCAAGTGGTCCAAGATGACCAATAAGTCTCATCGTGCAAGCAACACAAGTAGTATGATCCGCAATATCCATGCTCAAGAAAGATGTCACCTTGAAGGCATGTCCTTGCGCATTCTTCACAATGTCAAGTGGAAGCAAATGCGGTGTAGAAGCGATTCGTGGTAGAATGTATGAGGCTCGCTCTCAAGAGCTCGAATGGTCAACTCACGTGAAGTGGAAGTCGACACAAAGTCCAAGTATCCTACACATGCACAAAACAAAACAAAGAACGATATGCGCATGGTAGATGAACTCATCATCCATCATGATGGTTCTCATCTTTGCACAAAACCATTAGAAGGACAAGTGCATGAATAATATGATGCAACAATGGCAATATTCATGGCACTAGGTATATGGTGCAAAGAGTTAAGACAAGCATGCTTCACAAGAATTATGTCAAAATCTCCAAATATATGCGAGAATGCTATGGGGCAATCTCATGAGCAAGAAGAGAATCATTGTTGCACTCAATACATGGCAAATCATCTAGCATGAGGGAGGCAACACATAGAGATATATGACAAGAAGCAATATGAATCATGTGCAAAGCATATAGATGGTTGTCATCAACCGCATGAAATGGTGATGCAACATAAGCAAGCATAATAATCAAGTCGTGCAAACTAGTGGAGCGAAGATGCAACACACTAGAAGAAATCATGGCAATCATGTCATGTAAACGAATAATAGGCATAGGGAATGCACATGACATATCGCAAGCACGAACACAAAGCAAGATCATAGTGTCATCATAGGCATGGGGCACAAAGCAATCATGGCAATACCAAACAATATCTCCACCACGCGTGCAAATACACATACAAGTACTAGAATCAATCATCATGTGTAATGCAAAGCATGGGTCACAAATGCATGGCAAAGGCATAGGAATGGGCATATCATGCAAAGTGAACATGGCAAGATGGGCAAAGGACATATAATGAACAACAACCCATAACCATGTGAGGGCCATGTAAAAGAGATGCGCGAAGTGTTTGCGCGAAGTGAGCGGTGGGAAAGGCAATCCATGGGATCCCAAGTCATCATTGCTCTCTAGAGCTCGCTTTGTCAACTCGTGGGATTGCGAAGTTGACAAGTATTCATGGGTACCTACACAAAAGAGACACAAACGAAAGAAATTGTGTGTGTGGTAAATGTATACATCATCCATTATGATGTGTATGTGCAAGTGAGTGTTAGCACAAGATAAGCATCGCTCAAAGAAATTTGATGCATGGTATAAGAACATGTCATCCATCATGAAAGAATAGTTATTGTATATGACACGGTGGGGACACAAATTGAGAATGCAAGTATATGGCACATCAAAAGCATGTTTCTTCATGGGGAGCATATGGTGCACACAAGTATGGGAATCATGCAATGAATAGGATGGATCAAATTCTCCTAACATGTGTGAGGAAACTATGGGGGCCTCCTCATGAGCAATATTGGAAACATCATTTGGAGAAAATGGACAACATCCAAAACAATGCATATCCGAAGCTAGGTGGGCATGGCATGGAATATGAGATAAATGATGCAAAGGGAGCATATGAATATCATCACAAGAAAAACAAATGCCAATAACCATGGGCTTGTCATCTATGCCATATGTGCAAATTGGGTTTATTTTAATGGCATATGCATAGTCACTATGGAGAGATTGCAAATAAGACATAGGGTTGATCTCATGCATAGCATATGACAAGTCAAGCGGATTAGCAAACATGATGTGACCTAAAGAATTGTCACAAGAAATCCTATGTAACATAGCATCACTACTAATAGACTCCACATGAGAATCATCAAATTCATAAATGGGCAAATCATCACATGGGGAAATCATACTAGAATGAATCATGTCAATAGGGTGATCAACATCATGCAAGCAATCAATGTCAAAATAGTCCACTAGTGGGACGAGAGCATCACCGTCACCTTTGTTACCCTTGTCATTCCACTCAAGTGGTGTAGGTGAGGTGGGAAAGACCAAATGGTGGTCATCTTCATCTTGATGGAACCATGTGGGGGTGCATCATATTCCACCATGGCCATCGTCTTGTCCAAAGGGAGGACGGAGTCGCCGAGGATCGGGCGTCATCATAAATGGGACCTAGCACCAAATGAGAAGACACAATAGAGGTAGAGGTCAAGTTGTTAGAAATGCAAATGGCCTCACTAGACCTATCAACTATCTCACTCTCTCTATGTGGTGGTTCACTCACTCCCTCAAAATAGGTGCACTCAAACTCACGTATGGTGGGGTCACTCATCTCACTCAAGTGGTGGGGGTTGTGGCTCT
Organism: Aegilops bicornis; assembly: GCA_021605145.1. Lineage (NCBI taxonomy): Eukaryota > Viridiplantae > Streptophyta > Magnoliopsida > Poales > Poaceae > Aegilops > Aegilops bicornis. The sequence goes on from CM038669.1 coordinate 243,284,900, forward strand.
CCTCACATGGGAATTGGGGCAACACATATATGGGGCTAGTGGTGAAGTCACTCTCACTCTCAATATGGTGGCTCAAGTCACTCAAGTCATCTGGACGTCGCCCGTGGTCGAAGGGAAAATCCCATGCTCAACCGTCTCGTAGTCGCTGCCGTGGATGAAGGTCAAGATGGCACATCATCGCTCTCGTCGTGGATGAAGGCCAAGATGGCTCAACATCACTCTAAATCGTGGATGAAGGCCGAAGATGGCACAACATCACTCTCGCCACCTAAGATGGAAGCATCATCCTTGCTCGCCACCTTGTCGCTTGCCTCCAAAGCTTGGTCCTTGAAGGTCTCCGTAGTCGTACTTGTCGCCGCACCATCTTGAAAAAGAGTCAAGGTAGACTCGGCATCATCAATGCCACAAAGAGGGATGGCGGTGAAGTCGCACTTGGGAGCATCGTTTTGGAGCTTGTCGGGCTTGGATATCATGGTGGTACTAGCCTCATGCTTGTCGTAGAGCTTGGTCTCCACGAAGTTTGCTTGGGGTGGAGAAGCGTTGGCCTTCGTGAGTTCTTGTTCCGCCTTTTGAGCACCAATGTAGTAGTCGTCGGTGGACTCGTAGTTCTCGAGGAAGATAGTCTTGGAGATGTCGTTGTTCAATCCCATCATGAAGTGGAACTTCATTGAAATGGGGTCGTCCACGCCGGCTCGTCGCAAGGCAATCTTCATCTCCTTGAAGTACTTGTCGATGGACTTGGATCCTTGGATGGTGTTCTCCAATTGGCGTCGAAGTTGTTCCGTGTAGGTTGGAGGCACGAACTCTCGCCGCAAAGCTCTCTTCATCTTGGGCCAACTCATCTCGTAGCACTGGAAGGTGTGTGAAGCCACCATGTCGAGGCGTAGTCGTGGAAGTTTCTTGTGGCGCACTTCACTTGATCTTCGGGAGGAACTTGATGTAGCTTGAGGTAGTCGTCCATCAAACGCTCCCACTCGAGGTACTCCTCGGGTTCTTGAGTCCCATAGAAAGGAATCTCGTGGTCGATGTCGAGGTCGTAGTAGCTCGTGGAAGTCGCGGACTTGAGCTTGGGGAGCTTCTCTTGAGCGTAGTCTTGGGGTGCTTGTTGGCGAAGATGCCGTATGTCCGTAGGTGAAGATGCCTTGAAGTCGCTTGGCGAAGATGCCAAGGGAGATGGTGAAGTCATTGAGCGGTTGTTGATGTTGAGCTCTTGACCTTCACGTTCTTGTTGATGATGGTGTCGATGCCGATGTGATCTTGCCGGAGATGGTAGCGGAAGCATGTGCTCTTGAGCGTCTTCTCAAGATGAGGAAGATCGCTTGTAGGACTTGATGAGGGCTTTGATCTCCTCCATTTAAGCTTGCATCTTGGCGTTGGAGTTGTTGTTCGTGGCATCGAACTCGTCGTTGTTGCTGTAGACCGAAGGTGAAATGCCTTGCCTATCCATCACAAGACTCGAGCAAATATGAGTGGGAGAAAGAGAAGAATTTATACCAATGTACCTTGACCGATGTTGAAAATGTTAGCAAGAGTCAATAATGTTGAAAGAGATTCACAAATTATAAGCGAAACAAGTAGACCAATAGCAATATGAGGCTGCGGAAACACACACACGGATAGATAAATGGGGCAGAGCAACCAAGGAATGAGCTCAAAATGTGGAATCCACCAAAACGCTCGTGTTGCACAACTCAAGAGAGACGCTAGCACGATTGCTCAATAGGCGGATACGACACTTGTGCACAACCTATAAGATGCAAAATGGATAAACTTCTATCCCAAGTATGCTATGTATGTATGGTTCCCGGTGTTCCTCTCAAGATGATCCAAGATGATCGGATATGACAATCTTATATGCAATATGGTATGATGCTATGGCACTTGCTTACAAGCTCTTTGCTATTTCTCTTTTGCTTAAAAGCTTATTCTCTTTTTTTTCTATGGCCACTTTGCACAAAGCACAAACCAAGATAGCAATTGTGTATATGCGGGAACAAACTTGAGACACAATGGATGATATGATACCAATATGATATGGTATGGTATGTAATGGAAGGTATGATCACTAATGTGCACAAGTAACGTTGTCGGCAATACTCAAATGGCTAGTCTCGATAGGCAAGTAACGCAAAAGTAAGGCTAGGGGTTAACAATGCAATGGCAAGGGGAATATACAGTGGAGGGATATCACGATACCAAGATGATATGGAGGTTACCGTCCGGTGATGATGAGTAGCGGTGTTCTTGATGTAGATACCAAGATGATGGAGACTCGTCCCTAAGTAGCGAAACACCTTAGGAAACGGAAAAACCCGAACTCAAAATCTCAAACGTCAAGCTGTCAAAATGGTGGTAGCGGGAATGCGGTGGTGGTTTGCACTTGGCAATGCGGAAGTGGAATGATGGGCTATACACGTGTCGGAGTTGAAGTTGCCGTCCCTAAGTGGCGAAACACCTTAGGAGACACAAGCCACAACTCAAACAAGCTCAAACAACTATTGGGTTAAGTTGAGGTGGTCGGAAGTGTATGGTGGGCAAGGTTATGTGGAAGTGGTGGTGGTGGTTGATGAAGAAGCAATCGTCCCTAAGTAGCAGAAACACCTTAGGAGACTCGAATCACTACTCAAGCAACCACTAATGCTATGGGGAACAAAATGGGTTAGGTTGCGGAAGTCGGTGGTGGTTATGCGGAGGATGTGGCGGAAGCCCTAGGCAAAGATGCCAAAATTCACAAAATTTAATGTAGTCAAATTGTGTTGGTGGTATTTTGTGGGAAGGGGATGTCAATAGCTTCAAAACGAGCTAAAGAACGTCAAAATCGGACTCGGATGAATTAGTTATGGACAAAGCGGTGAAATGGGAAAATTTGAAATGTACAGGGGCCGGATATCCGGGGCTCGGGGCCGGATTTCCGGGGGTGAATGTCCAGAACCGAGCGATTTTGGTGCTCCAGGGCCCGGATGTCCGGCTTGGGGCCCGGATGTCCGGCCGGATGGCCCGGATGTCCGGCCCGACGATTCCAGATCTCGTTTGGGGCGGAAGAACACGAGAGAAACGAGAGAGAAATCACGAAACCGACAAGAGATCAATCACACAAGTGCTAGATTATCGATCGCATAGAGTGGCACAAGATTCAAGATCAACAAAGGTAAGATACAAACGGTAACCGTTCTTCTCCGTGAGGAGGCCTTGAGGGGTCCACCCTAGAAGGGGTCTTGAATCCGCTTGGGGGATCTTCTCCGGAGAGGTCCCGATCTCGGTGGAGAAGTAGCCAAGTGGATGAGCAAAGGCTCTCACACAAGAATATGAGCTAATCCAATGCTAACCCTAGAAAGAGGAGGGATCAAGTATATATAGTCTCGGGCGAAGGGGTACAAGGGACGAGTCCCGGAGGCATCAGACGCAGGCAGGGAGGCCGGACGTCCGCCGGGGTCGGATGTCCGGCCTTCGCGAGGCGCCGGATGTCCGGTTTCACCGGATGCCCGGGCTAGAGCGACCGTTTCAGCAGAACCGGGAGAGGGGCGCCGGATTTCCGGGCTGGGGAGCCGGATATCCGGGGCTTCGCGGGAGGCCGGATGTCCGGGGCCTGGGGCCGGATGTCCGGGCTTTGGTGAGGCGCCGGATGTCCGGCCTCTGGCCCGGATGTCCGGCTGTCAGAATTTCAAGACTCCGTCTTCTTCCGTCGCTTCCATGCTTCCCTCGCGGATGGTGTAGTCGTTCCTTGGCGCTTGCACTCCTCCTTGACATCCGAGAAGCTCCGACAATACCTATGCATGCACACGGGGGAAGTGTCAAGTAGTATACCATCCTCGAAGGGGTCAAGTGAGCACGTGTAAAGGAGAAGATTCACCTTTGTGTATGTGAAGAAGAGGTCGACGTGTCACTTGCCAAACGGACTCTTGACATGGTGATGACCGAGGATGCTCCGCATCAAAAAGTGGCTAAGAAATTTAGTATCACGATCTGAAACAATAGTATTTGGCACACCATGCAAGCGAATAATTTCACGAAAGAACAAATCAAAGCAACATTAACAAAGATCATCGCTTTTATGACATGGTATAAAGTGTGCCATTTTCGAGAATCTATCCACGACAACAAATATGCTATCCCTCCCTTCTTTGTTCGAGGTAAACCTAAAACAAAGTCCATAGATATATCCTCCCAAGGAACACTAGGTACAGTGCAAAGGCATATATAAACCATGAGGATTGAGTCGTGACTTAGCTTTTTGACATGTAGTGCAGCGAGTAATAAAACGCTCAACATCCCGTCTCATCTTTGGCCAAAAGAAATGTGTAGCAAGTACATCCTCCGTCTTCTTCACGCCAAAGTGTCCCATTAGTCCTCCTCCATGCGCCTCCTGCAACAACAAAAGACGAACGGAACTAGCTGGAATGCATAGCTTGTTAGCACGGAACACAAATCCATCATTAACGCATTTAACTTGTTCCACGTTCTTCCTTCTTTACAATTCTGCAATACATCTTTAAAATCAGCATCATGCACATATTGATCTTTGATGGTCTCCAAACCAAATATTTTGAAGTCAAGTTGTGAAAGCATAGTATAGTGACGAGACAAAGCATCAAAGAATAACATTTTCTTTACCCTTCTTGTGTTTAATGACATAAGGGAAAGTCTCAATGAATTGAACCCATTTAGCATGTCTACGATTCAGTTTAGCTTGACTTTTAATATGTTTCAAAGATTCATGATCAGAATGTATAACAAATTCTTTGGGCCATAAATAATGTTGCCATGTCTCTAAAGTCTGAACAAGAGCATATAATTCTTTGTCATAAGTAGAATAGTTCAGACTAGGCCTACTCAATTTTTCGTAAAAGTATGCAACAGGTTTGCCATCTTGTAATAACACACCTCCTAATCCAATTCCACTAGCATCACATTCGAGCTCAAAAGTCTTATTAAAGTCGGGAAGTTGGAGTAAAGGAGCATGTGTCAACTTATCTTTCAATACCGTGAAGGCTTCTTCCCGTGTGGTACCCCAAACAAAAGGCACATCCTTCTTTGTAAGTTCATTGAGAGGTGCAGCAATGGTGCTAAAGTCTCTCACAAACGCCTATAGAAACCAGCGAGTCCAAGAAAACTCCTCACTTGTGTGACCGCTTTGGGCTGCGGCCAACTCTCAATAGCTTCAATCTTGGCTTTATCAACTTCAATTCCTGTGGAGTAACAACATAGCCAAGAAAAGATACTCGGTCGGTGCAAAAGGTGCACTTCCCAAGGTTACCAAACAAACGTGCATCACGTAGATCATTAAAAACAGCACGTAAATGTTCCAAATGTTCTTCCAAAGATTTGCTATAAATCAGTATATCATCAAAATAGACTACCACAAATCGTCCAATGAAAGCACGTAAAACTTCGTTCATTAGTCTCATGAAAGTACTAGGTGCATTAGTTAACCCAAAAGGCATGACTAACCACTCATATAAACCAAACTTAGTTTTAAATGCTGTTTTCCATTCATCTCCCAATTTCATACGAATTTGATGGTATCCACTCATAAATCAACTTTGGAGAATATTGTAGAGCCACTCAATTCATCAATCATATCATCTAGCCTAGGAATAGGATGACGATAACGAATAGTAATATTATTAATGCCTCTACAATCAACACACATACGCGACGTACCATCCTTTTTAGGCACTAGTATAATAGGAACAGCACAAGGACTTAGAGATTCGCGTATATAACCTTTGTCGAGCAGCTCCTGTACTTGACGCATAATCTCCTTCGTCTCCTCTGGATTGGTACGGTATGGTGCACGGTTGGGTAGCGATGCACCGAATTAAGTCAATTTGATGCTCAATCCCTCGAATAGGTGGTAATCCGGTGGCACGTCTTGTGGGAAGGCGTCGGCGAACTCTGCAAAATGTTAGTGACAGCGAGGGGCAAAGAGGAAGGCACGCCCTCGACTGAAAAGAATGCCTCTTTGCACACAAAAGCATAGCAAACAGATTTGCTAGAATCTAGCTCCTCAATATCAAATTTGGTGGCAAGTAAACATGCACTTTTCAGTTTAATTTCAGAAGCAACATTAGATGGTTTATTATTAGGCTTCATTTGTTGCTCAAATTCTTTTGCCACAATCCGATTTTCACTCTTATTTTTCTCCTGTTTTGCTTTATTAGCTCTATTAATATCATCTTTCAAAATTGAATCAGGAGTCATAGGAAGCAAAGTAATATTTTTATCCTTGTGAACAAGAGTATACTGATTGTTTCTACATTGGTGTACAGAATTTTTATCAAATTGCCATGGTCTACCAAGTAATAAGGAACATGCTTGCATAGGTACCACATCACAATCAACATAATCAGCATATGTAGAGATACTAAAATACACACGAGCGATGCGTGTTACCTTAACCTTGCCGCTGTTGTTGAACCATTGGATGTAGTAAGGATGTGGATGTGGTCTTGTGGTGAGAGAAAGCTTCTCCACCATATCCATGCTAGCCAAGTTGTTGCAGCTCCCTCCATCTATGATGACGCTTGAATAGAACGTTCCTTCACAACTCCCTTTGTATGGAACAAGTTATGCCTCCGATTTTGCTCAAATTTTGTGTAACCTGCACACTCAAAACACGTTGAGCAACTAAACATTCATACCGCCAAGATCTTCAGCAGCCATGTATTGCGTCTCATGATCAGAATCATCTCCACCATGTTCTTCATGTGTAATAAGAGCCAAAGTCTCTTCACCATAGTCACTAGCGGATTCATAGCCACCATCCTCAGTAGCAATCAGCACACGCTGAGTTTGGCATTCTCTCGCAAAATGTCCTCTTCCCTTACAACGACGACAAATAATATCACTTGTGTGCCCTGTTGACGCCATGGAAGAAGAAGAGCTCTGTGTAGGCCCGGCAGGTGCGCTCTTGGCAGATAGTGGTGGTTGTGCCTGCTTTCTTATATCACGATTGGAGGTGGCAGCCGACGGAGGTGCCGGTGTAGTAGAACGTGTGGAAGTAGATGATGCACGTGGTGTCCATGATGAAGGTCGACCTGCAGAAAAGTTAGTCCGCGCCAACGCTGCCGATCCTGCACTTCACGCTCAGCTTTACAAGCAAGATGGAATAATCGAGTGATATTAGTATAATCCTTGTAGTCTAGAATGGTCTGAATATCTCTATTTAATCCACCCGTAAAAACGTGCAAGCATAGCTTCATTCTCCTCAACAATAACACATCTAATCAAGCCAGTTTGTAATTCACGATAATATTCTTCTACCGAATTTTTTCCTTGTCTTAAGCGCTGCAATTTTGAAGTAATTCACGTTGATAATATGGTGGAACCCAACGAGTACGCATAGCAGTTTTCAAAGCACCCCAAGTAGCTGGAACAGGATATAATCTACAATGTTCAGACCACCAAACACATGCAAAGCTAGTGAAAGCACAAACAGCCGCAGGAACACGTCTCTCCTCAGGATATTGTAAACATGTAAATCGTCAGTTTCTAACTCCCAAGTAAGATATATATCGTGAACATATCTACCCTCAAATGGTGGAATATTCAACTTCAATTTAGGGAGATGGTCATGATCTCGTACCTGAGGGGGAGCCCTAACATTGCCATTATTTGCATGTGGACGACCGGGTGGTTGTGGTGCTGGTGGTTTCACGTAGTTCTGAAGTTGATCAACCTCGTCCTCGTACTCTCTCACATAATCATCCTCTCCCACATCAGCAGCAGGAGCCGCAGAAGTATCAACATCAGCACCAGCAGCTTGGCCAGGCTGAAGGGGGACACGGCTCGCTCGGCGGAGGGCTGCTTCGCGATGTGGAGGTAGTCGTTGTTGTTGTTGTAGAGGTGCATTAGGTGCAGCCGGTGGTGGTGGTGGTAGACGCACGAGCAATTCATTAAACTTGTTATCGAGCTTTGTTTGAACGCCTTCTCAATGCCATCTATCTTCTCCATGGCCTCTTCAAATCTATTTAGAACATCTTCCACCTGCCCACTCATCATTTGTTGAAACTTATCATGTAGCGCTTTGTTTGTCATGTTCTCCCGGTCGGTCTAAATCGGCTTGTGATCCTGCCATGGTTAGCAACAATAGAAACACACAAGAATATGATTCGACGGACTCTTTGGGAAGTGGTGGTGGTGGTGTGGTGGATAGTCACAAATCCGTCAAGCAAATCTCAAATTCTTACCAGTTCTTACCCAAAGAAGAAAGGTGATCAAGAACCGATGTAGTCAAACTCTCAAAGCTTGGATAGAGCGATTACGAGGATAGTCAAGCATACGATGTAGATGTATGTGGAGCTGGGAAGGCTTATAATATGGTAGCAAAAGGGTCAGCAATAATCAATTCAGAGATGCAAAGTTGAATAAACGCTCAACGACGCAGATCTTGTCTTTGGTCCTAGGCTAGACCGTGCTAGAGACGCGAGCCTAGAACACTAACAAAATCACGCTACCGCACGGAAACAACGGAAAAGCACACCTGGAATTTTTTTCGCTCTTTTTTTTTTTGCTTTTTTTTTGCGCTGCTTTTTTTTTTTTTGGTTTTTGCGAAAAATCACTATAATGGCGAAAGTGTCTCAAAACTCTTCCTGTGTCAAACCGACAGGATGGGCACGAAATTTTTTCGACCAATTTTTTTTTTGACTGCCCGGACCCAAAAACTGGAAACGGGTCAAAAAAAACTTTCTATAATGGCGACTGTCTCAATACGCTTAGAAACACCTAAAAATAGGATAGCCAGAAAATTTTTCGACAAGTGCGTTTTCGGAAAATTTTGGGCCTAAACGGAGGGTGGTTTCCAGATAAATGAGAGTCTGCTGCTTGGTCTTTTGGGCCTAAACGGAGGGTGGTTTCCAGACAAGTGCACTTTTTTTTTTGCGCTGCTTTTTTTTCCGAAACCTACTCAGGCAAGGAAACACGAATCGGAATTTAGATGGATCTCGAAAACAAACCTAATATGAGAAGAACTCGGGTTGGTGGTGGATATATGGTGGTGGTATATGGCAGCGGTGGTGGTATAGGGTAGCGGTGGTGGTATATGGCTACGGATTGGTGGTGGTATATGGATACGGATTGGTGGTGGTATATGGATACGAATTCAGAGCGGTGGCGGATAAGAAGGGTGGTAGATGGCAAGGCGATGATGATGGTGCGGCGGCGGCGTGACAACTTATGACCATAACTCGAAACTCTAAAAGACTAGACTCTAAGACCAGCAACTTGACACGACGATGCAACCGCAAATTCAACAAAGCAAAAACCCTAAAAAGATTATGCGAAGGCTCAGATTGGTTCGGATATGATGAACTAACCCTAATTTTTTTTGTGGCTTTTTCGTGGACTTTAGGTATGAAGAACAGACTCGATCTAATCTACGAAAAACTCAGAAAATCTCACCGAGCAACACGAAAATCTGATACCACTTGATAGAGGCAAAGGTGTCCCGATGTTTCGATGAGATGGTGGCTATCGTTTACGTGGGAGTTGACCTTGACGATCCGACTACGTGACGTGCGAGACGTCGCGCCTTAGCAATCGCTAAACCAACTTCCGAGGGTTATTGACCACGCCGAGCACGATCAACGACCACGAGGGCCTATTTCCTGCGAGCAAACGAAGAACAAGCAAGAAACTAAGATTGCAATCTGGATATTGCGAATATAAGAGGAAAGCTTTATTAATGAAGGTGGGGTTACGAGGCGCCTTGGTGCAGTCGTTGAACACAAACGGCACGCTGTGAAGTTGCAGCTATGGCGAACTTTTGATCTAAACAAAAGCCAAAGTCTAACGACGCCCTAAGGGCTGTATATATGGAGAAAGAGGAGGAATTTCGTGGCCCTTGAGGGAGGGGTCCAAACCAACCCTAACTCTTGTTTCCCCACACATACGGACTCTAAAACAGCCTACACTTAAGTATTTCGAAATTACATGGGCCTGGCCCAATATTAAGGTGACGCAGCACCTAGAATAGCCTATGGACGAATATTATGAAGTGGCATCTTGTATATTTCGTCCAAGGCCTCATGCTCTCATTAGGGTGGCTTCAAAGTCCTGGAATCATCACTTGTAACTCCGTTCTTGTTCCCCTTGGCGCATGCCAACATCTCCATGCTTGAACTTGCTCCAAGGTTCATCTTTCTTGTCCATGGTAGGCCCTTCATTTGTAAGCAAAACAAATGTATCCAATTTAGGCAACATCATATTCTCATGAACATTGGAATCGTTACCAAGAAACGAAAGTACCTGATAATTCAATTGGCGTGCGCGAGCTCTAGTAATTGGTCCAGTATGTATAGCAGCATGGGCTGTGGGTGTAACAATGGTATTGATGTCCTCATCAGACAGTGATCCAGAGACCTTCCAAAATGTAATCGTGTGTGATGCAGCACACACTAAATTCTTTCGCACGTGTGGTATCAGTGATTAAGCGTTTCTAATGACGCGGTGAAACCATACGGCCTGTCGTAATGAACCGTTTGGGAAACAGTTTGTAAGGCACACGGGCCAACATACGAACTACGTGTGATTTGTGCCCTATCGCACACGAGTTTTCTGCGTAACCCATCTGCCATGCTAGACTCCATCGCACACGTTTTCCAACAATTACCGTCTGTGATAATGTTCTATCACAAATGGTTCAGGAGCCCCTTCGCACACATACAAGTGCCGCAGACCGTTTGTGATTTGTTAGGTATTACTAACGGTTGCGGCAAGAGTGACGTGTGCTTTTCATTTGGGATCCCACACGTTTCCTGGAAAAAATACGACTGGGATTGTATTTTGCATTGGGCACGGTTTACTCCCAGTTCTCGTGTGTGATAACGCGATATCACAAACAGTTCCGGAGAACCTAAGCACACGTAGTAGCGCTGCGAATCGTTTGCGGTCTGCTGTGTATCACCGACGGTTCCAATACGATTGACGTATGATTTTCCGATGTGGATCGCACACACTCATTTAGTTGAACCGTGTGCGGAGCAATTGCCAGGTTAAAACAAAAATATCCCATTTCGAATCGGAATGCAAAAAGCCAATTCGCCACAATATTCAATTGAACAAATAAACATAAGTATCCCATTTTGAATCGGCACGCAAAAAGCAAATTTGCCATAATATTCAATTGAACAAATAGTGTCCACGAGAAGAACATTCATCAGATTTCGCAACAATTGCAATTGAACATATGGTAGCTAAATTCCAATGATTTGTCCACACATATATGCATTACATAATTAATCATAGTGTACGAAATACGAAGACCTCATCAGATGGAAAACAATGGATCCATGTATTATATGTTTAGCTGCTAACTCTTACTCAATGTCTCAGGAGAAGGCATGCTGAAATCTTCATTATCACTAGTGGGATTGATGTAGTGATCCAGGAAGAAGTCGCTGATAAATCTCCGAAACCATCAGCAATTCACTAGCCGGGAGCGGTTCAGGGGTCCTCAGTTTTAAGATGAGCTGAAGTATTTTTAAGATCAGAATGTGCCATATGAGTGGAGTAGAAGATATTAATTAAGATAGACTTACTGGTACTAATTCGCGAGGATCGTCACAACTATCAGCAGATTTGCAGATGGAGATCATGTGTCTGCAAACATATTATCCACAAAGGTTGGTCCCTGCTTCTTGCTGAGGACACCGAAATTTTTGTACAAAATTAGTCATGTATTTGTCTTGTTAGGAACAACCTAACCGGTGTTAGATGTATTATTTTTTCTTTGGACAAAATAGAAAGAGGTTTATTTAGAAGCTTGAACATTTGACTAGCGTAAGGAAAGGTATTTGCAGAGTGTTGGATAAATTTTTCGAAAATAATGGATTTCGGTGTGTTACCGAAGAAACGATCTCGTGATGCAGAGGTAGTTTCCCACAATGCGAGCACACTGCAAATGATGATGAATTTTGACAACATCAATTATTGAACCAGATATGAATGCAAATTAATTTCAACATCATAGAATTCAATACCTATCCAAGAATTGTTGAAGATGCGTCAGATCCTGAGCGTTTGTTGACTCTCTGAGAGAATCGATGTAGTAAACGGTGTTCTTGTTTGGAACAATGAATACCAATACCCTCGGTCCTTTTCATGTAATGTTGTGCCATTTGCTAATGCAGGATCTATGAAATACACACTCTCGCTTTGTCTTCTCTGCGCGTTCAATCCCCTGAGAGGAATAAAATGCAGTTAGCTGTTTATCATTTACAGCCTTGTATGGAGAAGTTGATCAGAGTTTGTTAAGTACTTACAAAATCACACATCAAACAAGAGTTGCATCGAGCATGTTGAAGTTGAAGAAGAGATGTAATTCCTCGAAACTCAATGATGGAACTAGCATCGTGTCGGAAATGATCTCTGTTGTAGTGGACTAACAAATGGCGATGACCTTCTGACATTTGATCCATGCAATATTCATGTAACTTCATGACATCGGAGCTGCACTCATCAAAGTATTCGCCACCAAGAAATGGCTGGCCATGGACATAATTGCGTGCTTCAAGTACGCCTGCTTTTCTTTTAGTAAGAAACAATTCTACCTGTTCATCATCCATGGCGTCAGAAATAATATTACTCCCCGATTCGAACAAGTTGTTGTTAATTTGGTTCTGGGCGATGAGTGCTTTAAGTAAGAGGAAATCGTTCTCTTTCCTCTTCACTTTTCCGCTGCGCTTCCTCGTGGTCGTGGGTGTAGCCTTTTTGGCCACTTCCTTCTTTGTACATGAAGCATTTCTGGCAGAACGTCTGGTTGCCTGCACGGTAGACTACCGAGCAGACGGTGAAGCTTGGACGGACTTCTTAGCAGACTGTTTATCTATGCCGGAGCTGAGAGCTGGCGGTGCTACAGTGACGGACTCCTGGGCTGTAGGAGCAGAGGCATCAGACTCCTGACCATGCGTTGAAGCTATGTCGGGTTTCTGCGCAGGTGGTGCCAACTTCTCGGTGTGCTAAGGAGGCCGCGCAACACGTTGCTTTGCTGAGCAGGAAGTGCTGACGCATTGGTATGCTGATCACGCGCCTGCGGACCGACGGACTGATGAGCAGTCGGTTCTGGACCTATAGACTGTGATAATGGCAAAGGTGTCCCGTCTTTCGATGAGATGTTGGTTTTCGCTTTGGAGGAAGTCGACTTTGACGATCCGACTACGAACGTGCTAGGACGTCGCGCCTTAGCAATCGCTAAACCAACTCCGAGAGGTTATTGACCACGCCGAGCACGATCAACGACCACGAGGGTCTGCATTTCTGCGAGCAAACGAAGAACAAGCAAGAAACTGAGATTGCAATCTGGATATTGCGAATATAAGATGAAAGCTTTATTGATCAAGGTGGGGTTACGAGACGCCTTGGTCCGGTCGTTGAACACAAACGCAGCACGCGAAGTTGCAGCTATGGCGAACTTTTGATCTAAACAAAACCCAAAGTCTAAACGACGCCCTAAGGGCTGTATATATGGAGGAAGAGGAGGGAATTTCGTGGCCCTTGAGGGAGGGGTCCGAAACCATCCCTAACTCTTGTTTCCCCACATACGGACTCTAAAAACAGCCTATACTTAAGTATTTCGAAATTACATGGGCCTGGCCCAATAATAAGGTGACGCAGCACCTAGAATAGCCTATGGACGAATATTATGAAGTGGCATCTTGTATATTTCGTCCAAGGCTTCATGCACCCATTATGGTGGCTTCAAAGTCCTGAAATCATCACTTGTAACTCCGTTCTTGTTCCCCTATGCATGGCATTATCTCCATGCTTGTTCTTGCTCCAATGTCCATCCTTCTCCAAGCTAGGGCCTTCATTTGTAAGCAAAACAAATGTATCCAATTTAGGCAGCATCATATTCTCATGAACATTAGAATCATTACCAAGAAACGAAAGTACATGATAATTTAATTGGCGTCTTGTGAGCTCTAGTAATTGGTCCAAGATATGTAGCAAAGAGGGGCTGTGGGTGTAACAATGGTATTGATGTCCTCATCATCCTCCCTTCTTGAAATGAAGTCGCCCTCGACGGAAGCTCATATTCCTCACCCAAATTAGGCTTCAAATCTGCAATGTTAAAAGTGGGACTAACCACAAAATCTGCAGGTAGCTCAAGTTTATATGCATTATCATTTATTTTCTCTAACAACTTAAATGGACCATCATCACGTGGCATTAGCTTTGATTTGCGCAAACTAGAAACCTATCTCACATAAATGTAACCAAACAAGATCTCCGGTGCAAAGACAACATGTTTTCTACCCTTATCTCCAAAGACGTTTATATTTAGCATTCATACGCTCAATGTTTTCCTTAGTTATCTCATGCATTTTTAAAATCAATTCAGCACGTTCTTTAGCATCAAAATTAACCTTCTCCGAAGATGGAAGAGGCAACAAATCAATAGGTGCACGAGGTAGGAAGCCATACACAATTTCAAAAGGGCACATCTTAGTAGTAGAATGCAATGAACGATTATAAGCAAATTCAATATGAGGCAAGCATTCTTCCCACATTTTCTTATTATTCTTCAAAACAGCCCTAAGCATAGTAGACAATGTTCTATTGACTACTTCAGTTTGTCCATCGGTTTGGGGTGACAAGTAGTACTAAAAAGCGGTTTAGTCCCCAACTTAGCCCATAAACATCTCCAAAAGTGGCTAAGAAATTTAGTATCACGATCTGAAACAATAGTATTTGGCACACCATGCAAGCGAATAATTTCACGAAAGAACAAATCAGCAACATTAACAAAGATCATCGCTTTTATGACATGGTATAAAGTGTGCCATTTTCGAGAATCTATCCACGACAACAAATATGCTATCCCTCCCTTCTTTGTTCGAGGTAAACCTAAAACAAAGTCCATAGATATATCCTCCCAAGGAACACTAGGCACCGGCAAAGGCATATATAAACCATGAGGATTGAGTCGTGACTTAGCTTTTTGACATGTAGTGCAGCGAGCAACAAAACGCTCAACATCCCGTCTCATCTTTGGCCAAAAGAAATGTGTAGCAAGTATATCCTCCGTCTTCTTCACGCCAAAGTGTCCCATTAATCCTCCTCCATGCGCCTCCTGCAACAACAAAAGACTAACAGCTAGCAGGAATGCATAGCTTGTTAGCACGGAACACAAAACCATCATTAATAACGAACTTGTTCCATGTTCTTCCTTCTTTACAATTCTGCATTACATCTTTAAAATCAGCATCATGCACATATTGATCTTTGATGGTCTCCAAACCAAATATTTTGAAGTCAAGTTGTGAAAGCATAGTATATCGACGAGACAAAGCATCAAAGAATAACATTTTCTTTACCCTTCTTGTGTTTAATGACATAAGGGAAAGTCTCAATGAATTCAACCCATTTAGCATGTCTACGATTCAGTTTAGCTTGACTTTTAATATGTTTCAAAGATTCATGATCAGAATGTATAACAAATTCTTTGGGCCATAAATAATGTTGCCATGTCTCTAAAGTCCTAACAAGAGCATATAATTCTTTGTCATAAGTAGAATAGTTCAGACTAGGCCCACTCAATTTTTGAGAAAAGTATGCAACAGGTTTGCCATCTTGTAATAACACACCTCCTAATCCAATTCCACTAGCATCACATTCAAGCTCAAAAGTCTTATTAAAGTCGAAGTTGGAGTAAAGGAGCATGTGTCAACTTATCTTTCAATACCGTGAAGGCTTCTTCCGTATGCGGTACCCCAAACAAAAGGCACATCCTTCTTTGTAAGCTCATTGAGAGGTGCAGCAATGGTGCTAAAGTCTCTCACAAAACGCCTATAGAAACCAGCGAGTCCAAGAAAACTCCTCACTTGTGTGACCGTTTTGGGCTGCGGCCAACTCTCAATAGCTTCAATCTTGGCCGTATCAACTTCAATTCCTGTGGAGTAACAACATAGCCAAGAAAAGATACTCGGTCGATTGCAAAAGGTGCACTTCCCAAGGTTACCAAACAAACGTGCATCACGTAGAGCATTAAAAACAGCACGCAAATGTTCCAAATGTTCTTCCAAAGATTTGCTATAAATCAGTATATCATCAAAGTAAACTACCACAAATCGTCCAATGAAAGCACGTAAAACTTCGTTCATTAATCTCATGAAAGTACTAGGTGCATTAGTTAACCCAAAAGGCATGACTAACCACTCATATAATCCAAACTTAGTTTTAAATGCTGTTTTCCATTCATCTCCCAATTTCATACGAATTTGATGGTATCCACTACGCATAAATCAACTTTGGAGAATATTGTAGAGCCACTCAATTCATCAAGCATATCATCTAGCCTAGGAATAGGATGACGATAACGAATAGTAATATTATTAATGCCTCTACAAGCAACACACATACGCCGACGTACCATCCTTTTTAGGCACTAGTATAATAGGAACAGCACAAGGACTAAGAGATTCGCGTATATAACCTTTGTCGAGCAGCTCCTGTACTTGACGCATAATCTCCTTCGTCTCCTCCGGATTGGTACGGTATGGTGCACGGTTGGAGTAGCGATGCACCGGAATTAAATCAATTTGATGCTCAATCCCTCGAATAGGTGGTAATCTCGGTGGCACGCCTTGTGGGAAGACGTCGCCGAACTCCGCAAAATGTTAGTGACAGCGAGGGGCAAAGAGGAAGGCACGTCCTCGAATGAAAATAATGCCTCTTTGCACACAAAACCATAGCAAACAGATTTGCTAGAATCTAGCTCATCAATATCAGATTTGGTGGCAAATAAACATGCACTTTTCAGTTTAATTTCGAAGCAACATTAGATGGTTTATTATTAGGCTTCATTTGTTGCTCAAATTCTTTTGCCACAATCTGATTTTCACTCTTATTTTTCTCCTGTTTTTGCTTTATTAGCTCTATTAATATCATCTTTCAAAATGGAATCAGAGTCATAGGAAGCAAAGTAATATTTTTATCCTTGTGAACAAGAGTATCTTGATTGTTTCTACCATGGTGTACAGAATTTTTATCAAATTGCCATGGTCTACCAAGTAATAAGGAACATGCTTGCATAGGTACCACATCACAATCAACATAATCAGCATATGTAGAGATACTAAAATACACACGAACAAAGACGTGTTACCTTAACCTTGCCGCTGTTGTTGAACCATTGGATGTAGTAAGGATGTGGATGTGGTCTTGTGGTGAGAGAAAGCTTCTCCACCATATCCATGCTAGCCAAGTTGTTGCAGCTCCCTCCATCTATGATGACGCGAATAGAACGTTCCTTCACAACTCCCTTTGTATGGAACAAGTTATGTCTCCGATTTTGCTCAGCTTGTGTAACCTGCACACTCAAAACACGTTGAGCAACTAAACATTCATACCTGTCAAAGATCTTCAAAGCAGCCATGTATTGCGTCTCATGATCGTAATCATCTCCACCGTGTTCTTCATGTGTAATAAGAGCCAAAGTCTCTTCATCATAGTCACTAGCAGACTCATACCCACCATCCTCGCAGCAATCATCACACGCTGAGATTGGCATTCTCTCAAAATTTCCTCTTCCCTTACAACGACAAATAATATCACTTGTGTGCCCTGTTGACGCCATGGAAGAAGAAGAGCTCTGTGTAGGCCTGGGTGTACTCTTGGCGAGATAGTGGTGGTTGTGCTCGCTTTCTTGTATCACGGTTGGAGGTGGCAGCCGGCGGAGGTGCCGGTGTAGTAGAACGTGTGGAAGTAGATGATGCACGTGGTGTCCATGATGAAGGTCGACCTGCAGAAAAGTTAGTCCGCGCCAAGGCCTGTCGATCCTGAACTTCACGTTCAGCTTTACAAGCAAGATGGAATAATCGAGTGATATTATTATAATCCTTGTAGTCTAGAATGGTCTGAATCTCTCTATTTAATCCACCCAGAAAACGTGCAAGCATAGCTTCATTCTCCTCAACAATACCACATCTAATCAAGCCAGTTTGTAATCCTGATAATATTCTTCTACCGAATTTTTTCCTTGTCTTAAGCGCTGCAATTTTTGAAGTAATTCACGCTGATAATATGGTGGAACCCAACGAGTACGCATAGCAGTTTTCAAAGCAGCCCAAGTAGCTGGAATAGGATATAATCTACAATGTTCAGACCACCAAACACATGCAAAGCTAGTGAAAGCACAAACAGCGGCAGGAACACGTCTCTCCTCGTGGATATTGTAAACATGTAAATCGTTGTTCAGTTTCTAACTCCCAAGTAAGATATATATCAGAACATATCTACCCTCAAATGGTGGAATATTCAATTTCAGTTTAGGGAGATGGTCATGATCTCGTACTGAAGGGGAGCCCAACATTGCCATTATGTGCATGTGGACGACACGGTGGTTGTGGTGTTGGTGGTTGCACGTAGTTACGATGTTGATCAACCTCATCCTCGTAATCTCTCACATAATCATCCTCCCGCACATCAGCAGCAGGAGCCACGAAGTATCAACAAGAAAGACCAAAGACTTGGCCAGTGAAGAGGGACACGGCTCGCTTCGGCGGAGGGTTGCTTCATGAGTGGAGGTAGTCGTTGTTGTTGTTGTAGAGGTGCATTAGGTGCAGCCGGTGGTGGTGGTGGTAGACGCGCATAAGCAATTCATTAAACTTGTTATCGAGCTTTGTGTAACGCCTTCTCAATGCCATCTATCTTCTCCATGGCCTCTTCAAATCTATTTAGAACATCTTCCACCTGCCCACTCATCATTTGTTGAAACTTATCATGTAGCGCTTTGTTTGTCATGTTCTCCCAGTCAGTCTCGCAGGCTTGTGATCCTGCCATGATTAGCAGCAATAGAAACACACAAGAATATGATTCGACAGACTACTAGGAAGTGGTGGTGGTGGTGTGGTGGACAGTCACAAATCCGTCAAGCAAATTTCAAATTCTTACCAGTTCTTACCCAAAGAAGAAAGCGGTGATCGGCAACCGATGTAGTCAAAACTCTCGAGCTTGGATAGAGCGATTACAGGAGAGTCAAACGCACGATGTAGATGTATGTGGAGCTGGGAAGGCTTATAATATGGTAGCAAAAGGGTCAGCAATAATCAAGTCGGAGATGCAAAGTTGAATAAACGCTCAACGACGGTCTTGTCGGTCCTAGGCTAGACCGTGCTAGAGACGCGAGCCTAGAACACTAACAAAATCACGGCGCTGCAGGGAAACAACGGAAAAGCACACTCTGGAAAAAAAAAATTCGCTCTTTTTTTTTTTGCGCTGCTTTTTTTTTGCGCTGCTCTTTTTTTTTTTGCGAAAAATCACTATAATGGCGAGTGTCTCAAAACTCTTCCTGTGTCAAATCGACAGGATGGGCACGAAATTTTTTCGACCAAAATTTTTTTTTTATTTGCCGGAACCGAAAACTGAAACGGGTCAAAAAACTTTCTATAATGGCGATTGTCTCAATACGCTTAGAAACACCTAAAAATAGGATAGCCAGAAAATTTTTCGACAAGTGCGTTTTCGGAAAATTTTGGGCCCTAAACGGAGGGTGGTTTCGGACTCTTTTTTTTTCCGAAACCTACTCGGCTAGGAAACACGAATCGGAAACTAGATGGATCTCGAAAACAAACCTAATATGAGAAGAACTTCGGATTGGTGGTGGATATATGGTGGTGGTATATGGCAGCGGTGGTGGTATATGGTAGCGGTGGTGGTATATGGATACTGATTGGTGGTGGTATATGGATACGGATGGGTGGTGGTATATGGATACGGATTCAGAGCGGTGGCGGATAATGAAGGGTGGTAGATGTCAAGGCGATGATGATGGTGCGGCGGCGTGACAACTTATGACCGTAACTCAAACTCTAAAAGACTAGACTCTAAGACCAAAGCAACTTGACACGACGATGCAACCGCAAATTCAACAAAGCAAAACCCTAAAAAGATTATGCGAAGGCTCAGATTGGTTCGGATATGATGAACTAACCCTAATTTTTTTGTGGCTTTTTCGTGGACTTTAGGTATGAAGAACAGACTCGATCTAATCTACGAAAACTGTAAAATCTCACCGAGCAACCTGAAAATCTGATACCACTTGATAAAGGCAAAGGTGTCCGTCTTTCGATGAGATGTTGGTTTTCGCTTTGGAGGAAGTCGACTTTGACGATCCGACTACGAACGTGCATAGGACGTCGCGCCTTAGCAATCGCTAAACCAACTCCGAGAGGTTATTGACCACGCCGAGCACGCATCAACTCGACCACGAGGGTCTGCATTTCGCGAGCAAACGAAGAACAAGCAAGAAACTGAGATTGCAATCTGGATATTGCGAATATAAGATGAAAGCTTTATTGATCAAGGTGGGGTTCTGAGACGCCTTGGTCTGGTCGTTGAACACAAACGAAGTACGCGAAGTTGCAGCTATGGCGAACTTTTGATCTAAACAAAACCCAAAGTCTAAACGACGCCCTAAGGGCTGTATATATGGACGGAGAGGAGGGAATTTCGTGGCCCTTGAGGGAGGGGTCCGAAACCATCCCTAACTCTTGTTTCCCCACATACGGACTCTAAAAACAGCCTATACTTAAGTATTTCGAAATTACATGGGCCTGGCCCAATAATAAGGTGACGAGCACCTAGAATAGCCTATGGACGAATATTATGAAGTGGCATCTTGTATATTTCGTCCAAGGCTTCATGCACCCATTATGGTGGCTTCAAAGTCCTGAAATCATCACTTGTAACTCCGTTCTTGTTCCCCTTGCATGGCATTATCTCCATGCTTGTTCTTGCTCCAATGTCCATCCTTCTCCAAGCTAGGGCCTTCATTTGTAAGCAAAACAAATGTATCCAATTTAGGCAGCATCATATTCTCATGAACATTAGAATCATTACCAAGAAACGAAAGTACCGATAATTTAATTGGCGTCTTGTGAGCTCTAGTAATTGGTCCAGATATGTAGCAAAGAGGGGTTGTGGGTGTAACAATGGTATTGATGTCCTCATCATCCTCCCCTTCTTGAAATGAAGTCGCCCTCGTGGAAGCTCATATTCCTCACCCAAATAAGGCTTCAAATCTGCAATGTTAAAAGTGGGACTAACCCCAAAATCTGCAGGTAGCTCAAGTTTATATGCATTATCATTTATTTTCTCTAACACCTTAAATGGACCATCGACGTGGCATTAGCTTTGATTTGCAAACTAGGAAACCTATCCTTACGCAAATGTAACCAAACAAGATCTACAGTGCAAAGACAACATGTTTTCTACCCTTATCTCCAAAGACGCTTATATTTAGCATTCATACGCTCAATGTTTTCCTTAGTTATCTCATGCATTTTTAAAATCAATTCAGCACGTTCTTTAGCATCAAAATTAACCTTCTCCGAAGATGGAAGAGGCAACAAATCAATAGGTGCACGAGGTAGGAAGCCATACACAATTTCAAAAGGGCACATCTTAGTAGTAGAATGCAATGAACGATTATAAGCAAATTCAATATGAGGCAAGCATTCTTCCCACATTTTCTTATTATTCTTCAAAACAGCCCTAAGCATAGTAGACAATGTTCTATTGACTACTTCAGTTTGTCCATCTGTTTGGGGGTGACAAGTAGTACTAAAAAGCAGTTTAGTCCCCAACTTAGCCCATAAACATCTCCAAAAGTGGCTAAGAAATTTAGTATCACGATCTGAAACAATAGTATTTGGCACACCATGCAAGCGAATAATTTCACGAAAGAACAAATCAGCAACATTAACAAAGATCATCGCTTTTATGACATGGTATAAAGTGTGCCATTTTCGAGAATCTATCCACGACAACAAATATGCTATCCCTCCCTTCTTTGTTCGAGGTAAACCTAAAACAAAGTCCATAGATATATCCTCCCAAGGAACACTAGGCAATCGGCAAAGGCATATATAAACCATGAGGATTGAGTCGTGACTTAGCTTTTTGACATGTAGTGCAGCGAGCAACAAAACGCTCAACATCCCGTCTCATCTTTGGCCAAAAGAAATGTGTAGCAAGTATATCCTCCGTCTTCTTCACGCCAAAGTGTCCCATTAATCCTCCTCCATGCGCCTCCTGCAACAACAAAAGACGAACAGAGCTAGCAGGAATGCATAGCTTGTTAGCACGGAACACAAAACCATCATTAATAACGAACTTGTTCCATGTTCTTCCTTCTTTACAATTCTGCATTACATCTTTAAAATCAGCATCATGCACATATTGATCTTTGATGGTCTCCAAACCAAATATTTTGAAGTCAAGTTGTGAAAGCATAGTATATCGACGAGACAAAGCATCAAGAATAACATTTTCTTTACCCTTCTTGTGTTTAATGACATAAGGGAAAGTCTCAATGAATTCAACCCATTTAGCATGTCTACGATTCAGTTTAGCTTGACTTTTAATATGTTTCAAAGATTCATGATCAGAATGTATAACAAATTCTTTGGGCCATAAATAATGTTGCCATGTCTCTAAAGTCCTAACAAGAGCATATAATTCTTTGTCATAAGTAGAATAGTTCAGACTAGGCCCACTCAATTTTTCAGAAAAGTATGCAACAGGTTTGCCATCTTGTAATAACACACCTCCTAATCCAATTCCACTAGCATCACATTCAAGCTCAAAAGTCTTATTAAAGTCGGGAAGTTGGAGTAAAGGAGCATGTGTCAACTTATCTTTCAATACCGTGAAGGCTTCTTCAATGCGGTACCCCAAACAAAAGGCACATCCTTCTTTGTAAGCTCATTGAGAGGTGCAGCAATGGTGCTAAAGTCTCTCACAAAACGCCTATAGAAACCAGCGAGTCCAAGAAAACTCCTCACTTGTGTGACCGTTTTGGGCTGCGGCCAACTCTCAATAGCTTCAATCTTGGCCGTATCAACTTCAATTCTGTGGAGTAACAACATAGCCAAGAAAAGATACTCGGTCGGTGCAAAAGGTGCACTTCCCAAGGTTACCAAACAAACGTGCATCACGTAGAGCATTAAAAACAGCACGCATAAATGTTCCAAATGTTCTTCCAAAGATTTGCTATAAATCAGTATATCATCAAAGTAAACTACCACAAATCGTCCAATGAAAGCACGTAAAACTTCGTTCATTAATCTCATGAAAGTACTAGGTGCATTAGTTAACCCAAAAGGCATGACTAACCACTCATATAATCCAAACTTAGTTTTAAATGCTGTTTTCCATTCATCTCCCAATTTCATACGAATTTGATGGTATCCACTACGCAAATCAACTTTGGAGAATATTGTAGAGCCACTCAATTCATCAAGCATATCATCTAGCCTAGGAATAGGATGACGATAACGAATAGTAATATTATTAATGCCTCTACAAGCAACACACATACGCCGACGTACCATCCTTTTTAGACACTAGTATAATAGGAACAGCACAAGGACTAAGAGATTCGCGTATATAACCTTTGTCGAGCAGCTCCTGTACTTGACGAATAATCTCCTTCGTCTCCTCTGGATTGGTACGGTATGGTGCACGGTTGGGTAGCGATGCACCGGGAATTAAATCAATTTGATGCTCAATCCCTCGAATAGGTGGTAATCCTGGTGGCACGTCTTGTGGGAAGGCGTCAGCGAACTCCTGCAAAATGTTAGTGACAGCAGGGGGCAAAGAGGAAGGCACGTCCTCGAATGAAAATAATGCCTCTTTGCACACAAAACCATAGCAAACAGATTTGCTAGAATCTAGCTCATCAATATCAGATTTGGTGGCAAATAAACATGCACTTTTCAGTTTAATTTCAGAAGCAACATTAGATGGTTTATTATTAGGCTTCATTTGTTGCTCAAATTCTTTTGCCAC
Organism: Aegilops bicornis; assembly: GCA_021605145.1. Taxonomy (NCBI): domain Eukaryota; kingdom Viridiplantae; phylum Streptophyta; class Magnoliopsida; order Poales; family Poaceae; genus Aegilops; species Aegilops bicornis. Next base: position 243,308,690 of record CM038669.1, read on the forward strand.
AATCTGATTTTCACTCTTATTTTTCTCTGTTTTGCTTTATTAGCTCTATTAATATCATCTTTCAAAATGGAATCAGAGTCATAGGAAGCAAAGTAATATTTTTATCCTTGTGAACAAGAGTATACTGATTGTTTCTACCATGGTGTACAGAATTTTTATCAAATTGCCATGGTCTACCAAGTAATAAGGAACATGCTTGCATAGGTACCACATCACAATCAACATAATCAGCATATGTAGAGATACTAAAATACACACGAACAAAGACGTGTTACCTTAACCTTGCCGCTGTTGTTGAACCATTGGATGTAGTAAGGATGTGGATGTGGTCTTGTGGTGAGAGAAAGCTTCTCCACCATATCCATGCTAGCCAAGTTGTTGCAGCTCCCTCCATCTATGATGACGCGAATAGAACGTTCCTTCACAACTCCCTTTGTATGGAACAAGTTATGTCTCTGATTTTGCTCAGCTTGTGTAACCTGCACACTCAAAACACGTTGAGCAACTAAACATTCATACCTGCCAAAGATCTTCAGCAGCCATGTATTGCGTCTCATGATCAGAATCATCTCCACCGTGTTCTTCATGTGTAATAAGAGCCAAAGTCTCTTCATCATAGTCACTAGCAGACTCATACCCACCATCCTCAGTAGCAATCATCACACGCTGAGATTGGCATTCTCTCGCAAAATTTCCTCTTCCCTTACAACGACGACAAATAATATAACTTGTGTGCCTGCTGACGCCATGGAAGAAGAAGAGCTACTGTAGGCCCAGCAGGTGTACTCTTGGCGAGATAGTGGTGGTTGTGCTCGCTTTCTTGTATCACGGTTGGAGGTGGCAGCCGACGGAGGTGCCGTGTAGTAGAACGTGTGGAAGTAGATGATGCACGTGGTGTCCATGATGAAGGTCGACCTGCAGAAAAAGTTAGTCCGCGCCAAGGCCCGTCGATCCTGCACTTCACGCTCAGCTTTACAAGCAAGATGGAATAATCGTAAAGTGATATTATTATAATCCTTGTAGTCTAGAATGGTCTGAATCTCTCTATTTAATCCACCCGTAAAACGTGCAAGCATAGCTTCATTCTCCTCAACAATACCACATCTAATCAAGCCAGTTTGTAATTCCCGATAATATTCTTCTACCGAATTTTTTCCTTGTCTTAAGCGCTGCAATTTTTGAAGTAATTCACGCCGATAATATGGTGGAACCCAACGAGCACGCATAGCAGTTTTCAAAGCAGCCCAAGTAAATGGAATAGGATATAATCTACAATGTTCGGACCACCAAACACATGCAAAGCTAGTGAAAGCACAAACAGCGGCAGGAACACGTCTCTCCTCGGGATATTGTAAACATGTAAATCGTTGTTCAGTTTCTAACTCCCAAGTAAGATATATATCGTGAACATATCTACCCTCAAATGGTGGAATATTCAATTTCAGTTTAGGGAGATGGTCATGATCTCGTACCTGAAGGGGAGCCCGAACATTGCCATTATGTGCATGTGGACGACCTGGTGGTTGTGGTGCTGGTGGTTGCACGTAGTTCTGATGTTGATCAACCTCATCCTCGTAATCTCTCACATAATCATCCTCCCGCACATCAGCAGCAGGAGCCACGTATATCAACAAGACACCTGCAGCTTGGCCAGCCGAAGAGGGACACGGCTCGCTCAATGGAGGGTCGCTTCATGAGTGGAGGTAGTCGTTGTTGTTGTTGTAGAGGTGCATTAGGTGCAGCCGGTGGTGGTGGTGGTAGACGCCAAGCAATTCATTAAACTTGTTATCGAGCTTTGTGTCGAACGCCTTCTCAATGCCATCTATCTTCTCCATGGCCTCTTCAAATCTATTTAGAACATCTTCCACCTGCCCACTCATCATTTGTTGAAACTTATCATGTAGCGCTTTGTTTGTCATGTTCTCCCAGTCGGTCTCGTCGGCTTGTGATCCCGCCATAGTTAGCAGCAATAGAAACACACAAGAATATGATTCGACAGACTACTAGGAAGTGGTGGTGGTGGTGTGGTGGACAGTCACAAATCCGTCAAGCAAATCTCAAATTCTTACAGTTCTTACCAAAGAAGAAAGGTGATCGGCAACCGATGTAGTCAAAACTCTCGAGCTTGGATAGAGCGATTACTGTGGAGAGTCAAACGCACGATGTAGATGTATGTGGAGCTGGGAAGGCTTATAATATGGTAGCAAAAAGGGTCAAAGAATAATCAAGTCGAGATGCAAAGTTGAATAAACGCTCAACGACAGATCAGGTTGGTCCTAGGCTAGACCGTGCTAGAGACGCGAGCCTAGAACACTAACAAAATCACGGCAACAAGTAGGGAAACAACGGAAAAGCACACTGGAAAAAAATTCGCTCTTTTTTTTTTGCGATTCATTTTTTTTGCGGTTCTATTTTTTTTTTTGCGAAAAAACACTATAATGGCGAGTGTCTCAAAACTCTTCCTGTGTCAAATCGACAGGATGGGCACGAAATTTTTTCGACCAAAAATTTTTTTTTTGATCGCCCGGACCAAAACCGGAAACGGGTCAAAAAACTTTCTATAATGGCGACTGTCTCAATACGCTTAGAAACACCTAAAAATAGGATAGCGGAAAATTTTTCGACAAGTGCGTTTCGGAAAATTTTGGGCCTAAACGGAGGGTGGTTTCGGACTCTTTTTTTTCCAAACCTACTCCGGCTAGGAAACACGAATCGGAAACTAGATGGATCTCGAAAACAAACCTAATATGAGAAGAACTCGGATTGGTGGTGGATATATGGTGGTGGTATATGGCAGCGGTGGTGGTATATGGTAGCGGTGGTGGTATATGGATACTGCATTGGTGGTGGTATATGGATACGGATGGGTGGTGGTATATGGATACGGATTCGTGAGCGGTGGCGGATCTGAAGGGTGGTAGATGTCAAGGCGATGATGATGGTGCGGCGGCGGCGTGACAACTTATGACCGTAACTCGAAACTCTAAAAGACTAGACTCTAAGACCAAAGCAACTTGACACGACGATGCAACCGCAAATTCAACAAAGCAAAACCCTAAAAAGATTATGTGAAGGCTCGATTGGTTCGGATATGATGAACTAACCCTAATTTTTTTTGTGGCTTTTTCGTGGACTTTAGGTATGAAGAACAGACTCGATCTAATCTACGAAAAACTGTAAAATCTCACCGAGCAACCTGAAAATCTGATACCACTTGATAAAGGCAAAGGTGTCCCGTCTTTCGATGAGATGTTGGTTTTCGCTTTGGAGGAAGTCGACTTTGACGATCCGACTACGAACGTGCTAGGACGTCGCGCCTTAGCAATCGCTAAACCAACTCCGAGAGGTTATTGACCACGCCGAGCACGATCAACTCCGACCACGAGGGTCTGCTTTCCTGCGAGCAAACGAAGAACAAGCACGAAACTCAGATTGCAATCTGGAAATTGCGAATATAAGATCAAAGCTTAATTGAACAAGGTGGGGTACAGAGACGCCTTGGTCTGGACGTTGAACACAAACGAAGACGCTAAGTTGCAGCTATGGCGAACTTTTGATCTAAACAAAACCCAAAGTCTAAACGACGCCCTAATGGCTGTATATATGGAGGAAGAGGAGGAATTTCGTGGCCCTTGAGGGAGGGGTCGAAACCATCCCTAACTCTTGTTTCCCCACACATACGGACTCTAAAAACAGCCTATACTTAAGTATTTCGAAATTACATGGGCCTGGCCCAATAATAAGGTGACGCAGCACCTAGAATAGCCTATGGACGAATATTATGAAGTGGCATCTTGTATATTTCGTCCAAGGCTTCATGCACCCATTATGGTGGCTTCAAAGTCCTGAAATCATCACTTGTAACTCCGTTCTTGTTCCCCTTGAGCATGGCATTATCTCCATGCTTGTTCTTGCTCCAATGTCCATCCTTCTCCAAGATAGGGCCTTCATTTGTAAGCAAAACAAATGTATCCAATTTAGGCAGCATCATATTCTCATGAACATTAGAATCATTACCAAGAAACGAAAGTACCTGATAATTTAATTGGCGTGCGCGAGCTCTAGTAATTGGTCCAGTATATGTAGCAGTAGGGGTTGTGGGTGTAACAATGGTATTGATGTCCTCATCAGACTGCTTAGAAGGAGGTTCTGAAGCATCAGACTGCTTAGCAGTCTGTTCCACCAGGTTGGTCCGATGAGCATGTGCTGCAGCCTGAGTCTCCCCCACCGCTTCGGCCGTCGACATCTGAACCGTGGTACGTCATCGCCAGTTGTAGGCCTTGCCACTGGCTGCTTTGGGGCGGAGGATGACATGGCCTGTACGCCACAAAGTCGGTCCGGCTGATCACAGGTTGATGCATCAGCCCACGAGAGCTGCTCTCGCAAGGAGAGCGTCACCGGTTGAGGGGCGATAGTGATTCCTCTTGGCGGGGCTTCAGGAATCTCATCGATGAACTCTATTTCCTTTCGTGGGCACTGGATGTGATGTAAGAGTGTTTCTCCCAAGGTCCTTTGCTCATTGAAGTCTCCTAGGACATTCTTCAGGGCAAATTCATTGAATCCAGGCTTTACTTCAGTCATGTAGCACTTCACACAGCCCGGCTTCAATGGCACATTGTCCAAGAAGAGGCCATCTTCCAAGAAGGGTGGGCAAACCCAGGCTTTTGCACATTTTAATGTACCTTCATAATGTGTAAGCACGCCCTTGATCATCTTTCATTCCAGATAGATCAGATATAGCATCATCACGAGCATTGCAGTCTCGATGTCGCAGGGTCGGTGATGCACATCTACTCTTGTGCGGTGTTGTCGCCAAGAATAAGCAAAGATCATCCATGCCCGCCTTCCCTCCCATCTGCTGGCTATCTGTCAGTGTTAGAGTCTTCTGCATCATCATCATTGAGTCCTCAACATCCTTTCGAACAGCCGGATATATCCCGTTCAAGACTACTTGATCCCTCACAATCTGCTGAAGACCTAGGGTTGTCCGAATCAGATGAAGATACATGGCCTGAATGAGTGTTGTCACTGCTACTCGGCATCTACAGCGAACACATGTGAAACTCAGGAAAGGAGGATAAGGATAAAACTAATAACTTGGTATCATGCTTTCTAAACATGCCATGCAATAATTTAGAAAATGTACGGCTAATTTGTTAAGTTTGTGTGACTCGGGCGCCCGCGATCTGTAAATAGGCAGTAACTTATTGGAACAAATACAGCTTATATGTAGTCAGTAAGGTAGATAATTCTCATATATTCGCTTACCGTTATTTTATAGCCAATTTGGGAACATACGGAACGAAATTGGAAGAGGGATTGCGAGGAAATATGCCTCACCGCGATGTAGAGCAGTAACTAACAGGCTTCTTGATGCAAACCCGGCCGGTCCACAGGAGAGGCGAGGGTAAGTGCATCGATATGCTCAAGGGTGGCTGGCGAGCAAACGAAGACGGCGAGGAGCGGGCAGCCGCATGTTGGGAACGACAGTGAAGGTAGGCTTGACACCGAAGAGCGGGCACACGGCCGGGGTGAGCATGGCGGTGCCGGAGAGGGTTCTGCTGTGGATCTGGGGGAGGGGGAGCTGGCGAAGGAGATTGGGTGGACTAGTTGAGTGAAACGCGGGCGACGGTGGCGGGGTGTTGGCGGCCTAGGTGAAAAGGGTGAAAAATATCCCCGGTGGCCGCGCGAGCGGAAAGGCCTATGCAAACGGTTGCCTCTAAGCGCTCGTTTGCACAAACGGAATAATTTCGTTTGAAATGAAGACGTGAGTTCATCATTTCTCATCCAAATTTTTTGCACGTAAACCAATCACAATTTTACCACGGGTTTGATTTGCTGGCGCATGAGGTCTTGTGTGCTATATGTAAGACATTTTTTGGCATTTACCGTGCATGTTTGGATATAAATCAATTCCTAGCCGGACTGCATTTCCTATCGAAAGGGATGAGGATTGCCATTCGATCTGGGAGCATCCAATGGTGCAGACGTACGATCCGTGGAGTTTGGGTTCTGGCCAATCAGAGCGCACGACTCAGATTGCACGCATAGCGAGGGGGCATCGGCCACGGTTTGGTAGGCACACGGCTTTCGTGTGTGAACCGTGTACTATTTGAAAACATTTTTTTGGGAGGGGCTATTTGAAAACATGTACATGTGTGGTCGAAAGGATGAGGATCGCCGTTCGATCAAGGAGAATCCAACAGTGCAGACGTACGATCCGTGGGGTTTGGGTTCTGTCCAATCAGAACGCACGACTCAGATCGCGTGCGTGGCAGAGGTGTGGGGGGGTGCATCGGCCACGGTTTAGTGGACACACGGCTTTCGTGAGTGAACCGTGTGCTCTTTGAAAACATTTACATTACCTAACATCATATTTTTGTTCGAATGAAAACATAAGTTCATCGTTTCGCCTCCAATTTTTTTCCGCGGTAAGAAATCATGAGTATAGTGGAGAGCGTCATATACTAGTATCGTGAATAAACAGTACATATGATACTACCTTTAATTAATTATAGCGCATGGTATTATACATAGAGTATAGTATATATGTATATATATATCATATTTATTGCCATGCATGACACAAATTAGCATCGCATTTAACATGATACGGTATCTACCTACTATATGTTACTCTAACCCTCTTGATATATATTTAATTCTTTGCCACATCCGCATATATACTTGCCATTTCCGAGTGCATGACATCGTCGGCTATGATACTACCACTATATATGGCTAGCCTTATATAGGGAGTATCATATAGTACTATATATATAGTATCATGCATATGATACTAGTGTATGATACTACGTACGTACCTTCATAGTGCATATATAGTATCATAGAGTAGTACTAGCTCCCTCTGTAAACTAACATAAGAGCTTTTAGATTACTAAATAGTGACCTAAACGCTCTTATATTAGTTTACGGAGGGAGTATATATCATAGATGACCGTATTTATGGCCATGCATGACACAAAGTAGTATAGCATTTAATATATATATATAAATATATCATAGATGTTACGGTATCTACCTATGTTACTGCTTCGTTGCCACATCATCATATTTTCTATTCCCGGGTGCATGATACCGGCTATGACACCCCCACTATGGCCACCCTAATAAGGCTGGTCGTAATATGGGAGTATCAAGCGGTATGATGCATGCCAACTAGACTTTTTGCATGATGTGGCACACAGTTAAATGATGAAAGAGAGGATGTGTGGTATCATATCATGATACCATATTATATTAAATGTTGTACTACTTTGTGTCATGCATGGTAATTAATAAGGAACCTAAGATACTAACTCATGATACTATGGATGCGCGCATTACGGAGGTATTGTCGATCATATACTAGTATCATGCATATATACTCCCTCCTTTCCGGTTTATAGGCTTATCTCAAAATTTTAGTTTTTCCATTTTATAAGGCTCATTTTGGTTGTTCCCCATCACATGTCCAGATTCCAAGGTGCATTAAATCATTGCATGCAAATATTAAGAGAAAGTTGACCAATGCATGTACTTTATATTTGCATGCATGTATTGCAATTAATACATTGGAAAACATAATTTTTTGAGGAAAACAAAATCATTAATTGGGTGTTCTTGCAAACTACAAAAGGTATTCCACCACTCACCATCTACCTTGGTGGGTGAGATTTTTGAATTGAGCCCTATAAGGCTGGTTGTAATGGGGAGTATCATATATATGATAGTGTAGCTAGGATACTAGCTACTTCCGTAATGCTTAGTATCATAAGTTAACATTTTAGGTTGCCTTACTAATCACACAAAGTAGTAGTACAACATTTAATATGACATGGTATCATGATATGATACCACATCCTCTCTTGTGTGCCACATCATCCAGAAAGTCTAGTTGGCATGCATGATACCGCTTATGATAATACCATTACAACCAGCCTAGCTAAACCAGAAAGGAGGGAGTATGAGACTAGCTAGCCACAATGGAGAGTAGTACACTAGTAACATACACATATCCCTAGACTATATATATATATATATATAAACTAAGCTTGAGTGTAGAATAGCTTATTCTACACCCCTAGTAACGCTCTATACAAAATATAGTAACGCAACATGTAAAATATAGTAATTTTTTTGACCATGTAAGAAATCAAAAACTTGGATAGTAAAATATATATCTCATAATTACTACATTTTACATAGTGTTTTACTAGATTTTGTACATACTGCTATCTTGGGGTGTAGAATAAGCTATTCTACACTCACGCTTAGAATAAGCGTTACCCTATATATATATATATATATATATATATATATATATATATATATATATATATATATATATATATATATGTTACTACCTTCATAGTGGGTAGTAACATAAGTGTAGTGTCATGCAAAGCTTCATTTCTTAGGTTCTGAGACTCATATTGCATTGCGACATGTGATGCTATAATAACTATCTAAGTTACTGAAAATATCTCTCTCCTCATTAACTTATTGCCACATAAGCAAGTTTGCTGAGTTGGAGTCGGTGTTACTGCTGAAGTTACTCCCACTGTGGCTAGTCTGATACTAGCTAGTCATCTATGATATACTAGCTACCTCACTAAGAGCATGGTTAATAATACAGCCAAGGTTCGGCTATAAGAAGTTGACATGTCATATACAGCCAACCTCTTAGCGGGTATGTACAATAATAAGTTTTATATACGTACTAGTTTATCAATAGTTGGCCCACCTTACATCCTCACAAAGTGATGTAGGGTGGAACCCTACGTGGACGATCTTTCACGTTGGAGCGGATCCTACGGGGAATCACGATGAACACGGGGAAGAACGGAGAGAAATCACGGAGGAAACGAGAGAGATCGCTCAACCAACAAGGAATCAATCACACAAGTGCTAGATCATCGAACACAAAGAGGTACATATGATCCATAATCAACAAAGGTAAGGATACACGAGTAGCCGTTCTTCTCCGAGAGGAGGTCTTGATGGGGTCCACCCTAGAAGGGGGTCTTGAATCCGCTTGGGGGATCTTCTCCGTAGAGGTCCTGAGCTCCGAGGAGAAGTAACCAAGTGGATGAGCAAGGCTCTCACACAAACATGAGCTAATCCAATGCTAACCCTAGAAAGTTGGGGAAGAAGGAGTATATATAGTCTAGGGGGCGAAGGGGTACAAGGGCTGCGGCCCAAACGAAGTCAACACACAGGCGTCGGACGTCCGGAAGGCGTCGGACGTCCGGAGGCTCGGGACGGTCCGGACATCCGGACGGGCTCGGACGTCCGTAGAATCAGTCTTGTCTTGGGTGTGTTGGACGTCTGGAGAGGGTTGGTCGTCCGGGGCTTCGTGGATGCAGACGTCCGGAGGAAGTTGTCGATCGTCCAGTAGATTCGGTTGAGGCGTGCGTCGGTCGGACGTCCGGAGGCTTCGGTCGTCCGTAGTTTTGGTTCGGGTGGCAAAGTGTCGGACGTCCGGAGAGTCCGTCGTCCGGGTCCTGGGACTCGTCGGACGTCCAGAAGGCGTTGGACGTCCGGTGCCTGTGCCTTCAGCAGCATCTCTTCTTCTTCAATATGCCTCGAGTCTCGCCGCCTTGGCTCTCCCAAGTGGTTGATCCTTGGCTCACCTCCATGTACTGATTACACATAGAGTCTCCGAATGAGGTAGTAGCCATGTCTCGTGAGTAGGAAGAGGGAGTTCGGAGAGGAGCGAATTCACCTTATCTTCGATAGCCTTAGCTCGGGCTCTTGTCATGGGTCCTAGTGGCGTTGAGGGAGATGTAGGCACGTCCATGGGGATGAGCGAGGGATGCTCCGCATCACAAAGTGTCTTGGGTCTCCTGTTGTAGCTGGCTCTACTAACCAAGAGACCGTATCTCTTCCCTTTCCTCGAACTAATAAGCACATATATATTATTCTATTCCTTATAGCCAGACTACCCATAGTGGGAGTAACATAGGTAGTAATATCACACATATCTAGACAAAATAGATGATGTGGCAAGCAATAAATGAAGAAAAGGAGGAAAGTGGATATGTGTGATGTTACTACCTATGTTACTCCCACTGTGGGTATAGTCTTACTATAGTATGAGACTACCCACAATGGAAGTAACATAGGTAGTAACATCACGCATATCTAGATAAAGTAGATGATGTGGCAAGCAATGAATGAAGAAAGAGAGGAAAGTAGTAACATAGCTAGGTACTAGTAGTATGAGTAACATCACATGTATATATCAAGGCAAGATGTTTCTATAGCCTAATAAATGAAGTGTTGCATGTTACCACACATATATGTTACTCCCCACTATAGAGGTAGTAACATAGACTAGTGTAACATATGGGCATGCTAGTCTATGTTACTACCCATTGTGGCTAGTCTGAGTAACATCACACATCTCAAGGCAAGATGAGTCTATAGCCTAATAAATGAAGTGTTGCATGTTACTACACATATGTTACTCCCCATTATAGAGGTAGTAACATAGACTAGTAACATTCTATGTTACTACCCATTGTGGCTAGTCTTATGTCACTCTATTGTGTACTTACTTGCTCTAATAATGCATAGTATCACAGAGTAGCTAGTATCATATGTAGTACTTTATTTATATTGTCATGCATGACACATAGTAGCATAACATTTATTATGATACGGTTTCATGATATGATACTTAACCCTCTCTTTCCTCATTTAATTAATTCTATGACAACTCATCAAAATTGCCTAGTTGGCATGCATGATACTAGCTATGATACCCCCTTAGTATCAGCCTAGCAAAGGTGTACAGATCATTTGTGCGTCACTTTGTGAGTTTTCATCTGTTTGTTCAAGAAGCGGGGAGAAATTTCAAACATTTCGGCCGCGAGGTGCGGCCACTGGCGTAGGCCTAGTTGGTATTTTAATTATAGAAAATTAAGATGGAGTTCGGACATCATCAAAATTTATGTGTGCCTATGGCATGCTCTCACGACCCCGTGGAAAAAAATTGGTAAAGTTTGGCACAAGTTTTTATGACCACTCCTTCCAAACCGGAGCATCTCACATGAAGGATCATGGTTTTCCAAAAGGAGACGTGTCAATTCAAACTCCTGCGGCTGGTGACTTCATCGTTTGGCCTCATAAAAATTTCCACGGTACCCAATCACCATTATACCATGAGTTTGATTTTCTGGCGCATTTCAGGTATCCTTAGCTATATTTAAGACATTTTTTGATATTAACATGCATTTTTGCATAAAAATAAAATTACAACCGGAACTGCATGTGCTGTCGAAAGGGATGAGGATCGTCGATCAATCTAGGAGCATCCAACGGTGCAGACGCATGATCCGTGGGGTTTGGGCTCTGGCAAATCAGAAAGCACGACTCAGATCGTGGGTGGGGTGGTGGCGGGGTTTGGTCGGCAAACGGCTTTCATCAACAAACTGTGTGCTATTTGCAAACCAGATTGCATATTTTTGTTCACACATACTGTAGTGAGACCGATTGAGTGTGCTACCTCTATGATATAATAATAATAATAATAATAATAATAATAATAATAATAACAAAAAACTGTTAATATTCATTGCCAGATTGCATATTTTTGTTCACACATGCTGTAGTGAGATCGATTGAGTGTGCTACCTCTATGATATAATAATAATAATAATAACAATAATAATAATAATAACAAAAAACAGTGCATATTCATTGCCTGAGCTGACAGCGTATCAAGGCCAACATATTAACGGTTCTTACATCAACAGAAAACTGGGCATAACTCACAAATTCAGTACACACGGCAGTTCTAAATTGAACGAATTAAGTTGCAGCGTAGGAATAAAGACTAGTCTTACAGCTTAATTCCCATGTACATGGGGGAACTGGGATCATTAAGTTGACCCCGAATCAACTTGGGTCTTTTGATGATTTTAAACTTCTTCTCTGTTGCACTGGTGCGTGATCCCTTGGCTGGCAACACATCAAATTCATCGTACTCGTCCTGATCGGCAACATCGTCGACACCCAGTACCCTTCTCTTCCCATGCATCGCTAAATGGCCGTTCTTATGCAAGGGGTCTTCCACAAAGAAAATCTGGGTAGCATATCTGGCAAGAATGAACGGGTCCGCGTGATATGCCATCATTGTCCTGTTAACATAGGTCTTCTGTCTTGATCAATCCTTACGACCAAGAGGGATCCATGCACACCTGAATAATGCCACCTTAACTTTCACATAGTCAAGCACCCAAATCTCTTTGATGGTTCCATAGTATACCCTTTTATCGCCTTCATTTACGGTCATGCATTCTATTGAGCAGCTGTTACGTCTGAGGTCTTCTTATCACATTCCTCAGTGTAGAATGTGTATCCATTTATGTCATATGCTTGGTACGTTAGCATCTTAGGTGATGGCTTTTGTGCCAACCACGTAGCAATGTCGTCGATGGATCCTTGTGCCAAACGATTCTTCGGCCATTCGGCGTAGTTCTTAGTGTGCTCCTTCATCTCCACCTCTGATGAAGGCACCATTGGTAAGAATCTTTGGCATATCTCCACCAAGTGTTCTTTGGCATAAGTGATGAGAACTGGGCTGTTAAGCAGTACCGTTAAATGGGCTTTCTATGCCAATTCTCCGGGTGCAGCCATTATCATGCCAGCAAGGACTGGCTTACCTTTCAGCCTTCCCTCGTGGCGAGAGAGGGGCAAACCTATAGGTCTTTGTTTCATGTATTCGGTGCAAAACTCAACCACCTCCTCCGCGGTATAACCTTGTAGGATGCTTGCCTCTGGATGGTTTCGGTTCCGACAAAAGCGCTTCAGGATTGCCATGAACCCTCGAAGGGATACATGTTGCAAAGAAATACAGGACCACAATACTTTATCTCGTCGACAAGGTGCACAGTGAGATGGACCATGATATCAAAGAATGACGGTGGGAAAAACATCTCTAGGTTTGACAATATTCTTGCAATATCATCTTGCATATGATCCAACTCTTCAGGATCTACAACTTTCTGCCATAGTTGGTTGAAGAAATCACAGAGGTCAATGAGTGTGTTTCTTATATCTTTGTCCATCAGATTCCTGATGGCCACCAAGAGGATTTGTGTCAACATTACGTGGCAATCATGTGACTTCATGTGTCCAACTTCATTTTACCTGAGCTCACATCCACGAGACTTCTGATGCTTGCGGAGTAGGAAGAGGGTGTCTTAACTGACAACAAATAGGTGAAGAACTGTGTTGCTTCTTTTGTACTGAAATTGTAACTCTGGCAAGCTTTGATGAATTTGTCATCATCTTCTGCTTCACTCTTGCGTTGTGATTGATCAGCAAGCATATCGAGCTGTGAACCATCACCATCCTTTCTTTTACCTTTAATCTTGAGCAGAGTACCAAGGATGCTTTCACATACGTTCTTCTCTACGTGCATGAAATCGATGCAGTGACATACACGTAGAATCTCCCAGTAAGGTAATTTCCAGAACACCGAATTCTTCTTAAACACTTGATCCTTGGGTGTTAGTTTCACCATCAAAGGGTGGTTCTTGCCAACACAACATTAATTTTTTTAGCCATGTTGTGGACCACCACCCCTTCATAGGGTCTTGGGGCTGCAGCTGCCTCTACCATACCATCAAATTCAGCTTTCATCTTTCGGTATGGGTGATTTTTTGTAAGAACCTACGATGACACAAATACACTATATTGTGCGAGTTGGGAAGTCTTGTGCTAGTTGTCCTATCCATGCATGTGACACACCCTACTTCTCCCCTTGTTTTCTGCCCTGATGTGTTGCCTAATGTCGGCATATCTTGAATGGTGTGTACCAGCATGGCATGTAGATCAAAAATCTCCTTTCTGTAAGCATCATAACATTTTACAAAGAAGCGCAGCTATCCACACTGTCGCCAGTTCTTCTACCAGTAGCTGAAAGTAAATGTCGATGTCATTTCCAGGTTGCTTCGTGCCTTGGATAATCATTGACATCATAATGTATTTTTTCTTCATACACAACCAAGGAGCTAGGTTATATATGCACATAAGCACCATCCATGTGCTGTGATTGGTGCTCGTATCGCCAAAAGGATTCATCCCTTCAGTACAATCCCCGAGCCTTATACTTCTAGGATCCTTGGCAAAATTTTCAAACTTTTTGTCGATTAATTCCCACTAAGCCCCATCTTTCGGGTGCCTCATATACCTATCTGCAATTCGCTCATGATGATGCCACCGCAACTTCTTTGCCTCTCTAGGGTTTGGAACCAAACGCCTCAACCTTGGAATGAAAGGCAAGTACCAAAGAACCTTGAACGGGACTCCTGTCTTGATCTCGTCATCCAATTTGTACTTGTCCTTTGCTCTCCTGCGCTTGTATCATGCATGCTTGCATGTGGGACATGCACGAAAATCTTTGTACTCACCACGATCCAATATACAATCATTCACACAAGTGTGTATCTTCTGTACTTCAAGTTCCAATGGGCAAACAATTTTCTTCGCTTCATTCGTGCTTCTAGGGAGCACATTATCTTGCGGAAGAATTTCTTTCAAAAGACCTAACATCTCTGAGAATTCCTTGTTTGATAGACCGTTTGCTTCTTTAAATCTGAGAAGCGCCAGGGTGGCACTCAACCTGGAATATTTCTTTTGCAACCTGGATATAATTCTTTCTTGGAGTCCGCATCAATGGTTGGCAGATCCTTGTACCCAATCATATGCTTATATGGGCCCTCGAAATCTGCAATCATAGCAGCAAAATCTGGCATATCAAGATAGTCGTCATCTGCGTCAACGTCTTGGTTTTCCAGTGGACGTTTCGGCTTTCCGGGGTTCCATTGGTAGCTTGACGCCTCTGCCCCGATGTTAGATTCAACATCCATGTGACATCGATCGGGTTTGGCATCTCGCTGCCCTGGGTATCTTCATCCATGACCTCCTGTTCACCGTGTCTGGTCCAACGTGTATATCCATCCATAAATCCCCTAGAGACTAAGTGCATCTGGACATCTGCAACTTCATGTGACTCTATATTGGCACAATCAGTGCATGGACACAGGATGTAATCTGCATCACCAATTCTCCTCTTTGTACTTTCAGCCAAATTCATGAACTCTGTCACGCCACTGATAAAATCTGCGGTTTTCTGATTCTTCATCCATCGAGATCATTCCATTTGCAGTACACGAATGGTAATTAAAAACAAAACAACAACATTAATACATGGATTAGCTGTTGTCCAAAGATGCGTGCATAAATCACAAGGTTTTATTTTAATATTTATTGAGGGCGCTCCATGTTGTTATCCAGACGTGCTATGACAAAAATTAATGGCGAGTCAATTTACACGTAGAGAACTAGTACAACACTACACTTAGGTATTGAATACCTAAATTTAGCCACTCACAGAAAGAATACCTTAATTAATTAGCCGTGCGGCGACCTCCACCCAGCAGACAGACAAGCGTGATGCAGCGGCACATCGAGACAGCACGGTCGAGGAGCAAAGCTTAGTGCGGCTGCCGCCTGAAGTTCGACCTCCACTATCCCGCCATCGACCGCGATGGATGTGCTCGAATCACGCTGCCGCCGACCTCGATGGTTGAGGTCCTCCTATCTCCCGCCGCAGAATGAGGATTGATCTCCTATGACGCCACCACCGCCCACCGACCGAGGATTGACCTCTTCTCCGGTAGCCGCTGCCTAGGACGCCAACGCCATCTCTATATGCAGAGCGGCTGTTTTTTTGACGGATATCCGCGAAGCGGCTATTTACACGGTATGTCACCGTAACTCAATTATATGGACAGGGTAGTACATCACATACGGTTATGTACGGTAACCGTGTCTAACCTACGTTGTCTTTTCACACGGTTTGGTGCGGAAATCGTGTGTGGCGTTGTAATACTTAACACAAATGACATGTACAAACAGTGTGCCGTATACAACATATATTTAGTGCCATTAGTAGTTCCCGGCCGTTAGCTTATCTCCACAGTTTCCCCATTTCCCCCAAATCCCTACATAGCCTCCAAATTCCCTCGCGTGGCGCTTACATTGGGGGAATGCGGACGAGTGGTGCATGGTTTTGATGCGGCTGCTCCTTCTCGTATCGCCGCCACGACGGTGGTCGCCACCGAGCACTTGCCTAAGGTCATCAGAAGGCAGGTGTACTACGGATCCGAATCGTTCTATCAGGTTCCAATCTATCCCGATATTTTTTACCATGTCCAAAGTATGGCTCCTTGATGAATCCTTCCTGAATGACCCCCCACCCCCTAGGGCAAGCGATCTGCCGCCGGATCCGGAGCTTGATTCCAGACTCCCGCAACATGAGTTCGACTCCGAGTTTTGCGCCACCGAGAAGTAACAAAAGGTGAGTTGTGTGCACGGGCACACTCCCGCTCGACGTGTATGCACGGATGGATTCGACATTGGCAGGTGGTTTCTGAGTTACCCCTTAGAGGTTAATGCTAATTAAGTTAATCATTTTACTTCAGTTAATGCCACCGCTCATCCAGAATACTATTTAACATTGGTAGGGATATGAGGCTTGTGCCTTTGTTAACTGGCTGGATGAAGAATGGCATGGTAGGGCTCGGAGTGTTATCACCAAGCTTGCAGAAGATACGTAAAGCTGAAGAAGAAACTGGCTGATCTGGAATGTACAATCAGTACGATGAAGCAAGAAAGAATCAATCACAGACAACATATGAAAGCAAGAGACAAGAAGGAACTAGCATGTGTAGTTGTGGTTGTCGCATTAGCTGATAGAGGCTAAGGTGACCTGTCTTTCAATGAGATGGGTGGCTATCATTTTGGAGGAAGTCGACTTTGAAGATCCGACTACGAACGTGCGAGGACGTCGCACCTTAGCAATCGCTAAACCAACTCCGAGAGGTTATTGACCACGCCGGAGCACGATCAACCTGACCACGAAGGTCTGTTTCCTACAGGCAAACAAAGAACAAGCAAGAAACTAAGATTGCAATCTGGATATTGCGAATATAAGAGGAAAGCTTTATTGATCAAGGTGGGGTTACATGGCGCCTTTATGCAGTCGTTGAACACAAACGAAATGCTGCGAAGTTGCAGCTATGGCGAACTTTTAATCTAAACAAAACCCAAAGTCTAAACGGTGCCCTAAGGGCTGTATATATGGAGGAAGAGGGGGGGGGGAGTTCGTGGCCCTTGGGGAAGGGGTCCGAAACCAACCCTATCTCTTGTTTCCCCACACATACGGACTCTAAAAACAACCTATACTTATGTATTTCAAAATTACATGGGCCTGGCCCAAAAATAAGGTGATGCAGCACCTAGAATAGCCTCTGGACGAAATTTATGAAGTGGCATCTTGTATATTTCGTCCAAGGCTTCATGCACTCCTTATGATGGCTTCAAAGTCCTGAAATCATCACTTGTAACTCCGTTCTTGTTCCCCTTGCGCATGCCATCAACTCCATGCTTGTTCTTGCTCCAATGTTCATCCTTCTCCAAGCTAGGCCCTTCATTTGTAAGCAAAACAAATGTATCCAATTTAGGCAGCATCATATTCTCATGAACATTAAAATCATTACTAAGAAACGAAAGTACCTGATAATTTAATTGGCGTGCGCGAGCTCTAGTAATTGGTCCAATATGTATAGCAGTAGGGGCTATGGATGTAACAATGTTATTGATGTCCTCATCATCCCCCCTTCTTGAAATGAAGTCATCCTCGATGGAAGCTCATCTTCCTCACCCAAATAAGGATTCAAATCTGCAATGTTAAAAGTGGGACTAACCCCAAAATCTGCAGGTAGCTCAAGTTTATATGCATTATCATTTATTTTCTTTAACACCTTAAAGGACCAGCAGCACGTGGCATTAGCTTTGATTTGCGCAAATTGGGAAATCTATCCTTATGCAAATGTAACCAAACAAGATCTACAGGTGCAAAGACAACATGTTTTCTACCCTTATCTCCAGCAAGTTTATATCTAGCATTCATACGCTCAATGTTTTCCTTAGTTAACTCATGCATTTTTAAAATCAATTCAGCACGTTGTTTAGCATCAAAATTAACCTTCTCCGTAGATGGAAGAGGCAACAAATCAATAGGTGCACGAGGTAGGAAACCATACACAATTTCAAAAGGGCACATCTTAGTAGTAGAATGCAAAGAACGATTATAAGCAAATTCAATATGAGGCAAGCATTCTTCCCACATTTTCTTATTATTCTTCAAAACAGCCCTAAGCATAGTAGACAATGTTCTATTGACTATTTAGTTTGTCCATCAGTTTGGGGGTGACATGTAGTACTAAAAAGCAGTTTAGTCCCCAACTTAGCCCATAAACATCCCAAAAGAGGCTAAGAAATTTAGTATAACGATCTGAAACGATAGTATTTGGCACACCATGCAAGCGAATAATTTCACGAAAGAACAAATCAGCAACATTAACAGCATCATCGCTTTTATGACATGGTATAAAGTGTGCCATTTTCGAGAATCTCTCCACGACAACAAATATGCTATCCCTCCCCTTCTTTGTTCGAGGTAAACCTAAAACTAAGTCCATAGATATATCCTCCCAAGGAACACTAGGTACAGGCAAAGGCATATATAAACCATGAGGATTGAGTCATGACTTAGCTTTTTGACATGTAGTGCAACGAGCAACAAAACGCTCAACATCCCGTCTCATCTTTGTCCAAAAGAAATGTGTAGCAAGTATATCCTCCGTCTTCTTCACGCCAAAGTGTCCTATTAGTCCTCCTCCATGCGCCTCCTGCAACAACAAAAGACGAACGGAGCTAATGGAATGCATAGCTTGTTAGCACGAAACACAAATCCATCGTTAACGACAAACTTGTTCCATGTTCTACCTTCTTTACAATTCTGCAATACATCTTTAAATTAGCATCACGCACATATTGATCTTTGATGGTCTCCAAACCAAATATTTTAAAGTCAAGTTGTGAAAGCATAGTATAACGGTGAGATAATGCATCAGCAACAACATTTTCTTTACCCTTCTTGTGTTTAATGACATAATGGGAAAGTCTCAATGAATTCAACCCATTTAGTATGTCTACAGTTCAGTTTTGCTTGACTTTTAATGTGTTTCAAAGATTCATGATCAGAATGTATAACAAAATTTTTGGGCCATAAATAATGTTGCCATGTTTCTAAGGTCCGAACAAGAGCATATAATTCTTTATCATAAGTAGAATAGTTCAGACTAGGCCCACTCAATTTTTTAGAAAAGTATGCAACGGGTTTGCCATCTTGTAATAACACACCTCCTAATCCAATTCTACTAGCATCACATTCAAGCTCAAAAGTCTTATTAAAATCAGGAAGTTGGAGTAAAGGAGCATGTGTCAACTTATCTTTCAATACCATGGAGGTTTCTTCCTGTGCGGTACCCCAAACAAAAGGCACATCCTTCTTTGTAAGCTCATTGAGAGGTGCAGCGATGGTGCTAAAATCTCTCACAAAACACCTATGGAAACCAACGAGTCCAAGAAAACGCCTCACTTGTGTGACCGTTTTGGGCCGCGACCAACTCTCAATAGCTGCAATCTTGGCTTTATCAGCTTTAATTCCCTGTGAAGTAACAACATAGCCAAGAAAAGATACTCGGTCGTTGGAAAAGGTGCACTTCCCAAGGTTAGCAAACAAACGTGCATCACATAGAGCAATAAAAACAACACATAAATGCTCCAAATGTTCTTCCAAAGATTTACTATAAATCAATATATCATCAAAATAGACTACCACAAATCGTCCAATGAAAGCACGTAAAACTTCATTCATCAATCCAATGAAAGTACTAGGTGCATTAGTTAACCCAAAAGGCATGACTAACCACTCATATAAACCAAACTTAGTTTTAAATGCAGTTTTCCATTCGTCTCCCAATTTCATACGAGTTTGATGGTATCCACTACGCAAATCGACTTTGGAGAATATTGTAGAGCCACTCATTTCATCAAGCATATCATCTAGCCTAGGAATAGTATGAAGATAACGAATAGTAATATTATAAATGCCTCTACAATCAACACACATACGTGACGTACCATCCTTTTTAGGCACTAGTATAATATGAACAACATAAGGACTAAGATATTCGCGTATATAACCTTTGTCGGGCAGCTCTTATACTTGACGCATAATCTCCTTCCTCTCCTCTCGATTGGTACGGTATGGTGCACGGTTGGGTAGCGATTGAGGGAGTCCTGGATTAGGGGGTCTCCGGACAGCCGGACTATATCCTCTGGCCGGACTGTTGGACTATGAAGATACAAGATTGAAGACTTCGTCCCGTGTCCGGATGGGACTCTCCTTGGCGTGGAAGGCAAGCTTGGCAATCTGGATATGTAGATATCCTCCATTGTAACCGACTACATGTAACCCTAGCCCCCTCCGGTGTCTATATAAACCGGAGGGTTTAGTCCGTAGGACAAGAACAATCATACCATAGGCTAGCTTCTAGGGTTTAGCCTCTACGATCTCGTGGTAGATCAACTCTTGTAATACTCATATCATCAAGATCAATCAAGTAGGAAGTAGGGTATTACCTCCATCGAGAGGGCCCGAACCTGGGTAAACATCGTGTCCCCTGCCTCCTGTTACCATCCGCCTTAGACGCATAGTTCGGGACCCCCTACCCGAGATCCACCGGTTTTGACACCGACATTCGTGCTTTCATTGAGAGTTCCACTATGCCGTCATCGTAAGGAAGGATGGATCGTCTCGTTGTCAGGGACAACATCACCCCTGGGGGAGCCCTGGCTGTAGGCCAAACTCTCCGACTAGGCGGTTTCGTCATGACCGCCCGTTCGGCCGCTGCGCCGACGATGACTTCTCGGGTCATCGAAAACAGCCTTCACATCGGTTCGGAGCTTACCGAGCGGATGAATCCAATGGAGCTCTCCTCTTTGAACGAGCTCTTAGATCGCATCGCCGCTTTGGGAGTCGCTACGGACTATGATCGGATTGGGCTTAAACCCCACCAAAGGGAGATTAACTCTCCGCCGGTCACCCATCAGATAGCGGTGGTGGAGGAGCAATGCGGCGATTCTTCCTCTATCTTGAGGACAAGCTATGTCCGAATTCCCGAGCTCTCCGAGCCGGATACCCGTCCACGGGGGGACATTGCCCAAACCCTGAACCTAGAATCGGGCAATAGGCCAGATCCACTACGTAGCAAACCGGAGCCCGAACTTCCAAGATCGGAAACTCCTCCGCCTGTGGGTCTCAAACCGGGCCAAGGTCCGGAATTAAATCCACACACTCACCCAGATACAAACGATTTTTCTCACATTAGGGAAGAGCCCCAGGAGACAGTACATCACTATTGGGCCAGATTCCTCCTTGTAATGAACAAGGTCAAGGACTGTCGCGAGGAAGACGCAATTTCATTCTTTTGCAATAATTGCACGGACAAGGGAATCCTCAACGCCATAAGTCGCCATGACATAGTGATGTAGGGTGGGACCCTACGGGAGCGATCTTTCACGTGGGAGCGGATCCTACGGGGAGACACGGGGAAAACGCGGAAGAACAAGAGGGAAACACGGGGAAAACGAGAGAGAACTCACTCAACCGACAAGAAAACAATCACACAAGTGCTAGATCGATGAACACATAGAGTGGCACAAGATTCAAGAACAATAAAGATAAAGATACACGAGTAGCCGATCTTCTGGGAAGGAGGTCTTGATGGGGTCCACCCTAGGAGGGTCTTGAATCCGCTTGGGGATCTTCTCGAAGAGGTCCTGATCTCGAAGGAGAAGTAACCAAGTGGATGAGCAAAGGCTCTCTCACCTAAACATGAGCTAATCCAAAAGCTAGCCCTAACTAGGAGACGGAAAGGTCCTATTTATAGTTTTAGTGCAAATGGAAGTCAAAACGGAGGGGTACATGGGCTTCAGTCCGCATCAGGTGTCGGACGTCCGGAAAGGTGTCGGACGTCCGGAGGCTCGGGAGGGTCCGGTCGTCCGGACTCGTTCGGTCGTCCGCAGTTCCGGTTCGGGTGATGGTCGCCCGGACGTCCGGTCAGCTCCGGTCGTCCATAGATTTGGTTCGGGCGATGAAGTCCCGGACGTCCGGTCAGCTCCGGTCGGCCGTAGGTTTGATTCGGGTGATGATGTTCCGGACGTCCGGAGGGCGTCGGACGTCCGTGGCCTGGGGATCGTCGGACGTCCGGAGGTGGTCGGACGTCCGGGTCCAAGCTTCAGCTGCATCACCTTTTCCTCTTCGACATACTTGGAGTTCTCGCCGTCTTGGCTCTTGCAAGTAGTAGATCCTTGGTTCGCCTCCAGGTTCCTGATTACACATAGAGTTTCTGAATGAGGTAGTAGCCATGTCTCATGGGTAGAAATAAGAAGTTCGGAGAGGAGCGAGTTCACCTTATCTTCAATAGCCTTAGCTCGGGCTCTTGTCATGGGTCCCGGAGGTGTTGAGGGAGATGTAGGCACGTCCGTGGGGATGAATGAGGGCTGCTCCGCATCATCTCCCCCCCCCTTGGGAGAGATCCGACCTCGGATCAAAAACTTCATCTCCATGGACAGGTGCAAGGTCCTTGACGTTGAAGATGTCGCTCACGTTGTACTTGTCGTGAGGTATGTCGATTTTGTAAGCGTTGTCGTTGTAGCGTGAGCACTTTGAAAGGGCCATCGGCTCGAGGGAGAAGTTTGGACTTGCGTTCTTTGGGGAAGCGGTCCTTGCGAAGGTGTAGCCACACTTGATCGCCAATGTTGAAGGCGATGGGTTGCTTGTTGGCGTTGAGCTTGTTTGCTTGGCGTTGTACTTGGCGCTCAATTGCGTGCCTTGTATCTTCGTGCATCTTCTTGATGTAGCTTGCTCGTTCACTTGCATCCATGTTGGTGCGCTCTTGGAGGGAGTGGTAGAATGTCCAATGGGGACAACGGGTTGAAACCGTGAAGCGACTTGAAGGGGGACTTGCCGGTAGTTGAATGTCTTGCACGATTGTAGGCGTACTCGGCGATAGGTAGACATGCTTCCCACTCCTTGATGTTCTTCTTGATCAAGACACGAAGTAGAGTGGATAGTGTGCGGTTTGTCACCTCCGTTTGGCCGTCTGTTTGAGGATGGTATGCCGAGGAGAACAATAGCTTGATTCCGAGCTTGGCGCATAGGGTCTTCCAAAAGTAACTCAAGAACTTGACGTCACGATCGGAGACGATTGTCTTTGGTACTCCATGGAGTCGCAGGATTTCCCTACAAAAGAGATTTGCAACATGTGAAGCATCGTCTATCTTGTTGCAAGGAATGAAATGTGCCATCTTAGAAAATCTATCCACAACAACAAACACGGAATCCTTGCCATTTTGTGTCCTAGGCAAACCAAGTACAAAATCCATACTAATGTCTTCCCATGGTTGGTATGGAATAGGGAGAGGCATGTAAAGACCATGAGATTGAGCTTTAGACTTAGCTTTGCGACATGTATAGCATCGGTTGGTGAAGCGTTGAACGTCACGGAACATCTTGGGCCAAAAGTAGTTGTTGGAGGCGTGGCGAATGTCTTGTCGCGTCCAAAGTGTCCCATGAGTCCGCCTCCATGAGCTTCTTGCAAAAGGAGCAAACGAAGAGAAGACTTCGGGAATGCAAAGTTTGTTAGCTCTCATAAGATAACCATCCTTGATGTAATATTTGTCCCAAAGGCGTGTCGTCAAGCACTTAAGCGTAAGGAGAAGCAAAAGATGGATCATGCTCATACAAGTCTTTTATATGGTCAAAACCAATGACATTCAACTCAAGTTGAGTGACAAGCATGCATATGCGTGAAAGCGGCGTCGGCAACTACATTTTCTTTACCCTTAATGTACTTGATCACATAAGGAAAAGATTCAATGAATTCACTCCATTTTGCGTGACGCTTGTTCAATTTAGTTTGACCTTTGAGGTACTTAAGCGTTTCATGATCGGTATGGATGACGAACTCGTGAGGTCTAAGGTAATGTTCCCAAACATGGAGCACACTCACTAAAGCATACAATTCTTTATCATAGATGGGATAATTAAGTTGAGCACCGGAGAGTTTTTCACTAAAATAAGCAATGGCTCGTTTTCTTGCATCAAAACTCCGCCAATTCCGGTACCACTTGCATCACAATGAACCTCAAAAGTTTTGTCAAAATTGGGCAAAGCAAGAATCGGAGCATGAGTAAGCAAAGTCTTGAGCTTATCAAAAGCGGCTGATTGCAAAGTTCCCCAAACAAAGGGAGTATTCTTCTTGCTCAAAGCATGCAAAGGAGCGGCAATTGTGCTGAAATCTTTCACAAAGCGACGATAGAAACCCATAAGACCAAGAAAACTTTGCACTTGTTGCAAATTGGTGGAGTTGGGGCCAAGTTTGAATTGCTTGAATTTTAGATTCATCAACGTGGACACCCTTTGAGGAAACAACAAAACCCAAGAAAACCACTTTGTCAACTCCAAATGTGCATTTTTCAAGTTTGCATAAAGGCTTTCTTTGCGAAGAGTTTGCAACACAGATTTTACATGATTGATGTGTTCTTTCATGGTTTTGCTAAACACAAGGATATCGTCAAAGTAGACCACAACAAAGACTCCAATGTAAGGGCGAAGCACATGATGCATAAGAGCATACGAAAGTCCGGAGCTTCCGAAAGACCCATAGGCATCACTAACCACTCATATAAACCAAATTTGGTTTTGAAAGCAGTTTTCCATTCATCACCCTCTTGTATGCGGATTTGATAATAGCCACTTTTAAGATCAATTTTGAGAAAAAGTTGGCTCCACTAAGTTCATCAAGCATGTCATCTAAGCGAGGAATGGGATGCCTATATCGAACGGTAATAGCATTGATAGGTCTACAATCGGAACACAAGCGGAAACTTCCATCGGGCTTAGGCACAAGAATAACCGGAACGGCACAAGGGCTTAGGCTTTCACGTACATGACCGTTGTTGATGAGTTGTTGTACTTGCCGTTGAATCTCCTTGGTTTCTTCCGGATTAACTCGGTATGGAGCTTTGTTTGGTAGAGGCGCTCCGGGGATGAGGTCGATTCGATGCTCAATGCCTCGAAGAGGAGGTAGACTCGGAGGTAGCTCGTCGGGAAAAACATCTTGGAATTCCTGCAAAAGAGATTGAAACACCAAAGGTAGCTCGTGAATGGTGTTAGTTTTGGTTCTCCATCCTTGCACACAAGGACGAAGTGCATCACGGTAGATGGGTTCTCACACACTTCTCTCATCTCACTTTTGGTGGCCAATAGAATGAGGTTATTCTCTCTAGGTGAAGAGTCGCTCAAATTTGGCTTGTGGCTTTCACTCACTTTTTGGTGGGTCACTTTCTCACTCTTTTCTCTATGATGGGTGGCTTGCTTGTCGGTTATCACTTGACTAGGAGACATAGGTCGTAGTACATATTCTCTCCCCTTCATTTTGAAACTATAGTGATTGGTGCGCCCATTGTGGATGACTCCACGGTCGAATTGCCATGGTCGACCGAGAAGTAGGTGACAAACGGTCATTGGGACCACATCACACTCCAAAGTGTCTTCATAAGCACCGATTTTGAAGGAGACTTGGACCGTATGCTCGACTCGTATAGTGCCGGAGTCACTTAGCCATTGAACCTTGTAGGGGTGTGGGTGCTTCTTCTTGATTAGTTGGAGCTTGGAGCATAGTTCTTCACTTGCCAAGTTGTGGCAACTACCTCCATCGATGATGACCTTGATGGACCGTCCATTTATGCCGGCTTTTGTTTGGAAGATGTGGCATCGTTGGTCTTCTTCTTGTTGATGTTGAAGTGTCAAGACTTTGGAGACAACGAGAGCGGGGCTCGAATCCTCATCACAAAAGACTTGATCATCTTCATCTTCATTCATTTGCGGTGCATGGCCACTTGCTCAAGGGCTTCCATCTCCTCTTCACTCATGGAGTCGTATGTGCCATCGTCGTTGAGGATCATGGTGCGCTTGTTGGTGCATTCATATGACTTGTGGCCTCGGCCGCCGCAAGTGAAACACTTGAAAGAGCTTGTCTTGATGGTCTCATCGGTCGGAGTAGAGGATGAAGCACGCGGCTTGAGGTTGTTTGTAGTAGGAGGAGGACGACTTGAATTTGTCGAAGTCTTCTTGTAACTTGACTTGTCGTCGTTTCTTGACGAAAGCTTGGTCGAAGTAGATGTTGGAGTAGTTGTTGAAATTTGGTTGTTGGAGAAGCCGTATGTCTTGGATGAGTACTTGGCGTACTTGAAGTCATCTTGCACTTGGCGTTCCGCCTTTGTAGCTTGATGCACGAGCTCAATGAGGGATGAGTATGGTTGGAAGTCGGCGATCTTCTTGATGGGATGATTGAGTCCATTCAAGAAACGTGCCATAGTTTGCTCATCATCTTCCTTGACATTGGCGCGAATCATGGCTATCTCCATCTCCTTGTAGTATTCTTCAACGCTCTTTGTTCCTTGCTTGAGTAGTTGGAGTTTCTTGAAGAGATCGCGGTTGTAGTATGTTGGCACAAAACGTGCTCGCATGACATCCTTCATTTGAGCCCAAGTGGTGATTGGAGGTTCACCTCTTGCTTGTCGTCGCTCAATGATTTGTTCCCACCATATGAGCACGTAATCTTGGAACTCAAGTGATGCCATAGCGATTTTCTTTGCTTCATCGTAGTTGTGCAAACGGAAGATTTTGTCAACCTTCAATGCCCATGAGAGGTAGTCTTCGGTCATTGCTTCCATTGAACTTGGGCATGGTGAATTTTAGCTTGCCGTAGCGTTGCTCGTCATTGTGTTGTTGGCGTTGTTGATGATGACGTCCTTGACGAGGGATGTACTCGTCTTCATGTTGCTCTTGGCGCGGAGGAAGACCATGATCAACTTGCCCTTGTTGAACTTGAGGTTGGAGTGGAGTTTGACGAGCTTGTGGAGGAGCTTGAGGAACTTGACGTTGTACATTAGGTTGGTAGTTCCGCTCTTGTATTTCTTCTCGAAGGGCTTCTTCTTGATTGTGCCGTTCGCGATTGCGGTTGGCGACGGCTCTACTTGATTCTTGAAGGGCACGTTGCGCCTCAAGAGCTTGCTCGTCGCGTTGTTGTTGTTGACGACGTTGAGCATTGGCGTCTTGTTCGTCTTGGTGACGACGTGCTCTTTCTTCCTTGATGAGGACATCAATACCATTGTTACACCCACAGCCCCTACTGCTACATATACTGGACCAATTACTAGAGCTCGCGCACGCCAATTAAATTATCAGGTAGTTTCGTTTCTTGGTAATGATTCTAATGTTCATGAGAATATGATGCTGCCTAAATTGGATACATTTGTTTTGCTTACAAATGAAGGCCCTAGCTTGGAGAAGGATGGGCATTGGAGCAAGAACAAGCATGGAGATAATGCCATGCTAAGGGGAACAAGAACGGAGTTACAAGTGATGATTTCAGGACTTTGAAGCCACCATAATAGGTGCATGAAGCCTTGGACGAAATATACAAGATGCCACTTCATAATATTCGTCCATAGGCTATTCTAGGTGCTGCGTCACCTTATTATTGGGCCAGGCCCATGTAATTTCGAAATACTTAAGTATAGGCTGTTTTTAGAGTCCGTGTGTGTGGGGAAACAAGAGTTAGGGATGGTTTGGACCCCTCCCTCAAGGGCCACGAAATTCCCTCCTCTTCCTCCATATATACAGCCCTTAGGGCGTCGTTTAGACTTTGGGTTTTGTTTAGATTAAAAGTTCGCCATAGCTGCAACTTCGCAGCATTTCGTTTGTGTTCAACGACCGGACAAAGGCGTCCACAGAACCCCACCTTGATCAATAAAGCTTTCATCTTATATTCGCAATATCCAGATTGCAATCTCAGTTTCTTGCTTGTTCTTCGTTTGCTCGCAGGAAATGCAGACCCTCGTGGTCGAGTTGATCGTGCTCGGCGTGGTCAATAACCTCTCGGAGTTGGTTTAGCGATTGCTAAGGCGCGACGTCCCTAGCACGTTCGTAGTCGGATCGTCAAAGTCGACTTCCTCCAAAGCGAAAACCAACATCTCATCGAAAGACGGGACACCTTTGCCTTTATCAAGTGGTATCAGATTTTCAGGTTGCTCGGTGAGATTTTACAGTTTTTCGTAGATTAGATCGAGTCATTCTTCATACCTAAAGTCCACGAAAAAGCCACAAAAAAAAATTAGGGTTAGTTCATCATATCCGAACCAATCTGAGCCTTCGCATAATCTTTTTAGGGTTTTGCTTTGTTGAATTTGCGGTTGCATCGTCGTGTCAAGTTGCTGGTCTTAGAGTCTAGTCTTTTAGAGTTTCGAGTTCTGGTCATAAGTTGTCACGCCGCCGCCGCACCATCATCATCGCCTTGACATCTACCACCCTTCGTATCCGCCACCGCTCTGAATCCGTATCCATATACCACCACCCATCCGTATCCATATACCACCACCAATCTGTATCCATATACCACCACCGCTACCATATACCACCACCGCTGCCATATACCACCACCATATATCCACCACCAATCCGAAGTTCTTCTCATATTAGGTTTGTTTTCGAGATCCATCTAGTTTCCGATTCGTGTTTCCTAGCGGAGTAGGTTTCGGAAAAAAAGAGTCCGGAAACCACCCTCCGTTTAGGCCCAAAATTTTCCAAAACGCACTTGTCGAAAAATTTTACGGCTATCCTGCTTTTAAGTGTTTCTAAGCGTATTGAGACGATCGCCATTATAGAAAGTTTTTTGACCCGTTTCAGTTTTGGGTCCGGCAATCGAAAAAAAAATTTAGTCGAAAAAATTTCGTGCCCATCCTGTCGGTTTGACACGGGAAGAGTTTTGAGACACTCGCCATTATAGTGATTTTTCGCAAAAAAAAAAAAAAAAAGCACCGCAAAAAAAAAAATAGCGAAAAAAAAATTCCAGAGTGTGCTTTTACATTTGTTTCCGTGCAGCGCCGTGATTTTGTTAGTGTTCTAGGCTCGCGTCTCTAGCACGGTCTAGCCTAGGACCAACCTGATCTGCCGTCGTTGAGCGTTTATTCAACTTTGCATCTGAATTGATTATTCTTGACCCTTTTTGCTACCATATTATAAGCCTTCCCAGCTCCACATACATCTACATCGCGTTTGACTCTCCACAGTAATCGCTCTATCCAAGCTTTGAGAGTTTTGACTACATCGGTTGCGGTCACCGCTTTCTTTGGGTAAGAACTGGTAAGAATTTGAGATTTGCTTGACGGATTTGTGATCGTCCACCACACAACCACCACCACTTCCTAGTAGTCTGTCGAATCATCTTCTTGTGTGTTTCTATTGCTGCTAACCATGGCAGGATCACAAGCCATTTAGACCGACCGGGAGAACATGACAAACAAAGCGCTACATGATAAGTTTCAACAAATGATGAGTGGGCGGTGGACGATGTGCTAAATAGATTTGAAGAGGCCATGGAGAAGATAGATGGCATTGAGAAGGCGTTGAAACAAAGCTCGATACCAAGTTTAATGAATTGCTGTGCGTCTACCACCACCACCACCGCGGCACCTAACGCACCTCTACTACAACAACAAGGACTACCTCCACATCAGAAACAGCCCTCCGCCGAAGCTTCCCGTGTCCCTCTTCACTGGCCAAGCTGCTGGTGTCTTTGTTGATACTTCGTGGCTCCTGCTGCTGCGGTGGGGGGATGATTATGTGAGAGATTACGAGGATGAGGTTGATCAACATCAGTACTACGTGCCACCACCAGCACCACAACCACCAGGTCGTCCACATGCAAATAATGGCAATGTTCGGGCTCCCCTTCAGGTACGAGATCATGACCATCTCCCTAAACTGAAATTGCATATTCCACCATTTGAGGGTAGATATGTTCCTGATATATATCTTACTTGGGAGTTAGAAACTGAACAACGATTTACATGTTTACAATATCCTGAGGAGAGTCGTGTTCCTGCTTCTGTTTGTGCTTTCACTAGCTTTGCATGTGTTTGGTTGTATGAACATTGTAGATTATATCCTGTTCCAGCTACTTGGGCTGCTTTGAAAACTGCTATGCGTACTCGTTGGGTTCCACCATATTATCAACGTGAATTACTTCAAAAATTGCAGCGCTTAAGACAAGGAAAAAATTCGGTAGAAGAATATTATCAGGAATTACAAACTGGCTTGATTAGATGTGGTATTGTTGAGGAGAATGAAGCTATGCTTGCACGTTTTCTGGGTGGATTAAATAGAGAGATTCAGACCATTCTAGACTACAAGGATTATAATAATATCACTCGATTATTCCATCTTGCTTGTAAAGCTGAGCGTGAAGTCTTGAGGATCGACAGTGCGTTGGCGCGAACTAACTTTTCTCGCAGGTCGACCTTCATCATGGACACCACGTGCATCATCTACTTCCACACGTTCTACTACACGGCACCTCCGCTGGCTGCCACCTCCAACCGTGATACAAGAAAGCAGGCACAACCACCACTATCCGCCAAGAGCACACTGCTGGGCCTACACGAGCTCTTCTTCTTCCATGGCGTCAACAGGGCACACAAGTGATATTATTTGTCGTCGTTGTAAGGGAAGAGGACATTTTATGAGAGAATGCCAATCTCAGCGTGTGATGATTGCTCACGAGGATGGTGGGTATGAGTCCGCTAGTGACTATGATGAAGAGACTTTGGCTCTTATTACACATGAAGAACACGGTGGAGATGATTACGATCATGACACGCAATACATGGCTGCTTGAAGATCTTGTGGTATGAATGTTTAGTTGCTCAACGTGTTTTGAGTGTGCAGGTTACACAAGCTGAGCAAAATCAGAGACATAACTTGTTCCATACAAAGGGAGTTGTGAAGGAACGTTCTATTCAAGCGTCATCATAGATGGAGGGAGCTGCAACAACTTGGCTAGCATGGATATGGTGGAGAAGCTTTCTCTCACCACAAGACCACATCCCCATCCTTACTACATCCAATGGTTCAACAACAATGGCAAGGTTAAGGTAACACGTCTTTGTTCGTGTGTATTTTAGTATCTCTACATATGCTGATTATGTTGATTGTGATGTGGTACCTATGCAAGCATGTTCCTTATTACTTGGTAGACCATGGCAATCTGATTAAAATTCTGTACACCATGGTAGAAACAATCAGTATACTCTTGTTCACAAGGATAAAAATATTACTTTGCTTCCTATGACTCCTGATTCCATTTTGAAAGATGATATTAATAGAGCTAATAAAGCAAAACAGGAGAAAAATAAGAGTGAAAAATCAGATTGTGGCAAAAGAATTTGAGCAACAAATGAAGCCTAATAATAAACCATCTAATGTTGCTTCGAAATTAAACTGAAAAGTGCATGTTTATTTGCCACCAAATCTGATATTGATGAGCTAGATTCTAGCAAATCTGTTTGCTATGCTTTTGTGTGCAAAGAGGCATTATTTTCATTCGAGGGCGTGCCTTCCTCTTTGCCCCCTCGTCACTAACATTTTGCAGGAGTTCATTGACGTCTTCCCACAAGACGTGCCACCGGGATTACCACCAATTCGAGGGATTGAGCATCAAATTGACTTAATTCGGTGCATCGCTACCCAACCGCGCAGCACCATACCGTACCAATCCGGAGGAGACGAAGGAGATTATGCGTCAGAAATGCAGAGCTGCTCGACAAAGGTTATATACGCGAATCTCTTAGTCCTTGTGCTGTTCCTATTATACTAGTGCCTAAAAAGGATGGTACATCGCGTATGTGTGTTGATTGTAGAGGCATTAATAATATTACTATTCGTTATCGTCATCCTATTCCTAGGCTAGATGATATGCTTGATGAACTGAGTGGCTCTACAATATTCTCCAAAGTTGATTTGCGTAGTGGATACCATCAAATTCGTATGAAATTGGGAGATGAATGGAAAACAGCATTTAAAACTAAGTTTGGATTATATGAATGGTTAGTCATGCCTTTTGGGTTAACTAATGCACCTAGTACTTTCATGAGATTAATGAGCGAAGTTTTACGTGCTTTCATTGGACGATTTGTGGTAGTTTACTTTGATGATATACTGATTTATAGCAAATCTTTGGAAGAACATTTGGAACATTTACGTGCTGTTTTTAATGCTCTACGTGATGCACGTTTGTTTGGTAACCTTGGGAAGTGCACCTTTTGCACCGACCGAGTATCTTTTCTTGGCTATGTTGTTACTCCACAGGGAATTGAAGTTGATAAAGCCAAGATTGAAGCTATTGAGAGTTGGCCGCAGCCCAATACGGTCACACAAGTGAGGAGTTTTCTTGGACTCGCTGGTTTCTATAGGCGTTTTGTGAGAGACTTTAGCACCATTGCTGCACCTCTCAATGAGCTTACAAAGAAGGATGTGCCTTTTGTTTGGGGTACCGCATACGGAAGAAGCCTTCACGGTATTGAAAGATAAGTTGACACATGCTCCTTTACTCCAACTTCCTGACTTTAATAAGACTTTTGAGCTTGAATGTGATGCTAGTGGAATTGGATTAGGAGGTGTGTTATTACAAGATGGCAAACCTGTTGCATACTTTTCTGAAAAATTGAGTGGGCCTAGTCTGAACTATTCTACTTATGACAAATAATTATATGCTCTTGTTCGGACTTTAGAGACATGGCAACATTATTTATGGCCCAAAGAATTTGTTATACATTCTGATCATGAATCTTTGAAACATATTAAAAGTCAAGCTAAACTGAATCGTAGACATGCTAAATGGGTTGAATTCATTGAGACTTTCCCTTATGTCATTAAACACAAGAAGGGTAAAGAAAATGTTATTGATGCTTTGACTCGTCGCTATACTATGCTTTCACAACTTGACTTCAAAATATTTGGTTTGGAGACCATCAAAGATTAATATGTGCATGATGCTGATTTTAAAGATGTAATGCAGAATTGTCAAGAAGGAAGAACATGGAACAAGTTCGTTATTAATGATGGTTTTGTGTTCCGTGCTAACAAGCTATGCATTCCTGCTAGCTCTGTTCGTCTTTTGTTGTTGCAGGAGGCGCATGGAGGAGGATTAATGGGACACTTTGGCGTGAAGAAGACAGAGGATATACTTGCTACACATTTCTTTTGGCCAAAGATGAGACGGGATGTTGAGCGTTTTGTTGCTCGCTGCACTACATGTCAAAAAGCTAAGTCACGACTCAATCCTCATGGTTTATATATGCCTTTGCAAGTGCCTAGTGTTCCTTGTGAGGATATCTCTATGGACTTTGTTTTAGGTTTACCTCGAACAAAGAAGGGGAGGGATAGCATATTTGTTGTAGTGGATAGATTCTCGAAAATGGCACACTTTATACCATGTCATAAAAGCGATGATCTTTGTTAGTGTTGCTGATTTGTTCTTTCGTGAAATTATTCGCTTGCATGGTGTGCCAAATACTATTGTTTCAGATCGTGATACTAAATTTCTTAGCCACTTTTGGAGATGTTTATGGGCTAAGTTGGGGACTAAACTGCTTTTTAGTACTACTTGTCACCCCCAAACTGATGGACAAACTGAAGTAGTCAATAGAACATTGTCTACTATGCTTAGGGCTGTTTTGAAGAATAATAAGAAAATGTGGGAAGAATGCTTGCCTCATATTGAATTTGCTTATAATCGTTCATTGCATTCTACTACTAAGATGTGCCCTTTTGAAATTGTGTATGGCTTCCTACCTCGTGCACCTATTGATTTGTTGCCTCTTCCATCTTCGGAGAAGGTTAATTTTGATGCTAAAGAACGTGCTGAATTGATTTTAAAAATGCATGAGATAACTAAGGAAAACATTGAGCGTATGAATGCTAAATATAAACGTCTTTGGAGATAAGGGTAGAAAACATGTTGTCTTTGCACCGGAGATCTTGTTTGGTTACATTTGCGTGAGGATAGGTTTCCTAGTTTGGCGCAAGTCAAAGCTAATGCCACGTCTTGATGGTCCATTTAAGGTGTTAGAGAAAATAAATGATAATGCATATAAACTTGAGCTACCTGCAGATTTTGGGGTTAGTCCCACTTTTAACATTGCAGATTTGAAGCCTTATTTGGGTGAGGAATATGAGCTTCCGTCGAGGACGACTTCATTTCAAGAAGGGGAGGATGATGAGGACATCAATACCATTGTTACACCCACAGCCCCTCTTGCTACATATCTGGACCAATTACTAGAGCTCGCATGCCAATTAAATTATCGGTACTTTCGTTTCTTGGTAATGATTCTAATGTTCATGAGAATATGATGCTGCCTAAATTGGATACATTTGTTTTGCTTACAAATGAAGGCCCTAGCTTGGAGAAGGATGGACATTGGAGCAAGAACAAGCATGGAGATAATGCCATGCGCAAGGGGAACAAGAACGGAGTTACAAGTGATGATTTCAGGACTTTGAAGCCACCATAATAGGTGCATGAAGCCTTGGACGAAATATACAAGATGCCACTTCATAATATTCGTCCATAGGCTATTCTAGGTGCTGCGTCACCTTATTATTGGGCCAGGCCCATGTAATTTCGAAATACTTAAGTATAGGCTGTTTTTAGAGTCCGTGTGTGGGGAAACAAGAGTTAGGGATGGTTTGGACCCCTCCCTCAAGGGCCACGAAATTCCCTCCTCTTCCTCCATATATACAGCCCTTAGGGCGTCGTTTAGACTTTGGGTTTTGTTTAGATTAAAAGTTCGCCATAGCTGCAACTTCGCGTGCGCCGTTTGTGTTCAACGACGGCACAAAGGCGTCACAGAACCCCACCTTGATCAATAAAGCTTTCATCTTACATTCGCTATATCCAGATTGCAATCTCAGTTTCTTGCTTGTTCTTCGTTTGCTTGCAGGAATCAGACCCTCGTGGTCAGGTTGATCGTGCTCCGGCGTGGTCAATAACCTCTCGGAGTTGGTTTAGCGATTGCTAAGGCGCGACGTCCTCGCACGTTCGTAGTCGGATCGTCAAAGTCGACTTCCTCCAAAGCGAAAACCAACATCTCATCGAAAGACGGGACACCTTTGCCTCTATCATTCCTCTTGTTGGCGACGAAGACGTTGCCTTTCTTGAGCTTGAGCAAAGGCCTCTTGGTTTGAATGAGGACGAGGAACTTGATCATCAACTTGCTCTTGTGAGTGCTTGTCATGTAGCGGGTTGCGAGATGCATGACGATCTTGGCGCGCGGCTCGTCGAAGGGTGTTCGATGACGGTGTACTTGAGTCGTAGAAGGTGTCGTCGGAGTGTCGACTTGAGTGGCTCCGTCTTGATGATGAAGAAGTGGAATGATGCGGTTTCTCATCAACTTGCGGATCTCGTCCATTCTTGCATCATTCTCTTGCTTGTGCGCCTCGAACTTGTTGTCGAAGTAGTCTCTTGTACGTTGCTCGGAGAGTCGCAAGTCGGTTGCAAGGTTGTCGATCACGGTCGCTCATTGCTTGTTGTTCTTGGTGCAACGCTTCGTTGTGCACCGAAGAGGTGGCCTTTGGTGACGTATGAGGACATGTAAATCGCCGTGCTCGATGAAGAGTGGGTTGGTAGAAGAACTTGGCCTATCCATCATTCCAAGCGAGATGTGAGTGGTAGAACGGAAAAGAACTTATACCAATGTACCTTTGACCGATATTGAAAATGAATCAAGTTCACTCAAATGCGGACAAGGAAATAGCACTCTTGGTACCGATTCTTGTCGGTTCTCACACCTACACAAATAAAAGCTTATGGTGGAGCTTGGTTAGAATGGTGGCACAAAATTTGATGCAATTGTAAGTGAGACTCAATAAAGTTGGAAATGATTCACAAATTTGCAAATGCAACAAGTAGACCAATAGCAAGGTATGGTACACGGAAACACACGCTGAATAGATAATATGGGGTTATGCAACCAAGGATGAGCCAAAATGTGGAATACACCAAGATGCTCTTGTTGCACACCACTAGAGAGACGCTAGCACGATTGCTAATAGGCGGATACTGAACTTGTGCACAACCTACTAAGCAAAACTGCAACGACTTCTATCCCAAGTATGCTATATGTATGGTGTGTCGATGTGTGGATCCAAGATGATCAAGTATGACAATCTTAATGTTTGATGATGCTATGGTTCTTGCTCATAAGCTCTTTGCTTATCTTTCTCTCTTTGCTTAAAAAGCTTGATTGGCTCTTTCTTTTATGAGCTCTTTTCTCATGCAAAACTTCACGAACCAAGATAGCAATTGTGTATGCGATGACAACTTTGTGACACACAAGTTGATGCTAAGATATGCACCACTATGGTATGGTATGTATGCTATGGAGTATGATCACTAAATGTGCACAAGTCACGTTGCGGCAATACTCAAAGGCTAGTCTCGATGGGTAAGCTACATAAAATGAGGCAATGTTGGTTATCAATGGAATAGCAAGGTAAGACAAAGATGTCGTCGAAGTTACCGTCCTTGCGATTATGACTGGTCGATGTAGATGAGCAGTGGTGATGATGACTTTGCACCGCACCTAGATAGCGAAACACAAAAGGATATGGAAGCCACAACTCAAAATCTCAAAGACAAAAATGTGTCAAAATCGTCATCGGAGGAATCGTGGAAGAATTTGGTGTATATGGGTTTGGGAGATGTGGAGAAGTATGGGGTGGTTGTGGTGTCTGAACTGAAGAAATTCAGTTTGGACAGGGTTTTACGGACGTCTGTGACCTTACGGTCGTCCGGACTGCGTCGGACGTCCGGCCTTGTTCGGATGTCCGGAGCCTGGGCGAAAATCGGGCTCGGGGAGAGGAGCTGCAAAATTTCCGAGGAAGAAGATGCTTGAGAGGTTGAAATCGAGGGGTTTGGTGGATGGAAAAGGGAGGGGAGGGTGGGGAAAGCTAGGTCCACACGTAGCAACACGAATTCATGGACCAAATCCAACAAAATCTCAACTCACAAACAAATCACAAAAAATTTGGGGGCTATTTTGTGGGGAATTTTCGGAATTAGGACTAAAACAACAAAATCAAGCTAGAAAAAGAGGGTAGGGGCTCCAATAACGTGATCAACGTGGCTCGTGATACCATGATGATGTAGGGTGGGACCCTACGGGAGGCGATCTTTCACGTGGGAGGCGGATCCTACGGGGAGACACGGGAAAACGCGGAAGAACAAGAGGGAAACACGGGAAAGCGAGAGAACTCACTCAACCGACAAGAAAACAATCACACAAGTGCTAGATCAATGAACACATAGAGTGGCACAAGATACAAGAACAATAAAGATAAAGATACACGAGAAGCCGATCTTCTCCGGAAGGAGGACTTGATGGGGTCCACCCTAGGAGGGGGTCTTGAATCCGCTTGGGGGATCTTCTCCGAAGAGGTCCTGATCTCGAAGGAGAAGTAACCAAGTGGATGAGCAAAGGCTCTCTCACCTAAACATGAGCTAATCCAAAAGCTAGCCCTAACTAGGAGACGGAAAGGTCCTATTTATAGTTTTAGTGCAAATGGAAGTCAAAACGGAGGGTACATGGGCTTGATCCGCATCAGTGTCAGACGTCCGGAAAGGTGTCGGACGTCCGGAAAGGTGTCAGACGTCCGGAGGCTTCAGGGAGGGTCCGGTCGTCCGGACTCGTTCGTCGTCCGCGATTCGGTTCGGGTGATGAGTCGCCGGGACGTCCGGTCGACTCGCCGTCCATAGATTTGGTTCGGGCGATGAAGTCCGGACGTCCGGTCGACTCCGTCGGCCGTAGGTTTGATTCGGGTGATGATGTTCCGGACGTCCGGGAGGCGTCGGACGTCCGTGTTTGAGGATCGTCGGACGTCCGGAGGTGGTCAGACGTCCGGGTCCTGTAACCAGCTGCATCACCTTTTCCTCTTCGACATACTTGGAGTTCTCGCCGTCTTGGCTCTTGCAAGTAGTAGATCCTTGGTTCGCCTCCGTGTTCCTGATTACACATAGAGTTTACGAATGAGGTAGTAGCCATGTCTCATGGGTAGAAATAAGAAGTTCGGAGAGGAGCGAGTTCACCTTATCTTCAATAGCCTTAGCTCGGGCTCTTGTCATGGGTCCCGGAGGTGTTGAGGGAGATGTAGGCACGTCCGTGGGGATGAATGAGGGCTGCTCCGCATCACATAGCATGCTTCGCTGACTTGGCGGCCATAGTATGGAAGTACTGTGCGATGGAAAGCGCCTGGAAAACCCAAACAAAATTTTGGGACAATCCGGCTCTGGCAAAGCCCCCAGTCCGAACTAAAAGGGTGCACTCTCATAAGACGCCCGACTCAATTACAAAGAAGCAAAAGCCCACTACAGGGCGTGGAACCATATTGGAGGGATGGCTTAATGGGCCCTGCAAAATTCACAAGACAATGGATACCATACCAACATACAGACCTTAGAGCATGTTGGGTACTCGGCAGTGGCCAAGAGCGGTGAGGATCTCCTCATTAAAAACACCGCAGAGCACCATCCCGTGGATAACAATACTGATATTGACAGTCTTCGAGACCTTCGCCTCAAATAATAGGCGTAAGCGAGCACTCCGCAGCCTTGCCGAAGTCTGCCACGTGGTAGCAATAAATCCATGGAGCGACACGGCCATCACCTTCAATGCCGGTGATGAACCTAGATTCCAAACAACCTAAGCACTAGCTGCCTTGGTCCTCAGTCCAATTGTGGACGGCTTTCGGCTTACTAAAGTGCTCATGGACGGTGGCAGCGGATTAAACCTCATTTATGAGGAGACTCTTCAAAAATGGAAATAGACAGGAACCGCATTGAGCAAAGCAGCACGACCTTGGAGGAATCATCCCGGTCCGGGAGGCACGCTTGCTGGTAAAATCACACTAGATGTGGTACTCGGCACTCCGGAGAATTACATGTCCGAAGAAATTACATTCCAAGTGGCCCCGTTCAGTAGCGGATACCACGCCCTTCTCGGGCGGGAGGCATTCACGATCTTCCAAGCCATACCCCATTACGGGTACATGAAGCTCAAAATGCCCGGGCCCAATGGAATCATCACTCTAGCTAGTGATCCGGACAAAGCATTCCACGCCGAAAACAAAACAGCCGTACTAGCCCTCGAGGTATTATCCGAAGCCCTTGCGGCAGAGGAATTAACTGCGCTGCGCTCCATAGTGGACAGTGATAGAGGCGACGGTCCCGATCTTTCGATGAGATGATAACTATCGATTTGGTGGAGTCGACTTTGACGATCCGACTACAAACGTGCACGACGTTGCGCCTTAGCAATCGCTAAACCAATCTCTCGAGGTTCTTGGCGATGCGGAAGCACGATCGGCGACCACGAAGGTCTATTCCTGCAAGCAATCGAAGAACGAGCAAGAATATGATAAAGCAATCTGAATATTGCGAATATATATGAAGAATTGATAATGGTGGGGATCCGTAAGCGGTCTTGGTCTGGTCGTTGGACACAAACGAAGTACACGAAGTTGCAATGGCTAACTTTTAACTAAACAAATCCCAAGCAAAAAGCTACTAGATGGATCTACTTATATAGGAGCAAGGGGTGGCGGCCAAGGAGGTGGGAGGACGTCCCAAGGCAGCCTAACACTAACCCTAGGTCGTACAAGGCCAATGGGCCCAAATGGAGGTGACGTAACACCTTTGGACTTGTAGTTTGACTCGGATTCTGCTGCAGCATCAGATTGTTTCGTCCATAACTCAACGCTCCGGACGGATTTTAAGGTGATTCCAATTGGGTTGGAATATGCACGAAATCTATTTTTCAACAAAAAAAGAATCAACCAATTTGGAGTCCGTATGAAAAAGTTATTGACGTTTTGAGTCAGGTATGTCTGTGCAGTCCAAATCTGAGTCCAGAACGTGAGAGACTTGGACTCTATCTTCTCTTGGCCCAAAAGTGACGTGAGAGGACTTTTGAACAGCACCTAAACTTCTCCTTTTCCCTTATCTTCATATGTGTATTGTACAAATGTCCCATACACCTGCAATTAGACAAAACACAAAAGTATGTGATGTATTTTTGTTCGGATAACATAAATAGATTATTGAATAGTTTGCACTAGAAATCACCTGACAAATAAGCATGTATGCAATATATTTGGTCTTATCCAAGGTAGTCATGTCCTCATCATCCTCCACTTCTTGAAAACAAAGCCGTCCTCGGCGGTTCTTAGTCTGAAATGTGGCTAACAAAAGAGACAAGGTGTACATGTTGTATATGTATATGTCATCCATTTTATTTCCCTTGATTTTTGCACATATGACACATGAATAGATGACTAACTTGCATAGTTCATAAAATCTAAAGCCAAAACATTATCACAAGAAGTAGAAGGCATGAAAATATTGCAACTCAGTTTGCACATATAAGTGAAGCTCTTATTCATTTCAAAAGATTGACAATGTTCATCATTAAACCATCCCAACATTGGTGAATAAACCTTACTTGCATCAAGTTTACATGCTACAACATGCTTAAATAAGCAAACATGCAATAAGTCATTCGACACAGAATCATCACCAAGATTAGAGGTCATATCAAAATGATTAAACATTGATTCTTTTGCATCAACAGTTAATTCAATGGGTGCACTCAAAATTTTTGGTATTTCAGTTGTTTGATCACATGACGCATTCATGATAGTATCAAGATTCTCTAAAATTGGTGATGTGCTCAAATCACCTGGTAACTCAACACATGATGCATTCAAGTTAACTAGGGATGCATCATTCTCATGTGAAGTTATATCATTACCTTCTTTGTTACCTTGTCGCAAAGACGTAGCTGATGTAGGTACGGGCCTTGACAATGCACCATACACTTGAGATGATGTCGCTCACAATCCGGGTGGGGCTGCTCTAGTAGGTGCAACGGTGGAGGAACCAACTGACGATGGTGAGCATGAACTGGAATAGTAGTTGTTGTAGTCACCCAATGCATCCTCCTGTGGCTGTCTCTCAAAGGTACAAGCGCGAACATACATACCAATAATGGAACGAGGAATATAGTGAAATCTTGCACGGATATCATGGTTCAAACCACCAAAAATCTATTCATTGTATCATCCTCAGATTCTTCTATGTCACAATGATGCATATAAGATTTGAACTCTTTGTAGTAAGCATGAACGATTATTCTGCCTTGTTTTAATTGTTCAAATTTGCGAAGCAATTCACGACGATAGTAAGGAGGAAAAAATTGTTGTCTCATTACATCTTTCAAATCTTTCCAAGTAGTGGGTTGGTTATCATTGTTTTTCTTACAATGCACACTCCACCAAACAGAAGCAAAACCAGTAAATGCTCTAGTGGCAGCTCGTACTCGCTCAAGTTCAGAAAAGTCATGGTGACTAAAAACTTGTTCAATTTCAAGCTCCCAAGCAAGATAAATAGCAGGATTAAATCTACCCTCAAATGACGGTAAAGAGATAACCTGACCATGTGCTTGTGTGTGTTGTCCCAACTCTCGTGATGGTGGAGATGTGTCCGTCATCCAAGAACTTCTATCTCGGAACCTGTCATGATTAGTAGAAACAAGAAACAAAATTCGAGAATAATGTTCCTATGAACTACTAGGATGTGGTGGTAAAACGCTCACAAGATAGCAAATATCGATATCTTACAAGTTCTTACCATGCGGCAGGTGGTGACGGGCAACCAGCGGTGTCAAGTAACTCTGAAGATTGTGTAAAGAGATTGCCAGGAAGCGACGTATACGGTGTAGAAATATGTGGAGCTGGGTTGGCTATATATGGTAGCAAAAAATTTAGCAATAATCAATTCATAGATGCAATGTTGAATAAACGCTCAACGACGCAGTCTGTCTGGTCCTAGGCTAGACCAGACTAGAGACGCGAGCCTAGGACACTAATGAGGTCACGCAGCGTAGCACAACTAGCATCAATGAAGGATAATAAGTAGCTCTGGACAGCAAGATATAAGTGAAGATCACAACGGCAAAGAAAGATAATGATGAAAAACAACTGCCAAGCAGGATATACAACAACTCTCTCTCCAATTTTCCTCTTGAAAATTTTGAGCCAATTTTCTGATAACTTTTTTCAAAGAATGCTACTAACTCAAGTTTTCCAATGCAAAAAGAATCACTCAATTCCGAGTTGATATGAGGAGTCAAAAAATTCTAAAACCGGTTTGAAAAGCTGGAATAAGCTGTATTCACGAACTTCGGAGGGCAAAAAGACCTATTTATAAGCCGATTTTGAGGTGCCAAATATTGAACTAGCTTCTGCAACTATTTAGATGCGCCTCGTCGCTAGCTTTAATTTGAGTACTCACGGAGCCAAAACGGACTTCGTATGAGAAAGATACACCTGTTTTACTGAACAGTCATAAAACAGATTCCAATCCGAATTCAGGTACGAGATTGATTCTAGATAGATCCGAATTTTTTTTTCTTCTCTCTTTTTTTTCTCACACTTTTTTTTCTTCTCTCTCTTTTTCTTCTTTGACTTTTTTACTTTTTTCTCTTTTTTCTCTCTCCTCTTTCCAAACAAACTAGATAAGATGCAGATTGGATCAAGTGAAGATGTGAACGATCTCAACTATGATTATGACAATGAACGGTGGGTAGCACGTGGTGGAAATTGATGGATGGATGGTGGTCAACGGAAGGGATAACGATGCAGCGGCGGTGTGACTAATGTGAACAGAACTCGAAACTCTAAACGAACTAGAC
Source organism: Aegilops bicornis (assembly GCA_021605145.1). Taxonomy (NCBI): domain Eukaryota; kingdom Viridiplantae; phylum Streptophyta; class Magnoliopsida; order Poales; family Poaceae; genus Aegilops; species Aegilops bicornis. Next base: position 243,351,332 of record CM038669.1, read on the forward strand.
ACTAAGACCAGTAACTCGACACGACGATGCAACCGATAATTCAATAATGCAAACAATGAAAAGAAAACTGCAAAGGCTCAGACTGGCTTGGACAAAGGATGAATAGATCTAACTTTTTTGTGGCTTTTTCTTGGACAATAGGTAAGAAAATAAATCTAATCTAGGGATAATTGGAAATTCTCACCGAGCAACATGAAAACTGATATCACTTGATAGAGGCGACGGTCCCGATCTTTCGATGAGATGATAACTATCGTTTTGGTGGAGTCGACTTTGACGATCCGACTACAAACATGCACGACGTTGCGCCTTAGCAATCGCTAAACCAATCTCCTGAGGTTACTGACGATGCCGGAAGCACGATCAGCCTGACCACGAAGGTCTATTCCTGCAAGCAATCGAAGAACGAGCAAGAATATGATAAAGCAATCTGAATATTGCGAATATATATGAAGTATTGAAAATGATGGGGATCCGTAAGCGGTCTTGGTCTGGTCGTTGGACACAAGCGAAGTACCGCGAAGTTGCAATGGCTAACTTTTAACTAAACAAATCCCAAGCAAAAAGCTACTAGATGGATCTACTTATATAGGAGCAAGGGGTGGCGACCAAGGAGGTGGGAGGACGTCCCAAGGCAGCCTAACACTAACCCTAGGTCGTACAAGGCCAATGGGCCCAAATGGAGGTGACGTAACACCTTTGGACTTGTAGTTTGACTCGGATTCTGCTGCAGCATCAGATTGTTTCGTCCATAACTCAACGCTCCGGACGGATTTTAAGGTGATTCCAATTGAGTTGGAATATGCACGAAATCTATTTTCCAACAAAAAAAGAATTAACCAATTTGGAGTCCGTATGAAAAAGTTATTGACGTTTTGAGTCAGGTATGTACATGCAGTCCGAATCTGAGTCCGAACGTGAGAGACTTGGACTCTATCTTCTCTTGGCCCAAAAGTGACGTGAGAGGACTTTTTGAACAGCACCTAAACTTCTCCTTTTCCCTTATCTTCATATGTGTATTGTACAAATGTCCCATACACCTGCAATTAGACAAAACACAAAAGTATGTGATGTATTTTTGTTCTGGATAACATAAATAGATTATTGAATAGTTTGCACTAGAAATCACCTGACAAATAAGCATGTATGCAATATTTTTGGTCTTATCAAAGGTAGTCATGTCCTCATCAGACATGGACGACGTGATACTCGACAAAAGATCCAAGTCCACCTGATGTAGGGTAGAACCCTAGGAGGGATCTTTTCACACTTGGAGGGGGAAAGGAGAGAAACAACAAGAACACAACAAGAACACAAAGAGGAAATCACTCCAACAATTCCCGATTACACATCCACTAGAGTAACAACACAAGATCCACAAGTCACAAACACAATCAAAGGAAAGATACAATGGCAAAGTTCATCCCAAATCCAAAGGAGATGGGGTCTTTGAGATAGTCTACTACTTGAGGAGGTCTTGAAATCCACAAGGATTCTTCCCTAGGGGGTCTTGATTCAACAAGGGAAGGTAGAAAGGAGCAAAGCTCAAAAATATCTCATCTAATACTTTGCTAACCCTAAACATGGTCCTTGGTACGACTTATATAGTCTTGGGGTCGAAGGAGATGAAGAAGGAGCCGAAGAACGATCTCAGCCGTCCACCCTGATGAGCCCGTGCGCACGAGGTAAGTTGGGCCCGTGCGCACGGTACAAGCCCGTGCGCACGGTACAAGCCCGTGCGCACGGGGTGCTCCAGTGTCAACTCTCTAGATAGCCCGTGGGCACGGGGTCTCGGGGGGCCGTGCGCACGGGGTCACCTGGGACTTCCAGTTTTGGTTGCTTTGCACTCCGTCTTGGTCCGTGTGGCCTTGGGGTGGTTCCTCTTCTTCTTGGGGGTGCTCCTGAGCGTCTTGGTGGTGTTCCTCTTCATACCTAATGAGACATAGCGTATTTTGGTGAGGTAGCAACATTGTTCCAGTTGTGTCCGTATGCAAGTTAAGTAGGAAGGAGTTCACCTCGATTTCCAAAGCAAGTGCTCTTGCTCTTGTCGTAGGTCCTCGTGGGGCTTGATGTGTCGGTGTAGAGTCCATGGGGATGATGGAAGGATGCTCCGCATCAATTCCTCTCCCTTGGGAGAGATCCGACCTCGGATCAAAAACTTCATCTCCATGGTATGGCGCGAGGTCTTTGACGTTGAAGATGTCGCTCACATTGTACTTGTCTCATGGTAGGTCGATCTTGTAGGCGTTGTCGTTGTAGCGTGCTAGCACCTTGAAAGGTCCGTCGGCTCGAGGGAGAAGCTTGGACTTGCGTTCACTGGGGAAGCGGTCCTTGCGAAGGTGTAGCCACACTAGATCACCAATGTTGAAGACCATGGGTTGCTTTTCGACGTTGAGCTTGGTCGCTAGTCGTTGTACTTGACGCTCGATGGTGTGCCTTGTATCCTCATGCATCCTCTTGACGTAGCTTGCCCGAGCACTCGCATCCATGTTGGTGCGTGCTTGTAGAGGAAGAGGTAGAATGTCCAATGGGGACAACGGGTTGAAGGCGTAGACGACCTCGAAGGGGAACTTGCCGGTAGTCGAATGTCTTGCACGGTTGTAGGCGTACTCGGCGATGGGTAGACACGCCTCCCACTCCTTGACGTTCTTCTTGATCAATACGCGGAGTAGAGTGGAGAGTGTCTGGTTCATCACCTCCATTTGGCCGTCGGTTTGAGATTGTATGCGGATGAGAACAAGAGCTTGATTCCGAGCTTGGCGCATAGGGTCTTCCAAAAGTAACTCAAGAACTTGACGTCACGATCGGAGACAATTGTCATTGGTACTCCATGGAGTCGCAAGATTTCCCTACAAAAGATATTTGCAACATGTGAAGCATCGTCTATCTTGTTGCAAGGAATGAAATGTGCCATCTTAGAAAATCTATCCACAACAACAAACATGGAATCCTTTCCATTTTGAGTTCTAGGCAAACCAAGTACAAAATCCATGCTAATGGCTTCCCAAGGTTGATAGGGAATAGGAAGAGGCATGTAAAGACCATGAGATTGAGCTTTAGACTTAGCTTTGCGACATGTAGAGCATCGGTTGGTGAAGCGTGAGACGTATCAAAACATCTTGGGCCAAAAGTAGTTCTTGGAGAGCGTGGTGAATGTCTTGTCGCGTCCAAAGTGTCCCATGAGTCCGCCTCCATGAGCCTCTTGCAAAAGGAGCAAACAAAGAGAAGACTCGGGAATGCATAGTTTGTTAGCTCTCATAAGATAATCATCCTTGATGTAATATTGTTCCCAAGAAGTATGCATCAAACACTTAGCATAAGGAATAGAAAAAGATGGATCATTAGCATACAATTCTTTGATGTGCTCAAAACCAATAACATTCAACTCAAGTTGAGTGACAAGCGTGCATATGCGTGAAAGTGCATCCGCAACTACATTTTCCTTACCCTTAATGTACTTGATCACATATGGGAAAGATTCAATAAATTCACTCCATTCGGCATGATGCTTGTTCAACTTAGTTTGACCTTTTAAGTACTTAAGAGTTTCGTGGTTGGTATGTATGACAAACTCATGAGGTCTAAGATAATGTTCCCAAACATGTAGGACACGCACTAAAGCATACAATTCTTTATCATAGATGGGATAGTTAAGTTGAGCACCAGAGAGTTTTTCACTAAAATATGCAATGGTTCGTTTTTCTTGCATCAAAACTCCGCCAATTCCGGTACCACTTGCATCACAATGAACCTCAAAAGTTTTGTCAAAATTGGGCAAAGCAAGAATCGGAGCATAAGTAAGCAAAGACTTGAGCTCACCAAAAGCGGTGGATTGCAAAGATCCCCAAACGGAAGGAGCATTCTTCTTACTCAAAGCATGCAAAGGAGCGGCAATAGTGCTAAAATCTTTCACAAAGCGACGATGAAAACCCGCAAGACCAAGAAAGCTATGTACTTGTTGCAAATTGGTGGGTTGGGGCCAAGTTTTGATTGCTTCAATTTTAGATTCATCAACATGGACACCCTTTGAGGATACGACAAAACCCAAGAAAACCACTTTGTCAAGACCAAACGTGCATTTTTTCATGTTAGCATAAAGACGTTCCTTGCGAAGGGTGTGCAAAACAGCCCTAACATGATCAAGATGCTCTTTCATGGTTTTGCTAAACACAAGAATATCGTCGAAGTAAACCACAACAAAGACTCCAATATAAGGGCGAAGCACATAATGCATAAGGCACACGAAAGTACCGGGAGCCTCCGATAAACCCATAGGCATCACTAACCACTCATATAGCCAAATTTGGTTTTGAAAGCAGTTTTCCATTCATCACCCTCTTGAATGCGGATTTGATAATAGCCACTTTTAAGATCAATTTTTGAGAAAAAGTTGGCTCCACTAAGTTCATCAAGCATATCATCTAGGTGAGGAATGGGATGCCTATAGCGAACGGTAATAGCGTTTATGGGTCTACAATCGGAACACAAGCGGAAACTTCCATCGGATTGAGGCACAAGTATAATCGGATCGGCACAAGGGCTTAAGCTTTCACATACATGACCGTTGTCGATGAGTTGCTGTACTTGCCGTTGAATCTCCTTAGTTTCTTCGGGGTTGACACGGTATGGAGCTTTGTTTGGAAGTGGCGTTCCGGGGATGAGGTCGATTCGATGCTCAATGCCTCGTAGAGGAGGCAGACCCAGAGGTAGCTCATTGGGGAAAACATCTTGGAATTCCTGCAAAAGAGATTGAAACACTAAAGGTAGCTCGTGAGAGGTGTTAGTTTTTGGTTCTCCATCCTTGCACACAAGGACAAAGTGCATCACACTCGATGGGTTCTCACACACTTCTCTCATCTCACTTTTTGTGGCAAATAGGATGAGGTTTTCTCTCTAGGCGAAGAGGCGCTCAAGTTTGGCTTGTGGCTCTCACTCAATTTTTGGTGGATCACTTTCTCACTCTTCTCTCCATGATGGGTGGCTTGCTTGTCGTCTATCACTTGACTAGGAGACATAGGTCGTAGTACATACTCCTTCCCTTTCATCTTGAAGCTATAGTGATTGGTACGCCCATTGTGGATGACTCGGTCGAATTGCCATGGTCGACCAAGAAGGAGGTGGCAAACGGTCGTTGGGACCACATCACACTCCAAAGTGTCCTCATATGCACCAATTTTGAAGGAGACTTGGACCGTATGCTCAATTTGTATAGTGCCGGAGTCGCTTAGCCATTGAACCTTGTAGGGGTGCGGGTGCTTCCTCTTGACCAATTGAAGCTTGGAGCATAGTTCTTCACTTGCCAAGTTGTGGCAACTACCTCCATCGATGATGACCTTGACGGACCTTCCATTGATGCCGGCCTTTGTGTGGAAGATGTGGCATCGTTGGTCTTCTTCTTGTTGATGTTGGAGAGTCAAGACCTTGGAGACAACGAGAGCGGGACTTGAATCTTCATCACAAAAGACTTGATCATGTTCGTCTTCGTTGTTCACTTGGCGGTGCATGGCCACTTTCTCAAGGGCTTCCATTTCTCCTTCACTCATGGAGTCGTAGGTGCCGTCGTTGTTGAAGATCATGGTGCGCTTGTTTGTGCACTCAAAAGACTTGTGGCCTCAGCCGCCGCACGTGAAACACTTGAAGGAGCATGTCTTGACGGTCTCATCGGTCGGAGTAGAGGACGAAGCACGCGGCTTGAAGTTTCTTGAAGTAGGAGGAGGACGACTTGAACTTGTCGAAGTTTTCTTGTAACTTGACTTGTCGCCGGTACTTGGTGAGGTTCTAGTTGATGTAGGAGTTGCCGGAGTCATGGAGCTTGATAAGAGGAGCCGTAGGTCTTGGACGAGTACTTGGCATATTTGAAGTCATCTTGGACTTGTCGCTCGGCCTTGGTCGCTTGATGAACTAGCTCGAGGAGATTTGAGTATGGTTGGAAGTCGGCAATCCGCTTGATTGGATGGTTGAGGCCGTTCAAGAAGCGTGCCATTGTTTGCTCGTAGTCTTCTTTGACATTGGCTCGAATCGTGGCAATCTCCATTTCTTGGTAGTATTCTTCCACCGACTTCGTGCCTTGTTTGAGGAGTTGCAACTTCTTGAAGAGATCACGATTGTAGTGTGTAGGCATGAAACGAGCTCTCATGACATCCTTCATCGCCATCCAAGTTGTGATTGGTGGTTCGCCTCTTGTACGTCATCGCTCAATCACTTGTTCCCACCAAATGAGAACATAGTCCTGGAACTTGAGTGATGCCATAGCGATCTTCTTCTCTTCATCATAGTTGTGCAACCGGAAGATTTTGTCAACCTTCAATGCCCATGAGAGGTACTGATAGATGCAAAGGTGTCCCGTCTTTCGAGGAGATGTTGGTTTTTGCTTTGGAGGGAGTCGACTTTGACGATCCGACTACTGACGTCTTGAGGACGTCGGCGCCTTAGCAATCGCTAAACCAACTCCGAGAGGTTATTGACCACGCCGAGCACGATCAACCTGACCACGAGGGTCTGCATTTCTCGCAAGCAAGCGAAGAACAAGCAAGAAACTGAGATTGCAATCTGGATATTGCGAATATAAGGTGAAAGCTTTATTGATCAAGGTGGGGTTCTGTGACGCCTTTGTGCAGTCGTTGAACACAAGCGAAATGCATAAAGTTGCAGCTATGGCGAACTTTTAATCTAAACAAAACCCAAAGTCTAAACGGTGCCCTAAGGGCTGTATATATGGAGGAAGAGGGGGGGGGAATTTCGTGGCCCTTGGTGGAGGGGTCCGAAATCAACCCTATCTCTTGTTTCCCCACACATACGGACTCTAAAAATAGCCTATACTTGTGTATTTCGAAATTACAAGGGCCTGGCCCAATAATAAGGTGACGCAGCACCTAGAATAGCCTCGGGAAGTAATTTATGAAGTAGCATCTTGTATATTTCGTCCAAGGCTTCATGCACTCATTATGGTGGCTTCAAAGTCCTGAAATCATCACTTGTAACTCCGTTCTTGTTCCCCTTGCGCATGGCATCATCTCCATGATTGTTCTTGCTCCAATGTCCATCCTTCTCCAAGCTAGGCCCTTCATTTGTAAGCAAAACAAATGTATCCAATTTAGGCAACATCATATTCTCATGAACATTAGAATCAGTACCAAGAAACGAAAGTACCTGATAATTTAATTGGCGTCTTGTGAGCTCTAGTAATTGGTCCAAAGATATGTAGCGGTAGGGGCTGCGGGTGTAACAATGGTATTGATGTCCTCATCATCCTCCCTTCTTGAAATGAAGTCGTCCTCGACGGAAGCTCATCTTCCTCACCCAAATAAGGCTTCAAATCTGCAATGTTAAAAGTGGGACTAACCCCAAAATCTGCAGGCAGCTCAAGTTTATATGCATTATCATTTATTTTCTCCAACACCTTAAAGGGACCATCAAGACGTGGCATTAGCTTTGATTTGCGCAAATCAGGAAATCTATCCTTACGCATAAATGTAACCAAACAAGATCTCCGAGGAGCAAACACAACATGTTTTCTACCCTTATCTCCAAAGCAAGTTTATATTTAGCATTCATACGCTCAATGTTTTCCTTAGTTAACTCATGCATTTTTAAAATCAATTCAGCACGTTGTTTAGCATCAAAATTAACCTTCTCCGAAGGTGGAAGAGGCAACAAATCAATAGGTGCACGAGGTAGGAAACCATACACAACTTCAAAAGGGCACATCTTAGTAGTAGAATGCAATGAACGATTATAAGCAAATTCAATATGAGGCAAGCATTCCTCCCACATTTTGGGGGTGACAAGTAGTACTAAAAAGTAGTTTAGTCCCCAACTTAGCCCATAAACATCTCCAAAAGTGGCTACGAAATTTAGTATCACGATCTGAAACAATAGTATTTGGCACACCATGCAAGCGAATAATTTCACGAAAGAACAAATCAGCAACATTAACAAAGATCATCGCTTTTATGACATGGTATAAAGTGTGCCATTTTAGAGAATCTATCCACGACAACAAATATGCTATCCTCCCCTTCTTTGTTCTAGGTAAACCTAAAACAAAGTCCATAGATATATCCTCCCAAGGAACACTAGGTACAGGCAAAGGCATATATAAACCATGAGGATTGAGTCGTGACTTAGCTTTTTGACATGTAGTGCAGTGAGCAATAAAACGCTCAACATCCGTCTCATCTTTGGCCAAAAGAAATGTGTAGCAAGTACATCCTCCGTCTTCTTCACGCCAAAGTGTCCCATTAGTCCTCCTCCATGCGCCTCCTGCAACAACAAAAGACGAATGGAGCTAGCTGGAATGCATAGCTTGTTAGCACGGAAAACAAATCCATCATTAACGACGAACTTTTTCCACGTTTTTCCTTCTTTACAATTCTGCAATACATCTTTAAAATTAGCATCATGCACATATTGATCTTTGATGGTCTCCAAACCAAATATTTTGAAGTCAAGTTGTGAAAGCATAGTATAGCGACGAGACAATGCATCAGCAATAACATTTTCTTTACCCTTCTTGTGTTTAATGACATAAGGGAAAGTCTCAATGAATTCAACCCATTTAGCATGTCTACGATTCAGTTTAGCTTGACTTTTAATATGTTTCAAAGATTCATGATCAGAATGTATAACACATTCTTTGGGCCATAAATAATGTTGCCATGTTTCTAAAGTCCGAACAAGAGCATATAATTCTTTATCATAAGTAGAATAATTCAGACTAGGCCCACTCAATTTTTTCGTAAAAGTATGCAACAGGTTTGCCATCTTGTAATAACACACCTCCTAATCCAATTCCACTAGCATCACATTCAAGCTCAAAAGTCTTATTAAAATCAGGATGTTGAAGTAAAGGAGCATGTGTCAACTTATCTTTCAATACCGTGAAGGCTTCTTCCTGTGTGGTACCCCAAACAAAAGGCACATCCTTCTTTGTAAGCTCATTGAGAGGTGCAGCAATGGTGCTAAAGTCTCTCACAAAATGCCTATAGAAACTAGCGAGTCCAAGAAAACTCCTCACTTGTGTGACCGTTTTGGGATGCGGCCAACTCTCAATAGCTTCAATCTTGGCTTTATCAACTTCAATTCCCTGTGGAGTAACAACATAGCCAAGAAAAGATACTCGGTCGGTGCAAAAGGTGCACTTCCCAAGGTTACCAAACAAGCTTGCATCACGTAGAGCATTAAAAACAACACGTAAATGTTCCAAATGTTCTTCCAAAGATTTGCTATAAATCAGTATATCATCAAAATAGACTACCACAAATCGTCCAATGAAAGCACGTAAAACTTCGTTCATTAGTCTCATGAAAGTACTAGGTGCATTAGTTAACCCAAAAGGCATGACTAACCACTCATATAAACCAAACTTAGTTTTAAATGCTGTTTTCCATTCATCTCCCAATTTCATACGAATTTGATGGTATCCACTACACAAATCAACTTTGGAGAATATTGTAGAGCCACTCAATTCATCAAGCACATCATCTAGCCTAGGAATAGGATGACGATAACGAACAGTAATATTATTAATGCCTCTACAATCAACACACATACGCGACGTACCATCCTTTTTAGGCACTAGTATAATAGGAACAGCACAAGGACTAAGAGATTCGCGTATATAACCTTTGTCGAGCAGCTCCTGTACTTGACGCATAATCTCCTTTGTCTCCTCTGGATTGGTACGGTATGGTGCACGGTTGGGTAGCGATGCACCGGAAATTAAGTCAATTTGATGCTCAATCCCTCGAATAGGTGGTAATCCCGGTGGCACGTCTTGTGGGAAGACGTCAGCGAACTCCTGCAAAATGTTAGTGACAGCAGGGGGCAAAGAGGAAGGCACGTCCACGAATGAAAATAATGCCTCTTTGCACACAAAAGCATAGCAAACAGATTTGCTAGAATCTAGCTCATAAAGATCAGATTAGGTGGCAAGTACAAATGCACTTTTCAGTTTAATTTGAAGCAACATTAGATGGTTTATTATTAGGCTTCATTTGTTGCTCAAATTCTTTTGCCACAATCTGATTTTCACTCTTATTTTCTCTCCTGTTTTGCTTTATTAGCTCTATTAATATCATCTTTCAAAATGGAATCAGGAGTCATAGGAATCAAAGTAATATTTTATCCTTTTGAACAAGAGTATACTGATTGTTTCTACCATGGTGCACAGAATTTTTATCAAATTGCCATGGTCTACCAAGTAATAAGGAACATGCTTGCATAGGTACCACATCACAATCAACATAATCAGCATATGTAGAGATACTAAAATACACACAAACAGTACGTGTTACCTTAACCTTGACGCTGTTGTTGAACCATTGGATGTAGTAAGGATGTGGATGTGGCCTTGTGGTGAGAGAAAGCTTCTCCACCATATCCATGCTAGCCAAGTTGTTGCAGCTCCCTCCATCTATGATGACCTTGAATAGAACGTTCCTTCACAACTCCCTTTGTATGGAACAAGTTATGCCTCCGATTTTGCTCGACTTGTGTAACCTGCACACTCAAAACACGTTGAGCAACTAAATATTCATACTGTCGGCATCTTGACAGCCATGTATTGCGTCTCATGATCAGAATCATCTCCACTGTGTTCTTCATGTGTAATAAGAGCCAAAGTCTCTTCATCATAGTCACTAGCGGACTCATACCCACCATCCTCAGTAGCAATCATCACACGCTGAGATTGGCATTCTCTCATAAAATGTCCTCTTCCCTTACAACGACGACAAATAATATCACTTGTGTGCCTGTTGACGCCATGGAAGAAGAAGAGCTACTGTGTAGGCCCACAGGTGTGCTCTTGGCGGATAGTGGTGGTTGTGCCCGCTTTCTTGTATCACGGTTGGAGGTGGCAGGCGGAGGTGCGGTGTAGTAGAACGTGTGGAAGTAGATGATGCACGTGGTGTCCATGATGAAGGTCGACCTGCGAGAAAAGTTAGTCCGCGCCAACGCCTGTCGATCCTGCACTTCACGTTCGACTTTACAAGCAAGATGGAATAATCGAGTGATATTAGTATAATCCTTGTAGTCTAGAATGGTCTGAATATCTCTATTTAATCCACCCGTAAAGCGTGCAAGCATAGCTTCATTCTCCTCAACAATACCACATCTAATCAAGCCGGTTTGTAATTCTGATAATATTCTTCTACGAATTTTTTCCTTGTCTTAAGCGCTGCAATTTTTGAAGTAATTCACGTTGATAATATGGTGGAACCCAACGAGTACGCATAGCAGTTTTCAAAGCAGCCCAAGTAGGCTGGAACAGGATATAATCTACAATGCTCGAGACCACCAAACACATGCAAAGCTAGTGAAAGCACAAACAGCGGCAGGAACACGTCTCTCTTCAGGATATTGTAAACATGTAAATCGTTGTTCAGTTTCTAACTCCCAAGTAAGATATATATCAGGAACATATCTACCGTCAAATGGTGGAATATTCAATTTCAGTTTAGGGAGATGGTCATGATCTCTGCACTGAGGGAGCCCTAACATTGCCATTATTTGCATGTGGACGACACGGTGGTTGTGGTGTTGGTGGTTGCACGTAGTTACGATGTTGATCAACCTCATCCTCGTAATCTCCCACATAATCATCCTCCCCACATCGCCAGCAAGAAGAGCCTGAAGTATCAACAGCAGCACCGGCAGCTTGGCGGTCAAGAGGGACACGGGAAGCTCGGCGGAGGGCTGTTTCGCGATGTGGAGGTAGTCGTTGTTGTTGTAGTAGAGGTGCGTTAGGTGCAGCCGGTGGTGGTGGTGGTAGGCCTTGAGCGATTCATTAAACTTGTTATCGAGCTTTGTTTGAACGCCTTCTCAATGCCATCTATCTTCTCCATGGCCTCTTCAAATCTATTTAGCACATCTTCCACCTGCCCACTCATCATTTGTTGAAACTTATCATGTAGCGCTTTGTTTGTCATGTTCTCCCGGTCGGTCTAAATCGGCTTGTGATCCTGCCATGGTTAGCAGCAATAGAAACACACAAGAATATGATTGACAGACTACTAGGAAGTGGTGGTGGTGGTGTGGTGGGCGATCCACAAATCTGTCAAGCAAATCTCAAATTCTTACCAGTTCTTACCCAAAGAAGCGGTGATTGGCAACCGATGTAGTCAAAACTCTCAAAGCTTGGATAGAGCATTACGGGGAGAGTCAAGCATACGATGTAGATGTATGTGGAGCTGGGAAGGCTTATAATATGGTAGCAAAAAGGGTCAGCAATAATCAATTCAGAGATGCAAAGTTGAATAAGCGATCAACGGCGATGTCTTGTGCTGGTCCTAGGCTAGACCGTGCTAGAGACGCGAGCCTAGAACACTAACAAAATCACGGCGCTGCACGTAAACAAGGGAAAAACACACTCCGGAATTTTTTTCGCTCTTTTTTTTGCGAAAAATCACTATAATGGCGAGTGTCTCAAAACTCTTCCCAAGTCAAACCGGCGGGATGGGCACGAAATTTTTCGACCAATTTTTTTTATTGCCGGACCCAAAAAGCTGAAACGGGTCAAAAAACTTTCAATAACGGCGACTGTCTCAATACGCTTAGAAACACCTAAAAATAGGATAGCCAGAAATTTTTTCGACAAGTGCGTTTTCAGAAAATTTTGGGCCTAAACGGAGGGTGGTTTCCAGACTACTCCGGCAAAGAAACACGAATCGGATTTTTTTCTCCGAAACCTACTCCGGCAAAGAAACACGAATCGGAAACTAGATGGATCTCGAAAACAAACCTAATATGCAAGGAACTCGGATTGGTGGTGGATATATGGTGGTGGTATATGGCATGGTGGTGGTAGCGGTGGTAGTATATGGATATGGATCGATGGTGGTATATGGACACGGATTGGTGGTGGTCTATGGATACGGATTCGAGGCGGTGGTGGTAGGTGGCGAGGCGATGATGATGGTGCGGTGGCGGCGTGACAACTTATGACCGTAACTCGAAACTCTAAAAGACTAGACGCTAAGACCAGCAAGTAGACACGACGATGCAACCGCAAATTCAACAAAGCAAAACCCTAAAAAGATTATGCAAAGGCTCAAATTGGTTCGGATATGATGAACTAACCCTAAAAAAAATTGTGGCTTTTTCGTGGACTATAGGTATGAAGAACAGACTCGATCTAAACTACGAAAAGCTGTAAAATCTCACCGAGCAACCTGGAAATCTGATACCACTTGATAGAGGCAAAGGTGTCCCGTCTTTCGATGAGATGCTGGTTTTCGCTTTGGAGGAGTCGACTTTGACGATCCGACTCTTAACGTGCGAGGACGTCGGCGCCTTTAGCAATCGCTAAACCAACTCCGAGAGGTTATTGACCACGCGGAGCACGCATCAACTCGACCACGAGGGTCTGCTTTCCCGCGAGCAAACGAAGAACAAGCAAGAAACTGAGATTGCAATCTGGATATTGCGAATATAAGGTGAAAGCTTTATTGATCAAGGTGGGGTTCTGTGGACGCCTTTGTGCAGTCGTTGAACACAAACGAAGTACGCGAAGTTGCAGCTATGGCGAACTTTTAATCTAAACAAAACCCAAAGTCTAAACGGTGCCCTAAGGGCTGTATATATGGAGGAAGAGGGGGGGGGGGAATTTCGTGGCCCTTGGTGGAGGGGTCCGAAATCAACCCTATCTCTTGTTTTCCCACACATACGGACTCTAAAAATAGCCTATACTTGTGTATTTCGAAATTACAAGGGCCTGGCCCAATAATAAGGTGACGCAGCACCTAGAATAGCCTCGGGAAGAAATTTATGAAGTAGCATCTTGTATATTTCGTCCAAGGCTTCATGCACCCATTATGGTGGCTTCAAAGTCCTGAAATCATCACTTGTAACTCCGTTCTTGTTCCCCTTAGCATGGCATCATCTCCATGCTTGTTCTTGCTCCAATGCCCATCCTTCTCCAAGCTAGGCCCTTCATTTGTAAGCAAAACAAATGTATCCAATTTAAGCGACATCATATTCTCATGAACATTAGAATCATTACCAAGAAACGAAAGTACCTGATAATTTAATTGGCGTGCGTGAGCTCTAGTAATTGGTCCAGTATATGTAGTAGTAGGGGCTGCGGGTGTAACAATGGTATTGATGTCCTCATCAGGTACTCTTCAGGGTCATTGCTTCCATTGAACTTGGGCATGGTGAACTTTAGCTTGTCGTAGCGGAGTTCTTCGTCGAAGTAGCGGTTGTGATGTCGCTCTTGCCGTGGTGGAAGATCCTCAAATGCTCGTTCCTCGAGATGTTGCTCTTGGCATGGAGGAAGTCGATGATCCACTTGCTCTTGTTGAACTTGAGGTTGTGGAGGAGCTTGACGAGCTTGTGGAGTAACTTGAGGAACTTGACGTTGCACGCGGGGTTGGTAGTTCCGCTCGTGGATTTCTTCTCGAAGGGCTTCCTCTTCATTGCGCCGTTCGCGATTGCGGTTGGCGATGGCTCGACTTGATTCTTGAAGGGCACGTTGCGCCTCAAGAGCTTGTGCTTCTCGTTGTTGTTGTTGAAGACGTTGAGCTTCGGCGTCTTGTTCATCTTGGTGTAGACGTGCCCGTTCTTCCTCTTGGCGCCGTAGTCGTTGTCGTTATTGAGCTTGAGCGAAAGCGTCTTGGTTTGAACGGGGACGGGGAACTTCCTCATCGACTTGCTCTTGTGAATGCTTGACGTGTAGCGGGTTTCGAGATGCATGACGGTCTTGGCCTTGGCTCGTCAAAGAGTGTTCGATGACGGTGTACTTGAGCCGGAGAAGGTGTCGTCAGAGTGTCGACTTGAGTGGCTCCGTCTTGAGTAGGAACAAGTTGGAGGAGGCCGGTTGACCAACAAAGCACGGATCTCGTCCATTCTTGCATTGTTCTCTTGCTTGTGCGCGTCGAGCTTGTTGTCGAAGTAGTCCCGTGTACATTGCTCAGAGAGTCGCAAGTCGGTGGCGAGGTTGTTGATGCGATCGTTCATTGCTTGTTGCTCTTGATGTAGCGCTCGTTGTGCACCAAAGAGGTGGCTCTTGGTGACGAATGATGACATGTCTTCGTCTTGCTCGATGAAGAGTGGGTTGGTAGAGGTACTTGGCCTATCCATCATATGAAAGTGGTGGTGAGTAGGAAAATGAGAGAACAAAACCAAAGTTACCTTTTCCGAAGATTGTGCATGCAACAAGTACGATCCCACGTGATGTTACAATAGGGGAATTGGTACCGGGAATTGCTTCTCACACCTACAAGTAAATGGTCTATGGAGGAGCTCGGTTAGGATGGTGGAAAAAATTTCAAGCAAATGTTAGTCAAGATATCGAAAAGGTTGAGAAGATTCACAAAAATGCAAGTAAAAACAAATAGATCAAACCAAATAATATTACTAGGAACACACACACGGAAGATAGATGGGATCCGCACAACCACGAAAAATGCTCTTGTTGTGCGAATGCTAGAGAGACACTAGCTCGATTGCTCAAATGGGCTAGATACGCGTGTGCACCAACCTATAAGAGAAATGTGCCATCTTCAATCCCAACTATGCTACGTTTGAGATATCGAAGATGATATGAAAAATGACTCGATGCTATTGCTTACAAGCTCTTTGTTTTTCCTATTTTGCTTAAAAGCTTTTTTTCGATGCTCGAGTCAAGTATGATATGAGACAAATAAGTAAGATATGCACGGGAGAGACTTATGGCAAAAAGATGGTAACACGATTACTATGGTGCACAAAGCGTGGCCAGGCAATTCTCAACTTGCTAGTCTCAATGGGTAAGCTACGTGAAATGGCTTGGGTTATCAATGCAAAAGCAAGGGTGAGATGTCGTCGAGGTTACCGTCCGATCTTACGGTAATAGTGAAGTTGTTGAAGTCGATGTGTTGTCCGAGTTGATGCTTGGTGGCGATGATGATGTCCAAATGCGCCTAAGTAGCCGAAACACCTTAGGACATAAGAGAAACCGCGGTCCGAAACTAAACAAACACGAGGAATGGTGCGGAAGAACTCGAGGGGTGGTGGGGAAACAAAAGTAAGAGAAAAGAAAATGGCCGAACTTCCCTGGATAGCCCGTGCGCACGGGGTAAGTGAGGCCCGTGTGCACGGGGTCCCGTGTGCACGGGGTGTTCTGGGAGCGGAAGAACATGCCGTGATCCGAGGAGAATTTGCAAAAAGAGGACAAATTCGAGGATTTGGGGGGCGGGGAAGATGGTAGAAGGGTAGATCCACTTGCCAAACTCCACATTCGTGGATCAAAACAACCAAATCTCACAAGATCAAACAAATTGCAAGAAAAATTTTGGGGCTATTTTTGGTGGGGAATTTCGAATTAGGACGAAAAACAAAGAAATCAAGCTAGAAAGTGGAAGGTAGGGACTCCAAGATGTGAATCAACGTGGCTCATGATACCAAGATGATGTAGGGTAGAGCCCTAGGAGGGATCTTTTCACACTTGGAGGGGGAAAAGGAGAGAAACAACAAGAACACAAAGAGGAAATCACTCCAACAATTCCCGATTACACATCCACTAGAGTAACAACACAAGATCCACAAGTCACAAACACAATCAAAGGAAAGATACAATGACAAAGTTCATCCCAAATCCAAAGGAGATGGGGTCTTTGAGATAGTCTACTCCTTGAGGAGGTCTTGAAATCCACAAGGATTGTTCCCTAGCGGGTCTTGATTCCACAAGGGAAGGTAGAAAGGAGCAAAGCTCACAAATATCTCATCTAATACTTTGCTAACCCTAAACATGGTCCTTGGTACGACTTATATAGGCTTGGGGCCGAAGGAGATGAAGAAGGAGCCAAGAAGCGATCTCGGCCGTCCACCCGATGAGCCTGCGCCTGTGGGGTCCCGCAAGACGCAGTACAAGCCCGTCTTGCATTGTGGTGCTCCAGCGTCAACTCTCTGGATAGCCCGTGATAGAGGCAGAGGTGTCCCAATATTTTGATGAGATGATAATTATCGATTTGGTGAAGATGACTTTGACGATCCGACTACAAACGTGCACGATGTTGCGCCTTAGCAATCGCTAAACCAACTCCGAGAGGTTATTGACCACGCCGGAGCACAATCAACCTGACCACGAAGGTCTATTCCTGCAAGCAATCGAAGAACAAGCAAGAATATGATAAAAGTGATGAGGACATGATTACCTTGGATACGACCAAAAATATTGCATACATGTATATTTGTGAGGTGATTTCTAATGCAAACTATGCAATAATTTATTTATGTCATCCAGGACAAAAATACTTCACAAACTTTTGTGCCATGTCTAATTGCAGGTGTATGGAACATTTGTACAATCCACATATGAAGATAAGGGAGAAAGAGATGTTTACCTGCTGTTCAAAAAGTTCTCTCACGTCACTTTTGGCCCAAGAGAAGATAGAGTCCAAGTCTCTCACGTTCTGGACTCAGATTCGGACTGCACAGACATACCTGACTCAAAACGTCAATAACTTTTTCATACGGACTCCAAATTGGTTGATTCTTTTATTGTTGGAAAATAGATTTCGTTCATTTTCCAACCCAATTGGAATCACCTTAAAATCCGTCCGGAGCGTGGAGTTATGGACGAAACAATCTGATGCTGCAGCAGAATCCGAGTCAAACTACAAGTCCAAAGGTGTTACGTCACCTCCACTTGGGCCCATTGGCCTTGTACGACCTAGGGTTAGTGTTATGCTGCCTTGGGACGTCCTCCCACCTCCTTGGCCGCCACCCCTTGCTCCTATATAAGTAGATCCTTCTAGTAGCTTTTTCCTTGGGATTTGTTTAGTTAAAAGTTAGCCATTGCAACTTCGTGTACTTCGTTTGTGTCCAACGACCAGACCAAGACCGCTTACGGATCTCCACCATTATCAATACTTCATATATATTCGCAATATTCAGATTGCTTTATCATATTCTTGCTCGTTCATCGATTGCTTGCAGGAATAGACCTTCGTGGTCGGTGACCGTGCTTAAGCATCGTCAGTAACCTCAGGAGATTGGTTTAGCGATTGCTAAGACGCAACGTCGTGCACGTTTGTAGTCGGATCTTCAAAGTCGACTCCACCAAATCGATAGTTATCATCTCATCGAAAGATTGGGACCCTCGCCTCTATCAAGTCGTATCAGTTTTCAGGTTGCTCGGTGAGAATTTCCAATTATCCCTAGATTAGATTTATTTTCTTACCTATTGTCCAAGAAAAAGCCACAAAAAGTTAGATCTATTCATCCTTTGTCCAAGCGATCGAGCCTTTGCAGTTTCTTTTCATTGTTTGCATTATTGAATTATCGGTTGCATCGTCATGTCGAGTTGCTGGTCTTAGTGTCTAGTTCGTTTAGAGTTTCGAGTTCTGTTCACATTAGTCACGCCGCCGCTGCATCGTTATCCCTTCCGTTGACCATCATACATCCATCAATTTCCACCACGTGCTATCCACCGTTCATTGTCATAATCATAGTTGAGATCGTTCACATCTTCACTTGATCCAATCTGCATCTTATCTAGTTTGTTTGGAAAGAGGGAGAGAAAAAAAAGAGAAAAGTAAAAAAAGTCGGAGAAAAAAAAGAAAGAAAGAAAAGGAAAAAAGTGTGAGAAAAGAGAAGAAAAAAAAACAAAGTTCGGATCTATCAAGACTCAATCTCGTAGCTGAATTCGATTGGAATACATTTTGTGTCTTTATTCGATAAAACAGGCATAACTTCCTCATCTGAAGTCCGTTTTGGCTCATGAGTACTCAAATTAAAGCTAGAGACGAGCCTCATCTAAATAGTTTCAGAAGCTTCTTCAATATTTGGCACCTCAAAATCGGCTTCTAAATAGGTCTTTTTGCCCTCCGAAGTTCGTGAACACAGCTTATTCCAGTTTTTTCAAACCAGTTTTAGAATTTTTTTGACTCCTCATATCAACTCGGAATTGAGTGATTCTTTTTGCATTGGAAAGCTTGAGTTAGTAGCATTCTTTGAAAAAATTTATCAGAAAATTGGCTCAAACTTTTCAAGAGGAAAATTGGAGAGAGAGTTGTTGTATATCCTGCTTGGGAGTTGTTTTTCATCATTATCTTTACTGCCGTTGTGATCTTCACTTATATCTTGCTGTCCAGAGCTACTTATTATCCTTCATTGATGCTAGTTGTGCTACGCCGTGACCTCATTAGTGTTCTAGGCTCGCGTCTCTAGTCCGGTCTAGCCTAGGACCAGCCTGATACCGTCGTTGAGCGTTTATTCAACATTGCATCTATGAATTGATTATTGCTAATTTTTTGCTACCATATATAGCCAACCCAGCTCCACATATTTCTACACCGTGTATACGTGACGTTCCCAGCAATCGCTTTACACAATCTTGAGTTACTTGACACCGCTGGTTGCTGTCACCACCGCCGCATGGTAAGAACTTGTAAGATATTGATATTTGCTTTCTTGTGAGCACTTTACAACCACATCCTAGTAGTTCATAGGAACATTATTCTCGAATTTTGTTTCTTGTTTCTACTAATCATGACAGGTTAGGAGATAGAAGTTCTTGGACGACGGACACATCTTCACCATCTCGAGAGTTGGTACAACACACACAAGCATATGGTCATGGTATGTATTTACCATCATTTGAGGGTAGATTTAATCGTGCTATTTATCTAGCTTGGGAGCTTGAATTAGAAGAAGTTTTTAGTCACCATGATTTTTCTGAACTTGAGAGAGTACGAGCTACCACTAGAGCATTTACTAGTTTTGCTACATTTGGTGGAGTGTACATTGTAAGAAAAACATTGATAACCAACCCACAACTTGGAAAGTTTTGAAAGCTGTAATGAGACAACAATTTTTTCCTCATTACTATAGTCGAGAATTGCTTCACAAATTTGAACAATTAAAACAAGTCAGTAACACTGTTAATGCTTACTATAAAGAGTTCAAATCTTATATGCATCATTGTGACATAGAAGAATCTGAGGATGATACAATGAATAGATTTTTGGTGGTTTGAACCATGATATCCGTGCAAGATTTCACTATATTCCTCGTTCCATTATTGGTATGTATGTTCGCTTGTACCTTTGAGAGACAGCTACAGGAGGATGCATTGGGTGACTACAACAACTACTATTCCAGTTCATGCTCACCATCGTCAGTTGGTTCCTCCACCGTTGCACCTACTAGAGCAGCACCACCCAGTTGTGAGCGACATCATCTCAAGTGTATGGTGCATTATCAAGGCTCGTACCTACATCAGCTACGTCTTTGCGACAAGGTAACGATAAAAGGTATTAATGATATAACTTCACATGAGAATGATGCATCCCTAGTTAACTTGAATGCATCATGTGTTGAGTTAACTGGTGATTTGAGCACATCACCTATTTTAGAGAATCTTGATACTATCATGAATGCGTCATGTGATCAAACAACTGAAATGCCAACAATTTTGAGTGCACCCATTGAATTAACTATTGATGCAAAAGAATCAATGTTTAATCATTTTGATATGACCTCTAATCTTGGTGATGATTCTGAGTCGAATGACTTATTGCATGTTTGCTTATTTAAGCATGTTGTAGCATGTAAACTTGATGCAAGTAAGGTTTATTCACCAATGTTTGGATGGTTTAATGATGAACATTGTCAATCTTTTGAAATGAATAAGAGCTTCACTTATATGTGCAAACTGAGTTGTAATATTTTCATGCCTTCTACTTCTTGTGATAATGTTTTGGCTTTAGATTTTATAAACTATGCAAGTTACTCATCTATTCATGTGTCATATGTGCAAAAAATCAAGGGAAGTAAAATGGATGACATATACATATACAACATGTACACCTTGTCTCTTTTGTTAGCCATATTTCAGACTAAGCAACGCCGAGGACGGCTTTGTTTTCAAGAAGGGGAGGATGATGAGGACATGATTACCTTGGATACGACCAAAAATATTGCATACATGTATATTTGTGAGGTGATTTCTAATGCAAACTATGCAATAATTTATTTATGTCATCCAGGACAAAAATACTTCACAAACTTTTGTGCCATGTCTAATTGCAGGTGTATGGGACATTTGTACAATCCACATATGAAGATAAGGGAGAAAGATGAATTTACTTGCTGTTCAAAAAGTTCTCTCACGTCACTTTTGGCCCAAGAGAAGATAGAGTCCAAGTCTCTCACGTTCTGGACTCAGATTCGGACTGCACAGACATACCTGACTCAAAACGTTAATAACTTTTTCATCCGAACTCCAAATTGGATGATTCTTTTTTTGTTGGAAAGTAGATTTTGTGCACTTTCAAACCCAATTGGATTCACCTTTAAATTCATCCGGAGCATTGAGTTATGGACGAAACAATCTGATGCTGCAGCAGAATCCGAGTCAAACTACAAGTCCAATGGTGTTACCTCCACTTGGGACCATTGGCCTTATGCGACCTAAAGGTTAGTTTTAGGCTGCCTTGGGACGTCCTCCCACCTCCTTGGCCGCCACCTTGCTCCTATATAAGTAGATCCATCTAGTAGCTTTTCCTTGGGATTTGTTTAGTTAAAAGTTAGCCATTGCAACTGTGTACTTCGTTTGTGTCCAACGACGGACCAAGACCGCTACGGATCCCCACCATTATCAATACTTCATATATATTCGCAATATTCAGATTGCTTTATCATATTCTTGCTCGTTCTTCGATTGCTTGCAGGAATAGACCTTCGTGGTCAGGTGACCGTGCTTCCGGCATCGTCGGTAACCTCGTGAGATTGGTTTAGCGATTGGTAAGGCATAGCGTCGTTACGCGTTTGTAGTCGGATCTTCAAAGTCGACTCCACCAAATCGATAGTTATCATCTCATCGAAAGATCGGGACCCTCGCCTCTATCAAAAAGCAATCTGAATATTGTGAGTATATATGAAGTATTGATAAAGGTGGGGATCCGTAAGCGGTCTTGGTCTGGTCGTTGGACACAAACGAAGTACACGAAGTTGCAATGGCTAACTTTTAACTAAACAAATCCCAAAGAAAAAGCTACTAGATGGATCTACTTATATAGTAGCAAGGGGTGGCGGCCAAGGAGGTGGAGGACGTCCCAAGGCAGCCTAAAACTAACCCTAGGTCGTGACAAGGCCAATGGGTCTGAAGCGGAGGTGACGTAACACCTTTGGACTTGTAGTTTGACTCGGATTCTGCTGCAGATCAGATTGTTTCGTCCATAACTCAATGCTCCGGACGAATTTTAAGGTGAATCCAATTGGGTTGGAAAGTGCACGAAATCTATTTTCCAACAAAAAAAGAATCACCCAATTTGGAGTCCGGATGAAAAAGTTATTAACGTTTTGAGTCAGGTATGTCTGTGCAGTCCGAATCTGAGTCCAGAACGTGAGAGACTTGGACTCTATCTTCTCTTGGGCCAAAAGTGACGTGAGAGAACTTTTTGAATAGCAAGTAAACATCTCTTCTCCCTTATCTTCATATGTGGATTGTACAAATGTCCCATACACCTATAATTAGACATGGCACAAAAGTTTGTGAAGTATTTTTGTCCTGTATGACATAAATAAATTATTGCATAGTTTGCATCAGAAATCACCTCACAAATATACATGTATGCAATATTTTTGGTTGTATCGAAGGTAGCCATGTCCTCATCAGCCCGTGGGCACGGGGTCTCGGGGGCCTGTGCGCATGGGGTCACCTGGGACTTCCAGTTTTGGTTGCTTTGCACTCCGTCTTGGTCCGTGTGGCCTTGGGGTGGTTCCTCTTCTTCTTGGGGGTGCTCCTGAGCGTCTTGGTGGTGTTCCTCTTCGTACCTAATGAGACATAGCGTATTTTGGTGAGGTAGCAACATTGTTCCATTTGTGTCCGTATGCAAATTAAGTAGGAAGGAGTTCACCTCGGTTTCCAAAGCACGTGCTCTTGCTCTTGTCATAGGTCCACATGGGGCTTGATGTGTCGGTGTAGAGTCCATGGGGATGATGGAAGGATGCTCCGCATCACCACCTCTTTTAAACCAGCGGATGAAATAGTCAAATTCGAAGTCCACCCAACAGACCCTACAAAAACAGCGTCCATCTTGGCACAGTTAAACCCCGCTGTAGATGCCGCACTACAGGAGTTCCTGCGTGAGAATTGGGATATATTCGCTTGGCATCCTTCAGACATGCCAGGAATCCACGCAGGCTGGCCGAGCATAGCCTTAACATTCTAAAGGGATTCAAGCCGGTCAAGCAGACTCTTCGGCGTTTCTCTGAACCTAAGTGACAAGCCATGGGAGAGGAGCTAGCCAAGTTACTGGAGGCCGGTTTCATTAGAGAAATAAAACATCCGGACTGGCTAGCAAACCCGGTGATGGTACCAAAGAAGGACAAATCCTGGCGCCTATGCGTCGACTTCAAGGACCTTAATAAGGCTTGCCCAAAGGATCCCTTCCCCCTCCCTCGCATCGATCAAATTATCGACGCTACCACAGGACACGACTCATAGTGCTTCCTCGACGCATACTCTGGTTACCACCAAATTAAGATGGCGGAGTCCGATCAAGCCGCAACGGCATTTATCACTCCATACGGCCCCTATACATTTTAACACAATGCCCTTCGGGCTCAAAACGCCGTATGACGTATCAACGCATGATTCAGACATGTCTGGAGAAGCAGATCAGCAAAACAGTGGAGGCATACGTAGACGATGTGGTCGTTAAAACCAGACACGTCGAATCCTTAATAGAAGACTTGAAGCTCACGTTCGACAATCTCCGAACATACGACATCAAGCTAAATCCGGAAAAATGCGTTTTCGGCGTTCCCGACGGAAAACTCCTGGGCTTCATAGTCTCCAGTAGAGGAATTGAAGCAAATCCGGCTAAAATCCGAGCTCTGTCACAGTTGGCTATCCCAACTGACCTCAAGCAAATCCAGAAGTTAACTGGATGTGTGGCGGCATTAAGCCGCTTTATCTCCCGATTAGGAGAAAAGGCATTACCCCTTTATCGCCTTCTTCGGTGCACCGAACACTTCGAGTGGACGGACGTGGCCACGGCCGGATTGGAAGAAATAAAATCCATCTTGGCCACCAACCCAATCTTGGCCGCGCCAAATGTAGGCGAAACAATCTTTGTTATACATAGCGGCAACTCACCAAGTTGTAAGCGCAGTGCTCGTCGTCGAACGAGAGACGGACGGACATAAATTCCCACTTCAAAAGCCAGTATACTATGTATCCACTGTCCTCACTCCATGCAAATCACAGTACCCACAATATCAAAAGATAGCATACGCGGTATTTATGGCATCCAGGAAACTACGACACTACTTTCAAGAGTGTGCAATCACGGTGGCCTCGGAAGTATCACTCAACGACATAATAAACAACCGCGATGTCACGGGCCGGATTGCCAAATGGGCCATCGAGCTCCTCCCGTTCGACATAACATATAGACCTCGGTGAGCCATTAAGTCGCAGGTACTGGCCGATTTGTCGCCGAATGGACAGAGGCCGAACTCCCTAAAGAGTACGGCGTGTACTCCAATTGGATCATGTACTTCGACGGCTCTAAAATGCTGGCTGGTCTAGGGGCTGGCGTCGTCCTGACGTCCCCCACCGGAGATAACAGTCCAATATGTACTCCAAATACTATACACAGACTCCAACAACGCAGCCGAATACGAGGCCCTGTTGCATGGTCTTCAGATGGCAGTTTCCATGGGCTTTCGACGCCTGGAGGTGCGAGGGGACTCGAACCACGCAATATCTCAAATAAATGGATAGTTCGACGCCAAGGATCCGAAAATGGCGGCTTATCGCAACGCCATACTCAAAATGTCAGCTCGGTTCGAGGGGCTTGAATTCCACCATGTGGCTCGAGAAAACAATCAGGCGGCGGATATCCTCGCCCGTATCGGCGCTAAGCGCGACCCTGTCCCACCTAACATCTTCTTGGAAAGGCTGTTTAAGCCATCCATGGTATGGGAAGGGGACACCGGTAACAATAGTTCGGACCCGGCCACAACACCAGATACCGAACACTCTGACACAATCGGAGGCTCTGCCACTGAAATAATACCTTCAGCCCACGTGATAATGGCCATCATCGCCCCGTGGAGAGAACCATTCCTGGCCTACCTAACCAGGCAGGAACTACCCGAGGACCAAAATGAGGCACGCTGCATAGTGCGGCGATCTAAAGCCTACAAGGTCCACGAGGGAGAGCTTTATAAGAAAAGCACTACCGGAGTCTTTCAAATGTGTATCTCCGAAGAGGAAGGGCGGAAGCTCTTGGCAGAAATCCATGCTGGACTCGGCGGCAACCACGCCGCAGCCCGGGCCCTTGTAAGCAAGGCCTTCCGTACAGGTTTCTATTGGTCGACAGCCCGGGCAGATGCACAGGATCTGGTCCAATGTTGCGCCGGTTGCCAACATTTTGCAAACCAAAGACATATGCCGCCCACCGCTCTCCAAACAATCCCCATTACTTGGCCCTTTGCGGTCTAAGGGCTTGATATGGTCGGACCCCTCAAAGGGGGAACCCATAAAAAAATACTTACTGGTCATGGTGGATAAATTCACCAAATGGATATAAGCCAAACCCGTTAAAACGGCTGAATCTGGACCGGTGTTAGACTTCATATCTGGGGTTGTACACCGTTATGGTATCCCCCGCAGCATCATCACTGACAACGGCACGAACTTTACAGCCGATGAGGTAAAACTTTGGTGCAGCGACAAGGGCATCAAGCTCGATTATGCTTCTGTCTATCATCCGCGAACTAATGGTCAAGTCGAGCGAGCAAATGGTCTCATCATGAGCGGCATCAAACCCAGATTAGTGCAGTCCTTAAAGGAGTCAAACACGCACTGGGTAGAGGAGCTCGACTCCGTACTATGGGGGCTGCGGACCACGCCAAATTACACTACCGGATACACACCGTTTTTATGGTGTACGGCGCAGAGGCGGTTACGCCTGCGACATAATTCATGACTCACCTCGAGTGCGCATGTACGAAGAAAAGTGGCCGAGCTCGATCGGCGGGACAGTTTGACGCCACGGAGGAGGAGCGTGACATGGCAAAAGCCCGTTCCGCATTCTATCGACAGCGAGCTCGTAGGTATCAAAGCAGAAATGCGGGCCAAAACCTATAACGTTGGCGAACTAGTTCTACGCCTGCCGGAGAAGAAAAAGAACAAGGTCAAGCCCAAATGGGAAGGTCCCTTCATTATTGACCAGGTTCTGACCGGCTGAGCGTACCGTCTGCGGGATGCATCGGACAATCGACTCGAGCCAAACCCATGGAACACAGCCAGACTCTGCAGATTCTACGCCTAGTGCCGGACTCTATGTTCGTCTCCTTACCCCCGTCAATTTTTTGCATATCTGTTATCTGTCTTTTCTCTATTTTTCTTTTTCCTCAAGGCCTTAAAAGGCTAACTTGTGTCTTGTCTACACAATCTTGACGCGCTAACCGCATACCTCGGGGCTTCTTATACAGAAGCTTAATATAACTATTTTTCTGGGCTTTATGCCCCGCACATGCGTTATTCTTCCACATGTACCTTTTTTCGCCATTATATGCATTCGATATGACTTAACTTTTGGCCAAGCTGGGTTGCCTGGCTCTTGTGTTTATGCCCTACTTTCCCGTTAATTCGGCTAGGGCATAAGGGGAGCACTTCTGCGATTGTTACTGTCGGGTCAGCCGGATGTGTACCTCAGACTGGGTGAAGCCGAAAGCTAGCATTCTTAAGGGAATATTTGGTCGGTGAACATGACTTCTATTTATTTTTAATCCATGCCCCCAGATGTTTATAGCCTGCGTCTCTTTTCGCAGTTCTGACATGCACATTAGGGCATGCGTACCCAGGGAAAGGAACCCTTAACAGAACTATTCTCCCTGGAAGATGTTTCTTACTATCCATGTAATATAACATAGCTAGTTGGGTACTTGTCTGTTCAAGCACTTATGACCCGTACGCCTGGTTTCCACGCATACCCCGGTTTTTACATAACCGAGCGGGTATTCGGATACACTCCGGACTATCGGGTCCAGAGGTCGAAACGAAAAGGTCCGCCATGACAAATGATTTACAATTCGGCTAGGGACATTATATATGTCACTTAAAGTACATGATCACTTAGGTGACTAAATTCTTCTTCTATGCCATCCAACAGGTTGTCTAGCCTACAATCCTGTTGAGAATACTTTGCGGCTAATTCTACTTGGTCATACACCAAACTGACGGGGATCTCTTTCCCATCAGGCGCCACAGGTCCGACCTCGGCCATGTGGTTAGGGTCAGCCTTTGTATACCGTGTCTTCACCATGGCCCAGGCTTCCCCCGCACCTTGTCGGTAGGCTGATATCTTCCATAATCGGAAGTGCAGCCGTGCTCCCTTGAGCTTCTCTACAAGCTCCCCCATGCGCCCTGGCAGGGAGACAGATGGCCACAAGGCTTGGGCAATGCGCTGCATCACTTGCCGAATTTGTTCGTGCAGTTGTGAGAGCTCTGATAGAAGATCACCCGCGGACTCGGGCATCTCCTCTTTGGGACGACCCGTCAGGATACCTGCAGATATAAATCTGTCAGCCGGTTTCTTCGTCGAACTATTTAAAAGTTCGTTCAAACACTTACTGAAAATGCCGCGTCGAAGCCTCTTATTCTCCTTTACGGAGTCAGCAAGCTGGGCCCGAACATCCTTCAGTTCCACGCCCAGCTGGATATTGGCTTCCTGGAGATCGTTTTTCTCCCGCCTAACTTGCGTGAGCATGCGCTTACCAGCCTTTAGCTGTCGTAGAGCATGTTGCTCATCCGGATTCACTCCGGGACCATCTGCATAATCTATTGTTAGATTTACACACATGCCGCATACTATCTGGTACCTGTAATTTTTTTCAATGGAAACAAGTGCTACCAGAGGGGGCCTTTTCGGACTCCTTCAATGCGGCAACTGCGGCCCGTAGCTGGGTTTTGCACCCTTCCAGCTCTTGAGACAATTGGGTATTCTTCTCTGTAAGAACCTGCACAAACAATGATCCTTAAATCAGTTGTGTCAACTCTTCCAAGTCTCGGGGCTCTTGATACATATAATCATCGATTTTCTTACCCGTATATCCTTTACATACTGGACCGTGGCTCTGGCAAGACCATTTTGAGCGGCACGGATGTACGCGTCTCCTGAGTTGAAGGCATCAAACGCCTCTTGGAAGAAACAAGAGTCACGGAGTACGGCCCAGCGACGCCTGTGATTCATGGCGCTCTCCACTTCGGAATTTGTAGCGGACAGCCTATCCGCATCCTCTGTAGGAGGAACATTCGGTGTTGGCCCCATGTTAGCGTCCGCCTCTATGTCCGGCTCTGGAGCCCGACTGGTGAAGGGGTGACTAGCAATCTCTCCGGATATAGTCCGGCAAGCGTTTTTTCTACTAGGAAACATGGATGTTATTATATTTTAAAAATACGACAACCACGGAGCGAGGTTCTGTATCATACCTCTGCGCCGGCGTCTCGGTCCTGACCGCCTTCCTTTTTAGCCTACCCGGCTTCGGTGCTCCTCGTTGACGAGTCACTGTGGGTTCGGCAGGGCGTCCCGACGGCCTTCCCTGTAAGACACCGTATGTGTGCGGTAGGTGATGTGCAAATAAGGGGATCCTGCTTGGAAGTTGGGACTCCGATTTTACTTACATGCGATGCGGGGAGTAGCCCAGGATAGTCAGCTATGATGGCCACCATGGCATCATCGCAGCTTAATTGATAGAATGTCCTGTCGATCAGCTCCACAAATATGTCTGGATCCTCTTCGAGTTCGGGATCGAGGGCCCGGTCAGGGTCCTCCGGTTGTGGAGGCGGGCTGTTGACCTCCCTTACAGCTTTTCGCAGTTCCTGCCATGAAAAGGCAAGGTAAATACTCATGACGAAGAATGCGAGGAGGCTGGGAATAAGAAGTGACAACTCACCCAGCTTGGAGGGTTGTACATGGAGAATCCATCCCGTGGCTTAATGCGGATGAACTCCCCTTCCTCTCCCTTGTACAAATCAAACAGAATTTTTGCTAGAGCAGCAGCTGAGTCCGGTCCCTTACGCCCGCAGCGGGTGGCATCATCTTCCCCATTAAAGTGCCACATGGGGTGCCCTCGATATTGAAGTGGCTGTACCCCCCGCATTATACATATTGACATAACCTTGATTATTGTCAGTCCTGATTGAGCCAACACTTTTATCCGGCCCAACAGGTAAAGGACTTCTCCGTTATCTTCCTCCTGAGGGCTCCGTGGGCGCCAGCTTCGACATTTCTTCAAAGGGGCATTGTCAAACTCGGGAAGACCCATCCGAATAGGATCCGGAAGGGGGATGTCCTCCATGTAAAACCACTCCAAAGGCCAGTCTTCGGACGTCGTCTTCGGGGTGCCGGACATGTATCCGGTCCCGGCGATGCGCCATATTTCGGCTCCGCCCACTTGATATATTGCCCCCTTCTGTGTATGGGGCACAAGGCAGAATAGCCTCTTCCACAGCTCGAAATGAGCTTCGCAGCCCAAAAACAGCTCACAAAGGGCAACATAACCAGCGATCTGTAATATGGAAGCAGGGGTGAAGTTATGGCTGGAGGCCATAAAACTCCGAGGCCAGCGGAGGAACGGATGGATTGAAATCCAAGTCCCTTAATAAATAAGGGACAAGGCACACCCACTCCCCTTGGAGGGATTGGGAAGCTCTCCGCTTGCTCCCCGCCATTATAGGTGGCAGCCGGCTCGAACGGAGACCATGTACGCTGGAGGGAGAAATCCCTGGGTTTGCAACTCTACTAGTTGGCTGTGCGGGACAGAACACTTCTTCCAATCACCTGGCTTAGGGCTACGGGGGCGAGACGAGGAGCTGCGATGGCCGACCATGTTGGAATGGATTTTTCCGAGCGCGCTCCGATGGATACTCGCCGTGGGAGGATGGTGTGATCTGGATCTAAGAATCCCTGTCTCTTTAATAGACAGTTTACTCACATGGCCAGGGTGGTAAATGTAAAAAGGCCCTGGCTTCTCGCATTCGCTCGACACGTGGAAGATAGCCATTATTGGGCGTGGAAGCCAAGAAGTGCAACATTTATAGGAGGCCGGACACTACTCAGCAGGTATTCAGAATCTGGAGAAGAACCCGCCTTGCAATGCCGAAGACAATCTGCACGCCGGACTCATCGCCATTGAAGCCTGGTTCGGGGGCTACTGAGGGAGTCCTGGATTAGGGGGTCTCCGGACAGCCGGGCTATATCCTCTGGCCGGACTGTTGGACTATGAAGATACAAGATTGAAGACTTCGTCTTCTATCCGGATGGGACTCTCCTTGGCGTGGAAGGCAAGCTTGGCAATACGGATATGTAGATCTCCTCCCTTGTAACCGACTCTGTGCAACCCTAGCCCCCTCCGGTGTCTATATAAACCGGAGGGTTTAGTCCGTAGGACAAGAACAATCATACCATAGGCTAGCTTCTAGGGTTTGGCCTCTACGATCTCGTGGTAGATCAACTCTTGTAATACTCATATCATCAAGATCATTGAAGCAGGAAGTAGGGTATTACCTCCATCGAGAGGGCCCGAACCTGGGTAAACATCATGTCCCCCACCTCCTGTTACCATCCGCCTTAGACGCACAGTTCGGGACCCCCTACCCGAGATCCGCCGGTTTTGAACCCGACAGCGATGCACCGGGAATTAAGTCAATCTGATGCTCAATCCCTCGAATAGGTGGTAATCCCGGTGGCACGTCTTGTGGAAAGACGTCAGCGAACTCCTGCAAAATGTCAGTAACAACAGGAGGCAATGAGGAAGGTACGTCCTCGAATGAAAACAATGCCTCTTTGCACACAAAAGCATAGCAAACAGATATGCTGAAATCTAGATCATCAATATCAGATTTGGTGGCAAGTAAACATGCACTTTTCAATTTAATTTCAGAAGCAACACTAGATGGTTTATTATCAGGCTTCATTTCTTGCTCACATTCTTTTGCCACAATCTGATTTTCACTCTTATTTTTCTCCTGTTGTGCTTTATTAGCTCTATTAATACCATCTTTCAAAATGGAATCAGGAGACATAGGAAGTAAAGTGATACGTTTATCCTTATGAACAAGAGTATACTGATTGTTTCTACCATGGTGTACATAATTTTTATCAAATTGCCATGGTCTACCAAGTAATAAGGAACATGCTTGCATATATACCACATCACAATCAACATAATCAGCATATGTAGAGATACTAAAATGCACACGAACAGTACGTGTTACCTTAACCTTGCCGCTGTTGTTGAACCATTGGATGTAGTAAGGATGTGGATGTGGTCATGTGGTGAGAGATAGCTTCTCCACCATCTCCATGCTAGCCAAGTTATTGCAGCTCCCTCCATCTATCATGACGCGAACAGAACGTTCCTTCACTACTCCCTTTGTATGGAACAAATTATGCCTCTGATTTTGCTCAGCTTGTGTGAACTGCACACTGAAAACACGTTGAGCAACTAAACATTCATACATGTCAGCGTCTTCAGGAGCCATGTATTGCGTCTCATGATCAGAATCATCTCCACTGTGTTCTTCACGTGTAATAAGAGCCAAAGTCTCCTCATCATAGTCACTAGCGGACTCATACCCACCATCCTCAGTAACAATCATCACACGCTGAGATTTGCATTCTCTCGTGTAATGACCTCAGCCCTTACAACGATGACAAATAATGTCACTTGTGTGCCCTGTTGATGCCATGGAAGAAGAAGAACTCTGTGCAGCCCCAATAGGTGTGCTCTTGGCAGATAGTGGTGGTTGTGCCTGCTTCCTTATATCACGGCTGGAGGTGTCAGCAGATGGAGGTGTCGGTGCAGTAGAATGTGTGGAAGTAGAGGATGCACGCGCTGTACATGATGAAGGTCGACCTGCAGAAAAGTTAGTCCGCGCCAATGCCTGTCGATCCTGCACTTCACGTTCAGCTTTACAAGCAAGATGGAATAAACGAGTGATATTATTATACTCCTTATACTCTAGAATGGTCTGAATCTCTCTATTTAATCCACCCATAAAACGTGCAAGCATAGCATCATTCTCCTCAACAATACTAGACCGAATCATGCCAGTTTGTAATTCCTGATAATATTCTTCTATAGAATTTTTTCCTTGTCTTAAGCGCTGAAATTTTTGAAGTAATTCGCGTTGATAATAAGGTGGAACTCAACGAGTACGCATAGTAGTTTTCAAAGCAGCCCAAGTATCTGGAATGGGATATAATCTACAATGTTCAAACCACCAAACACGTGCAAAATTAGTGAAAGCAGAAACAGCATCAGGAACACGTCTCTCCTCAGGATATTGTAAACATGTAAATCGTTGTTCAGTTTCTAACTCCCAAGTAAGATATATATCAGGAACATATCTACCCTCAAATGGTGGAATATTCAACTTTAGTTTAGGAAGATGGTCATGAGCTTGTACCTCAGGTGGTGGTGCAGCCCTACCGTTGCGATGATATGCATGAGGACGACCTGATGGTGGTGGTGCTGGTGGTTGCACGTAGTTCTGATTTTGATCAACCTCATCCTTGTAATGGTCCTCCACCTCTTGATGAGGACATCAATACCATTGTTACACCCACAGCCCCTGCTGCTATACATACTGGACCAATTACTAGAGCTCGCGCACGCCAATTGAATTATCAGGTACTTTCGTTTCTTGGTAACGATTCCAATGTTCATGAGAATATGATGCTGCCTAAATTGGATACATTTGTTTTGCTTACAAATGAAGGGCCTACCATGGACAAGAAAGATGAACCTTGGAGCAAGTTCAAGCATGGAGATGTTGGCATGCATAAGGGGAACAAGAACGAAGTTACAAGTGATGATTCCAGGACTTTAAAGCCACCCTAATGAGAGCATGAGGCCTTGGACGAAATATACAAGATGCCACTTCATAATATTCGTCCATAGGCTATTCTAGGTGCTGCGTCACCTTATTATTGGGCCATGCCCATGTAATTTCGAAATACTTAAGTATAGGTTGTTTTTAGAGTCCGTATGTGTGGGGAAACAAGAGTTAGGGTTGGTTTGGACCCTCCCTCAAGGGCCACGAAATTCCCTCCTCTTCCTCCATATATACAGCCCTTAGGGTGTCGTTTAGACTTTGGGTTTTGTTTAGATTAAAAGTTCGCTATAGCTGCAACTTCGGCGTGCATTTCGTTTGTGTTCAACGACCGGACAAAGGCGTCCACAGAACCCCACCTTGATCAATAAAGCTTTCATCTTATATTCGCAATATCCAGATTGCAATCTCAGTTTCTTGCTTGTTCTTCATTTGCTCGCGAGAAGCAGAGACCCTCGTGGTCGAGTTGATCGTGCTCGGCGTGGTCAATAACCTCTCGGAGTTGGTTTAGCGATTGCTAAGGCGCGGCGATCCTCGCACGCTCGTAGTCGGATCGTCAAAGTCGACTTCCTCCAAAGCGAAAAACCAACATCTCATCGAAAGGCGGGACACCTTTGCCTCTATCAAGTGGTATCAGATTTTCAGGTTGCTCGGTGAGATTTCTGAGTTTTTTCGTAGATTAGATCGAGTCTGTTCTTCATACCTAAAGTCCACGAAAAAGCCACACAAAAAAATTAGGGTTAGTTCATCATATCCGAACCAATCGAGCCTTCGCATAATCTTTTAGGGTTTTTGCTTTGTTGAATTTGCGGTTGCATCGTCGTGTCAAGTTGCTGGTCATAGAGTCTAGTCTTTTAGAGTTTCGAGTTCTGGTCATAAGTTGTCACGCCGCCGCCGCACCATCATCATCGCCTTGCCATCTACCACCAATCCATATCCATATACCACCACCAATCCGTATCCATATACCACCACCGCTACCATATACCACCACCATATATCCACCACCAATCCGAGTTCTTCTCATATTAGGTTTGTTTTCGAGATCCATCTAAATTCCGATTCGTGTTTCCTTGCCTCAGTAGGTTTAGGAAAAAAAAATTCCGGAAACCACCCTCCGTTTAGGCCCAAAATTTTCCGAAAACGCACTTCTCGAAAAAATTTCTGGCTATCCTATTTTTAGGTGTTTCTAAGCGTATTGAGACAGTCGCCATTATAGAAAGTTTTTTGACCCGTTTCCAGTTTTGGGTCCGGCAATCGAAAAAAAAAATTTTGGTCGAAAAAATTTCGTGCCCATCCTGTCGATTTGACACAGGAAGAGTTTTGAGACACTCGCCATTATAGTGATTTTTCGCCAAAAAAAAAGAGCGCATAAAAAAAAAAACAGCGCCAAAAAAAAAAAGCGAATTTTTTTTTCCAGTGTGCTTTTCCGTTGTTTCCGTGCAGCGCCGTGATTTTGTTAGTGTTCTAGGCTCGCGTCTCTAGCGGTCTAGCCTAGGAAACGACCTGATCAAGTCGTTGAGCGTTTATTCAACTTTGCATCTACGAATTGATTATTCTTGACCCTTTTGCTACCATATTATAAGCCTTCCCAGCTCCACATACATCTACATCGTGCGTTTGACTCTCCACAGTAATCGCTCTATCCAAGCTTTGAGAGTTTTGACTACATCGGTTGCCGATCACCTTTCTTCTTTGGTAAGAACTGGTAAGAATTTGAGATTTGCTTGACGGATTTGTGACTGTCCACCACACCACCACCACCACTTCCTAGTAGTCCAGTCGAATCATATTCTTGTGTGTTTCTATTATCGCTAACCATGGCGGGATCACAAGCCAAGCGAGGTATTTGGGAGAACATGACAAACAAAGCGCTACATGATAAGTTTCAACAAATGATGAGTGGGCAGGTGGAAGATGTGCTTAATAGATTTGAAGAGGCCATGGAGAAGATAGATGGCATTGAGAAGGCGTTCGAAACAAAGCTCGATAACAGGTTTAATGAATTGCTCGCACGTCTACCACCACCACCACCGGCTGCACCTGACGCACCTCTACAACAACAACAACGACTACCTCCACGTCATGAAGCGACCCTTCGCCGAGCGAGCCGTGTCCCTCTTGACTGGCCAAGCTGCTTTGGTCTTTCTTTGTTGATATACATGGCTCCTGCTGGCGATGTGGAGGAGGATGATTATGTGAGAGAGTACGAGGATGAGGTTGATCAACCCGAACTACGTGCAACCACCGGCACCACAACCACCCGGTCGTCCACATGCAAATAACGGCAATGTTAGGGCTCCCCTCAGTGCGAGATCATGACCATCTCCCTAAATTGAAGTTGAATATTCCACCATTTGAGGGTAGATATGTTCCTGATATATATCTTACTTGGGAGTTAGAAAGCTGAACAACGATTTACATGTTTACAATATCACGAGGAGAGGCGTGTTCCATTCTTTGTTTGTGCTTTCACTAGCTTTGCATGTGTTTGGTGGTGCGAACATTGTAGATTATATCCTGTTCCAGCTACTTGGGCTGCTTTGAAAACTGCTATACGTGCTCGTTGGGTTCCACCATATTATCGGCGTGAATTACTTCAAAAATTGCAGCGCTTAAGACAAGGAAAAAATTCGGTAGAAGAATATTATCAGGAATTACAAACTGGCTTGATTAGATGTGGTATTGTTGAGGAGAATGAAGCTATGCTTGCACGTTTTCTGGATGGATTAAATAGAGAGATTCAGACCATTCTAGACTCGATTATTCCATCTTGCTTGTAAAGCTGAACGTGAAGTGCAGGATCGACAGGCGTTGGCGCGGACTAACTTTTCTGCAGGTCGACCTTCATCATGGACACCACGTGCATCATCTACTTCCACACGTTCTACTACACCGGCACCTCTGTTGGCTGCCACCTCCAACCGTGATACAAGAAAGCAGGCACAACAACCACTATCTGCCAAGAGCGCACTTTCTTGGGCCTACATGAGCTCTTCTTCTTCCATGGCGTCAACAGGGCACACAAGTGATATTATTTGTCGTCGTTGTAAGGGAAGAGGACATTTTGCGAGTATGCCAATCTCAGCGTGTGATGATTGCTCACGAGGATGGTGGGTATGAGTCCGCCATCGACTATGATGAAGAGACTTTGGCTCTTATTACACATGAAGAACATGGTGGAGATGATTACGATCATGAGGCGCAATACATGGCTGCTTTGAAGATCTTTGACAGTATGAATGTTTAGTTGCTCAACGTGTTTTGAGCGCAAGAGTTACACAAGTCGAGCAAAACCAGAGGCATAACTTGTTCCATACAAAGGGAGTTGTGAAGGAACGTTCTATTCGCGTCATCATAGATGGAGGGAGCTGCAACAACTTGGCTAGCATGGATATGGTGGAGAAGCTTTCTCTCACCACAAGACCACATCCACATCCTTACTACATCCAATGGTTCAACAACAGCGGCAAGGTTAAGGTAACACGTCTTTGTTAGTGTGTATTTTAATATCTCTACATATGCTGATTATGTTGATTGTGATGTGGTACCTATGCAAGCATGTTCCTTATTACTTGGTAGACCATGGCAATTTGATAAAAATTCTGTACACCATGGTAGAAACAATCAGTATACTCTTGTTCACAAGGATAAAAATATTACTTTGCTTCCTATGACTCTGATTCAATTTTGAAAGATGATATTAATAGAGCTAATAAAGCAAAACAGGAGAAAAATAAGAGTGAAAATCAGATTGTGGCAAAAGAATTTGAGCAACAAATGAAGCCTAATAATAAACCATCTAATGTTGCTTCGAAATTAAAGCTGAAAAGTGCATGTTTACTTGCCACCAAATCTGATATTGAGGAGCTAGATTCTAGCAAATCTGTTTGCTATGCTTTTGTGTGCAAAGAGGCATTATTTTCATTCGAGGGCGTGCCTTCCTCTTTGCCCCTCTTTGTCACTAACATTTTGCGGGAGTTCACGACGTATTCCCACAAGGCGTGCCAGGGATTACCACCTATTCGAGGATTGAGCATCAAATTGACTTAATTCCGGTGCATCGCTACTCAACCGTGCACCATACCGTACCAATCCGGAGGAGGCGAAGGAGATTATGCGTCAAATGTGAGAGCTGCTCGACAAAGGTTATATACGCGAATCTCTTAGTCCTTGTGCTGTCCCTATTATACTAGTGCCTAAAAAGGATGGTGCGTCGGCGTATGTGTGTTGATTGTAGAGGCATTAATAATATTACTATTCGTTATCGTCATCCTATTCCTAGGCTAGATGATATGCTTGATGAATTGAGTGGCTCTACAATATTCTCCAAAGTTGATTTGCGTAGTGGATACCATCAAATTCGTATGAAATTGGGAGATGAATGGAAAACAGCATTTAAAACTAAGTTTGGTTTATATGAGTGGTTAGTCATGCCTTTTGGGTTAACTAATGCACCTAGTACTTTCTTGAGACTAATGACCGAGGTTTTACGTGCTTTCATTAGGCGATTTGTGGTAGTCTATTTTGATGATATCTTGATTTATAGCAAATCTTTGGAAGAACATTTGGAACATTTACGTGCTGTTTTTAATGCTCTACGTGATGCACGTTTGTTTGGTAACCTTGGGAAGTGCACCTTTTGCACCGACGAGTATCTTTTCTTGGCTATGTTGTTACACCACATGGAATTGAAGTTGATAAAGCCAAGATTGAAGCTATTGAGAGTTGGCCGCAACCAAAACGGTCACACAAGTGAGGAGTTTTCTTGGACTCGCTGGTTTCTATAGGCGTTTTGTGAGAGACTTTAGCACCATTGCTGCACCTCTCAATGAACTTACAAAGAAGGATGTGCCTTTTGTTTGGGGTACCGCACGGGAAGAAGCCTTCACGGTATTGAAAGATAAGTTGACACATGCTCCTTTACTCCAACTTCGACTTTAATAAGACTTTTGAGCTTGAATGTGATGCTAGTGGAATTGGATTAGGAGGTGTGTTATTACAAGATGGCAAACCTGTTGCATACTTTTACGAAAAATTGAGTGGGCCTAGTCTGAACTATTCTACTTATGACAAAGAATTATATGCTCTTGTTAGGACTTTAGAGACATGGCAACATTATTTATGGCCCAAAGAATTTGTTATACATTACGATCATGAATCTTTGAAACATATTAAAAGTCAAGCTAAACTGAATCGTAGACATGCTAAATGGGTTGAATTCATTGAGACTTTCCCTTATGTCATTAAACACAAGAAGGGTAAAGAAAATGTTATTCCGATGCTTTGTCTCGTCGCTATACTATGCTTTCACAACTTGACTTCAAAATATTTGGTTTGGAGACCATCAAAGATCAATATGTGCATGATGCTGATTTTAAAGATGTAATGCAGAATTGTAAAGAAGGAAGAACATGGAACAAGTTCGTTATTAATGATGGTTTTGTGTTCCGTGCTAACAAGCTATGCATTCCTGCTAGCTCTGTTCGTCTTTTGTTGTTGCAGCAAAGCGCATGGAGGAGGATTAATGGGACACTTTGGGCGTGAAGAAGGCGGAGGATATACTTGCTACACATTTCTTTTGGCCAAAGATGAGACGGGATGTTGAGCGTTTTGTTGCTCGCTGCACTACATGTCAAAAAGCTAAGTCACGACTCAATCCTCATGGTTTATATATGCCTTTGCCTGATAGAGGCAAAGGTGTCCCGATGTTTCGATGAGATGGTGCCTATCGTTTCTGTGGGAGTCGACCTTGACGATCCGAAATGCGTGCGTCACGAGGCGTCGCGCATATAGCAATCGCTAAACCAACTTCCGAGGGTTATTGACCACGCCGAGCACGATCAACGACCACGAGGGCCTGCTTTCCTGCGAGCAAATGAAGAACAAGCAAGAAACTAAGATTGCAATCTGGATATTGCGAATATAAGAGGAAAGCTTTATTAATGAAGGTGGGGTTACGAGGCGCCTTGGTGCAGTCGTTGAACACAAGCGAAATCTGTGAAGTTGCAGCTATGGCGAACTATTGATCTAAACAAAACCCAAAGTCTAAACGCCCTAAGGGCTGTATATATGGAGAAAGAGGAGGAATTTCGTGGCCCTTGAGGGAGGGGTCGAAACCAACCCTAACTCTTGTTTCCCCACACATACGGACTCTAAAACAGCCTACACTTAAGTATTTCGAAATTACATGGGCTGGCCCAATAATAAGGTGACGCAGCACCTAGAATAGCCTATGGACGAATATTATGAAGTGGCATCTTGTATATTTCGTCCAAGGCCTCATGCTCTCATTAGGGTGGCTTCAAAGTCCTGGAATCATCACTTGTAACTCCGTTCTTGTTTCCCTTGCGCATGCCAACATCTCCATGCTTGAACTTGCTCCAAGGTTCATCTTTCTTGTCCATGGTAGGCCCTTCATTTGTAAGCAAAACAAATGTATCCAATTTAGGCAGCATCATATTCTCATGAACATTGGAATCGTTACCAAGAAGCGAAAGTACGATAATTCAATTGGCGTCATGAGCTCTAGTAATTGGTCCGGTATGTATAGCAGCAGGGGCTGTGGGTGTAACAATGGTATTGATGTCCTCATCATCCTCCCCTTCTTGAAATGAAGTCGTCCTCGACGGAAACTCATCTTCCTCACCCAAATAAGGCTTCAAATCTGCAATGTTAAAAGTGGGACTAACCCCAAAATCTGCAGGCAGCTCAAGTTTATATGCATTATCATTTATTTTCTCTAACACCTTAAATGGACCATCAACACGTGGCATTAGCTTTGATTTGCACAAATTAGGAAACCTATCCTTACGCAAATGTAACCAAACAAGATCTCCAGGTGCAAAGACAACATGTTTTCTACCCTTATCTCCAGCAAGTTTATATTTAGCATTCATACGCTCAATGTTTTCCTTAGTTAACTCATGCATTTTTAAAATCAATTCAGCACGTTGTTTAGCATCAAAATTAACCTTCTCCGAAGATGGAAGAGGCAACAAATCAATAGGTGCACGAGGTAGGAAGCCATACACAATTTCAAAAGGGCACATCTTAGTAGTAGAATGCAATGAGCGATTATAAGCAAATTCAATATGAGGCAAGCATTCTTCCCACATTTTCTTATTATTCTTCAAAACAGCCCTAAGCATAGTAGACAATGTTCTATTGACTACTTCAGTTTATCCATCGGTTTGGGGGTGACAAGTAGTACTAAAAAGCAGTTTAGTCCCCAACTTAGCCCATAAACATCTCCAAAAGTGGCTAAGAAATTTAGTATCACGATCTGAAACAATAGTATTTGGCACACCATGCAAGCGAATAATTTCACGAAAAGAACAAATCAGCAACATTAACATCATCATCGCTTTTATGACATGGTATAAAGTGTGCCATTTTCGAGAATCTATCCACGACAACAAATATGCTATCCCT
The DNA here is from genome assembly GCA_021605145.1 of Aegilops bicornis. Lineage (NCBI taxonomy): Eukaryota > Viridiplantae > Streptophyta > Magnoliopsida > Poales > Poaceae > Aegilops > Aegilops bicornis. The sequence goes on from CM038669.1 coordinate 243,391,608, forward strand.
CCCTTCTTTGTTCGAGGTAAACCTAAAACAAAGTCCATAGATATATCCTCCCAAGGAACACTAGGTAGTGAGCAAAGGCATATATAAACCATGAGGATTGAGTCGTGACTTAGCTTTTTGACATGTAGTGCAGCGAGCAACAAAATGCTCAACATCCCGTCTCATCTTTGGCCAAAAGAAATGTGTAGCAAGTATATCCTCCGTCTTCTTCACGCCAAAGTGTCCCATTAATCCTCCTCCATGCGCCTCCTGCAACAACAAAAGACGAACAGAGCTAGCAGGAATGCATAGCTTGTTAGCACGGAACACAAAACCATCCTTAATAACGAACTTGTTCCATGTTCTTCCTTCTTTACAATTCTGCATTACATCTTTAAAATCAGCATCATGCACATATTGATCTTTGATGGTCTCCAAACCAAATATTTTGAAGTCAAGTTGTGAAAGCATAGTATAGCGACGAGACAAAGCATCGGCAATAACATTTTCTTTACCCTTCTTGTGTTTAATGACATAAGGGAAAGTCTCAATGAATTCAACCCATTTAGCATGTCTACGATTCAGTTTAGCTTGACTTTTAATATGTTTCAAAGATTCATGATCAGAATGTATAACAAATTCTTTGGGCCATAAATAATGTTGCCATGTCTCTAAAGTCCGAACAAGAGCATATAATTCTTTGTCATAAGTAGAATAGTTCAGACTAGGCCCACTCAATTTTTACATAAAAGAATGCAACAGGTTTGCCATCTTGTAATAACACACTTCCTAATCCAATTCCACTAGCATCACATTCAAGCTCAAAAGTCTTATTAAAGTCGGGAAGTTGGAGTAAAGGAGCATGTGTCAACTTATCTTTCAATACCGTGAAGGCTTCTTCACGTATGCGGTACCCCAAACAAAAGGCACATCCTTCTTTGTAAGTTCATTGAGAGGTGCAAAGAATGGTGCTAAAGTCTCTCACAAAGCGCCTATAGAAACCAGCGAGTCCAAGAAAACTCCTCACTTGTGTGACTGTTTTGGGCTGCAGCCAACTCTCAATAGCTTCAATCTTGGCTTTATCAACTTCAATTCTGTGGTGTAACAACATAGCCAAGAAAAGATACTGGTCGGTGCAAAAGGTGCACTTCCCAAGGTTACCAAACAAGCGTGCATCACGTAGAGCATTAAAACAACCGCGTAAATGTTCCAAATGTTCTTCCAAAGATTTGCTATAAATCAGTATATCATCAAAATAGACTACCACAAATCGTCCAATGAAAGCACGTAAAACTTCGTTCATTAGTCTCATGAAAGTACTAGGTGCATTAGTTAACCCAAAAGGCATGACTAACCACTCATATAAACCAAACTTAGTTTTAAATGCTGTTTTCCATTCATCTCCCAATTTCATACGAATTTGATGGTATCCACTACGCAAATCAACTTTGGAGAATATTGTAGAGCCACTCAATTCATCAAGCATATCATCTAGCCTAGGAATAGGATGACGATAACGAATAGTAATATTATTAATGCCTCTACAATCAACACACATACTGTGACGTACCATCCTTTTTAGGCACTAGTATAATAGGAACAGCACAAGGACTAAGAGATTCGCGTATATAACCTTTGTCGAGCAGCTCCTGTACTTTGACGCATAATCTCCTTCGTCTCCTCTGGATTGGTACGGTATGGTGCACGGTTGAGTAGCGATGCACCGGGAATTAAGTCAATTTGATGCTCAATCCCTCGAATAGGTGGTAATCCCGGTGGCACGTCTTGTGGGAAGACGTCGTGAACTCCCGCAAAATGTTAGTGACAGCGAGGGGCAAAGAGGAAGGCACGTCCTCGAATGAAAATAATGCCTCTTTGCACACAAAAGCATAGCAAACAGATTTGCTAGAATCTAGCTCCTCAATATCAGATTTGGTGGCAAGTAAACATGCACTTCTCGGTTTAATTTGGAAGCAACATTAGATGGTTTATTATTAGGCTTCATTTGTTGCTCAAATTCTTTTGCCACAATCTGATTTTCACTCTTAATTTTCTCCTGTTTTGCTTTATTAGCTCTATTAATATCATCTTTCAAAATTGAATCAGGAGTCATAGGAAGCAAAGTAATATTTTTATCCTTGTGAACAAGAGTATCTTGATTGTTTCTACCATGGTGTACAGAATTTTTATCAAATTGCCATGGTCTACCAAGTAATAAGGAGCATGCTTGCATAGGTACCACATCACAATCAACATAATCAGCATATGTAGAGATACTAAAATACACACGAACAGACGTGTTACCTTAACCTTGTCATTTGTTGTTGAACCATTGGATGTAGTAAGGATGTGGATGTGGTCTTGTGGTGAGAGAAAGCTTCTCCACCATATCCATGCTAGCCAAGTTGTTGCAGCTCCCTCCATCTATGATGACGCTTGAATAGAACGTTCCTTCACAACTCCCTTTGTATGGAACAAGTTATGCCTCTGATTTTGCTCAGCTTGTGTAACCTGCACACTCAAAACACGTTGAGCAACTAAACATTCATACATGTCAGCATCTTCAGCAGCCATGTATTGCGTCTCATGATCAGAATCCTCTCCACCGTGTTCTTCATGCGTAATAAGAGCCAAAGTCTCTTCATCATAGTCACTAGCGGACTCATACCCACCATCCTCGTGAGCAATCATCACACGCTGAGATTGGCATTCTCTTAAAGTGTCCTCTTCCCTTACAACGACGACAAATAATATCACTTGTGTGTCCTGTTGACGCCATGGAAGAAGAAGAGCTACGTGTAGGCCCAAGGTGTGCTCTTGGCGAGATAGTGGTTGTTGTGCCTGCTTTCTTGTTTCTCGGTTGGAGGTGGCAGACGACGGAGGTGACGGTGTAGTAGAACGTGTGGAAGTAGATGATGCACGTGGTGTCCATGATGAAGGTCGACCTGTAGAAAAGTTAGTCCGCGCCTACGCCTGTCGATCCTGCACTTCACGTTCAGCTTTACAAGCAAGATGGAATAATCGAGTGATATTAGTATAATCCTTGTAGTCTAGAATGGTCTGAATATCTCTATTTAATCCACCCGTAAAACGATGCAAGCATAGCTTCATTCTCCTCAACAATACCACATCTAATCAAGCGGTTTGTAATTCACGATAATATTCTTCTACCGAATTTTTTCCTTGTCTTAAGCGCTGCAATTTTTGAAGTAATTCACGTTGATAATATGGTGGAACCCAACGAGTACGCATAGCAGTTTTCAAAGCAGTCCAAGTATTTGGAGCAGGATATAATCTACAATGTTCGGACCACCAAACACATGCAAAGCTAGTGAAAGCACAAACGGCGGAACACGTCTCTCCTCGGGATATTGTAAACATGTAAATCGTTGTTCAGTTTCTAACTCCCAAGTAAGATATAGATCAGGAACATATCTACCCTCAAATGGTGGAATATTCAACTTCAGTTTAGGGAGATGGTCATGATCTCGCACTGAGGGGAGCCCTAACATTGCCATTATTTGCATGTGGACGACCGGGTGGTTGTGGTCTTTGGTGGTTGCACTTGCACGTAGTTACGAAGTTGATCAACCTCATCCTCGTACTCTCTCACATAATCATCCTCCCCACATCGCCAGCAGGAGCCACGAAGTATCAACAATGACACCGGCAGCTTGGCCAGGCTGAAGAGGAACACGGCTCGCTCGGCGGAGGGCTGCTTCGCGATGTGGAGGTAGTCATTGTTGTTGTTGTAGAGGTGCATTAGGTGCAGCCGGTGGTGGTGGTGGTAGACGCGCGAGCAATTCATTAAACCTGTTATCGAGCTTTGTTTCGAACGCCTTCTCAATGCCATCTATCTTCTCCATGGCCTCTTCAAATCTATTTACCACATCTTCCACCTGCCCACTCATCATTTGTTGAAACTTATCATGTAGCGCTTTGTTTGTCATGTTCTCCCGGTCGGTCTAAATAAACGTGATCCTGCCATGGTTAGCAGCAATAGAAACACACAAGAATATGATTGACAGACTACTAGGAAGTGGTGGTGGTGGTGTGGTGGGCGGTCACAAATCCGTCAAGCAAATCTCAAATTCTTACAGTTCTTACCCAAAGAAGCGGTGATCGGCAACCGATGTAGTCAAAACTCTCAAAGCTTGGATAAAGCAATTACTAGGGAGAGTCAGACGCACGACGTAGATCTATATGGAGCTGGGAAGGCTTATAATATGGTAGCAAAAAGGGTCAACAATAATCAATTCAGAGATGCAAAGTTGAATAAACGCTCAACGACGGTACTGTCATGGTCCTAGGCTAGACCGTGCTAGAGACGCGAGCCTAGAACACTAACAAAATCACGGCGCTGCACATAAGCAAGGGAAAATCACACTCTGAATTTTTGTTGTTGTTTTTTTTTCGCTCCTCTTTTCTTTTTTGTGCTTCATTTTTTTGCGAAAAATCACTATAATGGCGAGTGTCTCAAAACTCTTCCCAAGTCAAACTAACAGGATAGGCACAAAATTTTTTGGAATTTTTTTTCCGGAAATCAGGGCTGCGATGACGAAAAGGTGCGACAAAAAATCACTGATGGCGAGTGTCTCAAAACACTCCCTGGGACCTAAAAATAGGATGGGCAAAAATAATTTTGGTCGCCGAAATTTTGGCCTAAAAACTGCCCGGGGTCTCCAGACCTTTTTTTTTCAAGACCTACTCAGGCAAGGAAACACGAAACGGAAAATAGATGGATCTCGAAAACAAACCTAATATGAAAAAGACTCGGATTGGTGGTGGATATAGGATGGTAAGATATGGCAGCGGTGATGGTATATGGCAGCGGTGGTGGTATATGGATACAGATTGGTGGTGGTATATGGATACGGATTGGTGGTGGTATATGGATACAGATTGGTGATGGTATATGGATACAAATTGGTGGCGGATAAGCGGTGGTGGTAGATGGCAGGAGCGATGACGATGGTGCGGCAGCGGCGTGACAACTTGTGAACAGAACTCGAAACTCTAAGGGAAACTAGATGCTAAGACCAGCAACTTGGCACGACGATGCAACCGCAAATTCAATAAAGCAAAATACTGAAAAGACTATGCAAAGGCTGAGAATGGTTCGGATATGATGAAATAACCCTAATTTTTTTGGCCTTTTCATGGACTGTAGGTATGAAAAACAAACTCGATCTAAACTATGAAAAACTTTAAAATCTCACCGAGCAACCTGGAAATCTGATACCACTTGATAGAGGCTAAGGTGTCCCGTCTTTCAATGAGATGGTGCCTATCGTTTTGGAGGAAGTCGACTTTGACGATCCGACTATGAACGTGCGAGGACGTCGCGCCTTAGCAATCGCTAAACCAACTCAGAGAGGTTATTGACCATGCCGGAGCACGATCAACCTGACCACGAAGGTCTGTTTCCTGCAAGCCAACGAAGAACAAGCAAGAAACTAAGATTGCAATCTGGATATTGCGAATATAAGAGGAAAGCTTTATTGATCAAGGTGGGGTTACGTGGCGCCTTTATGCAGTCGTTGAACACAAACGAAGTAAGCGAAGTTGCAGCTATGGCGAACTTTTAATCTAAACAAAACCCGAAGTCTAAATTGTGCCCTAAGGGCTGTATATATGGAGGAAGAGGGGGGGGGGATTTCCTGGCCCTTGGGGAAGGGGTCCGAAACCAACCCCATCTCTTGTTTCCCCACACATACGGACTCTAAAAACAGCCTATACTTATGTATTTCGAAATTACATGGGCCTGGCCCAATAATAAGGTGACGCAGCACCTAGAGTAGCCTCTGGACGAAATTTATGAAGTGGCATCTTGTATATTTCGTCCAAGGCTTAATGCACTCCTTATGGTGGCTTCAAAGTCCTGAAATTATCACTTGTAACTCCGTTCTTGTTCCCCTTGCACATGCCATCAACTCCATGCTTATTCTTGCTCCAATGTTCATCCTTCTCCAAGCTAGGCCCTTCATTTGTAAGCAAAACAAATATATCCAATTTAGGCAGCATCATAATCTCATGAACATTAGAATCATTACTAATAAACGAAAGTACCTGATAATTTAATTGGCGTGCGCGAGCTCTAGTAATTGGTCCAGTATGTATAGCAGCAGGGCTGTGGATGTAACAATGTTATTGATGTCCTCATCATTAGCCATGTTCTATGCGCTGTTTAAAATGATGATTAGGGGTTTTGTTTGACAGTATTGCTAAAGCACATCTAGATGTGCTCTAAGTAATGCACATCTAGGTCCTATATATGCCATTGATGTTACGCGAAGATTCGTGCAGATATTTTTCTTTGTCTTTTTTCTTTTCCTTACTACTTTGATTATTACTGGCTTTATCAATAAGAAGAGCTCAATGCATTGCTTGCCAACTGTTCTACTCCGTTCGTACCGGTACCGGTGCATAATCCCAAAAATCGTTCCTTGTTTTTGTCCTGAAAAAGGAAACCAACCAAATAGCCAATAGGAGTCCCGCGCAACCCCGGGAATTTGGAGCAACTAGGTACAAGTAATTCAACTTGATTATATCAGCGGTTAGATAATATGTCAACCCCCACTTCAATACCCGCTTCAATTGGCAGTTCATCTTCTCTGCATACCCCGCTTAAGTGTCCACCATCTTCATCGTCCCCGGGAGGCCGTGCTACACACTGGCACACACTCTGCAGCCATGTCGAGCGATAGCAAAGACGACAGTTCAGCCAGCAGTTTGGCGCCTGATGATAGGTCAACATCGGAATCATCCCGCTCGTCTTCCATGAGTCCGGCGTCGAGCCCAGACCTCGATTATATCCGGTTCATGGAAGGGACGCCGCCTCCGGAGTTGTCAGACGACAACCAGACGGACGAGGAGCCGTCGGAGGACGAAGAAGAGGACGACAATGATGATGAGGAGGAATGGTCGAACGAGGAGGAGGAGGAGGACGACGACAGCAACGACGATGACGACGGCGGCGGCAATGAAAAGCCAACGGTCAGTGGCAAGAAGCGTCCTCGCCAAGACGATGTCGCGGGGCCATCCAACAAGAACAACAAGAAGAAGGACTAAATTAAGCAGACTATATATATCTCTGTTTATCCTGTCAATCTCATCGCAGACGGTTAGTAATATGTATTCGACAGAGATCTTCTACATTATCTTCAACAGGTTGGTTTGTTGAACTGTGTGCCCTGACAAGCACACAATTCACAAAAAAAGACCGTATGGGCTGTCTATAATGATCGCACACAATTCTGATTACCGACCTCTTTGCCGGTTATCACACACATCTTGTTACGCCAAATCGTTTGTGTTCACCTCACTCATCGCATAAATGGTTCATCTGAGTGAAGCTGTATGACGATCTCCTTTACACTTTGATCTGGCTGCCCGTTTTTGTTGTTCTGTCTCATTGCAAATAGTTCGTACAGATCAACTGTATGCCCCTCATCGCACATGCAACTATAATCTGAACCGTGTTTGATGTATCATTCATTGCAAACGTTTTGCATCATTTCTGACAGTTTTCATACACAATCATTTGTGATTATTGCATCTCACACAGTTTCTCGAAGGGTCTCTGATCGTAGTGTCACGTTAGCAGCATCCTGCAGTAGTGCATCTTTATATCTCAAAACAATCATAAGGAATCAAACTTCTCATGGTATTCAATGCACTTTATATGAAAGTTTTTATTATATCCCTCTTGGATGCCTATCGTATTAGGACTAAATTCATAACCAAAGCAAATTACCACGCTATTTAGAGAGACTCTCAAAATAATATAAGTGAAGCATGAGAGATCAATAATTTCTACAAAATAAAGCCACCGCCATGCTCTAAAAAGATATAAGTGAAGCACTAGAGCAAAATTGCCTAGCTCAAAATATATAAGTGAAGGTCATAGAGTATTTGAAAGCATCGATATAGACTAGAGGGGGGTGAATAGGGAACTAACAATTTTTAGCTTTTCTTTACCAAATTAAACTTTGTAACAAAATAGGTTGTCTAGATATGCAACTAGGTGAGCAACCTATATGATGCAACAACAACAAGCACACAAGCAAGCAAGGGATATGACACAAATAAGCTTGCACAAGTAAAGGCACGAGATAACCAAGAGTGGAGCCGGTGAAGACGAGGATGTGTTACGAAGTTCCTTCCTTTTGAGGGAAATGCGTCTCCATTTGGAGCGGTGTGGAGGCACAATGCTCCCCAAGAAGCCACTAGGGCCACCGTAATCTCCTCACGCCCTCACACAATGCGAGATGCCGTGATTCCACTATTGGTGCCCTTGAAGGTGGCAACCGGACCTTTACAAACAAGGTTGAGGCTCTCTCCACAACTTAATTGGAGGCTCCCAACGAAACCCCGGAGCTTCACCACAATGGAATGTGGCTCCGAAGTGACCTCTTCTGTCTAGGGCGCCCAAGCACCCAAGAGTAACAAAATCCACACACGAAAGTATGGGGGAATCAAATATCCTTTGGTGGAAGTGTAGATCTATGTCTCCTCCTTCAATCCCTAGAAAATCAACGAGTTTGAGCGCAAGAGAGAGAGATCGGGCAAGAGAGCTTTTATGGAAGTAATGGAGGAGAGAGAGAGGTAAGAGGGAGGTGGGAGGTAGGAGAAGCACCTCCTTAAATAGGCCCCCCAAGATCCAACCGTTATGTGCAGAAACGCAAAGGAGCGGAACTTCCGGTGGCGCACCCGGTAGTACCGGTTTATCAGAACAAACCGGAACTACCGCACTACCACCGCTCAACTACCGGGCCACATACAGAAAGAAAATTCCTCAGGCCGGTAGTTTGAGCGGAGGTTGGACCGGAACTACCGCTGAGCCATCAGTTCCTGGGTGGTGGGGTCCGAGGCGGTACTACCGCCCTGGGCACCGTTAGTACCGGTTTATCAAGAAACACCGGAACTACCGTTCCACTACCGGTCTACTACCGCACCCGGTACAGAAAGGACTCACCCCTGAGCGGTGCTAGGGGCGGTGGTAAGACCGGAACTACCGGCCAGCGGTACAACCGCTCAAAGGAGCGGTACAATTGAGCGATACAACCGCCAAGAGCAGGACTGCACAGAACAGAGGATGGGGAACCTCTCTCTTCTCGTACGGAGGGTTTATGGTGGGAGAAAGTGTGTACGTGAAGTATTCACCAATACCTTCCGATGTGGATTCCCTCTTAATAGTACGGATATCCTACGACCAAAGGAAATAAAACGTCGGAAACTCCGTCTTCGATCTTTTCCGCATAGAGGGAAAACCTAACCGTCTTGCGCCACACAAAGTGCACCTGAGAAAACTATGGCGCACGGTTAGTCCACGTGTGTTGTCATCATGACCAAAACCCTAAGGCAAAGGATGCCCTTACAATCTCCCCCTTTTTGGTGGATGATGACAAACCACACGATTAGTCCGGGAGTTCTAAAATATAAAGGAGGGGCTCCCCCTAAGTGTGAGCACTATTTAAAGTTTGCTTTTGGAATGTAAAGTGCGCACACTAGGGAATGTTCCCCCTGGATTTTATAGACCAACCGAAGATAGCAAAACAACCGTAATAAACAAGGCAGTAGAGACAAGGGAAGGGACACCAACAACATAAATTAAACTCTACTGAAAGAAGAGTGCATAGATAAAAGGAACGACGCATGTCTTATACCATGCACGAGATCACAACATAGAATAAGTCCATAGAGCACCAAGCAAATAAACTAGAAAGACCAACTGCAAATAACCACCCATGCAACTCCCGTGACATAATGGAGCTTTCTCCCCCTTTGGCATCGAGACACCAAAAAGGAAAAGAGCGAAGCTAGCGCCCCGGGGCTCAGTAGATCTCCTCGGCAGTAGCCGCAGAGCTGTCAGATGCATCATCATCAATATCATCGTCAGGATCCTGAGCCTCATCAGACTCCTCAGACCTCGCAGTAGCTGCCTCAGGAACACGGACAGAGGAAGAAGCAGGTGCTTCTATCAGACCACTGACAGTTCTCCAAGCACCAAGTATCCTCAGGAGTGATGGTCTTCTCGGAGCCACTCTTCACATCTTGCACATTGAGGTGCCTCATCAACTGAATCTGCCTGCGATGCGCCATCTTCTCAGCAACGTGGGCCTTATAGAGCTTCTTCTGAATATGGGTCTGCAAGCAAAAGGTCTTCTTGATCACGGAAGTCGACTTCTCTCAACCCAGGTGGGCTGGACCCTAGGCTCCAACTCAAAGTCCTCGTCATCTGAGGTAGCATACACATCCTCCTGATTGCTCATAGAAAAACGGGGAGTCTTATGCTTCTTCTTCCTTAGATCCTTGACCTCATGCTCCGTGAGGTTGGCAGGAGTGGTGAGAGGCTCTCCTGGCCTACGGACTACCCAAACGGTGCTCAGAAACTGCATCACAAAATGAGCATATATCGGTACCTTGCGGTACAACACCATGTTGTACATCTCCTTCCATAGCCACTTGGAGACATCAAACGTGGCACTGGATCCCCTCTTGGTCTTCATGGCCACAAGCAAATCCACCAGATAACCATAGATATCATCTTGATTCCCAACCTTGGGTAGCAGCACACAACGGAACACACGATGCATAATGTCGTAGACTGGTAGAAGATCATTGGACTTGCCCACAATGCCATGTCCAGGGATGTATAGAGGGGCGAGCTTCACCTTGTCCATGGGGTGAGCACGGTCGTAAGGACGGATGCCACCTTGACCCTCAATCCCGGTATCCTCATAACCAAGAGCATTGCAGAAGGCTCTCCACGGGACATGAAAGAACTCATCACGACACATAAAGGAGAGATGGAATTCCACATCAGAGCCGAAGTGGACTGTAGCATAGAACCGATGGACGAGCTTCACATCGAAATCACAGTTCACGGTCATGAGCTTGATCAAGTCAAACTCTTCACAGATCTCCAAAGCTTCTCCAAAGTAATCAAGGTTGTTCTTCCAATGATCGATGTCAATGGACCACATCCGGGTGAACTTGTTCTTGTGATGCTCAAAAACTTCTAACACAATCCGCAACTATAACTCATTCCAGAATTGCGGGTTGTTCCAACGAGGATTCGGTGCAACAGTGTAGGGATCAAGGAGAAGAACAAGGCATTACCGGTATCCATGGAAGAGATCGAAGAGGAGGCGGCCTCCACGGAGCGGATCCGATGATGGGCCGACGGATCCGAAGAGCCTGATGGCGCTCCGGGGCATAGGACGAAGCAACCGGCGGCGAGGGATAGTGGGAGGGACGAGCACGAAGGGGAAAAGAAAAGACCCCTTCTGCCCGCTTCCCTTCTATAAGCCCCAGATGTCAACCGATAGTACCGCTCCTAGGAGCGGTAGTGCCGGTCCTGTAGCTACCTGGTGGTTGAGAGCGGTACTTCCGCTCCAGAAGCAGCGGTAGTACCGTGTCCAAACACCGGTAGTACCGGTCAGAGATACTGGTACAGGTAGGAGCGGTAGAACCACTCATGTAGGACCGAAAGTACTGCTGAGACTATACAATAGACGGGAAGACCGGTAGAACCGGTCGGACCATCAGTTGTACCGCCAGGTTGCAACAACCCAAGCACAAGGGAAGATCAAACTTGTGTACATTTGGAAAAGATGGCTTGGTATGGGGAGGCTTAGGATGGAAAGAAGACACTGTAATATGATGAATAAGACTCTCAAGAGTGCAAGAAGCAAACAAGAAAAACCACTCTTTAGATAATTCAAACATCTAGGAGACCTAAGCTCAAAGGCGGTGGCCGGAGTGTAACATCCCAAATTTTCAATTTGGAATGTTTTACAATTATTAGCTAAGCATCTATGCATATTGTTTGAATTGAGTGACATTTGAATTATTTCAGAGGCTTTTGAGTTTGTTGGAATTTGAATTCAAATTGGCAATTGAATTTATTTCAAAACAATGCCTGACAAATACTTGAGAAAAAGTATGACAGGAGTAAACATGACACTCCAAAAATGTCAGAAGACAAGTTTTGCCAAAAAGTTTGAATTCAAATTTAATTTTATTTGGGATTCCTAGAAAGTGTTTTTTTAGTTTGAGTTTTGCCCCTGGAAAAATGTCCGCGTTGTAAGATAAATTCCCCTGAGAATTTTGATATATATATGTCCTATATAAAAATAATATATATTTTTCTATATTCTCTCTTCTCTCTAATTCAAAAAAGGAAAAACCTCAGGCGCCACCAAACTAGCCCAGCCACGTGGCGCAGCCCACTGTGAGCCCGAGCCGGCCTGCCCCTAGCACCGCACCCGAACCCTTTCCGCCTCGGTCGCCCGCTCGCTCTCCTCTCTCCCTCTCTCACCGAAGCGCCGGCCCCACCCCTTCTCTTTCCTCTCACGCACGCAAACGCCGCCCAGAGCGCGACCGCCGCCGCCGCAGTTCCGATCCTCTCGGGATCGTGATCCCAAGACGCCCCCTCCTCCAAGTTGATGCCCTGGCCTGCCCCTCCTCCCTCGAACCCCCTAAAACCCTACGCTCCAAACCCACCAGAGCCTCCTCCCTCGCTGAACGCATCTCGCCGCCGCCGCCTCGGTTCGCCGCCGTTTCTGCCACCGGTGAGCCATCCCTCGACCTCCAAGCTACTCCACCCGAACCGCCACTTCATCCCGCACCTCCCTGACATCCTCTCTTTGCCCAGGAGCCCCCGACGCCGTCGCCCCGAGCTCGTCCGCCGCCCGCCGGAGCAGGAGCTCACCCGAGCTCGCCCCGATCGTCTCCGTCATCCCCGAGCTCCAACGACTCCACCCCCGACCTCCCCTCGAGCCGCCGCACCCGCCTGACGTCTCCGCCGCCGCCCAGGACCACTGGAGCACCCCCACCACCGTCGCCCGAGCCGCCGTCGTCCATCGTCACCGGTGTAAGCCACCGGACCCCCCTCCACCATTCGATCTGCAATGCACGGCTTAGATTAGACTAGCGAAGGGTTAGGTTTTATTTAGATTAGATCGGTTTTAGTTGGTTTTTAGTCCGGTTTATTTCCTGTTTTAGTTGGACCGGCCGATTGGTTTATTTCTGTTAGCCCGTGGACGTATTGGTCTATTAAGTGCTCATGCGCGCTGTTTAGTTTTAGAGCGCCATCGCTCGCCCGTTAGCACGTTAGTTTTGTTGAATTTTATTTTTCGTTTACATTTTCAGAGTTAGTTCGATTTTGTAAAATCCGTATCTCTTAGGTTACTTAATATTTTTAGTTGATTCTTTTTTAGTTTGAAAATTTCCTATATTTTTGTAGAAAATAGCTTGGCCATGTTTAGGTTTTAAAAGTTGTTATATATTAGTTTTAATCAGTTAGTATTTCGCTATAAATTGAGATAGGATTATTTTATTTTAGTGATTCTTTTTGTCCTTTGCCTTGTTTTGACTTTGCCTAGCAGTAGGAATTTATTTGGGTATTTATAGTCTTTATTAAAAATAGTTTTTATGCGAAAACAAGCTTTTCTAGTTTATTTAGCTTGTCATTGCTTTTCTTTGTTCTAGGTATTTTTAAAATTTTATTTTACCTCTGTTATAATTTATTTTAGATTAGTTTACGTAGTTTTAGAACGTGAACTTTTATTTACGTAAAAGAAAAAGTTTATTTTATTTTCTTGTTAGTTGTTGGCTTGGATTTCTTGAGTTTTCTTTGGTTTTTGGTTCGATTGTTTTGTGTGTTTTATGATAGCATCTTTGTTATGTTAAGTGATTGTATGTTTGTATGCTTATATGATTATTGTTTGCTTGATAGAATTTGAGTCTGAAGCCTGCTATTCTGAGTCGCTAGCTCTCGAAGACCGTCGACCAGTGCAAGTCATTTGATCATGTTTTACAATACCTATGATTTTGTTGCATTAGAATTATGCCTCCCCACCATGCATGCAGTAGGAGAATTTTAAGTTATGTTCTTGAGTAGTATCATGAGGTAGGATGAACCCAATTCCCTTGTTACCATTGCGGGACGGTAGTTTATTTTGCTATGCTCGTAGACGGGGTTGGTTGAGTGATTCATAAGGGAGATGCGAGAGTCAAGATGATGACAACCCCATGACTTCAAGCTCAAGATGGACTTCAAATTTCACTACTGGGTGGAGGACGATTGACGGGCACCCTGGAGAAACCAGCGGATGGCCGGGATGCATGGAGAAGCGCCATGACATCTTGCGGAAAGCTTCACCCAGCCACAAAGAGACGGATGGATACCCCATTGACTGGAAGCTTACCTGTGCAGCCGCAAGCCATTATGGGCTCTGGCTTGGTCGACCCTAGGCGTGACTACGGCGGACGGTGCTACGAGATGTAGAAGAACGGTAGGATTGGATGGGCACCGCGGTGGCCCGGAGGAACTCTTCGGAAGACCTGTTTTCGTCATTCCGTCTTCAAACACCCGAGGCGATGCGAAGACTTAAAGGAGGAGCGATTCTTGCGGGTAAAGTGCAAACCTCTGCAGAGTGAAGATCTAATCGATTAGCCGTGTCCCGATTACGGACAATTTGAGCCTCTGGAACTTGGAGTATTTCGGATATCTCAACACCGAACTTAATAAATTAATTGAGGGGGTTATTTAATAATTGGGAATGAGACATTGGTTGGCGGAACCATCTCAATAACTACCAACATTTTGTAGTATTCGCAAACAAGTCCTTGTTGTAGGGAAAAACTGGCTTTTTCACAAAACAATGAAACTTAGAGCCCCACACCAAATTGCATATAGTGTTAGTAATTTTTTATTGTTGTTCTCTCTTCATGACTTGCCGCATATTCAAAATCTTGACCTACTACCGCAACGTCTTATGTTGCAGAGGAGTTTTCCGATCAGGAGTGAGGCTACGATCTACGCTTGGGGATTGCCCTATGGAGTCGGATGGACTCGCTATTCGTCTACGCTTCCAGAGCTTTATTTAGTTTATTTCTCATGAGTTGGCCTTCGGCCGAATTTATTATCTTGTAATAAAGACTCGATATGAGAATCGTGTAATAAATTCAGGTGTGATTGAACTTTGAATCTTTGCATCAATGTACTGTGTGTGCCAGCATGATCTTGGGATGGTACAGCTACACGGAGACTTGACCGTTTTCGGTCGGGTCGCTATAGAGATGGTATGAGCACACGCGACCGTAGGACGTAACCCCTAGGATCGGAAAGCCATAGGAAGAGACTATTTTATTTTATGTCCTTATCATTCTGTAATTCTCCCCTGTTCATTTCTAACTTCTCTCCGATTTTCAACCTTCTAGATGGCCGCCGAGTTCACCCCAGTTCTGCTACCGGAGTTTTGCCAGCCAGATGAGACGATGCCTCTCGGCAAGAAGTTGGTTCATATCGTGAAGAAGCTGAAGATTGCTCTGCCCTCAATCACTGGCAAGCCTACCAATGCACTTCCGACGGATACCCGCTACAGGATTAAGGTGCACATTCCAGGGAGGACCTTCGGAGGACATTCAGAGCCCATTGACTTTGAGTTTACCGATTTCACTTGGATCCTCGGAAGAGACATGGCGATTTATCGTGCACTTGGACATCTCCGAGAAGAGTACAGGGCCAAGCTCGACCCATCAGACCTCGCCATGATTTCTCGCAGAGCTAGGAATGGAGATATCATCCGTACCATGGAGGACGACTCCATTCTCTCATATGTCCAAGACTTGGAGAGTCTCCTCAGGAAACGGGAAATCCAGACTACCAAACTCGAAGGTACACAGGAGGTTGTTGTTCCGTGAACTGGAACTGGAGGAGAAAGCACGCACGGACTTCCTTGACCATGAAGAAGAAATCAAGGATTTCATGGAGAGAGTCGACAAGCTGAAGATTGATGTTGCCGCATTAGAGGAGAAGATGGACCTGGGAGAAGACCTTTTTCCGAGTGGAGATGACGGACCCCTCGTGAGCAATGACCAGGATTATGAAGAGAGCTCCACCGAAGGAAGCCGCAAGAGGAGGCGCCAGACTGCAGGACGCCAGACCGGAGGACGCCGCACTGTAAGACGCAAGGATAATTGATGAAGACATTTAGTCGACCGCCATGTTATTTTATTTTTCCATCGATCAGTTAGGCCGTTATTTTCGATTAGTCGTGAGAATTTGTAATCCGAGATTGAACCATGTTTGAGATGATTAAATAAATGATTGGTGTGATTATGATTGTGCATTCATATGGGTAGTGCTATTTTCTCATTAGACCCTTGTTCTATTCTAATTTTCTCATCCACTCCAAAACACCAGATGCCTCCGAGACGTGACCCGGTTTCAACTTTCCGCCGGAGCTCACCCGGTGATCCAAAGCAGAATGCCCTTATCAGATGCTCATCCGTAACCAGACAACAACAACAACAACAACAACAATCCACCGCCACCACCCCTGCTGACAACTTGAACCGCTTCCTAAGGCTGAATCCGCGGTGTTCTCTAGCGACCTTGAGCCGATTGTGGCCGATGATTAGCTCCGCAAGGTCGGAAGGGAGTTAGCCATCTTTGGATGCACAGATGCAGAGAAGGTGCGCTTTGCCGCACATCGCCTTGATGGACCTGTAGCCTCTTGGTGGGAGAACTACACCGCCACTTATCCCATCGCCACCATCACGTGGGATCAGTTCCAATGAGCTTTCCGCACCGCTCATGTCTCAGCTGGAGCCATGAGTCTGAAGAAGCGTGAGTTCCGCAACTTACGCCAGGGGAACCGTACTGTGGGGCAGTACGTGGATGAGTTCAGCAAGTTAGCTCGCTATGCCCCGGATGATGTGGCCACAGATGCCGCAAAGCAGGAAAAGTTTCTCGAGGGACTCGTGATTTAGCTGGGAATGCAACTAATGGTGGCTACCTTCAACAACTACCAGGAGCTGGTAGACAAGGCCACCATACTCGAAGGCAAGCAGCAGCAAATTGATAGCCGCAAGCGGAAATATGGCCATGGAAAGTACAGCTCCGGAGCTCAGCAAAAGCCCCGCTATGCCCCATACTCGGGAGGACATACCCATCACACCCATGGAGGACATAATCATGGAGGACATAACCATGGAGGGAATGGGAACAATCGCAACCACGACAACAACTCCAAGTCAGGCAATGGAGGCAATGGCAACCAGCACCGTCCCCGCTTCGCTCGAAGGATCTGAGTCACATCACTGCTTCAAGTGCGGAAAACATGACACTATGCCACCGATCGCCCGGAGGCCAAGCAGAGGAATGGAAGCGGCAATGGAAGCTTCAAAGAAAGAAGCCCAACCCTTGTCCTCGTGCTCGGGTGAACCACATTGACGTGGAGGACGCGTCTATGATCAGCCGGACAATCGTGGTTGGTAAGTTTTATTAAATTCACGTCCGATATTGGTACTCTTTGATTACGGTGCAACGCATTCATTTATATCAAGGGTAGTTGTGGAAAAGTACGGGTTGCCCACTAGAACCTTTAGAAGCCCTCTTCACGTCGGGCCGCAGGAGGAGAAGCGATGGCGAGGCTTAGTTTGTCATGCAACCCTCAACATCGGAAACCATAAATTTCCCGCAGACCTCATAGTATTGGAAACCCGGACCTTGGATGTAATCCTAGGCATGGATTGGTTGACGAAGTTTGAAGGAAACATAGATTGTGCTCAGAAGACGATTACGCTCACCACTCCGGAGCGGAAGAGGATCAAGTATGTATCCGCACGTATCCCGATGAAGAATCGGTGAATTCCCTCACGGGAGTTGTTCAGGAGGAAGTGCCGAGTGCAAGATTTTCCGATGTGTTTCCGGAGGAATTACCAGGAATGCCACCGGACAGAGACATTGAATTTCTGATTGAGTTATTGCCCGGCACAGCCCCAATATCCAAGAGACCCTATCGGATGCCCCCAAATGATTTGGAAGAGATCAAGAAGCAAATTAATGAGCTATTGGAGAAGGGATATATTCGGCCAAGCTCATCACCTTGGGGAGCCCCGGTTCTTTTGGTAGAGAAGAAGGATGGAACCCTGAGAATGGTTGTGGATTATCGTTCGTTGAACGACGTGACCATCAAGAACAAGTACCCTCTGCCGATGATTAATGATTTATTTGATCAGCTAGTTGGAGCCAAGGTATTCTCCAAGATTGATCTTGATCGAGGTATCATCGATTGAAGATCCGTGAAAAGGATATACCCAAAACAGCATTCACCACCAGGTATGGTTTATATGAGTATACCGTCATGTCATTCGGATTGACTAATGCCCCTGCATACTTCATGAATTTGATGAACAAGGTATTTATGGAATATCTGGACAAGTTTGTTGTGGTGTTCATCGATGATATCTTGATTTTCTCCAAGAGCGAGGAAGAGCATAAGGAACATTTGCGTCTAGTTCGAGAAACTCCGAGAACATCAGTTGTATGCCAAGTTCAAGAATGTGAATTTTGGCTGAAGGAAGTCGGATTCCTCGGACATGTTATTTCGGGAGAAGGAATAGCAGTTGACCCCACCAAGGTTGTATCGATCCACCGATTGGCGGTCACCCACCTCACCAAGGAGATCCGCAGTTTTCTCGGACTCGCAGGATATTATCGAGGTTTATTGATAATTTCTCGAAGATTGCCAAGCCCATGACCGAGCTGTTGAAGAAGGACGCCAAGTACATTTGGACCGAGGATTGTGAAGCCAGTTTCGGGGAATTGAAGAAAGCGTTTGGTTACTGACCAAAGGCTGATTTTGCCGGACATACACAAGTATTACCAGGTATATTGTGACGCTTCTCGTCAGGGACTCGGAGGAGTACTCATGCAGGAAGGAAAAGTTGTAGCTTATATGATGTAGGGCGGAACCCTACGTGTATGATCTTTCACGTTGGAGCGGATCCTATGGGGAATCACGAGGAACACGCGGAAGAACACGAGAGAAACGAGAGAGAAATCACGAAACCGACAAGAGATCAATCACACAAGTGCTAGATCACCGATCACATAAGGTGGCACAAGATTCAAGATCAACAAAGGTAAGGATACACGAGTAGCCGTTCTTCTCCGAGAGGAGGCCTTGATGGGGTCCACCCTAGAAGGGGTCTTGAATCCGCTTGGGGATCTTCTCCGAAGAGGTCTGAGCTCCGAGGAGAAGTAACCAAGTGGATGAGCAAGGCTCTCACACAAACATGAGCTAAACCTAAGCTAACCCTAGAAAGAGGAAGGGGATGGAGTATATATAGTCTAGGGGGCGAAGAGGTACATGGGTCTCGGCCCTTTCTTTGTCTTGTGAGACAGTGAGCCGGATGTCCGGGCGTCGGCCCGGATGTCCGGGGCTTCAGGAGGCGCCGGATGTCCGGGCTGGGGGCCGGATGTCCGGGCTGGGCTGGGTCTTCCAGACACAATCGGGTGCGGGGCACCGGATTTCCGGGCGAGGGGCCGGATATCCGGGGCTTCGTGGGAGGCCGGATGTCCGGGGCACTGGGGCGGATGTCAAGACCCTGTCAGTTCTTGACTCTGTGATGGGCCGGATGTCCGGGCTGGGGCGGATGTCCGGGCTTCTTGGAAGGGTCGGATGTCCGGTGGCGCGGATGTCCTGCTCTGCAGCTTTCTCCTGCTTTCTCTCGTCGTGTTCCTTCATCCTTGTACTTGGGGACTTGTCCATCATTCCGAGCATCTCCGAGAGGGTCTCCTTGGTACCTAGGCATGCATAGAGTCCTCGCCTTAGGTAGCAACCATGTCTCACACGAATGGAAAGGGGAAGCATGTAGGAACAGGTTCACCTTGTGTCCAATGGCGAATAGTCGAGGTCTCATCTCCTGTATCCTTGGGGCTTGGAGAGTAGTCGGAGTGTACATGGTGATGAACGTGGGATGCTCCGCATCATCTCCCCTCCCTTGGGAAAGATCCGACCTCGGATCGTGATCCTCATCACCATGGAAACGGTTGTCGTAGACGGACTTGTAGTTGGACGAAGTTGAAGACATGGCGCAATCCAAGTAGTCCAAGGTGTTGCCGGAGTGATAGACATGCAAAAAGAGCAAACACAAGCAACACTCGGAAATACAATGGTTAGCGCACACAAAGTGTCCATCATGTAAGAATGAGTTCGTGCGGCAAGATTGGTCGTGACGAAGCGCATGAAGCTTATCAAGATGATCTAGAATGAGATGCAAAGCATTCATGGGAACAAATGCAATCATTGTGCACACAATTGTGTTATTAGTATGAGCAATGCAACCACGGTGCAAAATGATGTCAAAGTGAGACGGTTTATCAATAGCATGAATATGGCAATGGATGCTCAACATGTGTATGATATCATGCAATTGATGATAGGCAATGTGATCATTATGTATGAAGATGCCATCAAGAAAGATCACAACAATTTGCTAAGGAAGTGCACAAGCTCATATATCAGGGATGTCATGGAAATAGATGCAACATAATGTGAGTCAATCCATGCATAGGGTGCAAACTTGTGGTGAGTATGATATGTCCGTCGAGCATGAGTATGAGCACAATCAACAAATATGGAGGTGTTGGTATACCAATGCTCGATGTTGTGGCAAGAGTGTAAAACCGAAGGTGCATCCAATAAGTCCAAGCGCTCCTCAATGAAAAGGTCCATAGAGCCAATCTCCAATGTCGCTCCTCCGTCAAATCGGATGTATCATGTAGACAACAAGAAGGAAACAACAATGAAAGAGTGACCCATCCAATATGCATATTTGAGGATGGCTCAAAGGGAAGGAGTTCACCTTATGAATGTTCCGGAAGATGTTGGAGTTGCACATCATGTATGCCTTCACATAACCAATATGTCTCCTAACTGTAATGCCTTGTGAATCCTTCAAAATGAAAGAACATGACAAACACTCGGAAAAACAAATGAGGTTAGCGCAAGTGCAAAACCTATCATTCGTGTGGTAAGATACCGAACAAGTGTATGCATCATGCTCATCATAAGAAAGTACAAGGGAGCATTTCAAAGTATGGAGGCATATGATGTAAGAACATCCAAATACAAGAGGCTCAATCAAACAAGCATGCATCACAAGTAAAGTGTCAAAGTCTCCAAGATCAATAAGCCTAGTATGGTTGCACTCAATACAAGTGGATATGAGAGAGGCAACTAATGGACACAAGAGACAATGATCAAGATATATCATGTGAGAGGCATGAGCATATATGTCATCAACCCAAGAAAGCAAGTAATAGTGGAACATGGGTGATGCAACATAGCAAGCAATTGTATCAATTAAGTGAAGCAAGCTAGTAGTGCGAAGATGCAACGTACTAGAAGGGATCAAGGCAATCATGTCATGGGTGCAAATAGTGTGCATGAATACTTCACATGACATGTCACAAGCATGAAGGCAAGATATGAGCAAAATAGCATCAATAGCATGGGGCACATGATAAACATGGCAAAAGCAACAAGGATCTCCACCAAGCATGCAAATACACATAGAAGTAGCATAATGGTTAATCATGGGTATATGCAAGCAAGGGTCACAATTGCATGGCAAAGGCATAGGAGCAAGCATAACATGCAAAGTGAACACGGGAAAATGAGCATAAGGTGACAAGTGGTAAATAGCCCATAGCCGTGTGAGAGCTAAGTAGAAGAGATGCGCGTAGTCCTTGCGCGAAGGGAACGGTGGTAAGGATAGTCCACAGGATCCCAAAGCATCATTGTTCTCAAGAGCTCGTTTCGTCAACTCATGGGATTGAGATGTTGACGAGTGTATGTGGGTACCTACACAAAACAAAGACAAAGAGAAAATTGTGTGTGCGTGGTAGATGTACACATCATCCATCATGATGCATACGTGCATGTGTCGGTTAGCACAAAATAGCCAATGCTCAAATAAATGAGATGCGTGATATAGAAACATGTCATCCATCATGATAGGTTTGTTATTATGTATGGCATAATGGAGACTCAAATTGTGCAATGCATCATGAGAAATATCTAGAGCATTGTTATTCATGGAATGCATATGGTTCAAGCAATTATGGGAATCATGCAAAGTATGAAATGCATCAAGATCTCCTAATATGTATGAGGAAACTATGGGGGTCTCCTCATGAGCATTAATGGAAACATCACATGGAGAATATTGACAACATCCAAAACGATGCATATTTGGAACAATGTGATCATGGCATGGAATAGTAGATGAATTGCGCAAAGGAAGTAGTGCAATATCATCACAAGAGAAGCAAAAGCCAATGACCATCATCTCGTCATCTATGCCATAAGTGCAAATGGGATTTATTTTAATGGGGCATGCATAGTTACTATGTTGAGATTGAAATGAGGCAATATGGGAGATCTCACTCATAGCATATGACAAGTTCAATGGATTGTCAAACATAATGTGACCAATAGAATTTTCACATGATATCCTATGAAGCATAGCATCACAACTAGGCAGCTCAACATGCTCATCATCATATTCATCATAAATAGGTAAGTCAAGGCATGAAGAAGTTTTACTAGCATGAAGCATGGTAATAGGTGGGTCAACATCATGGGAGCAATCGATGGCAAGAGAGTCCACTAGTGGGACAAGAGAAGCACCATCACCTATGTTACCTTTGGAAGGTCGCTCATGAGTTGTAGGTGAGGTGTTGAAGATCGTCTCGTTGTCATCTTCATCTTGATGGAACCATGTGGGGGTGCATCATCATCCACCATGGCCATCGCTGCCTCCAATGGAGGAATAGACTCACAAAGATAGGCATGTCGTCATGTAGGAGACCTAGCACCAAAGAAGAAAACACACTAGGAGTAGAGGTTAAGTCGTTAGAAATCATAGTGGCCTCATGTGTCGTGGTCAACTACCTCACTCACTAAGTGTTGTGGCTCACTCACTCCCTCAAGGATGCTCTCCCTCGTATGGTGGGTGGAGTCACTCAAATGGCGCTCAACCTCACATAGGATGTGTGGCATGCTCTCATGTGTGGGGCTAGTGGTGGTCACACTCATCCTCTCATAGGAAATGCTCTCAATGTCACGTATGGTGGAGTCACTCATGTCACTCATGGGGTGGTGGCTCTCCTCACATGGCAATTGGGGCATCTCGACATATATGGGTGCCTGAGAGATGTAGTTGCAAATGTCTCCATGCGCGGTCGCGTAGCTTGACTCGGAGTATGAGTCCAAAGTGGGCGTCTTCTTCATGTTGTTGAAGAGGTTCGCGCCGTCGCCGTGGTCGAAGGGGATGGCCCTTGCTCGACCGGGCCGTGGTCACCGCCTTGGTGTTGGAGGCCCATATGATGTGGCACCTCATAGCTCGTCTCCATGACCGAAGGGAGTTTCCCATGCTCGGCCATCTTCCTTGAGGGGCTTAGAAGATGGAAGTGTCGCCCTCGGTCGAGGTGGTCGCCTTGGACTTGAAGAAGTTGTTGTAGGCGTGCTCGTGGGAGGTAGGCGAAGATGCCGACGTCCAAAGGCGAAGATGCCTTGAGAAAACTTGGCGAAGATGTCAAGTGGTTGATGTAGCAGAAGCGCTGTCTTGGTGGTGCTCGTCTCGCGGTCTTCTCTTGTGCTTATGAAGCTCGACTTGGCGTGAAGTAGGGCTTCTTGGGACTTGTGCATTTGCGCTTGTGGAGCATCTTCATGATGATGATGTCGTTGTCGTGCTTGAGCTCGTAGTAGATGTCGCTCGTCGTTGCAGTGCACATGATGCTTGGAGGTGACTTGCCCTTCATGACGATGTTGATCACGAACGTGATGGTGGTCGCCATGTAGATGTGGACGAGGACGATGTGCACTTGCGTCGCTTATGGCGCTCAAGACTTGTGGCTTGAATGTCGCCGCCTTTGAAGATGACGAAGGAAGAAGACTTGATCAAGGCCCGAATCTCCTCCATCCTTGCATCTTGCTCCTCTTTATGTGCGGCAAGCTTCTTGTCGAAGTAGTCCCTTCTCCTTGCTTCGGAGTGATGAATGTCGATGGAGATGTTCTCGGCGCGCTCTCGCAATCTTGATTGTGTGCCTTGCACTTGTCGTTGTAGATCAAAGAGAGATGCTTTGGTGATGTAGTTGTTCACGCCGTCGTTGTTGTCGAAGACCGGAGATGAAATGCCTTGCCTATCCATCACAAGACTCGAGCAAATATGAGTGGGAGAAAGAGAAGAACTTATACCAATGTACCTTGACCGATGTTGACAATGAATCAAGTTCACTCAAATGCGGACAATGAAATAGCACTATTGGTACCAATCCTTGTCGGTTCTCACACCTACACAAGTAAAGCTTATGGAGGAGCTCGGTGAGGATAGTGGCACAAAAATTTAATGCAAAATGTTAGCAAGAGTCAATAATGTTGAAAGAGATTCACAAATTCGCAAGCGAAATAAATGGACCAATAGCAAAGAATGGCACACGGAAACACACACACGGATAGATAAATGGGGTCGTGGCAACCAAGGAATGAACACAAAATGTGGAATCCACGGAAAACGCCGTGTTGCACAACTCAAGAGAGACGCTAGCACGATTGCTCAATAGGCGGATACGACACTTGTGCACAACCTATTTGATGCAAAATGGATAAACTTCTATCCCAAGTATGCTATGTATGTATGGTTCCCGTTGTTTCTCTCAAGATGATCCAAGATGATCGGATATGACAATCTTATATGCAATATGGTATGATGCTATGGCACTTGCTTACAAGCTTCTTTGCTCTCTATCTTTTTCTTAAAAGCTTTATTTCTTTTTTTGTATGGCCACTTTGCACAATGCACAAACCAAGATAGCAATTGTGTATATGCGGAACAAACTTGAGACACAATGGATGATATGATACCAATATGATATGGTATGGTATGTAATGGAAGGTATGATCACTAATGTGCACAAGTAACGTTGCGGCAATACTCAAATGGCTAGTCTCGATAGGCAAGTAACGCAAAAGTAAGGCTAGGGGTTAACAATGCAATAGCAAGGGAATATACAATGGAGGGATACCACGATACCAAGATGATATGGAGGTTACCGTCCGGCGATGATGAGTAGCCGTGTTCTTGATGTAGATACCAAGATGATGGAGACTCGTCCCTAAGTAGCCGAAACACCTTAGGAAACGGAAAAACCGCGAACTCAAAATCTCAAACGTCAAATGTAAAAATGGTGGTAGCGGGAATGCGGTGGTGGTTTGCACTTGGCAATGCGGAAGTGGAATGATGGGCTATTCACGTGTCGGAGTTTAAGTTGCCGTCCCTAAGTGCCGAAACACCTTAGGAGACACAAGTCACAACTCGAAAAAGCTCAATCAACAATTGGGTTAAGTTGGGGTGGTTGAAGTGTATGGTGGGCAAGGTTATGTGGAAGTGGTGGTGGTGGTTGATGAAGAAGCAATCGTCCCTAAGTAGCCAAACACCTTAGGAGACTCGAATCACTACTCAAGCAACCACTAATGCTATGGGGAACAAAATTGGTTAGGTTGCGAAGTCGGTGGTGGTTATGCGGAGGATGTGGCGGAAGCCCTAGGCAAAGATGCCAAAGTTCACAAAATTTGATGGAGTCAAATGGTGATGGTAGTATTTTTATGGGAAGGGGGATGTCAATAGCTTCAAAACGAGCTAAAGAACGTCAAAATCGGACTCCGGATGAATTAGTTATGGCCGAAACGGTGAAACGGAAAAAACAGAAATCTCAGGGGCCGGATATCCGGGGCTCGGGCCGGATTTCCGGGGGGGTATGTCCAGAACCGTGCGGATTTGGTGCTCCAAGGCCCGGATGTCCGGCAGGATGGCCCGGATGTCCGGCCTGAGGCCCGGATGTCCGGCCCGACGATTCCAGATCTCGTTTGGGGCGGAAATTTTCGAATTGGGGGCGGAAATTGATGATTTCAAGGTCAAAATTGGAGGGATTTCGTGGATGGAAAGTGGGGAACTTGGGGAAATGCTAGATCCACTCGAAACCAAGCAAATCCATGGATCAAAATCAACAAAACATCATCAATAACAAATCACATAAAAAATTTGGGGATATTTTTGGTGGGGATTTTCGGATTTAGGACGAAATCAACAAAATCAAGCTAGAAAACACGGGGTAGGGGCTCCAAAAACGTGATCAACCTAAGCTCTGATCCATAGATGATGTAGGGCGGAACCCTACGTGTATGATCTTTCACGTTGGAGCGGATCCTACGGGGAATCGCGAGGAACACGCGGAAGAACACGAGAGAAACGAGAGAGAAATCACGAAACCGACAAGAGATCAATCACACAAGTGCTAGATCACCGATCACATAAGGTGGCACAAGATTCAAGATCAACAAAGGTAAGGATACACGAGTAGCCGTTCTTCTCCGAGAGGAGGCCTTGATGGGGTCCACCCTAGAAGGGAGTCTTGAATCCGCTTAGGGATCTTCTCCAAGAGGTCCCGAGCTCCGAGGAGAAGTAACCAAGTGGATGAGCAAGGCTCTCACACAAACATGAGCTAAACCTAAGCTAACCCTAGAAAGGGAAGGGGTGGAGTATATATAGTCTAGGGGCGAAGAGGTACATGGGTCTCGGCCCTTTATCAGGCGCAGACAGCGGAGCCGGATGTCCGGCCGCCCGGATGTCCGGCTTGTGGAGGCGCCGGATGTCCGGGCTGGGGCCGGATGTCCGGCTGGCCTGTGTCTTCCAGACGCAATCGGGTGCGGGGCGCCGGATTTCCGGGCGAGGGGCCGGATATCCGGGGCTTCGTGGGAGGCCGGATGTCCGGGGCCTGGGGGCCGGATGTCCGGGCCCTGTAGTTTGCGGCTGCTGTGATGGGCGCCGGATGTCCGGGCTGGGGCCGGATGTCCGGGCTTGCGGGAAGGGCCGGATGTCCGGGCTGACGCCGGATGTCCGGGCTCTGCAGGCTTTCTCCCGTTTCTCTCGTCGTGTTCCTTCATCCTTGTACTTGGGGACTTGTCCATCATTCCGAGCATCTCCGAGAGGGTCTCCTTGGTACCTAGGCATGCATAGAGTCCTCGCTTAGGTAGCAACCATGTCTCACACGAATGGAAAGGGGAAGCATGTAGGAACAGGTTCACCTTGTGTCCAATGGCGAATAGTCGAGGTCTCATCTCCTGTATCCTTGGGGCTTGGAGAGTAGTCGGAGTGTACATGGTGATGAACGTGGGATGCTCCGCATCATTATACCTCCAGACAGCTACGACCTCACGAGATGAATTATGCCACTGATGAGGACATCAATACCATTGTTACACCCACAGCCCCTGCTGCTATACATACTGGACCAATTACTAGAGCTCACGCACGCCAATTGAATTATCAGGTACTTTCGTTTCTTGGTAACGATTCCAATGTTCATGAGAATATGATGCTGCCTAAATTGGATACATTTGTTTTGCTTACAAATGAAGGGCCTACCATGGACAAGAAAGATGAACCTTGGAGCAAGTTCAAGCATGGAGATGTTGGCATGGGCAAGGGGAACAAGAACGGAGTTACAAGTGATGATTCCAGGACTTTGAAGCCACCCTAATGAGAGCATGAGGCCTTGGACGAAATATACAAGATGCCACTTCATAATATTCGTCCATAGGCTATTCTAGGTGTCACGTCACCTTAATATTGGGCCAGGCCCATGTAATTTCGAAATACTTAAGTGTAGGCTATTTTAGAGTCCGTATGTGTGGGGAAACAAGAGTTAGGGTTGGTTTCGGACCCCTCCCTCAAGGGCCACGAAATTCCCTCCTCTTTCTCCATATATACAGCCCTTAGGGCGTC
Source organism: Aegilops bicornis (assembly GCA_021605145.1). NCBI lineage: Eukaryota > Viridiplantae > Streptophyta > Magnoliopsida > Poales > Poaceae > Aegilops > Aegilops bicornis. Next base: position 243,419,238 of record CM038669.1, read on the forward strand.
GTTTAGACTTTGGGTTTTGTTTAGATCAAAAGTTCGCCATAGCTGCAACTTCACAGCATTTCGCTTGTGTTCAACGACTGCACCAAGGCGCCTCGTAACCCCACCTTCATTAATAAAGCTTTCCTCTTATATTCGCAATATCCAGATTGCAATCTTAGTTTCTTGCTTGTTCTTCGCTTTGCTCGCAGGGAAGCAGGCCCTCGTGGTCGGGTTGATCGTGCTCCGGCGTGGTCAATAACCCTCGGAAGTTGGTTTAGCGATTGCTAAGGCGCGACGTCTCGCACGTACGTAGTCGGATCGTCAAGGTGACTCCCACAGAAACGATAGCCACCATCTCATCGAAACATCGGGACACCTTTGCCTCTATCAAGTGGTATTAGATTTTCAGGTTGCTCGGTGAGATTTTACAGTTTTTCGTAGATTAGATCGAGTCTGTTCTTCATACCTAAAGTCCACGGAAAAGCCACAAAAAAAATTAGGGTTAGTTAATCATATCTAAACCAATCTGAGCCTTCGCATAATCTTTTTAGGGTTTTTGCTTTGTTGAATTTGCGGTTGCATCGTCGTGTCAAGTTGCTGGTCTTAGAGTCTAGTCTTTTAGAGTTTCGAGTTCTGGTCATAAGTTTTCACGCCGCCGCCGCACCATCATCATCGCCTTGCCATCTACCACCCTTCTTATTCGCCACCGCTCTGAATCCGTATCCATATACCACCACCAATCCGTATCCATATACCACCACCAATCCGTATCCATATACCACCACCAATCCGTAGCCATATACCACCACCGCTGCCATATACCACCACCAAATATCCACCACCAATCCGAGTTCTTCTCATATTAGGTTTGTTTTGGAGATCCATCTAAATTCCGATTCGTGTTTCCTTGCCTGCGTGGGTTTTGGAAAAAAAAATGAGTCTGGAAACCACCCTCCGTTTAGGCCCAAAATTTTCCGAAAACGCACTTGTCGAAAAATTTTCTGGCTATCCTATTTTTAGGTGTTTCTAAGCGTATTGAGACAGTCGCCATTATAGAAAGTTTTTTTTGACCCGTTTCCAGTTTTTGGGCCCGGGCAGTCGAAAAAAAAAATTTTGGCCGAAAAAAATTTCGTGCCCATCCTATCAGTTTGACCTGGGAAGAGTTTTGAGACACTCGCCATTATAGTGATTTTTCGCAAAAAAAAAAAGAGCAGCGCAAAAAAAAAGCTGCAAAAAAAAAAGAGCGAAAAAAAAAAAATTACAGAGTGTGCTTTTCCGTTGTTTACGTGCAGCGTCGTGATTTTGTTAGTGTTCTAGGCTCGCGTCTCTAGCACGGTCCAGCCTAGGACCAAAGACAAGATCACAAGTTGAGCGCTTATTCAACTTTGCATCTCCGAATTGATTATTGCTGACCCTTTTTGCTACCATATTATAAGCCTTCCCAGCTCCACATACATCTACATCGTATGCGTTTGACTATCCTCGTAATCGCTCTATCCAAGCTTTGAGAGTTTTGACTACATCGGTTGCCGATCACCGCTTTCTGGGTAAGAACCGGTAAGAATTTGAGATTTGCTTGACGGATTTGTGATCGCCCACCACACCACCACCACCACTTCCTAGTAGTCCGTCGAATCATATTCTTGTGTGTTTCTATTGTCGCTAACCATGGCAGGATCACAAGCCGACGAGACCGACCGGGAGAACATGACAAACAAAGCGCTACATGATAAGTTTCAACAAATGATGAGTGGGCAGGTGGAAGATGTTCTAAATAGATTTGAAGAGGCCATGGAGAAGATAGATGGCATTGAGAAGGCGTTCAAACAAAGCTCGATAACAAGTTTAATGAATTGCTCGCTGCGTCTACCACCACCACCACCGCTGCACCTAATGCACCTCTACAACAACAACAACGACTACCTCCACATAGCGGCAGCCTCCGCCGAGCGAGCCGTGTCCCTCTTCACTGGCCAAGCCGGTGGTCTTTGTTGATACTTCTGTGGCTCCTACTGCTTATGTGGGGGAGGATGAATATGTGAGAGAGTACGAGGACGAGGTTGATCAACTTCAGAACTACGTGCAACCACCAGCACCACAACCACCAGCACCACAACCACCCGGTCGTCCACATGCAAATAATGGCAATGTTAGGGCTCCCCCTCAGGTACGAGATCATGACCATCTCCCTAAATTGAAGTTGAATATTCCACCATTTGAGGGTAGATATGTTCACGATATATATCTTACTTGGGAGTTAGAAACTGAACAACGATTTACATGTTTACAATATCCCGAGGAGAGACGTGTTCCTCATTGCTTTGTGCTTTCACTAGCTTTGCATGTGTTTGGTGGTCCGAACATTGTAGATTATATCCTGTTCCAGCTACTTGGGCTGCTTTGAAAACTGCTATGCGTATCGTTGGGTTCCACCATATTATCAACGTGAATTACTTCAAAAATTGCAGCGCTTAAGACAAGGAAAAATTCGGTAGAAGAATATTATCGTGAATTACAAACTGGCTTGATTAGATGTGGTATTGTTGAGGAGAATGAAGCTATGCTTGCACGCTTTTCGGGTGGATTAAATAGAGATATTCAGACCATTCTAGACTACAAGGATTATACTAATATCACTCGATTATTCCATCTTGCTTGTAAAGCTGAACGTGAAGTGCAGGACCGACAGGCGTTGGCGTGGACTAACTTTTTCGCAGGTCGACCTTCATCATGGACACCATTACATCATCTACTTCCACACGTTCTACTACACCGCACCTCCATCGGCCGCCACCTCCAACCGTGATATAAGAAAGGTGCACAACCACCACTATCTCGCCAAGAGCGCACTCTTTGGCCTACACATGAGCTCTTCTTCTTCCATGGCGTCAACAGGCACACAAGTGATATTATTTGTCGTCATGTAAGGGAAGAGGACATTTTGCCAGAGAATGCCAATCTCAGCGTGTGATGATTGCTACCGAGGATGGTGGGTATGAGTCCGCTAGTGACTATGATGAAGAGACTTTGGCTCTTATTACACATGAAGAACATGGTGGAGATGATTACGATCATGAGACGCAATACATGGCTGTCAAGATGCCGACAGTATGAATGTTTAGTTGCTCAACGTGTTTTGAGTGTGCAGGTTACACAAGTGAGCAAAATCAGAGGCATAACTTGTTCCATACAAAGGGAGTTGTGAAGGAACGTTCTATTCAAGGCCATCATAGATGGAGGGAGCTGCAACAACTTGGCTAGCATGGATATGGTGGAGAAGCTTTCTCTCACCATAGGACCACATCCACATCCTTACTACATCCAATGGTTCAACAACAAATGCAAGGTTAAGGTAACACGCATCGCTCGTGTGTATTTTAGTATCTCTACATATGCTGATTATGTTGATTGTGATGTGGTACCTATGCAAGCATGTTCCTTATTACTTGGTAGACCATGGCAATTTGATAAAAAATTTGTACACCATGGTAGAAACAATCAAGATACTCTTGTTCACAAGGATAAAAATATTACTTTGCTTCCTATGACTCGATTCAATGTTGAAAGATGATATTAATAGAGCTAATAAAGCAAAACAGGAGAAAAATAAGAGTGAAAATCAGATTGTGGCAAAAGAATTTGAGCAACAAATGAAGCCTAATAATAAACCATCTAATGTTGCTTACGAAATTAAACTGAAAAGTGCATGTTTACTTGCCACCAAATCTGATATTGAGGAGCTAGATTCTAGCAAATCTGTTTGCTATGCTTTTGTGTGCAAAGAGGCATTATTTTCATTCGAGGACGTGCCTTCCTCTTTGCCCCTGTTGTCGTGAACATTTTGCAGAGTTCGCAGACGTCTTCCCACAAGACGTGCCACCGGATTACCCTATTCGAGGGATTGAGCATCAAATTGACTTAATTCGGTGCATCGCTACCCAACCGTGCACCATACCGTACCAATCCAGAGGAGACGAAGGAGATTATGCATCAAGTACGTGAGCTGCTCGACAAAGGTTATATACGCCGAATCTCTTAGTCCTTGTGCTGTTCCTATTATACTAGTGCCTAAAAAGGATGGTACGTCGGCGTATGTGTGTTGATTGTAGAGGCATTAATAATATTACTATTCGTTATCGTCATCCTATTCCTAGGCTAGATGATATGCTTGATGAATTGAGTGGCTCTACAATATTCTCCAAAGTTGATTTGCGTAGTGGATACCATCAAATTCGTATGAAATTGGGAGATGAATGGAAAACAGCATTTAAAACTAAGTTTGGTTTATATGAGTGGTTAGTCATGCCTTTTGGGTTAACTAATGCACCTAGTACTTTCATGAGACTAATGAACGAAGTTTTACGTGCTTTCATTGGACGATTTGTGGTAGTCTATTTTGATGATATACTGATTTATAGCAAATCTTCGTAAGAAAAGTTTGAACATTTACGCGTTGTTTTTAATGCTCTACGTGATGCACGCTTGTTTGGTAACCTTGGGAAGTGCACCTTTTGCACCGACCGAGTATCTTTTCTTGGCTATGTTGTTACACCACAGTGGAATTGAAGTTGATAAAGCCAAGATTGAAGCTATTGAGAGTTGGCCGCAGCCCAAAACGGTCACACAAGTGAGGAGTTTTCTTGGACTCGCTGGTTTCTATAGGCGTTTTGTGAGAGACTTTAGCACCATTGCTGCACCTCTCAATGAACTTACAAAGAAGGATGTGCCTTTTGTTTGGGGTACCGTGACTAAGCCTTCACGGTATTGAAAGATAAGTTGACACATGCTCCTTTACTCCAACTTCCCGACTTTAATAAGACTTTTGAGCTTGAATGTGATGCTAGTGGAATTGGATTAGGAGGTGTGTTATTACAAGATGGCAAACCTGTTGCATACTTTTACGAAAAATTGAGTGGGCCTAGTCTGAACTATTCTACTTATGACAAAGAATTATATGCTCTTGTTCGGACTTTAGAGACATGGCAACATTATTTATGGCCCAAAGAATTTGTTATATATTACGATCATGAATCTTTGAAACATATTAAAAGTCAAGCTAAACTGAATCGTAGACATGCTAAATGGGTTGAATTCATTGAGACTTTCCCTTATGTCATTAAACACAAGAAGGGTAAAGAAAATGTTATTGTTGATGCTTTGTCTCGTCGCTATACTATGCTTTCACAACTTGACTTCAAAATATTTGGTTTGGAGACCATCAAAGATCAATATGTGCATGATGCTGATTTTAAAGATGTAATGCAGAATTGTAAAGAAGGAAGAACATGGAACAAGTTCGTTATTAAGGATGGTTTTGTGTTCCGTGCTTACAAGCTATGCATTCCTGCTAGCTCTGTTCGTCTTTTGTTGTTGCAGAGGCGCATGGAGGAGGATTAATGGGACACTTTGGCGTGAAGAAGACGGAGGATATACTTGCTACACATTTCTTTTGGCCAAAGATGAGACGGGATGTTGAGCGATTTGTTGCTCATTGCACTACATGTCAAAAAGCTAAGTCACGACTCAATCCTCATGGTTTATATATGCCTTTGCCTGTACCTAGTGTTCCTTGGGAGGATATATCTATGGACTTTGTTTTAGGTTTACCTCGAACAAAGAAGGGAGGGATAGCATATTTGTTGTCGTGGATAGATTCTAAAATGGCACACTTTATACCATGTCATAAAAGCGATGATCTTTGTTAATGTTGCTGATTTGTTCTTTCGTGAAATTATTCGCTTGGATGGTGTGCCAAATACTATTGTTTCAGATCGTGATACTAAATTTCTTAGCCACTTTTGGAGATGTTTATGGGCTAAGTTGGGGACTAAACTGCTTTTAGTACTACTTGTCACCCCCAAACCGATGGACAAACTGAAGTAGTCAATAGAACATTGTCTACTATGCTTAGGGCTGTTTTGAAGAATAATAAGAAAATGTGGGAAGAATGCTTGCCTCATATTGAATTTGCTTATAATCGTTCATTGCATTCTACTACTAAGATGTGCCCTTTTGAAATTGTGTATGGCTTCCTACCTCGTGCACCTATTGATTTGTTGCCTCTTCCATCTTCGGAGAAGGTTAATTTTGATGCTAAACAACGTCTTGAATTGATTTTAAAAATGCATGAGTTAACTAAGGAAAACATTGAGCGTATGAATGCTAAATATAAACTTGCCGGAGATAAGGGTAGAAAACATGTTGTCTTTGCACCTTGAGATATTGTTTGGTTACTTTTGAGTAATGATAGGTTTCCTATATTGAGCAAATCATAGCTAATGCCACGTGCTGATGGTCCATTTAAGGTGTTAGAGAAAATAAATGATAATGCATATAAACTTGAGCTGCCTGCAGATTTTGGGGTTAGTCCCACTTTTAACATTGCAGATTTGAAGCCTTATTTGGGTGAGGAAGATGAGTTTCCGCCGAGGACGACTTCATTTCAAGAAGGGAGGATGATGAGGACATCAATACCATTGTTACACCCACAGCCCCTCGCTACTATACATACCGGACCAATTACTAGAGCTCGCATGCCAATTGAATTATCGGTACTTTCGCTTCTTGGTAACGATTCCAATGTTCATGAGAATATGATGCTGCCTAAATTGGATACATTTGTTTTGCTTACAAATGAAGGGCCTACCATGGACAAGAAAGATGAACCTTGGAGCAAGTTCAAGCATGGAGATGTTGGCATGCTAAGGGGAACAAGAACGGAGTTACAAGTGATGATTCCAGGACTTTGAAGCCACCCTAATGAGAGCATGAGGCCTTGGACGAAATATACAAGATGCCACTTCATAATATTCGTCCATAGGCTATTCTAGGTGCTGCGTCACCTTAATATTGGGCCAGGCCCATGTAATTTCGAAATACTTAAGTGTAGGCTGTTTTTAGAGTCCGTATGTGTGGGGAAACAAGAGTTAGGGTTGGTTTGGACCCCTCCCTCAAGGGCCACGAAATTCCTCCTCTTTCTCCATATATACAGCCCTTAGGGCGTCATTTAGACTTTGGGTTTTGTTTAGATCAAAAGTTCGCCATAGCTGCAACTTCACAGCATTTCGCTTGTGTTCAACCACTGCACCAAGGCGTCTCGTAACCCCACCTTCATTAATAAAGCTTTCCTCTTATATTCGCAATATCCAGATTGCAATCTTAGTTTCTTGCTTGTTCTTCGCTTGCTCGCAGGAAACAGCCCTCGTGGTCGGGTTGATCGTGTTCGGCGTGGTCAATAACCCTCGGAAGTTGGTTTAGCGATTGCTAAGGCGCGACGTCTCGCACGTACGTAGTCGAATCGTCAAGGTCGACTCCCACAGAAACGATAGCCACCATCTCATCGAAACATCGGGACACCTTTGCCTCTATCAGCCACACATGATTTGGAGTTAGCAGCCGTAGTGCATGCACTCAAGACCAGGAGGCATTTCCTTATCGGAAACAGTTGTGATGTTTACATAGATCATAAGAGCTTGAAGTATATTTTCACGCAGAAAGAGTTGAACCTCAGGCAGAGGAGATGGCTAGAGTTAATCAAGGACTATGACATGAGATTGCATTACCACCCGTGAAAGGCTAATGTTGTAGCAGATGCTTTGAGCCGTAAGAGTTATGTGAATACTCTTATAGCGGGAGGATTACCCTGTGAGTTAGTCGATGAACTCAGAGATCTCCATGGAGATAGTTCCAAGAGGATATGTTGCAGCTCTGGAAGTTCAGTCCACTTTGGCCGAAAGAATTCGTGAAGCCCAGAAGTCGGACAAGGAAATTGATGAGATAAAGAAAAGGATGAATGAAGGAAAAGCTAAAGGGTTCCGTAAGAATGAATACGGAGCTATATGGTTCGAGGATCGTATTTATGTACCCAATGATCCCGAACTCAGGAAGCTAATTCTTCAAGAGGCTCATGATTCACCGTACTCGATTCACCCCGGTAACACCAAGATGTATCTGGATTTGAAGGAAAGTTTCTAGTGGACACGTATGAAGAAGGATATTGCCGAGTACGTAGCAATATGCGATGTTTGCCAGCGAGTAAAGGCGGAACATCAGAAGCCAGCAGGGTTACTTCAACCTCTGCCGATTCCTGAGTGGAAATGGGAGAAACTTGGAATGGATTTTATCACATGATTACCCAGGACCTGTTCAGGTTATGATTCCATCTGGGTAGTGGTTGATCGCTTGACCAAGGTAGCTCATTTCATTCCCGTGAAGACTACCTATAACAGCACTAAGTTAGCCAAGATATACATGACCAGGATCGTATGTCTGCATGGAGTTCCGAGGAGTATCGTGTCAGATAGAGGAACACAATTTACCTCAAAGTTTTGGAATCAGTTGCATGAAACTTTGGGTACGAGGCTGGAATTGATCTGACTTTTCATTCAGAGAGCAGATGGATGGACCGAGAGAGTCAACCAGATTCTGGAGGACATGTTGAGAGCTTGTGCGCTAGACTATGGGTCTAGCTGGGATGATAATTTGCCATACGCAGAATTCTCGTGACAATAACAGCTTATCGATCCGATCAAGATGGCCCCTTTCGAAGCTCTATACGGAAGGAGGTGCAGAACACCATTGCTGTGGGATGGTGTTGGGGATCGAAAAAATTTCGCTTCTTCCATGGCGTCAACAGGGCACACAAGTGATATTATTTGTCGTCGTTGTAAGGGAAGAGGACATTTTACCAGAGAATGCCAATCTCAGCGTGTGATGATTGCTACTGAGGATGGTGGGTATGAGTCCGCCAAAGGACTATGATGAAGAGACTTTGGCTCTTATTACACATGAAGAACACGCTGGAGATGATTCTGATCATGAGACGCAATACAGGGCTGCTCAAGATCCTGACAGGTATGAATGTTTAGTTGCTCAGCGTGTTTTGAGTGTGCAGGTTACACAAGCTGAGCAAAATCAGAGGCATAACTTGTTCCATACAAAGGGAGTTGTGAAGGAACGTTCTATTCGCGTCATCATCGATGGAGGGAGCTGCAACAACTTGGCTAGCATGGATATGGTGGAGAAGCTTTCTCTCACCACAAGGCCACATCCACATCCTTACTACATCCAATGGTTCAACAACGCGGCAAGGTTAAGGTAACACGCATCGCTCGTGTGTGTATTTTAGTATCTCTGCATATGCTGATTATGGTTATTGTGATGTGGTACCTATGCAAGCATGTTCCTTATTACTTGGTAGACCATGGCAATTTGATAAAAATTCTGTAACCCATGGTAGAAACAATCAGTATACTCTTGTTCACAAAGATAAAAATATTACTTTACTTCCTATGACTCCTGATTCAATTTTGAAAGATGATATTAATAGAGCTAATAAAGCAAAACAGGAGAAAAATAAGAGTGAAAATCAGATTGTGGCAAAAGAATTTGAGCAACAAATGAAGCCTAATAATAAACCATCTAATGTTGCTTCGAAATTAAAGCTGAAAAGTGCATGTTTACTTGCCACCAAATCTGATATTGAGGAGCTAGATTCTAGCAAATCTGTTTGCTATGCTTTTGTGTGCAAAGAGGCGTTATTTTCATTCGAGGACGTGCCTTCCTCTTTGCCCCCTGCCGTCACTAACATTTTGCAGGAGTTCGCTGACGTCTTCCCACAAGACGTACCACCGGGGTTACCACCTATTCGAGGGATTGAGCATCAAATTGACTTAATTCCCGGTGCATCGCTACCCAACCGTGCACCATACCGTACCAATCCAGAGGAGACGAAGGAGATTATGCGTCAAGTACAGGAGCTGCTCCACAAAGGTTATATACGCGAATCTCTTAGTCCTTGTGCTGTTCCTATTATACTAGTGCCTAAAAAGGATGGTACGTCGGCGTATGTGTGTTGATTGTAGAGGCATTAATAATATTACTATTCGTTATCGTCATCCTATTCCTAGGCTAGATGATATGCTTGATGAATTGAGTGGCTCTACAATATTCTCCAAAGTTGATTTGCGTAGTGGATACCATCAAATTCGTATGAAATTGGGAGATGAATTGAAAACAGCATTTAAAACTAAGTTTGGTTTATATGAGTGGTTAGTCATGCCTTTTGGGTTAACTAATGCACCTAGTACTTTCATGAGACTAATGAGCGAAGTTTTACGTGCTTTCATTGGACGATTTGTGGTAGTCTATTTTGATGATATACTGATTTATAGCAAATCTTTGGAAGAACATTTGGAACATTTACGTGTTGTTTTTAATGCTCTACGTGATGCACGTTTGTTTGGTAACCTTGGACCATGTGATCAAACAACTGAAATACCAACAATTTTGAGTGCACCCATTGAATTAATTGTTGATGCAAAAGAATCAATATTTAATCATTTTGATATGACCTCTAATATAGTTGATGATTCTGTCGAATGACTTATTGCATGTTTACTTATTTAAGCATGTTGTAGCATGTAAACTTGATGCAAGTAAGGTTTATTCACCAATGTTGGGATGGTTTAGTGATGAACATTGTCAATCTTTTGAAATGAATAAGAGCTTCACTTATATGTGCAAACTGAGTTGCAATATTTTCATGCCTTCTACTTCTTGTGATAATGTTTTGGCTTTAGATTTTATGAACTATGCAAGTTACTCATCTATTTATGTGTCATATGTGCAAAAATCAAGGGAAATAAAAATGGATGACATATACATATACAACATGTACACCTTGTCTCTTTTGTTAGCCACATTTCAGACTAAGAACCACCGAGGACGGCTTTGTTTTCAAGAAGTGGAGGATGATGAGGACATGACTACCTTGGATAAGACCAAAAATATTGCATACATGCATATTTGTCGTGATTTCTAGTGCAAACTATTCAATAATCTATTTATGTTATCCGTAACAAAAATACATCACATACTTTTGTGTTTTGTCTAATTGTAGGTGTATGGGACATTTGTACAATACACATATGAAGATAAGGGAAAAGGAGAAGTTTAGGTGCTGTTCAAAAGTCCTCTCACGTCACTTTTGGACCAAGAGAAGATAGAGTCCAAGTCTCTCACGTTACGGACTCAGATTCGGACTGCAGACATACCTGACTCAAAACGTCAATAACTTTTTCATCCGGACTCCAAATTGGGTGATTCTTTTTTTTGTTGGAAAATAGATTTCGTGCACCTTCCAACCCAATTGGATTCACCTTCAAATTCGTCCGAGCGTTGAGTTATGGACGAAACAATCTGATGCTGCAGCAGAATCCGAGTCAAACTACAAGTCCAAAGGTGTTACGTCACCTCCGCTTGGGCCCATTGGCCTTGTACGACCTAGGGTTAGTTTTAGGCTGCCTTGGGATGTCCTACCACCTCCTTGGCCGCCACCCCTTGATCCTATATAAGTAGATCCATCTAGTAGCTTTTTCCTTGGGATTTGTTTAGTTAAAAGTTAGCCATTGCAACTTCGTACTTCGCTTGTGTCCAACGACCAGACCAAGACCGCTTACGGATCCCCACCTTTATCAATACTTCATATATACCGCAATATTCAGATTGCTTTATCATATTCTTGCTTGTTTTTCGATTGCTTGCAGGAATAGACCTTCGTGGTCGAGTTGATTGTGCTCCGCTACCGTCAATAACCTCTCGGAGTTGGTTTAGCGATTGCTACGCCAAGAACGTCAGGCACGTTTGTAGTCGGATCGTCAAAGTCGTCTCCACCAAATCGATAGTTATCATCTCATCGAAACATCGGGACACCCTCGCCTCTATCAAGTGGTATCAGTTTTCAGGTTGCTCGGTGAGAATTTCCAATTGTCCCTAGATTCGATTTATTTTCTTACCTATTATCCAAGAAAAGGCCACCAGAAAAGTTAGATCTATTCATCATTTGTCCTAGCCAATCCAAGCCTTTGCAATTTTCTTTTCATTGTTTGCATTATTGAATTATCGGTTGCATCGTCGTGTCGAGTTGTCGGTCTTAGTGTCTAGTTCCTTTAGAGTTTCGAGTTCTGTTCACATTAGTCACGCCCGCTGCATCATTATCCCTTCCACTGTCCACCATACCATCCATCAATTTCCACCACGTGCTATGCACTATTCATTGTCATAATCATAGTTGAGGTCATTCACATCTTCGCTGATCCAATCTGCATCTTATCTAGTTTGTTTTGGAAAAAGAGAAAAAAAGAGAGAAAAAAGAGAAAAATGTAAAAAAAGTCAGAAAAAAAAGAGAAAGAAAAAGAAAAGAAGTGTGAGGAAAAAAAAGAGAGAAGAAAAAAACAAAATTCGGATCTATCTAGACTTAATCTCGTAGCTGAATTCGGATTGGAATCTGTTTTGTGCACTGTACAGTAAAATAGGCATAACTTCCTCATACGAAGTCCGTTTTGTCTCCGTGAGTATTCAAATTAAAGCTAGCGACGAGCTGCATCTAAATATTTGTAGAAGCTAGTTCAATATTTTGCACCTCAAAATCGGCTCCTAAATAGGTCTTTTGCCCTCCGAAGTTCGTGAACACAGCTTATTCCAGTTTTTCAAATCAGTTTAGAATTTTTGACTCCTCATATCAACTCGGAATTGAGTGATTCTTTTGCATTGGAAAGCTTGAGTTAGTAGCATTCTTTGAAAAAAGTTATCAGAAAATTGGCTCAAACTTTTCAAGAGGAAAACTGGAGAGAGAGTTGTTGTATATCCTGCTTGGCGCTTGTTTTTCATCATTATCTTTACCGCCGTTGTGCTCTTCACTTATATCTTGCTGTCTAGAGCTACTCATTATCCTTCATTGATGCTAGTTGTGCTACGCCGTGACCTCATTAGTGTTCTAGGCTCGCGTCTCTAGTCCGGTCTAGCCTAGGACCAAAGACAGTACCGTCGTTGAGCGCTTATTCAACATTGCATCTTTGAATTGATTATTGCTAATCTTTTGCTACCATATATAGCCAACCCAGCTCCACATATTTCTACACCGTATACGTACGCTCCCCGGCAATCTCTTTACACAATCTTGAGTTACTTGACATCGCTGGTTGCTGTCACCGTCTTTGCATGGTAAGAACTTGTAAGACATTGATATTTGCTTTATCGTGAGCGCTTTTACCACCACATCCTAGTAGTTATAGAAACATTATTTTTGGATTTTGTTTCTTGTTCTACTAATCATGACAGGATCCAGAGTCAATTCATGGGCTTTGTCGATCGGAAGACATGCCACCACCTATGCAAATACCACAACCGGCCACGAGAGGTGCACAAACATCCAAATGCACATGATCAGGTTCATGTTTCTATACCACCATTTAATGGCCGTTTTAGACCTCCTTTATATATTGAATGGGAGTTAGACATAAATAATATATTTGCTTCCCATAATTTTGATGAACGTAAAAAGTTATGGTTGCGGTTGGTTCTTTCACCGGTTATGCTCTAGTTTGGTGGAGTGAATATTGTCGGTTACACCCTGATTATGTACCTAATACTTGGGATGATTTAAAACATGTCATGAGAGATAGATTAAATCGATGTTTATTATACGCGTGGCATGATTAAAAACTGGAACATTTAAAACAAGGTAGTGACACCGTAACAAAATATTATGATGATTTACAAACTACCTTGTTGCACTCATTTTTAGAAGAAAGTGAAGAAGATTTTATGGATAGATTTTGGGGAGGATTAAACCATAATATTCAGGAGATACTAATTCATGAAGAGTGTTATCCTATGGACCATTTGTTTCGTCTTGCTTGCAAAGCTGAACAGGAAATAAAACGACGTGTTGCCCACAAGGAGAACAAGCGCACGGTGCACATTCCAACTGTTGATACAGATGTTTATTCAACTACTAGGCGTACTATGACAACCACATCCGTTGTTGCGAGGACTACATCATCTCCACCATGTGACACATCATCATCGAGAGTGCTGCATCATCTGAGTTGACTATAAGAGGTAATGACAAAGGTACAGATTTTCCACTTTTACATGAGAATGATGCATGCCTAGTTAACTTGAATACATCATGTGTTGAGCTACCCACTACTTTGATCACACCACCTATTTTAGAGGATTATATTGATAATTTGACTTTGCCATGTGATCAAACAACTGAAATACCAACAATTTTGAGTGCACCCATTGAATTAATTGTTGATGCAAAAGAATCAATATTTAATCATTTTGATATGACCTCTAATATTGGTGATGATTCTGTGTCGAATGACTTATTGCATGTTTACTTATTTAAGCATGTTGTAGCATGTAAACTTGATGCAAGTAAGGTTTATTCACCAATGTTGGGATGGTTTAATGATGAACATTGTCAATCTTTTGAAATGAATAAGAGCTTCACTTATATGTGCAAACTGAGTTGCAATATTTTCATGCCTTCTACTTCTTGTGATAATGTTTTGGCTTTAGATTTTATGAACTATGCAAGTTACTCATCTATTTATGTGTCATATGTGCAAAAATCAAGGGAAATAAAATGGATGACATATACATATACAACATGTACACCTTGTCTCTTTTGTTAGCCACATTTCAGACTAAGAACCGCCGAGGACGGCTTTGTTTTCAAGAAGTGGAGGATGATGAGGACATGACTACCTTGGATAAGACCAAAAATATTGCATACATGCATATTTGTCGTGTGATTTCTAGTGCAAACTATTCAATAATCTATTTATGTTATTCGTAACAAAAATACATCACATACTTTTGTGTTTTGTCTAATTGTAGGTGTATGGGACATTTGTACAATACACATATGAAGATAAGGGAAAAGGAGAAGTTTAGGTGCTGTTCAAAAGTCCTCTCACGTCACTTTTGGACCAAGAGAAGATAGAGTCCAAGTCTCTCACGTTCTGGACTCAGATTCGGACTGCACATACATACCTGACTCAAAACGTCAATAACTTTTTCATCCGGACTCCAAATTGGGTGATTCTTTTTTTGTTGGAAAATAGATTTCGTGCACCTTCCAACCCAATTGGATTCACCTTCAAATTCGTCCGGAGCGTTGAGTTATGGATGAAACAATCTGATGCTGCAGCAGAATCCGAGTCAAACTACAAGTCCAAAGGTGTTACGTCACCTCCGCTTGGGCCCATTGGCCTTGTACGACCTAGGGTTAGTTTTAGGCTGCCTTGGGACGTCCTACCACCTCCTTGGCCGCCACCCCTTGATCCTATATAAGTAGATCCATCTAGTAGCTTTTTCCTTGGGATTTGTTTAGTTAAAAGTTAGCCATTGCAACTTCGCGGTACTTCGCTTGTGTCCAACGACTGGACCAAGACCGCTTACGGATCCCCACCTTTATCAATACTTCATATATACTCGCAATATTCAGATTGCTTTATCATATTCTTGCTTGTTTTTCGATTGCTTGCAGGAATAGACCTTCGTGGTCGTTGATTGTGCTCGGCGTGGTCAATAACCTCTCGGAGTTGGTTTAGCGATTGCTAAGGCGCAACGTCGTGCACGTTTGTAGTCGGATCGTCAAAGTCGTCTCCACCAAATCGATAGTTATCATCTCATCGAAAGATCGGGACACCCTCGCCTCTATCACACATGCTCCTTTACTCCAACTTCCTGACTTTAATAAGACTTTTGAGCTTGAATGTGATGCTAGTGGAATTGGATTAGGAGGTGTGTTATTACAAGATGGCAAACCTGTTGCATACTTTTACGAAAAAATTGAGTGGGCCTAGTCTGAACTATTCTACTTATGACAAAGAATTATATGCTCTTGTTCGGACTTTAGAGACATGGCAACATTATTTATGGCCCAAAGAATTTGTTATACATTCTGATCATGAATCTTTGAAACATATTAAAAGTCAAGCTAAACTGAATCGTAGACATGCTAAATGGGTTGAATTCATTGAGACTTTCCCTTATGTCATTAAACACAAGAAGGGTAAAGAAAATGTTATTGTCGATGCTTTGTCTCGTCGCTATACTATGCTTTCACAACTTGACTTCAAAATATTTGGTTTGGAGACCATCAAAGATCAATATGTGCATGATGCTGATTTTAAAGATGTAATGCAGAATTGTAAAGAAGGAAGAACATGGAACAAGTTCGTTATTAAGGATGGTTTTGTGTTCCGTGCTAACAAGCTATGCATTCCTGCTAGCTCTGTTCGTCTTTTGTTGTTGCAGGAGGTGCATGGAGGAGGATTAATGGGACACTTTGGCGTGAAGAAGACGGAGGATATACTTGCTACACATTTCTTTTGGCCAAAGATGAGACGGATGTTGAGCGCTTTTGTTGCTCGCTGCACTACATGTCAAAAAGATAAGTCACGACTCAATCCTCATGGTTTATATATGCCTTTGCCTGTACCTAGTGTTCCTTGGGAGGATATATCTATGGACTTTGTTTTAGGTTTACCTCGAACAAAGAAGGGGAGGGATAGCATATTTGTTGTCGTGGATAGATTCTCGAAAATGGCACACTTTATACCATGTCATAAAAGCGATGATGCTGTTAATGTTGCTGATTTGTTCTCTCGTGAAATTATTCGCTTGCATGGTGTGCCAAATACTATTGTTTCAGATCGTGATATTAAATTTCTTAGCCACTTTTGGAGATGTTTATGGGCTAAGTTGGGGACTAAACTGCTTTTTAGTACTACTTGTCACCCCCAAACTGATGGACAAACTGAAGTAGTCAATAGAACATTGTCTACTATGCTTAGGGCTGTTTTGAAGAATAATAAGAAAATGTGGGAAGAATGCTTGCCTCATATTGAATTTGCCTATAATCGTTCATTGCATTCTACTACTAAGATGTGCCCTTTTGAAATTGTGTATGGCTTCCTACCTCGTGCACCTATTGATTTGTTGCCTCTTCCATCTTCGGAGAAGGTTAATTTTGATGCTAAAGAACGTCTTGAATTGATTTTAAAAATGCATGAGTTAACTAAGGAAAACATTGAGCGTATGAATGCTAATATAAACTTGTCGGAGATAAGGGTAGAAAACATGTTGTCTTTGCACCGGAGATCTTGTTTGGTTACATTTGCGTAAGGATAGGTTTCCTAATTTGCGCAAATCAAAGCTAATGCCACGTGCGATGGTCCATTTAAGGTGTTAGAGAAAATAAATGATAATGCATATAAACTTGAGCTGCCTGCAGGTTTTGGGGTTAGTCCCACTTTTAACATTGCAGATTTGAAGCCTTATTTGGGTGAGGAAGATGAGTTTCCGTCGAGGACGACTTCATTTCAAGAAGGGGAGGATGATGAGGACATCCATACCATTGTTACACCCACAGCCCCAGCTGAAATACATCTTGGACCAATTACTAGAGCTCACAAGACGCCAATTGAATTATCGGTACTTCCGCTTTCTTGGTAACGATTCCAATGTTCATGAGAATATGATGCTGCCTAAATTGGATACATTTGTTTTGCTTACAGATGAAGGGCCTACCATGGACAAGAAAGATGAACCTTGGAGCAAGTTCAAGCATGGAGATGTTGGCATGCTAAGGGGAACAAGAACGGAGTTACAAGTGATGATTCGGGACTTTGAAGCTACCCTAATGAGAGCATGAGGCCTTGGACGAAATATACAAGATGCCACTTCATAATATTCGTCCATAGGCTATTCTAGGTGTCACGTCACCTTAATATTGGGCCAGGCCCATGTAATTTCGAAATACTTAAGTGTAGGCTGTTTTTAGAGTCCGTATGTGTGGGGAAACAAGAGTTAGGGTTGGTTTCGGACCCCTCCCTCAAGGGCCACGAAATTCCCTCCTCTTTCTCCATATATACAGCCCTTAGGGCGTCGTTTAGACTTTGGGTTTTGTTTAGATCAAAAGTTCGCCATAGCTGCAACTTCACAGCATTTCATTTGTGTTCAACGACCAGACCAAGGCGCCTCGTAACCCCACCTTCATTAATAAAGCTTTCCTCTTATATTCGCAATATCCAGATTGCAATCTTAGTTTCTTGCTTGTTCTTCGTTTGCTCGCAGGAAACAGGCCCTCGTGGTCAGGTTGATCGTGCTCCGGCGTGGTCAATAACCCTCGGAAGTTGGTTTAGTGATTGCTAAGGCGCGACGTTTCGCACGTACGTAGTCGGATCGTCAAGGTCGACTCCCATAGAAACGATAGCCACCATCTCATCGAAACATCGGGACGCCTTTGCCTGTATCAGAGATGAATGGAAAACAGTATTTAAAACTAAGTTTGGTTTATATGAGTGGTTAGTCATGCCTTTTGGGTTAACTAATGCACCTAGTACTTTCATGAGACTAATGAACGAAGTTTTACGTGCTTTCATTGGACGATTTGTGGTAGTCTATTTTGATGATATACTGATTTATAGCAAATCTTTGGAAGAACATTTGGAACATTTACGTGCTTTTTTTAATGCTCTACGTGATGCACGTTTGTTTGGTAACCTTGGGAAGTGCACCTTTTGCACCGACCGAGTATCTTTTCTTGGCTATGTTGTTACTCCACAGGGAATGGAAGTTGATAAAGCCAAGATTGAAGCTATTGAGAGTTGGCCGCAGCCCAAAACGGTCACACAAGTGAGGAGTTTTCTGGGACTCGCTGGTTTCTATAGGCGTTTTGTGAGAGAATTTAGCACCATTGCTGCACCTCTCAATGAGCTTACAAAGAAGGATGTGCCTTTTGTTTGGGGTACCACACGGAAGAAGCCTTCAGGGTATTGAAAGATAAGTTGACACATGCTCCTTTACTCCAACTTCCTGATTTTAATAAGACTTTTGAGCTTGAATGTGATGCTAGTGGAATTGGATTAGGAGGTGTGTTATTACAAGATGGCAAACCTGTTCCATACTTTTCTGAAAAATTGAGTGGGCCTAGTCTGAATTATTCTACTTATGATAAAGAATTATATGCTCTTGTTCGGACTTTAGAAACATGGCAACATTATTTATGGCCCAAAGAATTTGTTATACATTCCGATCATGAATCTTTGAAACATATTAAAAGTCAAGCTAAACTGAATCGTAGACATGCTAAATGGGTTGAATTCATTGAGACTTTCCCTTATGTCATTAAACACAAGAAGGGTAAAGAAAATGTTATTCTCGATGCATTGTCTCGTCGTTATACTATGCTTTCACAACTTGACTTCAAAATATTTGGTTTGGAGACCATCAAAGATCAATATGTGCATGATGCTGATTTTAAAGATGTATTGCAGAATTGTAAAGAAGGAAGAACGTGGAACAAGTTCGTTAATGATGGATTTGTGTTCGTGCTATCAAGCTTTGCATTCCAGCTAGTTCCGTTCGTCTTTTGTTGTTGCAGGAGGCGCATGGAGGAGGACTAATGGGACACTTTGGCGTGAAGAAGACGGAGGATGTACTTGCTACACATTTCTTTTGGCCAAAGATGAGACGGGATGTTGAGCGTTTTATTGCTCGTTGCACTACATGTCAAAAAGCTAAGTCACGACTCAATCCTCATGGTTTATATATGCCTTTGCCTGTACCTAGTGTTCCTTGGGAGGATATATCTATGGACTTTGTTTTAGGTTTACCTTGAACAAAGAAGGGAGGATAGCATATTTGTTGTCGTGGATAGATTCTCGAAAATGGCACACTTTATACCATGTCATAAAAGCGATGATCTTGTTAATGTTGCTGATTTGTTCTTTCGTGAAATTATTCGCTTGCATGGTGTGCCAAATACTATTGTTTCAGATCGTGATACTAAATTTCTTAGCCACTTTTGGAGATTTTATGGGCTAAGTTGGGGACTAAACTGCTTTTTAGTACTACTTGTCACCCCAAACCGATGGATAAACTGAAGTAGTCAATAGAACATTGTCTACTATGCTTAGGGCTGTTTTGAAGAATAATAAGAAAATGTGGGAGGAATGCTTGCCTCATATTGAATTTGCTTATAATCGTTCATTGTATTCTACTACTAAGATGTGCCCTTTTGAAGTTGTGTATGGTTTCCTACCTCGTGCACCTATTGATTTGTTGCCTCTTCCATCTTCGGAGAAGGTTAATTTTGATGCTAAACAACGTCTTGAATTGATTTTAAAATGCATGAGTTAACTAAGGAAACATTGAGCGTATGAATGCTAAATATAAACTTGCTGGAGATAAGGGTAGAAAACATGTTGTGTTTGCTCCTGGAGATCTTGTTTGGTTACATTTGCGTAAGGATAGATTTCCTGATCTGCGCAAATCAAAGCTAATGCCACGTGCTGATGGTCCCTTTAAGGTGTTGGAGAAAGTAAATGATAATGCATATAAACTTGAGCTGCCAGCAGATTTTGGGGTTAGTCCCACTTTTAACATTGCAGATTTGAAGCCTTATTTGGGTGAGGAAGATGAGCTTTCGTCGAGGACGACTTGATTTCAAGAAGGGGAGGATGATGAGGACATCAATACCATTGTTACACCCGCAGCCCCTCTTGCTACATATCTGGACCAATTACTAGAGCTCGCATGACGCCAATTAAATTATCGTGTACTTTCGCTTTCTTGGTAATGATTCTAATGTTCATGAGAATATGATGCTACCTAAATTGGATACATTTGTTTTGCTTACAAATGAAGGGCCTAGCTTGGAGACGGATGGACATTGGAGCAAGAACAAGCATGGAGATGATGCCATGCGCAAGGGGAACAAGAACGGAGTTACAAGTGATGATTTCAGGACTTTGAAGCCACCATAATGGGTGCATGAAGCCTTGGACGAAATATACAAGATGCTACTTCATAAATTTCGTTCCGAGGCTATTCTAAGTGATGCGTCACCTTATTATTGGGCCAGGCCCTTGTAATTTCGAAATACACAAGTATAGGCTATTTTTAGAGTCCGTATGTGTGGGGAAACAAGAGATAGGGTTGATTTCGGACCCCTCCACCAAGGGCCACGAAATTCCCCCTCTTCCTCCATATATACAGCCCTTAGGGCACCGTTTAGACTTTGGGTTTTGTTTAGATCAAAAGTTCGCCATAGCTGCAACTTCACAGCATTTCGCTTTGTGTTCAACGACCACTGCACCAAGGCGCCACGTAACCCCACCTTCATTAATAAAGCTTTCCTCTTATATTCGCAATATCCAGATTGCAATCTTAGTTTCTTGCTTGTTCTCCGTTTGCTCGAGGAAACAGGCCCTCGTGGTCAGGTTGATCGTGCTCCGGCATGGTCAATAACCCTCGGAAGTTGGTTTAGCGATTGCTAAGGCTCGACGTCTCGCACGTACGTAGTCGGATCGTCAAGGTCGACTCCCACAGAAACGATAGCCACCATCTCATCGAAACATCGGGACACCTTTGCCTCTATCAATAAATATGGGCATCATGGCCACAAGGATAGCAAGAATCATGTTCATCAAGGGATATTTCAATCAAATCATTGGAATCATAATTATCTATAGATTCGTGCATATCATTATTTTCTTTAGAAGCAACAGTCATTCTTTCAATAAATTCTTTGACATAGACATTATGAGCATAGTTTTCATAGCAATATTCAAGTATGTCAAGATTTTCAGATTCGTAAAGAGTAGTGCCATACTTTTCAAGCAAAGAAGCAACTTCAAAAGAACCCTTAAAAGCAACAAATTCTTCAATTTGTTCAATATCATAGTAGCTATAAACACCCTTTGCATAAGAAGATAAGATTTCATTTTCATTAAACTCACATAGGTAGGGGAGGTGTTTTTTAGGGTTCTTAGAGCAGCAAGTAATATCACAAATTTCACAAAGATTCCAAGCATAACACAACACTTTGTTTATTTGATTCCATAAGAGTTTCCCTTTTTCAGACAAACGGTGACGCACAAAATGAGCATGGTCATCTAAAGATTTCCCAACAACTAGGCTAGTTGGTGTTTCAAAGACGAAAGATAAGGATCGAAGATGATCCAAGTAGAACACTTTAAGTGGATCCATATCAATAGATTTTCAGCAAGCAAAGATGCAAGCAAATAGAAGGCACAGGGAAACACAAACAAAGAGGCATACGGGAAGAAGGCGAATAAAATGGCAAGGGTGAAGTGGGGGAGAGGAAAACGAGAGGCAAATGGCAAATAATGTAATGCCCGAGATAAGGGTTTGTGATGGGTACTTGGTATGTTGACTTTTGCGTAGACATCCCCTAAGCGCAAGAAGAAATCCTTCTTGCTACCTCTTGAGCTGCGTTGGTTTTCCCTTGAAGAGAAAAGGGTGATGCAGCAAAGTAGCATAAGTATTTCCCTCAGTTTTTGAGAACCAAGGTATCAATCCAAGGAGGCTACGCATGAGTCCCTCGCACCTACACAAAACAAATAAATCCTCGCAACCAACGCGATAAGGGGTTGTCAATCCCTACACGGTCACTTACGAGAATGAGATCCGATAGATATGATAGGATAATATTTTGGTATTTTTATGATAAAGATGCAAAGTAAAATAAAAGCAAAGTAAAAAGCAACGGAAATAACTAAGTGTTGGAAGATTAATATGATGGAAAATAGACCCGGGGGCCATACGTTTCACTAGTGGCTTCTCTCAAGAGCATAATTATTTTACGGTGGGTGAACAAATTACTGTTGAGCAGTTGACCGAATTGAGCATAGTTATGAGAATATCTAGGTATGATTATGTATATAGGCATCACATCCGAGACAAGTAGACCGACTCCTGCCTGCATCTACTACTATTACTCCACACATCGACCGCTATCCAGCATGCATCTAGAGTACTAAGTTCATAAGAACAGAGTAACGCCTTAAGGAAGATGACATGATGTAGAGGGATAAATTCATGCAATATGATAAAAACCCCATCTTGTTATCCTTGATGGAAACAATACAATACGTGCCTTGCTGCCCCTACTGTCACTGGGAAAGGACACCACCAGATTGAACCCAAAGCTAAGCACATCTCCCATTGCAAGAAAGATCAATCTAGTAGGCCAAACCAAACTGATAATTCGAAGAGACTTGCAACGATAACCAATCATACATCAAAGAATTCAGAAGATTCAAATATTGTTCATAGATAAACTTGATCATAAACCCACAATTCATCGGTCTCAACAAACACACTGCAAAAGAAGATTACATCGAATAGATCTCCACAAGAGAGGGGGAGAACATTGTATTGAGATCCAAAAAGAGAGAAGAAGCCATCTAGCTAATAACTATGGACCCGAAGGTCTGACGTAAACTACTCACACTTCATCGGAGAGGCTATGGTGTTGATGTAGAAGCCCCCCCGTGATCGATGCCCCCTCTGGCGGAGCTCCGCAATAGGCCCCAAGATGGGATCTCGTGGGTACTTAAGGTTGCGGCGGTGGAATTAGGTTTTTGGCTCAGATCTCGATCGCTTGGGGAATGTAGGTATATATAGGAGGAAGGAGTACGTCGGTGGAGCATCATGGGGCCCACGAGGGTGGAGGGTGCGCCTGGGGGGTAGGCGCGCCCCCCTACCTCGTGGCTTCCTCGAAGCTTCCTTCACTTAGGGTCCAATTCTCCTGGATCATGTTCGTTCCAAAAATCACGTTCCCGAAGGTTTCATTCCGTTTGGACTCCGTTTGATATTCTTTTTCTGCGAAACTCTGAAATAGGCAAAAAACAGTCTCGGCTAGGCCTCCGGTTAATAGGTTAGTCCCAAAAATAATATAAAAGTGTATAATAAAGCCCAATAATGTCCAAAACAGAAGATAATATAGCATGGAGCAATCAAAAATTATAGACACGTTGGAGACGTATCACGGCGACAAGTCAAATTACAAGAAAACGTAGACAACCTCAAGTCGTCCTCCTACTACAAGTAACTTCAAGCCGAGAGCTGCATCATCATCTACCCCAACCGATGAGACCATCAAGACAAGTTCCTTCAAATGCTTCACATGCGGCGGCCGAGCCCACAAGTCCTTTGAGTGTACAAACAAGCGCAACATGATCCTCAACGACGACGGAACCTATGACTCCATGAGTGAAGGAGAAATGGAAGCCCTTGACCAAGTGGCCATGCACCGGCAAGTGAATGAAGATAAAGATGATCAAGTCTTTTGTGACGAAGATTCAAGCCCCGTTCTTGTTGTCTCCAAGGTCTTGACTCTTTAACGTCATCAAGAAGAAGACCAAAGATGACATATCTTCCACACCAAGGCCGGCATCAATGGAAGGTCCGTCAAGGTCATCATCGATGGAGGGAGTTGCCATAACTTAGCAAGTGAAGAACTATGCTCCAAGCTCCAATTGGTCAAGATGAAGCACCCGCAACCCTACAAGGTTCAATGGCTAAGCAACTCCGACACTATCCAAGTCGAGCATACGGTACAAGTTTCTTTCAAGATCGGAGCTTACAAAGAATCTTTGGAGTGTGATGTCGTTCCGATGTCCGTTTGCCACCTCCTTCTTGGACGGCCATGGCAATTTGACCGCAGTGTCATCCACAACGGGTGAACGCATCACTATAGCTTCAATATGAATGGAAAGGAGTACGTGCTACGACCTATGTCTCCAAGCCAAGTGATCACCGATAAGCAAGCCACCCATCATGGAGAGAATAGTGACAGGACGAACCACCAAAAAGAGAGTGAGCGCCACAAGCCCAAATTGAGTGCCTCCACGATGAGCGACAAGAAGAACTTAGTCCTATTTGCCACCAAACGTGAGATGAGAGAAGTGTATGAGAACCCATCAAGTGTCATGCACTGTGTCCTTTTGTACAAGGATGAGGCACCAAAAACTAACACCTCTCACAATCTACCTTTGGTGTTATCTTCTCTATTGTAGGAATTCCAAGATGTTTTCCCCAATGAGCTACCTCCAGGTCTACCTCCACTATGAGGAATCGAGCACCGCATCGACCTCATCCTCGGAGCACCTCTTCCAAACAAGGCCCCATATCACGTCAACCCCGAAGAAACCAAAGAAATAGAAAGGCAAGTACAACATCTCATAGACCATGGACATGTGCGTGAAAGTTTGACTCCTTGTGCTATCCCGGTCATTCTTTTGCCAAAAAGAGATGGCAGCTTTCGCATGTGTTCTGATTGTAGACCTATCAATGCTATCACCGTTCGATATAGGCACCCCATTCCATGCCTTGATGATATGCTAGATGAGCTTAGCGGTGCCACTATTTTCTCAAAAATTGATCTTAAAAGTGGCTACTATCAAATACTCATACAAGAGGGCGATGAATGGAAAACCGCGTTAAAACAAAGTTTGGTTTGTATGAG
The DNA here is from genome assembly GCA_021605145.1 of Aegilops bicornis. NCBI lineage: Eukaryota > Viridiplantae > Streptophyta > Magnoliopsida > Poales > Poaceae > Aegilops > Aegilops bicornis. The sequence goes on from CM038669.1 coordinate 243,444,355, forward strand.
TGGTTAGTTATGCCTATGGGTTTATCAGAAGCACCCGGTGATGAAGTCATGTACCTAGGGTAGGGTCATGGACCTGTCCAAGGTACCCTCCCCAAAGGACATCCTTAGAATAAACTGCCTTCCAGTCGACCTGGTAGGATTCCACTCGACAGACTCAAAGACACTCGACCAAGAAGACCCACTCGACAACCAGGAGTTCAAGAACCACTCGGTGTCCAAACGGTCTGTAATTAAGTAGTCTTTATGATCATGATGACACTTTATGTAAGGCGTTACCAGTAACGCCTGGCCTTAATGTACCTTTAACCCTCCGCTACATGGGCTGGCTGGGGTCCTGGCGCACTCTATATAAGCCACCCCCCTCCACATGTAGGAGGGTTCGCACCCCTGTAACTCATACGCATATAATCCAGTCGACCGCCTCCGGGCTCCGAGACGTAGGGCTGTTACTTCCTCCGAGAAGGGCCTGAACTCGTAAAACTCGTGCATATACAACTACTCCATAGCTAGTATCTTGCCTCTCCATACCTACCCCCATTCTCTTGTCGGACTTAGAACCACGACGGTTGGCGCCACCGTAAGGTGTGTTCTAGCGATTTGTTGGAGAAGTTGGGATTCTTCGATCTCCTACGCCATTGTTTGGTGGAGTTTTGGTCGAGGGTCATGAGATCCTTCTCTTGCGCCACGTTCATCGCCGACGACTCCGCTTGGCTTCGTGGAGGCTCCTCTCGACGTCGATGCGCCCCGTCTGCATGGGCAACGTGACTTACGCGCGTGCGTCCGCGGCGTCCTCCTGCGGCAACCGTCGACCCAGTATGGGTCGGTTCTTGTGCCGTCCTCACTCCCTGTCTCCCGCCGGCGCAAGCGCTCCGGTCGGTTGAGGCTTCAGCGGTGGGTGAGGCATGCGGTGGCTCGCCAGTCGGCCACTTCCCAAGTTGCGGCAATCGAGCCCGACGAATCTCTACTACTGCTCGATCTGTCGTGGCTCCACAGAGATCGCATCCGAAAGCGATAGCAGCGATCCGGCAGCAGAGGTTACGATGGTCGACGGACCACGCAGTCCTCCCGGATTCCCCGCACCGACGGAGGCGACGGTGGAGGCGATCAGCGCAAGCTCACGAAGAGTACCAACCCGAGCCCCTCACTTCACCGCAGAGGGAGGAACTTCGCCGCCAAACATGGATGCGCTTCACACTCCTATCGTTGGAGAAACCCCGAGGCTCGTGCCTTGGAGGATGCGCTGCCATTAACCCGGCCGAGCGCACTCGACCGAGAACCTCCGGCGAAGTTCTCGACGAGCCCACGCGACCACGGGTTCCGTAATCCAATGACGCCGACTCTTTCCACAACCAACTCAGGTATATCGAACTCCTATTCAGAATTTAGCACCGCAGCCCGTATAGCAGAATCGATTCAGCCTTCCCAATGGAGGCGGGTAGAGGTTTGCAACAGATCGTAGATTTACTCCGGCAGCAGGAGATCAAAATTCAGTCAGATTACGATCACGGAACAGATTCACAGCAGATCCGTCGCTGCGAATTCGATCGGTCGGCCCATAGTCCAAGATCGCCTCGAGGCGTGAGGAACGTGGGGCCGGCGTGATGATCAAGACAGAACCGCGAGTCAGATGAGCACCGATTCGATCGCAATGATCGACGCCGAGTGCCCACCTCCCCCAAGGGGTGGATCATACGCTCCTCGGCAACAAGATGACAGACGCCAAAGACAGTTGTTGGGCGAAGTGGTCCATCGACCCAGAGAGCCGTGCTTTGGTGCGAGATCCATTATCGTTCAAGGCTTGGTCGACAGAACAGAGCTCACCGAGAAGGCCATGACAGAGATGTTCCCTCCAGCAGCAGAGTTCATGTCTCAGGGCCAAAGTGTTTTAGCAGGGCCATCAGAGCCGCAGTGATTCCTCCCAACTTCAGCTTTGGCGACTGGAGTCAGTAAATTCACCGGTGAGTCCAAGCCTGACACTTGGGTTGAGGACTACCGAGTGGCTGTCCAGATTGGCGGCGGCAACGATGAGGTAGCTATGAAGCATTTGCCCCTTATGTTGGAGGGTTCGGCCAGAGCATGGTTGAATCGATTAGCACCCAAAGAAAGATTTACACTTGGGAAGATCTTGCCCGAGTGTTTGTCAGACATTTGAAGGGACTTGCAAGCGACCAGCAGGTTGATGAGCTGCAATCGTGTGTCTGTAAGTCGAATGAAACTTTGAGAGATTACATCCAGAGATGGATTACCTTGCACCACACAGTTGAGAATGTGTCCGATCACCAGCGATCTGTGCTTTCAAGGAAGGTGTCAAGAACAGGAGTTGAGTTTGAAATTGATCGGACAGGAGATATGACCCTGAGTCGGATGATGGATATTGCCACCAAGTATGCTAATGGTGAAGAAGAGGATCGGCTCCGGAGTAGTAAGTATAAGTCAGCCACTAATGAAGCCGTGGAGGGAACTCGATCGGAATCGAGAAAAGCCGAGCCGGCCCGCTCCCGGAGAAGCCTTGGCGTGACCCTGTGAAAGTTCAAGGGGAAACCCAAGGGTCCGTGGAACCCCAAGAAGGTGAAAGACCAAGATGGGAATGATGTGTTGGACTTGCCATGTCACATTCACACGAAGAAAGATGAAGAGGGTAAACTCATTTACCCAAAGCATACCACTCGACAGTGTCGGCTCTTGATTCAGCAGTTCCAAGGGAAGCAGCCCAAGGATAAGGAAAAGGAATCGGACAAAGTTGAGGACAAGGAAGATAGTGACGGTGGATACCCCTAGGTCAATTCCACCACGATGATTTTTGGCTGACGTTGAAAGCAAAAGTCGATTGAAAGTTATCAACCGAGAAGTGAACATGGTCGCTCCAGTGACGCCCAATTATCTGAAATGGTCCCAGACCGCCATCACATTCGACCAGTCCGATCACCCGACACACATTGCCACCCCTGGGAGGCAAGCGTTGGTGGTCGATCCAATCGTTGAAGGAACTCGACTGACCAAAGTTTTGATGGATGGTGGCAGTGGCCTGAACATCTTGTATGCAGAGACGTTGAAAGGGATGGGCATTCTGATGTCCAGACTCAAAGACCAAGAATATGAGTTTCCACGGAGTCATTCCTGGAAAGAAGGCTGAGTCACTCGGCAAAATTGCTCTTGATGTGGTTTTTGGCGATTCGAAGAATTTCCGCAAAGAAAAGTTGACCTTTGAGGTCGTGGATTTCCAGAGCGCTTATCATGCTATTCTGGGAAGGCCGGCGTATGCCCGTTTCATGGATCGACCATGTTATGTGTACCTTAAAATGAAGATGCCCGGCCCCAAGGGTGTGATCACTGTCACTGGCAATCGGAAGAAAGCGGAAGAGTGTTTCCAGAAAGGCTCTAAAATTGCTGATGCTCAGATGGCAGTGGTAGAATTGCAAGAATATCAGAAGACTGCAGATCCGAGTGATTTGTTGCGAGCAAAGAAGCCCGCCACGAGTCGGCATTTCACCATCCGGTGAGACGAAGCAGGTTCATATTCACCCGACCGACCCCAATGCTGCTCGACCAACATCTCAACAACACTCGACTCCAAATAGGAAGAAGCGCTCGTCCGGTTCCTCCGTGAGAATCGGGACATCTTTGCATGGAAGCTCACGACATGCCGTGTTCCTGTGGAGCTGGCCGAGCATCGTCATGAGTCGACTCAAAAGTCAAACCTGTCAAAGAACATCTTCGACGGTCCGCCGTCCAGAAGAGAAAGGCCATAGGCGAGGAGGTGGCTCGGCTCTTAGCAGCAGAGTTTATCCGAGAAATTTACCACTCCGAGTGGATCGCCAATGTTGTCATGGTCCCTAAGAAGGACAATTCACTACGCATGTGCATCGACTTCAAACATATCAATCGGGCCTGCCCGAAAGATCATTTTCCTCTCCCCCCATCGACCAAATAGTCGACTCGATCAAGGGATTTGAGCGATTGTCTTTTAGATGCATATTCCGGTACCATCAGATCCGTCTGTATGGACCCGACGAGATCAAAACAACTTTCATCACTCCATTCGGTGCTTCGTTATGTCACCATGCCATTCGGCCTCAAGAATGCCGGAGCCACGTTCATGAGGATGATTCGTAAGTGTTTACTCACTCAAATCACCGTAATGTGGAAGCATACATGGATGACATTGTGGTCAAGTCACGGAAAGGTTCCGACCTGTTGACCGACCTTGCTGAAACATTTGCCAATCTCGTGGAGGTATGATATCAAGCTTAATCCATCAAAGTGCACATTCGGAGTTCTGACGGAAAGTTACTCGGTTTTCGCTTCCGAACGAGGAATTGATGCTAACCGAAAAAGTTGGCACTATACTCAATGAAACGCCTGCGCGCATGCACGATGTCCAAGCTTATCGGATGCTTGGCCGCTTTAAGTCGATTCATCTCTCGCCTCGGTGAAAAGGCATTGCCTCTTTACCGATCGATGAAGAAGTCGACAAGTTCGAGTGGACTCCGAAGTCGATGCAGCGTTTGCGAGCTCAAAGCTCGCCTCTCCACTCCAGCCGGTGCTTGCTGCCCCAATCAAGAAGGAGCCGTTGTCGCTTTACATTGCAGCCACAGGACAAGTCGTCAATACAAGATTTACTACGAGCGGAAGAGGAAGGAAAGGCCTTCAAAGTTCAGCTACCAAAGATATTATCTTTCTGAAGTGTTAACCCCGCCAAAGCAAAGATACCCTCATTATCAGAAGCTTGTGTATGGGATTTATATGACCGCGAAAAAGGTTGCTCATTACTTCTCTGATCATTCCATTACGATTGCCACGACGCCCCATTATCGTAGATTCTAAACAATAGAGACGAATCGGTCGAGTGGCGAAATGGGCGATTGAACTTCTTCCCTTGATATCAAGTTTGAGGCAAAGAAAGCCATCAAGTCCCAAGCAATAGCAGATTTCATCGCCGAGTGGATCGAACAACGATCGACTCAAGTTCACTTTCGAACCTTTGGACTATGTTCTTTGATGGTTCCAAGATGCTGAATGGTTCCGGTGCTAGGGTAGTATTGGTTTCCCCCCAAGGAGATAAGCTCAGATATGTGCTCCAGTGATATGTGCTCCAGATTCACTTTGATTCTTCCAACAATGAAGCAGAATACGAAGCACTGTTGTATGGGTTGCGTATGGCCATTTCACTCGGCGTCCGTCGCCTCATGGTCTATGGCGACTCAGATCTGGTGGTTAATCTGGTGATGAAGGAGTGGGACGTCAAGTCCAGCCATGAGCTGCTTGTAATGCCGTGAGGAAGCTAGAGAAGAAGTTTGAGGGGTTAGAGCTCCATCATATACCCCGACTGAAAAATCAAGCTGCTGATGATTTGGCGAAAATAGGGTCCAAGAGGGAAGCCATCCCCAGTGATGTGTTTTTGGAGCATGATGAGGACATCAATACCACTGTTACACCCACAGCCCCTGCTGCTATACATACTGGACCAATTACTAGAGCTCGCGCACGCCAATTGAATTATCAGGTACTTTCGTTTCTTGGTAACGATTCCAATGTTCATGAGAATATGATCTTGCTTAAATTGGATACATTTGTTTTGCTTACAAATGAAGGGCCTACCATGGACAAGAAAGATGAACCTTGGAGCAAGTTCAAGCTCGAGATGTTGGCATGCGCAAGGGGAACAAGAAACGGAGTTACAAGTGATGATTCCAGACTTTGAAGCCACCCTAATGAGAGCATGAGGCCTTGGACGAAATATACAAGATGCCACTTCATAATATTCGTCCATAGGCTATTCTAGGTGTCACGTCACCTTATTATTGGGCCGGGCCCATGTAATTTCGAAATACTTAAGTATAGGCTGTTTTTAGAGTCCGTATGTGTGGGGAAACAAGAGTTAGGGTTGGTTTGGACCCCTCCCTCAAGGGCCACGAAATTCCTCCTCTTCCTCCATATATACAGCCCTTAGGGCGTCGTTTAGACTTTGGGTTTTGTTTAGATTAAAAGTTCGCCATAGCTGCAACTTCGCGTGCATTTCGCTTGTATTCAACGACTGGACAAAGGCGTCCACGTAACCCCACCTTGATCAATAAAGCTTTCATCTTATATTCGCAATATCCAGATTGCAATCTCAGTTTCTTGCTTGTTCTTCGTTTGCTCGCAGGAAATGCACCCTCGTGGTCGAGTTGATCGTGCTCGACGTGGTCAATAACCTCTCGGAGTTGGTTTGGCGATTGCTAAGGCGCCGACGTCCTCGACGCTCGTAGTCGGATCGTCAAAGTCGACTTCCTCCAAAGCGAAAACCAACATCTCATCGAAAGACGGGACACCTTTGCCTCTATCAAGTGGTATCAGATTTTCAGGTTGCTCGGTGAGATTTTACAGTTTTTCGTAGATTAGATCGAGTCTGTTCTTCATACCTAAAGTCCACGAAAAGCCACAAAAAAAATTAGGGTTAGTTCATCATATCCGAACCAATCTGAGCCTTCGCATAATCTTTTTAGGGTTTTTGCTTTGTTGAATTTGCGGTTGCATCGTCGTGTCAAGTTGCTGGTCTTAGAGTCTAGTCTTTTAGAGTTTCGAGTTCTGGTCATAAGTTGTCACGCCGCCGCCGCACCATCATCATCGCCTGGCCATCTACCACCAATCCGTCTCCATATACCACCACCGCTACCATATACCACCACCGCTGCCATATACCACCACCATATATCCACCACCAATCCGAGTTCTTCTCATATTAGGTTTGTTTTCGAGATCCATCTAGTTTCCGATTCGTGTTTCCTGGTCTGGAAACCACCCTCCGTTTAGGCCCAAAATTTTCCGAAACCGCACTTGTCGAAAAATTTTCTGGCTATCCTATTTTTAGGTGTTTCTAAGCGTATTGAGACAGTCGCCATTATAGAAAGTTTTTTTTGACCCTTTTCAAGTTTTTGTGTCCGGGAAGTCGAAAAAAAAATTGGTCGAAAAATTCCGTGCCCATCCTGTCGGTTTGACACAGGAAGAGTTTTGAGACACTCGCCATTATAGTGATTTTTCGCACAAAAAAAAAGAGCAAAGGCAAAAAAGAGCGAAAAAAAATCCAGAGTGTGCTTTTCCGTTGTTTCCGTGCAGCGCCGTGATTTTGTTAGTGTTCTAGGCTCGTCTCTAGCACGGACTAGCCTAGGACCAGCACAGTACCGTCGTTGAGCGTTTATTCAACTTTGCATCTCTGAATTGATTATTGCTGACCCTCTTTGCTACCATATTATAAGCCTTCCCAGCTCCACATACATCTACATCGTATGCTTGACTCTCCACGTAATCGTTCTATCCAAGCTTTGAGAGTTTTGACTACATCGGTTGCCAATCACCGCTTTCTTCTGGGTAAGAACCGGTAAGAATTTGAGATTTGCTTGACGGATTTGTGATCGCTCACCACACCACCGCCACCACTTCCTAGTAGTCTGTCGAATCATATTCTTGTGTGTTTCTATTGCTGCTAACCATGGCAGGATCACAAGCTTTAGACCGACCGGGAGAGCATGACAAACAAAGCGCTACATGATAAGTTTCAACAAATGATGAGTGGGCAGGTGGAAGATGTTCTAAATAGATTTGAAGAGGCCATGGAGAAGATAGATGGCATTGAGAAGGCGTCAAACAAAGCTCGATAACAAGTTTAATGAATTGCTCGCGCGTCTACCACCACCACCACCGGCTGCACCTAATGCACCTCTACAACAACAACAACGACTACCTCCACATCGCGAAGCAGCCCTCCGCCGAAGCGAGCCGTGTCCCTCTTCGGCTGGCCAAGGCTGCTTTGGTGCTTCTTTGTTGATATACTTCCGTGGCTCCTGCTGGCGATGTGGGGAGGATGATTATGTGAGAGAGAACGAGGATGAGGTTGATCAACTTCAGAACTACATGCAACCACCATCACCACAACCACCAGCACCACAACCACCCGGTCGTCCACATGCAAATAATGGCAATGTTAGGGCTCCCCCTCAGGTACGAGATCATGACCATCTCCCTAAATTGAAGTTGAATATTCCACCATTTGAGGGTAGATATGTTCATGATATATATCTTACTTGGGAGTTAGAAACTGAACAACGATTTACATGTTTACAATATCACGAGGAGAGACGTGTTCCCGCTATTGCTTGTGCTTTCACTAGCTTTGCATGTGTTTGGTGGTCTGAACATTGTAGATTATATCCTGTTCCAGCTACTTGGGCTGCTTTGAAAACTGCTATGCATACTCGTTGGGTTCCACCATATTATCAACGTGAATTACTTCAAAAATTGCAGCGCTTAAGACAAGGAAAAAATCGGTAGAAGAATATTATCGTGAATTACAAACTGGCTTGATTAGATGTGGTATTGTTGAGGAGAATGAAGCTATGCTTGCACGCTTTTCTGGGTGGATTAAATAGAGATATTCAGACCATTCTAGACTACAAGGATTATACTAATATCACTCGATTATTCCATCTTGCTTGTAAAGCTGAACGTGAAGTGCAGGATCGACAGGCGTTGGCGCGGACTAACTTTTTTGCAGGTCGACCTTCATCATGGACACCACGTGCATCATCTACTTCCACACGTTCTACTACACCGGCACCTCCGCCGGCTGCCACCTCCAACCGTGATACAAGAAAGCGTGCACAACCACCACTATCTCGCCAAGAGCGCACTGGCCGGGCCTACATGAGCTCTTCTTCTTCCATGGCATCAACAGGGCACACAAGTGATATTATTTGTCGTCGTTGTAAGGGAAGAGGACATTTTGCGGAAGAATGCCAATCTCAGCGTGTGATAATTGCTACACGAGGATGGTGGGTATGAGTCCGCTTAGTGACTATGATGAAGAGACTTTGGCTCTTATTACACATGAAGAACATGGTGGAGATGATTACGATCATGAGACGCAATACATGGCTGCGGAAGGTGCCGACGGTATGAATGTTTAGTTGCTCAACGTGTTTTGAGTGTGCAGGTTACACAAGCTGAGCACAATCAGAGGCATAACTTGTTCCATACAAAGGGAGTTGTGAAGGAACGTTCTATTCGCGTCATCATAGATGGAGGGAGCTGCAACAACTTGGCTAGCATGGATATGGTGGAGAAGCTTTCTCTCACCACAAGACCACATCCACATCCTTACTACATCCAATGGTTCAACAACAAATGCAAGGTTAAGGTAACACGTCTTGTTCGTGTGTATTTTAGTATCTCTACATATGCGATTATGTTGATTGTGATGTGGTACCTATGCAAGCATGTTCCTTATTACTTGGTAGACCATGGCAATTTGATAAAAATTCTGTACACCATGGTAGAAACAATCAGTATACTCTTGTTCACAAGGATAAAAATGTTACTTTGCTTCCTATGACTCCTGATTCAATTTTGAAAGATGATATTAATAGAGCTAATAAAGCAAAACAGGAGAAAAATAAGAGTGAAAATCAGATTGTGGCAAAAGAATTTGAGCAACAAATGAAGCCTAATAATAAACCATCTAATGTTGCTTACGAAATTAAACTGAAAAGTGCATGTTTACTTGCCACCAAATCTGATATTGAGGAGCTAGATTCTAGCAAATCTGTTTGCTATGCTTTTGTGTGCAAAGAGGCATTATTTTCATTCGAGGACGTGTTTTCCTCTTTTGCCCCCTGTCACTAACATTTTGCAGAGTTCACGACGTCTTCCCACAAGACGTGCCACCGGATTACCACCTATTCGAGGGATTGAGCATCAAATTGACTTAATTCCCAAGCGTCGCTACCCAACCGTGCACCATACTGTACCAATCCAGAGGAGACGAAGGAGATTATGCGTCAAGCATGTGAGCTGCTCGACAAAGGTTATATACGTGAATCTCTTAGTCCTTGTGCTGTTCCTATTATACTAGTGCCTAAAAAGGATGGTACGTCGCGTATGTGTGTTGATTGTAGAGGCATTAATAATATTACTATTCGTTATCGTCATCCTATTCCTAGGCTAGATGATATGCTTGATGAATTGAGTGGCTCTAAAATATTCTCCAAAGTTGATTTGCGTAGTGGATACCATCAAATTCGTATGAAATTGGGAGATGAATGGAAAACAGCATTTAAAACTAAGTTTGGTTTATATGAGTGGTTAGTCATGCCTTTTGGGTTAACTAATCCACCTATTACTTTCATGAGACTAATGAACGAAGTTTTACGTGCTTTCATTGGACGATTTGTGGTAGTCTATTTTGATGATATACTGATTTATAGCAAATCTTTGGAAGAACATTTGGAACATTTACGTGCTGTTTTTAATGCTCTACGTGATGCACGCTTTGTTTGGTAACCTTGGGAAGTGCACCTTTTGCACCGACCGAGTATCTTTTCTTGGCTATGTTGTTACACCACAGGGAATTGAAGTTGATAAAGCCAAGATTGAAGCTATTGAGAGTTGGCCGCAGCCCAAAACGGTCACACAAGTGAGGAGTTTTCTTGGGCTCGCTGGTTTCTATAGGCGTTTTGTGAGAGACTTTAGCACCATTGCTGCACCTCTCAATGAACTTACAAAGAAGGATGTGCCTTTTGTTTGGGGTACCGCACGGTGAAGAAGCCTTCACGGTATTGAAAGATAAGTTGACACATGCTCCTTTACTCCAACTTCGACTTTAATAAGACTTTTGAGCTTGAATGTGATGCTAGTGGAATTGGATTAGGAGGTGTGTTATTACAAGATGGCAAACCTGTTGCATACTTTTCTGAAAAATTGAGTGGGCCTAGTCTGAACTATTCTACTTATGACAAAGAATTATATGCTCTTGTTAGGACTTTAGAGACATGGCAACATTATTTATGGCCCAAAGAATTTGTTATACATTCGATCATGAATCTTTGAAACATATTAAAAGTCAAGCTAAACTGAATCGTAGACATGCTAAATGGGTTGAATTCATTGAGACTTTCCCTTATGTCATTAAACACAAGAAGGGTAAAGAAAATGTTATTGCTGATGCTTTGTCTCGTCGCTATACTATGCTTTCACAACTTGACTTCAAAATATTTGGTTTAGAGACCATCAAAGATCAATATGTGCATGATGCTGATTTTAAAGATGTAATGCAGAATTGTAAAGAAGGAAGAACATGGAACAAGTTCGTTATTAATGATGGTTTTGTGTTCCGTGCTAACAAGCTATGCATTCTCGCTAGCTCTGTTCGCCTTTTGTTGTTGCTGCAGGAGGCGCATGGAGGAGGATTAATGGGACACTTTGGCGTGAAGAAGACGGAGGATATACTTGCTACACATTTCTTTTGGCCAAAGATGAGACGGGATGTTGAGCGTTTTGTTGCTCGCTGCACTACATGTCAAAAAGCTAAGTCACGACTCAATTCTCATGGTTTATATATGTCTTTGCCTGTACCTAGTGTTCCTTGGGAGGATATATCTATGGACTTTGTTTTAGGTTTACCTCGAACGAAGAAGGCGAGGGATAGCATATTTGTTGTCGTGGATAGATTTTCGAAAATGGCACACTTTATTCCATGTCATAAAAGCGATGATGCTGTTAATGTTGCTGATTTGTTCTTTCGTGAAATTATTCGCTTGCATGGTGTGCCAAATACTATTGTTTCAGATCGTGATACTAAATTTCTTAGCCACTTTTGGAGATGTTTATGGGCTAAGTTGGGGACTAAACTGCTTTTTAGTACTACTTGTCACCCCCAAACCGATGGACAAACTGAAGTAGTCAATAGAACATTGTCTACTATGCTTAGGGCTGTTTTGAAGAATAATAAGAAAATGTGGGAAGAATGCTTGCCTCATATTGAATTTGCTTATAATCGTTCATTGCATTCTACTACTAAGATGTGCCCTTTTGAAATTGTGTATGGCTTCCTACCTCGTGCACCTATTGATTTGTTGCCTCTTCCATCTTCGGAGAAGGTTAATTTTGATGCTAAAGAACGTCTTGAATTGATTTTAAAAATGCATGAGTTAACTAAGGAAAACATTGAGCGTATGAATGCTAAATATAAACTTCTTTGGAGATAAGGGTAGAAAACATGTTGTCTTTGCACCTAGAGATCTTGTTTGGTTACATTTGCGTAAGGATAGGTTTCCTAATTTGCAAATCAAAGCTAATGCCACGTCTTGATGGTCCATTTAAGGTGTTAGAGAAAATAAATGATAATGCATATAAACTTGAGCTGCCCGCAGATTTTGGGGTTAGTCCCACTTTTAACATTGCAGATTTGATGCCTTATTTGGGTGAGGAAGATGAGCTTCCGAGGACGATTTCATTTCAAGAAGGGGAGGATGATGAGGACATCAATACCATTGTTACACCCACAGCCCCTTCGCCGCTATACATCTTGGACCAATTACTAGAGCTCACAAGACGCCAATTGAATTATCGGTACTTTCGTTTCTTGGTAACGATTCCAATGTTCATGAGAATATGATCTTGCTTAAATTGGATACATTTGTTTTGCTTACAAATGAAGGGCCTACCATGGACAAGAAAGATGAACCTTGGAGCAAGTTCAAGCCTCGGAGATGTTGGCATGCAAGGGGAACAAGAACGGAGTTACAAGTGATGATTCCAGGACTTTGAAGCCACCCTAATGAGAGCATGAGGCCTTGGACGAAATATACAAGATGCCACTTCATAATATTCGTCCATAGGCTATTCTAGGTGCTGCGTCACCTTATTATTGGGCCGGGCCCATGTAATTTCGAAATACTTAAGTATAGGCTGTTTTTAGAGTCCGTATGTGGGGAAACAAGAGTTAGGGTTGGTTTCGGACCCCTCCCTCAAGGGCCATGAAATTCCCTCCTCTTCCTCCATATATACAGCCCTTAGGGCGTCGTTTAGACTTTGGGTTTTGTTTAGATTAAAAGTTCGCCATAACTTCGCGTACTTCGTTTGTGTTCAACGACCAGACAAAGGCGTCACAGAACCCCACCTTGATCAATAAAGCTTTCATCTTATATTCGCAATATCCAGATTGCAATCTCAGTTTCTTGCTTGTTCTTCGTTTGCTCGCAGGGAATGACCCTCGTGGTCAGGTTGATCGTGCTCGGCGTGGTCAATAACCTCTCGGAGTTGGTTTAGCGATTGCTAAGGCGCGACGTCCTCGCACGTTCGTAGTCGGATCGTCAAAGTCGAGTTCCTCCAAAGCGAAAACCAACATCTCATCGAAAGACGGGACACCTTTGCCTCTATCAGAGCACATCCGCACACCGTCGATTCAAGAGGATCCTTTCACTAAAGAAGCTCCATATCCAAAAAGTGCCACTGATCGTCCTAAGGAAAGAGCTCCCGGAGAACAAAGAAGAGGCTAGACAGATCGTCCGCCGATCCAAGGCCTTTACTGTGATCAAGGGACAGTTATTCAGAGAAAGCGTGTTGGAGTCAGCCAGAAGTGCATAACGCCAGAAGAGGGTCAGATAATTCTTGATGATATCCACTCGGGGACCTGTGGTCACCATGCGTCCTCTCGAACCATCGTGGCTAAAGCATACCGAGCGGGATTTTACTGGCCAAAGGCAAATGAAATGGCAAAGGAAATAGTCAACAAGTGTGAAGGATGTCAGTTCTACTCCAATATGTCACACAAACCCGCCTCAGCATTGAAGACCATTTGATGCGGAGCATACCACGTTCATCCCCATGTACACTCCGACTACCCTCCAAGCCCCAAGGATACATAAGATGAGACCTCGACTATTCGCCATCGGACACAAGGTGAACCCGTTCCTAAATGCTTCCCCTTTCCATTCGTGTGAGACATGGTTGCTACCTAATGCAAGGACACTATGCATGCCTAGGTACCAAGGAGACCCTCTCGGAGATGCTCGGAATGATGGACAAGTCCCCAAGTACAAGGAGAAAGGAGCACGACGAGAGGAACCGGAGAAAGGCTACAGGACCCGGACATCCGGCCCTGGCCCGGACATCCGGCCCTTGAAGATGTCAACAACAGCAGCCTCACCATCGAAGTGCTACAGGCCGGACATCCGGCGTCCGCCCTGGACATCCGCCCCAAACCGGATATCCGCCCGAAGCCCGGAAATCCGGCGCCTCTCTCGATTCGCCGAATCGCCATCCCAGTCGGACATCAGGCGGTTAGTCCGGACATCCGGCGCCTCGCGAAGGCCCGAACATCCGGCCCGACGCCCGGACGTCCGGCCTCCCCTGCCTGCGTGCAGTGTATCCGGGACGTGTCCCATGTACCCCTTCGCCCCCGAGACTATATATACTTCATCCCCTTCCTCTTTCTAGGGTAACATTGGATTAGCTCATATTCTTGTGTGAGAGCCTTTGCTCATCCACTTGGCTACTTCTCCTCGGAGATCAGGACCTCTACGGAGAAGATCCCCAGGCGGATTCAAGACCCCCTTCTAGGGTGGACCCCATCAAGGCCTCCTCACGGAGAAGAACGGCTACCGTTTGTATCTTTCCTTTGTTGATTTTGAATCTTGAGCCACTTTATGTGATCGGTGATCTAGCACTCGTGTAATTGATCTCTTGTTGGTTTAGTGGTTTCTCTCTCGTTTCCTCCGTGCTTCCCTCTTGTTCTTCCGCATGCTCTTTGTGATTCACCGTAGGATCCGCTCCAACGTGAAAGATCATCCACGTAGGGTTCTGCCCTACATCATCTTGGTATCATGAGCCACGTTGATCACGTTTTTGGAGCCCCTACCCCTCTTTTTCTAGCTTGATTTTGTTGATTTCGTCATAAATCCGAAAATCCCCACAAAAAATAGCCCCAAATTTTTTTGTGATTTGTTAGTTTTGATGATGTTTTGTTGATTTTGATCCATGGGTTTGCTTGGTTTCAAGTGGATCTAGCATCTCCCCAAGTTTCCCCATCTTTGCTCCACGACATCCATCAAATTTTGCCCCCGAAATCATCAATTTCCGCCCCCAATTCGAAAATTTCCGCCCCAAACGAGATCTGGATTCGTCGGGCCGGACATCCGGGCCTCAGGCGGACATCCGACCATCGGCCGGACATCCGCCCCAAGCCGGACATCCGGCCCTGGAGCACCAAATCCGCTCGGTTACGGACATACACCCCGGAAATCCGGCCCTACCCCGGATATCCGGCCCAGAGATTTCAAATTTCCCTGCTTTCACCGTTTTGCCCATAACTAATTCATCCGGAGTCCGTTTTGATGTTCTTTAGCTCGTTTTGAAGCTATTGACATCCCCCATCCCATAAAAATACTACCACCACCATTTGACTCCATCAAATTTTCGGAACTTTGGCATCTTTGCCTAGGGCTTCCACCACATCCTCCGCATAACCACCACCGACTTCCATAACCTAACCAATTTTGTTCCCCTTTGCATTTGAGGTTGTTTGAGTTGTGATTCGAGTCTCCTAAGGTGTTTAGGCTACTTAGGGACGGTTGCATCTTCATCAACCACCACCACCACCATAACTTCCGCATAGGCTTGCCCACCATACACTTCAACCACCTCAACTTAACCCAATAGTTGTTTGAGCTTGTTTGAGTTGTGGCTTGTGTCTCCTAAGGTGTTTCGGCTACTTAGTGTAGCGACCCGACCCAAAATCGGTCCGGTCTCTGTGTAGCTGTACCATCCCAAGATCATGCTGGCACACACAGTACATTGATGAAAATATTCAAAGTTCAATCACACCTGAATTTATTACACGATTCTCATATCGAGTCTTTATTACAATAGAATAAATTCGGCCAAGGCCAACTCATGAGAAATAAACTAAATAAAGCTGCGGGCGTGAGCGAATAGCGAGTCCATCCGACTCCATAGGGCAATCGCCAAGCGTGGATCGTAGCCTCACTCCTCGATCGGAAAACTACGCAACATAAGGCGTTGCAGCCGTAGGTCAAGTCGACATTTTGAATATGCCGGCAAGTCAAAGAGAGAACAACAATAAAATTACTAACACTATATGCAATTTGGCTGTGGGGCTCTAAGTTTCATTGTTTTGCGAAAAAGCCAGTTTTCCTACAACAAGGACTTGTTTGCAAATACTACAAAATGTTGGTAGTTATTGAGATGGTTCCGCCAACCAATGTCTCATTTCCAATTATTAAATAACCCCTCAATTAATTTATTAAGTTCGGTGTTGAGATATCCGAAATACTCCAAGTTCCAGAGGCTCAAATTGTCCGTAACCGGGGGCACGGCTAACCGATTAGATCTTCACTCTGCAGAGGTTTGCGCACTTTACCCGCAAGAATCGTTCCCTCCTTTAAGTCTTCGCACTTCATGGTGTTTGAAGACGGACGAAGTAAACAGGGTCTTCCAAGAGTTCCTGCAGGTCCTTTGCCGGTGCCCATCCAATCCTACCGTTCTTCTACATCTCGTAGCACCGTCCGGCCAGTCACACCTAGGGTCGACCAAGCGAGCCCATAATGGCTTGCGGCTGCAGGTAAGCTTCCGGTCAATTGGGTATCCATCCGTCTCTTCGTGGCTGGGTGAAGCTTTCCACAAGATGTCATGGCGCTTCTCCATGCATCCCGGCCACCATTGGTTTCTCCAGGGTGCCCGTCAACCGTCCTCCACCCAGTAGTGAATTTTGAAGTCCATCTTGAGGTTGAAGTCATGGGGTTGTCATCTTCTTGACTCTCACATCTCCCTTATGAATCACTCAACCAACCCCGTCAACGAGCATAACAAAATTAAACTACTTCGTCCCGGGCCATGGTAACAAGGGGAATTGGTTTCATCCTACCTCATGATACTACTCAAGAACATAACTTAAAATTCTCCTACTGCATGCATGGTGGGGAGGTATAATTCTAATGCAATAAAATCATAGGTATTGTAAAAGAAATCATGATCAAATGACTTGCTGGTGACGGTCTTGAAAGCTAGGGACTCGTGATAGCAGCTTCGCACTCAGGAAATTCTACCAAGCAAACAATAATCATATAAGCATACAAACATACAATCACTTAACATAACAGCATGCTAACATAAAACACACAAAACAATCGAACCAACACCAAAGAAAACTCGAAGAAATCCAAACCAACAACTAACAAGAAAATAAAATAAACTTTTTATTTTCTGTAAATAAAAGTTCAAGTTCTAAAACTACAGAAATTAATCTAAAATAAACTATAACATAGGTAAAATAAAATTATTTACTAAATAAAACAATAGGAAAACAGTAGCTAGTTAAATAAACAAGAAACACATGATTTCGACTAATACTATTTTTTTATCAAAAATACCCAAATAAATTCCTACTGCTAGGCAAAGTCAAAACAAAGCAGTGACAAAAGAATCACTAAAATAAAATAATCCTAACTCATTTTATAGTAGAAATACTAATCTGTCTAAAACTAAAATAAAACAATTTCTAATAATTTAAAAATGGCCAAACATATTTTCTACAGAAAATACAACAAATTTGCAAACTAACAAATAAAGAATCAACTAAAAATATTAAGTAACCTAAAAGATATGGATTTTACAAAACTGGAACTATTCTGTTAAAACAGAAACGAAAAAAAAATAACAAAAAAAAAGAAAAACTAGCGCTAACGGGCCTATCTAACGCTCGGGCGTCATATAACTAAAGCGTGCCTGCGGTTAATTGAAAATAAACCGATCGGGTCGGTCCAACTAGATCGCTAACTAAACCAAAATAAACCGTAACTAAACCGGCCTTTTTAAAAATAAAACCTACCCCTTCGTAGATCTAATCTAGGCCCTAGGTTTTAGATCGAACGGTGGTGGGGGATTCCGGCGGCCATCATGGTGGCGGCAACGGCGACGACGACGGCGACTCGGGCAATGACGGCGCTGGTGGCTCGGGTGGTCGGGGACGACGGCGGAGACGTCCGGTGGCTCGAGGGGAGGTCGGGTGGAGTCGTTGGAGCCTGGGGGTCGGAGTAGCTCGGTGGGCGGCAATGGCGCGGGGGCGCGGCTCCCATGAGCGATTGTGGCGAGGGAGAGGGTTTCGGGGTCGGGAGGGGCGGAACGGGGTGAGGGAGAGGTTTATAGGGGTGGGGTCGACTTGGAGGAGGGGCGAATCGGGAAGGATCCTGCAATCTCCGGATTCTGGCGGGCGGCGGTTCTATGGGGAGGCGTGGCGTAGGGGAAAGAGACGAGGGCGGGCCCGAGGCGCCAACGAGAGAGGAGGAGGGGTTTCGGCGCACCGAGGGAAGAGGAATCGCCATGCTCGGGGCAGCCGGGCTCATACCTGGCCGGGTCATTCGGCCGGGCGCTCGGGTTTTTTTTTTTTTCTTTTCCTATTTTTTTTTGAATTAGGGAGA
This sequence comes from Aegilops bicornis, assembly GCA_021605145.1. NCBI lineage: Eukaryota > Viridiplantae > Streptophyta > Magnoliopsida > Poales > Poaceae > Aegilops > Aegilops bicornis. Next base: position 243,462,603 of record CM038669.1, read on the forward strand.
GGGGGAATATATATAATATATATATTTTTATATAGGACATATATATATCAAAATTATCAGGGGAATTTACCCTACAACTTGGACATTTTTCCAGGGGCAAAACTCAAACTTAAAAAAAACATTTTCTAGAAATCCCAAATAAAATCAAATTTGAATTCAATCTTTTTGGCAAAACTTTTCTTCTGACATTTTTGGAGTGTCATGTTTATTCCTCTCATACTTTTTCTCAAGTATTTGTCGGGCATTGTTTTGAAGTAAATTCAACCGCCAATTTGAATTCAAATTCCAACCAACTCAAAAGCCTACTGAAATAATTCAAATGTCACTCAATTCAAACAATAATGCATAGATGCTTAGCTATAATTGTAAAACATTCCAAATGGGAAATTTGGGATGTTACAAACCTACCACCTTAAGATGAATCTCGCCCTCGAGATTCGGGTTGGCTAGCAAATAGGTGCGGGTGGTCTCGGCGGAGGTCTTCTTCTCGCTCCCGGTGGCTTCCTCCTCGGAATGATGACTCCACAAAGACCTTGCAAAACTTGATGATCTTGCTGCGGGTGACTCTGTCATAGCCTCGAGGATTCGGACGGGTTTCTCCTCATAAGTCAGATCACTTTGTCGAGCTGTATGGCCTCTAGGGGCACCTTGTATCTCTTAACGGAATATCGGCCATCTCGGCATGGCATTTCTTCACCGAGAAACATGGAAGACATCGTGAACTCCGGACAATCCTTCCGCAATTCCAACTTGTAAGCAACTTCTCCACGACGCTCGAGGATTTTGTAGGGGCCAATGAACCGGGTGCTAACTTTCCTTTAACACCGAACCTCTTGATTCCACGAAGTGGGGACACACAAAGATATGCCCGGTCTCCGCTTCGTATGTTACTTCCTTGCGTTCTTGTCGGCATAACTCTTACGCCTCGATTGAGCTACCTTGAGCCTATCTCGAATCAGCTTGACTTTCTCTTCGAATCTCCGATAAGATCGGGACCGAAAAGTCTCGATCTCCAACACCATCCCACAAAGAATGGTGTTCGCACCTCCTTCCGTATAGAGCTTGAAGGGGCCATCTTGATCGGTGCGATAATCATTATTGTCACGAGAACTCCGCGTATGGCAAATTATCATCCCAGCTAGACCCATAGTCTAGCGCACAAGCTCTCAACATGTCCTCCGGGATCTGGTTGACTCTCTCGATCTGTCCATCCATCTGCGGATGAAAAGTCATCTTGAACTCCAGCCTCGCACTCCAAAGTTTCATGCAACTGATTCCAAAACTTTGAGGTAAATTGTGTTCCTCTATCTGACACAATACTCCTCGGAACTCCATGCAGACATACGATCCTGGTCATGTATATCTTGGCTAACTTAGCGCTGGTATAGCTAGTCTTCACGGGAATGAAATGGGCTACCTTGGTCAATCGATCAACCACTACCCAGATGGAATCATAACCTGAACGGGTCCTGGGTAATCCCGTGATAAAATCCATTCCAAGTTTTTCCCATTTCCACTCGGGGAATCGGCAAGGGTTGAAGTAACCTGTTGGCTTCGATGTTCCGCCTTTACTCGCTGGCAGACATCGCATATTGCTACGTACTCAGCAATATCCTTCTTCATACCTGTCCACCAGAAACTTTCCTTCAAATCCAGATACATCTTGGTGTTACCAGGGTGAATCGAGTATGGTGAATCAAGAGCCTCCTGAAGAATTAGCTTCCTGAGTTTGGGATCATTGGGCACATAAATACGGTCCTCGTACCATATAGCTCCGTATTCATCCTTACAAAACCCTTTAGCTTTTCCTTCATTCATCCTTTTCTTTATCTCATCAATTTCCTTGTCCGACTTCTGGGCTTCACGAATTCTTTCGGCCAAAGTGGACTGAACTTCCAGAGCTGCAACATATCCTCTCGGAACTATCTCTAGTTGGAGATCTACGAGGTCATCGACTAACTCCTGGGTAATCCTCCGCTATAAGAGTATTCACATAACTCTTACGGCTCAAGGCATCTGCTACAACATTAGCCTTTCTGGGTGGTAATGCAATCTCATGTCATAGTCCTTGATTAACTCTAGCCATCTCCTCCGCCTAAGGTTCAACTCTTTACGTGTGAAAATATACTTCAAGCTCTTATGATCTGTGTAAACATCACAACTATTTCCGATAAGGAAATGTCTCTGTGTCTTGAGTGCATGCACTACTACTGCTAACTCCAAATCATGTGTGGCGTAATTCATCTCGTGAGGTCGTAGCTATGCGGAGGTATAAGCTACAACTTTTCCTTCCTGCATGAGTACTCCTCCGAGTCCTCGGCGAGAAGCGCCACAATATACCGTAATCCTTGTGTATGTCCGCAAAATCAGATCGGGCTGTAACCAAACGCTTTCTTCAATTCACAGGCGGCTTCACAATCCTCGGTCCAAATGTACTTGGCATCCTTCTTCAACAGCTCAGTCATGGGCTTGGCAATCTTCGAGAAATTCTCAATAAACCTCCGATAATATCCTGCGAGTCAGAAAAGCATGCGGATCTCCTTGATCGAGGTGGGTGATCGCCAATCGGTGGTGATACAACCTTGGTGGGGTCAACTGCTATTCCTTCTCCTGAAATAACATGTCCGAGGAATCCGACTTCCTTTAGCCAAAATTCACATTCTTGAACTTGGCATACAATCGATGTTCTCGGAGTTTCTCGAACTAGACGCAAATGTTCCTTATGCTCTTCCTCGCTCTTGGAGAAAATCAAGATATCATCGATGAACACCACGACAAACTTGTCCAGATATTCCATAAATACCTTGTTCATCAAATTCATGAATTATGCAGGGCATTAGTCAATCCGAATGACATGACGGTATACTCATATAAACCATACCGGTGGTGAATGCTGTTTTAGGTATATCCTTTTCACGGATCTTCAATCGATGATACCGATCGAAGATCGATCTTGGAGAATACCTTGGCTCCAACTAGCTGATCAAATAGATCATTAATCATTGGCGAGGGTACTTGTTCTTGATGGTCACGCTGCTCAACGAACGATAATCCACAACCATTCTCGTGGTTCCATCCTTCTTCTCTACCAAAAGAACTGGGGCTCCCCAAGGTGACGAGCTTGGCGAATATATCCCTTCTCCAATAGCTCATTAATTTGCTATTTGATCTCTTCCAATTCGCTCGGGGCATCCGATAGGGTCTCTTGGATATTGGGGCGGTGCCGGCAATAACTCAATCAGAAATTCAATGTCTCTGTCCGGTGGCATTCTGGTAATTCCTCCGGAAACACATCGGGAAAATCTTGCACTCTTGGCACTTCCTCTGAACAACTCCCGTGAGGGAATTCACTGATTCTTCATCGGGATACGCCCGGATACATACTTGATCCTCTTCGCTCCGGAGTGGTGAGCGAGAATCATCTTCTGGGCACGATCTATGTTTCCTTCAAACCGTCAACCAATCCATGCCTAGGATTACATCCAAGGTCCGGGTTTCCAATACTATGAGGTCTCAAGGGAAATTTATGGTTTCCGATGTTAAGGGTTGCATGACAGCCTAAGCACGCCATCATTTCTCCTCTGCTGAACCGACGTGAAGAGGGCTTCTAAGGGTTCTAGTGGGCAACCCGTACTTTTCCACAACTACCCTTGATATAAATGAATGCGTTGCACCGTAATCAAAGAGTACCAATCTTGGATGTGAATTTAATAAAACTTACCAACCACGGTGTTCTGGCTGATCATAGACGTCCTACACGTCAATGTGGTTCACCCGAGCACGAGGAAAAGGGTTGGGCTTCTTTCTTTGAGCTTCCATTGCCGCTTTCCATTCCTCCGCTTGGCCTCCGGGCGATCGGTGGCATAGTGCCCTGTTTTACGGCACTTGAAGCAGTGATGTGACTCGAGATCCTTCGAGCCGGGGCAGGACGATGCTGGTTGCCATTGCCGTTTCCATTACCTGACTTGTTGTCGTGGTTGCGGTTGTTCCCATTCCCTCCATGGTTATGTCCTCCATGGGTGTGATGGGTATGCCCTCCCGAGTATGGGGCATAACGGGGCTTCTGCTGAGCTCCAGAGTTGTACTTCCCCTGGCCATACTTCCGCTATGCGGCTATCAATCTGCTGCTTGCCTTCGAGTATGGTGGCCTTGTCTACCAGCTCACGGTAGTTGTTGAAAGTAGCCACCATTAGCTGCATTCCCGGCTCGTCATTGAGTCCTCGAGAAACTTTTTCTGCTGCGGCATCTGTGGCCACATCATCCGGGCATAGCGAGCTAACTTGCTGAATTCACCCGCATCGCCCCCACAAGACGGTTCCCTGGCGTAAGTTGCGGAACTCACGCTTCTTGAGACTCATGGCTCCGGTGAGACATGAGCGGTGCGTGAAAGCTTCTTTGAACTGATCCCACGTGATGGTGGCGATGGGATAAGTGGCGGTGTAGTTCTCCCACCAAGAGGCTGCAGGTCCATCAAGGCGATGTGCGGCAAAGCGCATCTTCTTCTGCATCTGTGCATCCAGCGGTGGCTAACTCCTTCCGACCTTGCGAGCCAATCATCGGCCACAATCGGCTCGGTCTTGCTAGAGAACACCGGGCGGATTCAGCCTTAGGAAGCGGGTCAAGTTGTCAATCGGGGTGGTGGCGGTGGATTGTTGTTGTTGTTGTTGTTCAGTTACGGATGAGCATACGCATAAGGGCATTCAACTGCTGGATCAGCTGGGTGAGCTCCGGCGGAAAGTTGAGACCGGGTCACGTCTCGGAGGCATCTGGTGTTTTGGAGTGGATGAGAAAATTAGAATAGAACAAGGATCTAATGAGAAAATATCACTACCCATATGAATGCACAATCATAACCAATCATTTATTCAATCATCTCAAACATGGTTCAATCTCGAATTACAAATTCTCACGACTAATCAAAAATAACGGCCTAACTGATTGACGGAAAAATAAAATAACATGGCGGTCGACTAAATGTCTTCATCAATTATCCTTGCGTCCTCTGGTGCGGCGTCCTCCGGTGTGGCATCGTCTGGTGTGGCGCCTCCTCTTGCGGCTTTCTTCGGTGGAGCTCTCTTCATAATCCTGGTCATTGCTCACGAGGGGTCCGTCATCTCCACTCGGAAAAAGGTCTTCTCCCAGGTCCATCTTCTCCTCTAATGCGGCAACATCCATCTTCACTTTGTCGACTCTCTCCATGAAATCCTTGATTTCTTCTTCATGGTCAAGGAAGTCCGCGTGTGCTTTCTCCTCCAGTTCAGTTCACGGAACAACAGCCTCCTGTACCTTCGAGTTACGGCGAGTCCGGATTTCCGCTTCACGAGGAGACTCTCCAAGTCTTGGACATATGAGAGAATGGAGTCGTCTTCTACGATGCAGATGATATCTCCATTCCTAGCTCTGCGAGATATCATGGCGAGGTCTGATTGGTCGAGCTCGCCTCGCATACTCTTCTCGGAGATGTCCAAGTGCACGATAAATCGCCATGTCTCTTCCGAGGATCCAATCAAATCGGTAAACTCAAAGTCAATGGGCTCTGAATGTCCTCCGAAGGTCCTCCCCGGAATGTGCACCTTAATCCTGAAGCAGTATCCATCGGAAGTGCATTGGTAGGCTTCCCGGTGATTGAGGGCGAGCAATCTTCAGCTTCTTCACGATCTGAACCAGCTTCTTGCCGAGAGGCATCGTCTCATCCGCTAACAAAACTCCGGTAGCGTAACTGGGTGAACTCGGCGCCATCTAGAATGTTGAAAATCGGAGAGAAGTCGAAATGAACAGGGAGAATTACGGAATGATAAGGACATAAAATAAATAGTCTCTTCCTATGGCTTTCCGATCCTAGGGGTTACGCCCTACGGTCACAAGATGGGCTCGATACCATCTTCAGAGCGACCCGACCCAAAATCGGTCAGGTCTTCGTGTAGCTGTACCATCCCAAGATCATGCCGCACACACAGTACATTGATGAAAATATTCAAAGTTCGATCACACCTGAATTTATTACACGATTCTCATATCGAGTCTTTATTACAATAGAATAAATTCGGCTGAAGGCCAACTCATGAGAAATAAACTAAATAAAGCTGCGGAAGCGTGAGCGAATAAGCGAGTCCATCCGACTCCATAGGGCAATCGCCAACCGTGGATCGTAGCCTCACTCCTCGATCGGAAAACTCCTACGCAACATAAGACGCGTTGCAGCCGTAGGTCAAAGATTTTGAATATGCCGGCAAGTCAAAGAGAGAACAACAATAAAAATTACTAACACTATATGCAATTTGGTTGGGGCTCTAAGTTTCATTGTTTTCTTGAAAAAGCCGCTTTTTCCTACAACAAGGACTTGTTTGCAAATACTACAAAATGTTGGTAGTTATTGAGATGGTTCCGCCAACCAATGTCTCATTCCCAATTATTAAATAACCCCTCAATTAATTTATTAAGTTCGGTGTTGAGATATCCGAAATACTCCAAGTTCCAGAGGCTCAAATTGTCCAGAATCGGGGACACGGCTAACCGATTAGATCTTAACTCTGCAGAGGTTTGCGCAATTTACCGCAAGAATCGTTCCCTCCTTTAAGTCTTCGCACTTCATGGTGTTTGAAGACGGACGAACGAAAACAGGGTCTTCAGAAGAGTTCCTCCGGGACACTGCCGGTGCCCATCCAATCCTACCGTTCTTCTACATCTCAGAGCACCGTCCGCCAGAGTCACACCTAGGGTCGACCAAGCGAGCCCATAATGGCTTGCGGCTGCATTGTAAGCTTCCGTCAATGGGGTATCCATCCGTCTCTTCGTGGCTGGGTGAAGCTTTCCAAGATGTCGTGGCTTCTCCATGCATCCCGGCCACCGCTGGTTTCTCCAGGTGCCCACAACCGCCCTCCACCCAAAGAGTGAATTTTGAAGTCCATCTTGAGCTTGAAGTCATGGGGTTGTCATCATCTTGACTCTCACATCTCCCTTATGAATCACCCAACCAACCCCGTCTACGAGCATAGCAAAATTAAACTACTTCGTCCCCGCCATGTTAACAAGGGGAATTGGTTTCATCCTACCTCATGATACTACTCAAGAACATAACTTAAAATTCTCCTACTGCATGCATGGTGGGGAGGTATAATTCTAATGCAATAAAATCATAGGTATTGTAAAAGAAATCATGATCAAATGACTTGCCCGGCCGACGGTCTTGAAAGCTAGGGACTCGTGATAGCAGGCTTCAGCACTCAGGAAATTCTACCGAAGCAAACAATAATCATATAAGCATACAAACATACAATCACTTAACATAACACATGCTAACATAAAACACACAAAACAATCGAACCAACACCAAAGAAAACTCAAGAAATCCAAGCCAACAACTAACAAGAAAATAAAATAAACTTTTATTTTCTGTAAATAAAAGTTCAAGTTCTAAAACTACAGAAACTAATCTAAAATAAACTATAACATAGGTAAAATAAAATTATTTACTAAATAAAAAAATAGGAAAACAGTAGCTAGTTAAATAAACAAGAAACACATGATTTCGACTAATACTATTTTTTTTATCAAAAATACCCAAATAAATTCCTACTGCTAGGCAAAGTCAAAACAAAGCAGTGACAAAAAGAATCACTAAAATAAAATAATCCTAACTCATTTTATAGTAGAAATACTAATCTGCCTAAAACTAAAATAAAACAATTTCTAATAATTTAAACATGGCCAAACATATTTTCTATAGAAACTACAACAAATTTGCAAACTAACAAAAAAGAATCAACTAAAAATATTAAGTAACCTAAAGGATATGGATTTTACAAAACTGGAACTATTCTGTTAAAACAGAAATGAAAAAAAATAACAAAAAAAAAAAAGAAAAACTAGCGCTAACGGGCCTATCTAACGCTCAGGCGTCATATAACTAAAGCGTGCCCATGTTAATGTAAAATAAACCGATCGGGTCGGTCCAACTAAACCGCTAACTAAACCAAAATAAACCGTGAACTAAACCGGCCTTTTTTAAAATAAAACCACCCTTCAGAGATCTAATCTAGGCCCTAGGTTTTAGATCGAACGGTGGTGGGGATTCCGGCTTACCGTGGTGGCGACGACGGCGACGACGACGGCGGCTCGGCGGCGACGGGCTGGTGGCTCGGTGGTCGGGGACGACGGCGGAGACGTCCCAGTGGCGGCTCGAGGGGAGGTCGGGGTGGAGTCGTTGGAGCTCGGGGTCGGAGTAGCTTCGGCAATGGCGCGGGGCGCTTCGGCTCCGGCGAGCGATTTCGGCGAGGGGAGAGGGTTTCGGGGGTCGGGGAGGGGCGGAACGGGGTGAGGGGAGAGGTTTATATAGGGGCGGGGTCGACTTGGAGGAGGGGCGAATCGGGGAAGGATCTCGCGATCTCCGGGATTCCGGCGGCGGCGGCGGTTCGGGCGTGGGGAGGTGTGGGCGAGGGGAAAGAGACGAGGCGGGCCCAAGGCCACGAGAGAGGAGGAGGGGTTTCACGGGCGACCGAGGGAAGAGGAATTGGGCGCAGCTGCAGGCCGGCTCGCCGGTGGTCGCGCCTGCTCATTGGCCGGGTCAAGTCATGCTATCGGGCGGCTGGCCGGCCACCGGGTTTTTTTTTTTTTCTTTCCTATTTTTTGAATTAGGAGAGGGGAATATATATAATATATATATTTTTATATAGGACATATATATATCAAAATTATCAGGTGAATTTACCCTAGATCTCGGACATTTTTCCATGGGCAAAACTCAAACTTTTAAAAAACATTTTCTAGAAATCCCATATAAAATCAAATTTTAATTCAATCTTTTTGGCAATACTTTTCTTCTCGACATTTTTGGAGTGTCATGTTTACTCTTCTCATACTTTTTCTCAAGTATTTGTCGGGCATTGTTTTGAAGTAAATTAACCGCCAATTTGAATTCAAATTCCAACCAACTCAAAAGCCTCTGAAATAATTCAAATGTCACTCAATTCAAACAATAATGCATAGATGCTTAGCTATAATTGTAAAACATTCCAAATGGGAAATTTGGGATGTTACACTTAGGGACGGCAACTTCAACTCCGACACGTGTATAGCCCATCATTCCACTTCCGCATTGCCAAGTGCAAACCACCACCGCATTCCCGCTACCACCATTTTGACATTTGACGTTTGAGATTTGAAGTTCGCGGGTTTTCTGTTTCCTAAGGTGTTTCGGCTACTTAGGGACGAGTCTCCATCATCTTGGTTTCTACATCAAGAACACCGCTACTCATCATCGCCGGACGGTAACCTCCATATCATCTTGGTATCGTGGTATCCCTCCATTGTATATTCCCCTTGCCATTGCATTCTTAACCCCTAGCCTTACTTTTGCGTTACTTGCCTACCGAGACTAGCCATTTGAGTATTGCCGGCAACGTTACTTGTGCACATTAGTGATCATACTTCCCATAGCATATATACCATATCATTGTGGTGCATATATTGGTATCATATCTTGTGTCACAAGTTTGTTCACGCATATACACAATTGCTATCTTGGTTTGTGCATTGTGCAAAGTGGCCATACAAAAAAAAGAAGAAATAAAGCTTTTAAGCAAAAGAAAGAGAGCAAAGAGCTTGTAAGCAAGTGCCATAGCATCATACCATATTGCATATAAGATTGTCATATCCGATCATCTTGGATCATCTTGAGAGAAACACCGGAACCATACATACATAGCATACTTGGGATAGAAGTTTATCCATTTTGCATCTTATAGGTTGTGCACAAGTGTCGTATCCGCCTATTGAGCAATCGTGCTAGCGTCTCTCTTGAGTTGTGCAACACGAGCGTTTTCCGTGGATTCCACATTTTGTGCTCATTCCTTGGTTGCACCGAGCTCCTCCATAAGCTTTACTTGTGTAGGTGTGAGAACCGACAAGGATTGGTACCAATAGTGCTATTTCATTGTCCGCATTTGAGTGAACTTGATTCATTGTCAACATCAGTCAAGGTACATTGGTATAAGTTCTTCTCTTTCTCCCACTCATATTTGGTCGAGTCTTGTGATGGATAGGCAAGGCATTTCCTCTTTGGTCCTCGACAACAACGACGGCGTGAATAACTACATCACCAAAGCGTCTATCTTCGATCTACAACGACAAGTGCAAGGCACACTATCAAGATTACGAGAGCGCATCGAGAACATCTCCATCGACATTCATCACTCCGAAGCAAGGAGAAGGGACTACATCGACAAGAAGCTTGCCGCACATAAAGAGGAGCAAGATGCAAGGATGGATGAGATTAGAGCCTTGATCAAGTCTACTTCCCCTTCGTCATCTTCAAGGCGGCGACATTCAAGCCACAAGTCTTCGGAGCGCGGAAACGACGCAAGTGCAAATCGTCCTCGTCCACATCTAGTTGGCGACCACCATCACGCTCGTGATCAACATCGTCATGAAGGGCAAGTCACCTCCAAGCATCATGTGCACGACTACGAATTTAACGCCAAGGAGCTCAAGCACGACAACGACATCATCATCATGAAGATGCTCCACAAGCGCAAATGCACAAGTCCCAACAAGCCCTACTTCACGCCAAGTCGAAGCTTCATAAGCACAAGAGAAGACCGCGAGGCGACCACCACCAAGACGGGCGCTATGGCTACATCAACCACTTCGGCATCTTCGCCAAGTGTTCTCAAGGCATCTTCGCCTTTGGACGTACGGCATCTTCGCCTACTTCCCACATGTACGCCTACATCGACTTCATCAAGTCCAAGGCGACCACCTATGAGCGAGGGCGACACTTCCATCTTCGGAAGCCCCTCAAGGAAGATGGCCGAGCATGGGAAACTCCCTTCGGTCATGGAGACGAGCTATGAGGTGCCACATCATCTGGGCCTCCAACACCAAGACGGTGACAAGACGGTCGAGCAAGGGCCATCCCCTTCGACCACGGCGATGAGCGCGAACCTCTTCAACAACATGAAGACGACGCCCACATTGGACTCATACTCCGAGTCAAGCTACACGACCGCGCATGGAGACATTTGCACCTACATCTCTCCGGCGCCCACATATGTCAAGATGCCCCAATTGCCATGTGAGGAGAGCCACCACCCCATGAGTGACATGAGTGACTCCACCATACGTGACATTGAGAGCCTTTCCTATGAGAGGATGAGTGTGACCACCACTAGCCCCACACATGAGAGCATGCCACACATCCTATGTGAGGTTGAGCGCCATTTGAGTGACTCCACCCACCATACGAATGAGAGCATCCTTGAGGGAGTGAGTGAGCCACGACACTTAGTGAGTGAGGTAGTTGACACGGCACATGAGGCCACTATGATTTCTAACGACTTAACCTCTACTGCTAGTGTGTTTTCTTCTTTGGTGCTAGGTCTCCTACATGACGACATGCCTATCCTCGATTTGAGTCCATCCCTACATTGGAGACGCATTTATGGCCATGGTGGACGATGATACACCCCCACATGGTTCCATCAAGATGAAGATGACAACGAATGGATCGTTGACACCTCACCTACAACACATGAGCGATGCTCCAAAGGTAACATAGGTGATGGTACTTCTCTTGTCCCACTAGTGGACCATCTTGACATTGATTGCTCCCATGATGTCGATCCACCTATTACCATGCTTCATGCTAGTGAAACTTCTTCATGCCTTGACTTACCTATTTATGATGAATATGATGATGAGCATGTTGAGTTGCCTAGTTGTGATGTTATGCTCCATAGGATATCATGTGAAAATTCTTTTGGTCACATCATATTTGACAATCCATTGAACTTGTCATATGCTATGAGTGAGATCTCCCATATTGCATCTTCACAATCTCAACATAGTAACTATGCATGCCCCATTAAAATAAATCCCATTTGCACTTATGGCATAGATGACGAGATGATGGTCATTGGCTTTTGTTTTTCATGTGATGATATTGCCATGCTTCCTTTACATGATTTGGGCAATTCATCTACTATACCATGCCATGATCACATTGTTCCAAATATGCATTGTTTTGGATGTTGTCAATATTCTCCATGTGATGTTGCTACTCATGCTCATGAGGAGACCCCATAGTTTCCTCATACATATTAGGAGATTTTGATTCATCCCATACTTTGCATGATTCACATAATTGCTTCCACCTTATGCATTCCATGGATAACAATGCTCTAGATATTTCTCATGATGCATTACACAATTTGAGTCTCCATTATGCTATACATAACAACAAACCTATCATGATGGATGACATGTTTCTATATCACGCATCTAATTTATTTGAGCATTGGATATTTTGTGCTAACCGACACATGCATGTGCGCATCATGATGGATGAAGTGTACATATACCATGCACACACAATTTTTCCTTTGTCTTTGTTTTGTGTAGGTACTCATGTATACTCGTCAACTTCTCAATCCCAAGAGTTGATGAAACGAGCTCTTGAGAGCAACGATGCTTTGGGATCCCGTGGACTTTCATTCCCACCATTCCTTTTGCGCATCGACTATGCGCATCTCTTTTACTTGTCTCTCACACGGCTATGGGCTATTTACCACTTGTCACCTTATGCTCATTTTCCTATGCTCACTTTGCATGTTATTTTTACTCCTATGCCTTTGCCATGCAATTGTGACCCTTGCTTGCATCTACCCATGATTCACCATTATGATAATTCTATGTGTATTTGCATGCTTGGTGGAGATACTAGTAGCTATTGCCATGATTTCTTTGTGCCCCACGCTATTGATGCTTGTTGTGTTGGGAGAGTCATGATGCCCAATTGCTATTTACACATGGCCTCTCGCCAATACATTCATGCCATTCTACTCATATCTTGCTTTCATGCTTGTGCTATGTCATGTGCATTATTCATGCCCACTATTTGCACACACGACATGCTTGTCATGATTCCTTCTAGTATGTTGCATCTTCGCACTACTAGCTTGCTTGACTTGATCTCTATGATTGATTGCTTAGTTGCATCACCCATGTTCCACTATCACTTGCTTTCTTGGGTTGATGACATATATGTTCATGCCTCTCACATGATATATCTTGTGTATTGTCGCTTGCCTCCTATAGTTGCCTCTATGCTTAATGACCTTGGAGACTTGGACACTATACTTGTGATGCATGCTTGCTTGATTGAGCCTCTTGTATTTGATTGTTATCGCATCACATGCCTACACACCATGCCAAATTCCCTTGTCCTTTCTTATGATGAGCATGATGCATACACTTGTTGGGTATCTTACCACACGAATGATAGGTTTTGCATTTCCGCTAACCTCATTTGTTTTTCCGAGTGTTTGTCATGTCCTTTCATTTTGAAGGATTCACAAGGCATTAACGTCATGAGACATATTGGTTGTGTGAAGGCATACATGATGTGCAACTCCAACATCTTCGGGAACATTCATAAGGTGAACTCCTTCTCTTTGAGCCATCCTCAAGTTTGCATATTGGATGGGTCACTCTTTCATTGTTGTTTCCTTCTTGTTGTCTACATGATACATCTCCCGAACGGAGGATCGACATTGGAGATTGGCTCTATGGACCTTTACATTGAGGAGCGCTCGGACTTATTGGATGCACCTTCGGTTTTCCACTCTTGCCTCAACATCGAGCATTGGTATACCAACACCTCCATATTTGTTGATTGTGCTCATACTCATGCTCGATGGACATATCATACTCACCACAAGTTTGCACCATATGCATGGATTGACTCACATATCCTTGCCTTGTTGCATCTATTTCCATGACATCCATGATATATGAGCTTGTTCACTTCCTTAGCAAATTTGTTGTGATCTTCCTTGATGGCATATTCATACATCATGATCATATTGCCTATCAACAATTGCATGATAACATAATCATATTGAGCATCCATTGCCATATTCATGCTATTGATAAACCGTCTCACTATGACATCATTTTGCACCATGGTTGCATTGATCACATTCACAATACATTAGTGTGCACAATGAATGTTTTTCCTCCCACGAATGCTTTACATGTCATTTTACATCATTTGGATAAGCATGTCATGCCTTGTCATGAACAATTCCTTTGGACGACCTCCTTCTTACATGATGGACACCTTGTGTGCGCTAACCATTGTATTTCCAAGTGTCGTTTGTGTTTGCTCTTTTTGCATGTGTACCACTCCGGAGACACCTTGGAGTACTTGGATTGCGCCATGCCTTCCACTTTGTCCGACTACAAGTCCGTTCATGACAACCGCTTTCCATGGTGATGAGGATTTCGATCCGAGGTCGGATCTTTCCCAAGGGAGGGGAGATGATGCGGAGCATACCACGTTCATCCCCATGTACACTCCGACTACCCTCCAAGCCCCAAGGATACATAAGATGAGACCTCGACTATTCGCCATTGGACACAAGGTGAACCCGTTCCTAAATGCTTCCCCTTTCCATTCGTGTGAGACATGGTTGCTACCTAATGCAAGGACACTATGCATGCCTAGGTACCAAGAAGACCCTCTCGGAGATGCTCGGAATGATGGACAAGTCCCCAAGTACAAGGAGGAAGGAGCACGACGAGAGGAACCGGAGAAAGGCTACAGGACCCGGACATCCGGCCCCGGCCCGGACATCCGGCCCCTGAAGATGTCAACAACAGCAGCAGCCCAGCCATCGAAGTGCTACAGGGCCCGGACATCCGGCGTCCGGCCCCGGACATCCGGCCCCCAGCCCGGATATCCGGCCTGAAGCCCGGAAATCCGGCGCCTCTCTCCCGATTCGGCCGAACTGGCCATCCCAGCCCGGACATCCGGCCGGTTAGCCCGGACATCCGGCTCGACGCCCGGACGTCCGGCCTCCCCTGCCTGCGTGCAGTGTATCCGGGACGTGTCGCATGTACCCCTTCGCCCCCGAGACTATATATACTTCATCCCCTTCCTCTTTCTAGGGTAGCATTGGATTAGCTCATATTCTTGTGTGAGAGCCTTTGCTCATCCACTTGGCTACTTCTCCTCGGAGATCAGGACCTCTACGAAGAAGATCCCCAGGCGGATTCAAGACCCCCTTCTAGGGTGGACCCCATCAAGGCCTCCTCACGGAGAAGAACGGCTACCGCTTGTATCGTTCCTTTGTTGATTTTGAATCTTGAGCCACTTTATGTGATCGGTGATCTAGCACTCGTGTAATTGATCTCTTGTTGGTTTAGTGGTTTCTCTCTCGTTTCCTCCGTGCTTCCCTCTTGTTCTTCCGCATGCTCTTTGTGATTCACCGTAGGATCCGCTCCAACGTGAAAGATCATCCACGTAGGGTTTTGCCCTACATCACCATTCCCCTCGTTTGGCCTTTCGTTGTTTGGGGGTTGGATATGATTGGACCACTGAGAACTGGCAGGAGTGGTTTCACTCATTTGCTTGCTGCAGTCGACAAGTTTACAAAGTGGATCGAAGCTAAACCTATCAAGAACCTTGATGCGTAATCGCTATCGGTTTCATCAGAGAGTTGATATTCAGATATGGAGTTCCGACAAAGATCATCAACGACAATGGGTCAAATTTTGATTCGACAAGTTCAAAGCCTTTTGCGCCTCTCGGGACACGCGAGTCGACTATGCTTGATCGCTCACCCCGGTCGAATGGACAAGCGAGCGAGCAAATGGTCTAATTCTCAAAGGATCGAAACCTCGGCTCATGCGTGATCTCAAGCATGCAGCAGAGCGTGGGTTGACGAACTTCCGTCGGTTCTTTGGGGATTGAGGACCACTCCTAATCGGTCGATTGGGAGAACTCCATTCTTTATGGTCTATGGAGTGAAGAAGTTCTCGCCGAGTGACCTGCTTCACAATGCGCCTCGAGTCGAACTCTACTCACGAAGGCTGAAGCGGAGCAAGCCCAGCAAGCAGCCATCGACCTCCTTGAAGAGGAGAGAGAGATGGCCCAGATCCGCTCGACCATCTATCAGCAGGACTTGCGTCGATTCCACGCTAGAAATGTGAAGAGCCGAGCCTTTCAAGAAGGGGATCTGGTCCTCCGAGTGGATCAACAGAAACCACACAAGCTCGCTCCCACTTGGGAAGGTCCCTTCATCATCACCAGAGTTCTCCACAATGGAGCTTACCATCTTTACAACGTCGAACGCCAGATCGATGAGCCTCGAGCCTGGAATGCGGAGCTGCTCCGCCCCTTTTACACTTAAGAACTCACTCGGGTGAGATGTAATAAAAGTACCTCTGTAGTTTGTTTATCTAAATCAAGAAGGTTATAATTTTCTCAGTGATTGTTATCACTTTTTGTTAAAATTCCCACCCAGTGGGTGGCTTAGCCGCGAATCCGTTTCGCCTAAGTTTGTAAAAAAAATCCTTACCGAGTGGTGAGCCAGCCTCTCACTCGGGGGCTTAGCTGCGAATCCGTTTCGCCTAAGTGTTTTAAAATCCTACCGAGTGGTGAGCCAGCCTCCCACTCGGGGGCTTAGCTGCAGTCCCAGTACTCGCCTAAGTATTGAAAAATCCTACCGAGTGGTGAGCCAGCCTCCCACTCGGGGGCTTAGCTGCAGTCCAAGTACTCGCCTAAGTGTTTTAAATCCTACCGAGTGGGGAGCCAGCTTCCCACTCGGGGGCTTAGCTGCAGTCCAAGTACTCGCCTAAGTATTTAATACAATGTGCACTTTGCAAGGACGACGAGGTACATGATGAGGACATCAGTACCATTGTTACACCCAGAGCCCCTACTACAACATATACTAGACCAATTACTAGAGCTCGCGCACGCCAATTAAATTATCAGGTACTTTCGTTTCTTGGTAATGATTCTAATGTTCATGAGAATATGATGCTGCCTAAATTGGATACATTTGTTTTGCTTACAAATGAAGGGCCTGGCATGGATAAGAGGGATGAACATTGGAGCAAGAACAAGCATGGAATTGATGGCCTGCGAAGGGGAACAAGAACGAAGTTACAAGTGATGATTTCAGGACTTTGAAGCCACCATAATGAGTACATGAAGCCTTGGACGAAATATACAAGATGCCACTTCATAAACTTCGTCCAGAGGCTATTCTAGGTGTTGCATCACCTTATTATTGGGCCAGGCCCATGTAATTTCGAAATACATAAGTATAGGCTGTTTTTAGAGTCCGTATGTGTGGGGAGACAAGAGATAGAGTTGGTTTCGGACCCCTTCCCCAAGGGCCACGAAATTCACCCCTCTTTCTCCATATATACAACCCTTAGGGCACCGTTTAGACTTTGGGTTTTGCTTAGATTAAAAGTTCGCCATCGCTGCAACTTCGCGCACTTCGTTTGTGTTCAACGACCAGACCAAGGCGTCACAGAACCCCACCTTGATCAATAAAGCTTTCCTCTTATATTCGCAATATCCAGAATTGCAATCTTAGTTTCTTGCTTGTTCTTCGTTTGCCTGCAGGAAAAAGACCTTCGTGGTCAGGTTGATTGATAGAGGCGAGGGTGTCCCGATCTTTCGATGAGATGATAACTATCGATTTGGTGGAGTCAACTTTGATGATCCGACTACAAACGTGCACGACGTTGCGCCTTAGCAATCGCTAAACCAATCTCCTGAGGTTACTGACGATGCCGGAAGCACGATCAACCTGACCACGAAGGTCTATTCCTGCAAGCAATCGAAGAACAAGCAAGAATATGATAAAGCAATCTGAATATTGCGAATATATATGAAGTATTGATAATGGTGGGGATCCGTAAGTGGTCTTGGTCTGGTCGTTGGACACAAACGAAGTACACAAAGTTGCAATGGCTAACTTTTAACTAAACAAATCCCAAGGGAAAAGCTACTAGATGGATCTACTTATATAGGAGCAAGGGGTGACGGCCAAGGAGGTGGGAGGACGTCCCAAGGCAGCCTAAAACTAATCCTAGGTCGTACAAGGCCAATGGGCCCAAGTGGAGGTGACGTAACACCTTTGGACTTGTAGTTTGATTCGGATTCTGGTGCAGCGTCAGATTGTTTCGTCCATAACTCAACGCTCCGGACGGATTTTAAGGTGATTCCAATTGGGTTGGAAAGAGACACTTGATAGAGGCGAGGGTGTCCCGATCTTTCGATGAGATGATAACTATCGATTTGGTGGAGTCGACTTTGATGATCCGACTACAAACGTGCACGACGTTGCGCCTTAGCAATCGCTAAACCAATCTCCTGAGGTTACTGACGATGCCGAAAGCACGATCAACCTGACCACGAAGGTCTATTCCTGCAAACAATCGAAGAACAAGCAAGAATATGATAAAGCAATCTGAATATTCCGAATATATATGAAGTATTCATAATGGTGGGGATCCGTAAGCGGTCTTGGTCTGGTCGTTGGACACAAACGAAGTACACGAAGTTGCAATGGCTAACTTTTAACTAAACAAATCCCAAGGGAAAAGCTACTAGATGGATCTACTTATATAGGAGCAAGGGGTGACGGCCAAGGAGGTGGGAGGACGTCCCAAGGCAGCCTAAAACTAATCCTAGGTCGTACAAGGCCAATGGGCCCAAGTGGAGGTGACGTAACACCTTTGGACTTGTAGTTTGACTCGGATTCTGGTGCAGTGTCAGATTGTTTCGTCCATAACTCAACGCTCCGGACGGATTTTAAGGTGATTCCAATTGGGTTGGAAAGAGCATGAAATCTACTTTCCAACAAAAAAAGAATCACCCAATTCGGAGTCCGTATGAAAAAGTTATTGGCGTTTTGAGTCAGGTATGTCTGTGCAGTCCGAATCTGAATCCAGAATGTGAGAGACTTGGACTCTATCTTCTCTTGGCCCAAAAGTGACGTGAGAGGACTTTTTGAACAGCACCTAAACTTCTCCTTTTCCCTTATCTTCATATGTGTATTGTACAAATGTCCCATACACCTGCAATTAGACAAAACACAAAAGTATGTGAAGTATTTTTGTTCTGGATAACATAAATAGATTATTGAATAGTTTGCACTAGAAATCACCCGACAAATATGCATGTATGCAATATTTTTGGTCTTATCCAAGGTTGTCATGTCCTCATCATCCTCCACTTCTTGAAAACAAAGTCGTCCTCGGCGTTGCTTAGTCTGAAATGTGGCTAACAAAAGAGACAAGGTGTACATGTTGTATATGTATATGTCATCCATTTTACTTCCCTTGATTTTTGCACATATGACACATGAATAGATGAGTAACTTGCATAGTTCACAAAATCTAAAGCCAAAACATTATCACAACAAGTAGAAGGCATGAAAATATTGCAACTCAGTTTGCACATATAAGTGAAGCTCTTATTCATTTCAAAAGATTGACAATGTTCATCATTAAACCATCCCAATATTGGTGAATAAACCTTACTTGCATCAAATTTACATGCTACAACATGCTTAAATAAGCAAACATGCAATAAGTCATTCGACACAGAATCATCACCAAGATTAGAGGTCATATCAAAATGATTAAACATTGATTCTTTTGCATCAACAGTTAATTCAATGGGTGCACTCAAAATTGTTGGTATTTCAGTTGTTTGATCACATGACGCATTCATGACAAAGATCAAGATTCTCTAAAATAGGTGATGTGCTCAAATCACTGTAACTCAACACATGATGCATTCAAGTTAACTAGGGATGCATCATTCTCATGTGAAGTTATATCATTAATACCTTTATTGTTACCTTGTCGCAAAGACGTGGCTGATGTAGGTACGGGCCTTGACAATGCACCATACACTTGAGATGATGTCGCGCTCACAACTGGGTGGGGCTGCTCTAGTAGGTGCAACGGTGGAGGAACCAACTGACGATGGTGAGCATGAACTGGAATAGTAGTTGTTGTAGTCACCCAATGCATCCTCCTGTAGCTGTCTCTCTCAAAGGTACAAGCGCGAACATACATACCAATAATGGAACGAGGAATATAGTGAAATCTTGCACGGATATCATGGTTCAAACCACCAAAAAATCTATTCATTGTATCATCCTCAGATTCTTCTATGTCACAATGATGCATATAAGATTTGAACTCTTTGTAGTAAGCATGAACAGTGTTATTCTGCCTTGTTTTAATTGTTCAAATTTGCGAAGCAATTCACGCATTTATAGTAAGGAGGAAAAAATTGTTGTCTCATCACAACTTTCAAAACTTTCCAAGTTGTGGGTTTGTTATCAATGTTTTTCTTACAATGTACACTCCACCAAACAGAAGCAAAACCAGTAAATGCTCTAGTGGTAGCTCGTACTCTCTCAAGTTCAGAAAAATCATGGTGACTAAAAACTTCTTCTAATTCAAGCTCCCAAGCTAGATAAATAGCAGGATTAAATCTACCCTCAAATGATGGTAAAGACATACCACGACCATATGCTTGTGTGTGTTGTCCCAACTCTCGTGATGGTGGAGATATGTCCGTCATCCAAGAACTTCTATCTCGAAACCTGTCATGATTAGTAGAAACAAGAAACAAAATTCGAGAATAATGTTCCTATGAACTACTAGGATGTGGTGGTAAACGCTCACAAGATAGCAAATATCAATATCTTACAAGTTCTTACCATGCAAAGGTGGTGACAGGCAACCAGCAATGTCAAATAACGATTTAAGATTGTGTAAAGCGATTGCTGTGGGAACGTACGTACACACGGTGTAGAAATATGTGGAGCTGGGTTGGCTATATATGGTAGCAAAAGATTATCAATAATCAATTCAGAGATGCAATCTTTGAATAAACGCTCAACGACGGTGATCAGGTCTTTGGTCCTAGGCTAGACCGGACTAGAGACACGAGCCTAGAACACTAATGAGGTCACGGCGTAGCACAACTAGCAACAATGAAGGATAATAAGTAGCTCTGGACAGCAAGATATAAGTGAAGATCACAACGGCAAGAAAGATAATGATGAAAAACAAGCGCCAAGCAGGATATACAACAACTCTCTCCAATTTTCCTCTTGAAAATTTTGAGCCAATTTTATTATAACTTTTTTCAAAGAATGCTACTAACTCAAGTTTTCCAATGCAAAAAGAATTGATATGAGGAGTCAAAAATTCTAAAACCGGTTTGAAAAGCTGGAATAAGCTGTGTTCACGAACTTCGGAGGGCAAAAAGACCTATTTAGAAGCCGATTTTGAGGTGCCAAATATTGGACTAGCTTCTGCAACTATTTAGATGCGCCTCGTCGCTAGCTTTAATTTGAGTACTCACGAAGCCAAAACGGACTTTGTATGAGGAAGATACACCTGTTTTACTGAACAGGCGCAAAACAGATTCCAATCCGAATTCGTGTACGAGATTGATTCTAGATAGATCCGAATTTTTTTCTTCTCTTTTTTTCTCACACTTTTTGTTCTTTTTCTTCTCTCTTTTCTTCTTTGACCTTTTTTTACTTTTTTTCTCTTTTTTTCTCTCCCTCTTTCCAAACAAACTAGATAAGATGCAGATTGGATCAAGTGAAGATGTGAACGATCTCAACTATGATTATGACAATGAACGGTGGGTAGCACGTGGTGGAAATTGATGGATGGATGATGGTCAACGGAAGGGATAACGATGCAGCAGCGGCGTGACTAATGTGAATAGAACTCGAAACTCTAAACGAACTAGACACTAAGACCAGCAACTCGACACGACGATGCAACCGATAATTCAATAATGCAAACAATGAAAAGAAAACCGCAAAGGCTCAGACTGGCTTGGACAAAGGATGAATAGATCTAACTTTTTTTGTGGCTTTTTCTTGGACAATAGGTAAGAAAATAAATCTAATCTAGGGATAATTGGAAATTCTCACCGAGCAACCTGGCTCTGATACCACTTGATAGAGGCGAGGGTGTCCCGATCTTTCGATGAGATGATAACTATCAATTTGGTGGAGTCGACTTTGACGATCCGACTACAAACGTGCACGACGTTGCGCCTTAGCAATCGCTAAACCAATCTCCACGAGGTTACCGACGATGCTTAAGCACGATCAACGACCACGAAGGTCTATTCCTGCAAGCAATCGAAGAACAAGCAAGAATATGATAAAGCAATCTGAATATTGCGAATATATATGAAGTATTGATAATGGTGGGGATCCATAAGCGGTATTGGTCTGGTCGTTGGACATAAACGAAGTACACGAAGTTGCAATGGCTAACTTTTAACTAAACAAATC
Organism: Aegilops bicornis; assembly: GCA_021605145.1. NCBI lineage: Eukaryota > Viridiplantae > Streptophyta > Magnoliopsida > Poales > Poaceae > Aegilops > Aegilops bicornis. The sequence continues at coordinate 243,484,748 of CM038669.1, forward strand.
CCAAGGGAAAAGCTACTAGATGGATCTACTTATATAGGAGCAAGGGGTGACAGCCAAGGAGGTGGGAGGACGTCCCAAGGCAGCCTAAAACTAATCCTAGGTCGTACAAGGCCAATGGGCCCAAGTGGAGGTGACGTAACACCTTTGGACTTGTAGTTTGACTCGGATTCTGGTGCAACGTCAGATTGTTTCGGCCATAATTCAACGCTCCGGACGGATTTTAAGGTGATTCCAATTGGGTTGGAAATAGCATGAAATCTACTTTCCAACAAAAAAAGAATCACCCAATTAGGAGTCCGTATGAAAAAGTTATTGGCGTGTTGAGTCAGGTATGTCTGTGCAGTCCGAATCTGAATCCAGAATGTGAGAGACTTGGACTCTATCTTCTCTTGGCCCAAAAGTGACGTGAGAGGACTTTTGAACAGCACCTAAACTTCTCCTTTTCCCTTATCTTCATATGTGTATTGTACAAATGTCCCATACACCTGCAATTAGACAAAACACAAAAGTATGTGA